>OW386551.1:3836700-5036700 GCA_936435175.1 Glyphotaelius pellucidus | reverse complement strand
GTCTGGAGATGGCGCTGATGAAACAAGCCATGGAATGGGGAGACATGGGCACACCAGATGAGCACTGGGAGAGGCTGGTGGATGTCAGGGGACGCCTCACTGACCTCAAACATAACCTGCACCAGCTTACAAGTAAGACGGATGCTATTTAACTTTCGCTCAACCAATAGAATTATATTACCGAATAATTTTTTCTAGGATTACCTAAATTATAGGGTATGAGATATAAAAAACAACTTAGATACCGTACAAAACTCTCGTTCGGGGATGTGTATTATACTCCCACCTGGTGCGAGAGTTAATATGCACAGATTATTTTTTAAACACTTTATCTGTTCAGCTACAACAAGGGCATCTGTCTCCGGAGGAGCATTGTTATTAAACTCAAGTGTTTTTTAAATAATTAATGAATTACATTTCGTTAATTAAACTTAGTGCACTAATAAGTTTAATTAACAAAAAAGTTGAAAGTTTTGATTAAAGTTTATTTTAAGATGAACACCATTTATTATTCTTGTACCTTGTGATCCCTGTAAGAACAATTAATATATCATGGTAGTCCCTAGTCAAAAAAAGCTTGGGAACCACTGGTCTAGGGTCTGATCCAAAGATATTGATATGTAAGGAGATGGGCTATCGGCAGTTTTTACTGGGTGAGACTGTGCTTCCTGGTGTTGCTGATATTTTTAACCAATACTACTGCACGCCTTCAAAAAATTAACTAAATGAACAAATTCTTTCCATATTCAAACTATATTATTAACCAATACTACTGCACACTCAAACTAGCACCATTAGGTCGTAATCTGGCAACAGTAGGGCAGACATCATAGCATGTCTCCTTATATTTTAATATCTTTGGTCTGGTCCTTTTATGAGTACTTTGAATTGCCTCATTCCGGGTGCCCTCTCCCACTCTTTCCAGTGCTGGGATTTGACTCACCTTTCAATATTTATGCAGTTTGAAGTGCAAGAGCCACTTCTGCAGTGAATAAAAAAAAGGCATTGTTTATTTTTTTCATTTATTTTATTAAAGAAAACTACATAATATGTACATAATATTATTTGTGGTACATAATATGAATAAAAAATTTGTAATAGACTTCCAATATCTAAAAATAGTGGGAAGTTTATGAGGGTAGAATGATAATGTCCCCTTTCATAAGCTTTAAACGGAACCATTAATAATTAATTACATAATATTCCACATTGCCAACAAACAATAGAATTGCATAATGCCGTACCTCCCCTTACACACACTTCAACACAATGTTTATTATATACATAAGTGATTTGTTTATATATTTAGACTAACTCATCTGAATGCAAAAAAAATTACGACAAGATAACAGGTAACCATCGCTGACAAAATTTAAAAAAAAAATGTGTTTTACGAGAGGCAAAGATTGCAAAAGTAACTTGGAAAATGGATACAAAAGAATTTTTTTAAATTGTAGGTAATTATCAAAACAAAAATATTTACAGCAGATCCCTAACTTGTACATATGAATGTCTCATTTATTTATATATTATATTTGGTGACCCCACCTAAGGCTGGTAATACACGAAATGCTTAAAAGCAGTCAATATCGACAGCTACAAGCAGTGCTGCATAGCGCGATCTGTAGTTCTCGTTGATAAAAATTCTTTCAGCTGCCGTGTGTTTAGCAGTATTCCCGGCCTAAGAGTTTACTGCCCGAAGCCACTGGGACTATGGCACTCCAATAAGAAACTCCAGTGAAAAATTTTATGGCTTGAAAATATGTATATATATTCATATAGATCACATACACCGATTCTGAATGTTAAAGTTTTGAATTAATAAACCGTTATTTAAAAATTAATTAATTAATTAAGTAATTAAACACCATGGATGGGAATCCATGGCGACTTCTGACGTCACGATTAAACAAAATTACAAGATGTTTATTTTCCTTATTTACTATAAAAGAAAGTTATTTGCATTCGGGGCGACGGAAAATACAGCATTCAAAATTTCAATTACGTAAAATGAAAATTTGCTTTCGTCGTACGAGATGATGCTGTTTACAATAATTTCTGTCATTTAGTTATGTTGGTATTCCTGATACTATAACACAACGTAGGGCTAGAAGAGACGTTATTACCTTGTGTATTACGTGAGCACAGTTAATAAAAATAAAAAAATCGCACATTCGTTAATGTAATCAAATAACAAAATTCATTCACCATGACGTCATCGCACATGACAGGCTATATCGCTTTGGTATGTTTTGGCAGGCCTTGAAAAATTAAAACCACCTTTTTTTTATATATACATACAAATATAATATTATAATGGTATTTAAGTTAGAACATATTGATTTTAATTAAAAAATGGACTGGAGTTCCTTATTAGAGTATGTTGTGAGGATAAAGGAGATGCGGAGAGGAAGGTTGGAAATTATCTGGCTAAATAGATCTGATCACCAAACGTGACTAAGTGCCATTTCAAGCAATGTTTCAACATTTATTTTCATTCATTTTAATAGCAAAATTGGTATTTCAGGATTGTTAAATGTGATATCTAGAGTCCCAATTTATAACGTTGGTAGTTTACGAAACACGGGTCGGAGTTACGATGGCTAGAATAACGACCAATTAGGTTGTAAAAGCTGGGGTCAGCTGTACTTCAGGCGAAGATTACCGTTAATCAAAATGTACATAATAAAATTTCAAATTCAGTGTTTTTACTAGGGTCAACCTTTACAAATATGTTAATAAAGTCAGTGAATTTGGTTCAGTAATGCCACATTATTATATAAAAAAAAAAATATCTGCATGCAACTATTTTCTTTGGTAGTGTGAAATCAATTTTTTTCCAATATTAAACGGTTATGCATGTTAATTTGTAATTAGTTTTATTAATTATCGAAAATACCCGATAAGATTTTAATCAAAAAACAGGATTTGCTTCATAATGTTTACTGGATTTAAAAGGAAGCACATACTTATTATATCGTTAATACCATAGAATAAAGAATAATACAAGAAGTGCCTTGTGGACGTGTTTCGTGATTCAATTGCAGTGGAATCCCGTTAATTCGAAATCCACGGGACATCAAAAATAAAATTTCAAAATAACAAATTCCCACGCAATTTGAAATTTTATGAAAAAAAATCGCCGAAAATTGAGTTCCTCTGTCGTAAATTCAAAATCGGGTAGGTTCTTCAAAATTAATTCGTAATAATATGACTTACTCCCGTGTAATTCGAATTTTTGCAGCCATTTACCGCCGCGGTTGGCCCTGTATTCAAAGTAAATTTATAGAAACATGATATTTTCCGCGTAAATCAAATTTTCGCAGCTGGCCCTTCAAATTCAATACGTCATTTCAGTGTTAACTGAATCAGATTTACAAAATAATAATGCGAATTAGTATGATATTAACCATGTAAAATTACATTTTACGGTGGTTTACCACCACAGCTGTCTGACATAATTCAGATTTACGAATTTTTTTTTTTTGCAAAAATCAATGTTTTTTGTATTACACCAACAAATTTTCGTGTGCGGACAAAAATAAATTACGAATTAATGAATTTCAAATTAAAAAATCACTTTATATGGCAAAAATTTCGAATTATCGGGGTTCCATTCAAATTTGTATGGAAGGGTACTTCTAGTGTTATATTCTTTATTCCATGGTTAACACAAATACATCTTTTGCAAGTAGTATTTTTCCACATTTCAGGAGACAGCTCATTCGAAAATTCCAATGATACTATGTTAATTTTAGAGCCATTCCTGTATTTTGGGAAAATCAGATTTTATTCCTATAGTTGTTTATTCACATTTATGATTCATTCATTGAATAGTTTTTAAATAAAATAAAAAAAAATCTGATCTGTTATGAAATACACTATAATGTTACACAAGTTTTAGAAAACATTATATCGCACATCCTGCAGAAAATTGTCGTAAGTAAAAATTTTCTGTTTTATGAAATTTTATTTTTATCCCCACAAAAACTATTTTTGAGTTAGATCACTCTGTATCTGAGAGATGTCGCTGGTGTCTCTTTTTGACGGGACCGCTTGTTTCATCAATCATCATTTGTTTTCGCTCTCTAAAATTTACTTTTTTTGACTTACGACACTTTTCTACGGGATGTGCGATATGTATTTATGTATTGTATTTCACAACAACTCTTCTTTAGAAATAATATGTAAATACTAAAATGCATAAACTAAAAATAATATGATCGATTAATTAATATAAACAAAACATGAAGACGAAATATAATAAAATGGAAATAATCACGCCCAAATATTGTAGAAAAATTAAAGGTCTCGCAAATATTAGAGTTGATCCAAACAACACAAACTTAGTGTACACACTTCCATCACTTTTTGTTCATTTTTTTAATTTTAAAAATTTAAAAAGAAACAAACATTCCCGGATTATGAATAACCTAACAATATTTGAAAATCTCTTACTGCTACCACAGTAAGCGGAAAATATTGCTTGTGTCGTGCCTTAGCCAGCCGAGGAACTGAACACACAACGCCTGGGTGGGACCCAAACGCGATGCCAACTCAGCCACTGACCGGTATTATTATGAGCGAGAAAGAGAAAAAAATATATACATATGATCATTGAATTTGAATATACAAAAAGTTTTTACAGTTATTCAACAAATTTACAGTATTTCTTGCATTATTTTTAAATTAACCTTTCCATTTCTCAGAAATTTTCATTACTAAAGTCGAATTACATGTTAGAAACAAGTTATATGCAAGTTATGCATCTGTGCAAGTAGTGCGTTTGACTCAACTCTTATAGTGATGCCTGTAATAATTGTTACACCTATTAAAAATGGTTATTTTAGAAAATTAAAAGAAACATTAAAAACTTAGTAAAATATATACGCAACTTCATTTTAGGAGTGGTGTATACAAAATCTATGTTTTTTTTAAACAATTACGATAATAATTAATGTTTGATAAAATAAATAATAATAATTAATCATTAAACAATAAAAAAATAAATTCTACTATCATTAATGTAAAATATAATTCATGATATAAATTGGTTAAAAATGAAACAGAATTATTAATGATAAAATATGTATGTGTTCAAAGTACCTTTTAAATATTTCAACAGGTGGTGCCTCAATAGCATAATGGTTCAGATCGGAAAGTTTTTCTATCAGATATAATTTAATTTCCGTTTCTGTATTCGATAATGTTATATCTGCATTATGGACATTTTATAAAGTTCATTTTAAAATATAATAAAATAATATAATGGTTTAATAATAAATTCACACAAATTGCATTACAATACGTTTAATGGTATGAGAACATGTTTTTATTCCACTAAAATAATTCATTTATCCCGCCTGAAACCGGAAAATACTAAAATAAAAATTGAAATGTTCAGAAATTCAATCGGAATATTTTTTTAATTGAATTACATATAGTTTTATTTGGAATCCATGTCACATTTCAAAATTTCATGAAACTGAAATGTAAATGAATAATATAAATAAAAATACATCGTGCAATAATGTTGGGGCACAAAATACAAATATACTCAGACCAATGTAAACTTGCTAATGATAAAAAAAACTATGTTTACGTTTAAATGTTTAATATTTTTTGGAATAAATAGACGCCTGTGGAGTATTCACTGGCAAATTTACGGTGGTCGGAGTTAAATTTAAATTTGTTTATTAACTATGAATACATTTAAAATAATTGTTTGTGACTTTTTATATCAATATTTCAAATAAAATCTGAAATATACCAATTTCTAGTATAGGTTATATTATAATCCGCGACACACAAGAAAACATTGACATAAATATTGCGTTGAAATTCAATTAAAAAATTGAATTATTCGGATAAATAATAAAAAAAATATTTTCAAATTCTAAAATCACACATAATAATAATAATAATGTAGGTCCCATAACATAATATGTACCTACCTACAATAAATCCAGATATTTTTTTTAAAGTAAAAGTTTAGGTTTTTTTTTTCAAATGATATCAATTTTTCCCAGTTTTCCAGTGTTATTAAAATATTCTCGTTTATCACATAAAACTTTGTCGAAAAGTGTATAATTTTGCTAAACTTAATTACAATAATGATTAAGTCCTACTTACTTGCTAGTGAAATAATAATGTAATATAAATAATGAAAATAAAGAATCCTAAATTATCTCAATCTTAACAACGCACAAACAATAACGAAATACGGATGGGCCCAAAAAAGTTCTGAACAATAGCGGGTAATGTTTCAATAAATCGGTAAACTAAAAAAATATCATTGCCGGTTCGGTAATATGCGTTAATATAAAACGGTAATATGTATTCAGCTATGGTTTAAAATTCTAAAAATTATTTCTTCTAGTTGTGGTGTAATTTTAAAAAGTAAAAAATAAATGGTTTCTTTGTATAAAAAACACAAGAGTATTAAATATAACAAAGCTGCGCTTACGTGGAACGGGTGGGGTATTTTGCCTTTGCCTTCATACAAAACTTAATTTTGGATTTTGTGTTTTAAATTATAAAGTATAGGCCATTAAAAAAAAACAACTTTTCATGATTTTAGATGCAACTTTGGTAATTATTTGTGAGTTAACGATACTTATTAAAATAAAAAATTTTGCTGCTCTATTTATTATGGAAATATATAATAAAACATTAAAATTATAAAAAAAGCATTTGAACGGGTGTAAATTTAAATTACAAATGATCGATTTACGTTGGAATACAAATTTGTCTTATATAAATTAAAATTTCTACCCAAGAAAAAGCTTTTTTAACGATTTTAATTATGTATTTTTTTTATTATATTAACACAGTAGACAGGGCAAAATTATTATTTTAATAATTATAATTTATTTATTTACCACTTCAGTGGTAAACACCACTTGAAACTTTGATATTGGTTGAAGCCTTTTTTGTAGGGTTTAATCACGTTCAAATGGGACTTTAACTTTTTTGGATACAAAACATTTTCTTTTACCTTTATGTGATTTGTGTATAACAAAACTAAAAATTTTTTTCAAATAATATCATATTTTATTGGTGGAATCTGTGTTTAATTTGGAGAAAAACATTTTTTTATATTTTAAGTTTACTGCTAAAATAATACCGACCTGCAAAGACATTTTCAGACTAGGAGCAGTAAAATTATAAAATTAAAATTTTGTTTGTTGAATTATTTCAAAACAAGCTTTAATCACAGTATGCAGATATTTTTTGGACCCACTGTACATAAATGCCAAACATCATCTATTAAAATAATTGCTTGGATTTTCCTCTTGAATATTTTAATATACATTTATATTTTTATGCCAATATTGTTAATATCAATAAAATGTTATAATTACAAAGCTCTAAGCTTACATTCTATAGTATATTAAAAAAAGTATAAAACATATTTTCTCACAGACTCGTGCACGAGTTCCCTGTGTTTATTTCAACATTTTATTTATTTATAGCGAGAGAATCTATCATCTACCATACAACACATATCCACTAACTCCAAGTTCAGGCAATTCATTACAAAATACACATCATTTTAAATTAGGTTGAACACAACACATCCAAATCCTTGTGGCCCTTTGATTTCTCTTCCCTTTTCATTTTACGGCAATATTAAAAAAAAAAAATTTTAAAATATTATTTTTGCATCTAAACGCCGGTTTGCTAAGCAAGTAAGTCTGCGTGTACTTGCTTGCCACTTGCGGTTATTTTGTTTCTGGAATAGACCTATTGAAGTGACGGTTTCCCTACCCTTTACTTAAGACAAAAAGGGAGTTATGTAAAAGATTTTTGATTGTTCTCAATTAGTGTATTCTTTATGAGAACTGGCTTGCTTTTTTGGTGTCAAAATAATAGTATTCGTCTGGTGCCTTCTCCTATCGGAGGATGGTTATCATCAGGGCTTTCTTGACGCTGCAGCACTGAACGGCACTGCGCAACTGCACCATAACCAGTCATATAGATTTTGAAGCAATGAAATGAATAATCATTTTTCACAGTGATATATTGCATTAGGAAAATCTATAAATGCACACCGGTTTTCATAAATAATGGAATAATATTTATTTGACTTTAAAATTATATTTAAACCTTTCAATTTGCAATACTATTGAATAAATTTTCACTTCGGTTTAGCCGTAGATGATAGAAACAAAGGGAGATAATATGGCTGTCGCTGAGCTATAACCAAACTGCACAACTACCCAAGCAGCGGAGCCGATGAAAGTTGTGTATTCGGTTGTAAAAACAATGAAAAGGCAGAACGCCACTGCATATAAGCGATCTGCATTGTGGATGAACAATGTTAACGACACGCTTTTATGCAAGGTTTCATACTAATATGGTTCGTGACCGTTAATCTCCGTTATTTCTATCATCGACGGGTTGAAAGTTAATTTGTTATCCATTTAACAAAGATTATACATTGACAAATGTTATCCCTAGACGAAATATTGAAAAATGATTTCAAATTGATATATTTTTAGGTTACATGGAGTACGCAGAAAGGTTGGCAACGGTGGCCGCCGAGATATCCTACCTGACTGGCAACACGGTGGCGTCGGATGCCATGTGCGAGCGGATCGACCAAGCAAACCGCGCCTGCCGGAAAGAGGCTGACGCCAACCACCGGCTGCAGGTGGAGAGTCTGAACTTGCAGCAAACGGCCATTGTGAACTCGGCTCAGATGGAAGAGATGATGCAGGGGAAGAAGTCGGAGAGCGGCGGTGAGATCTTGGGAATAAAAGATTTAAAAGTTGAAAACGGTACAAAATACGTCACGCCTAGTACTAATATCGAGGATGTTATCGAAAATGCTATGCCGGGCACAAAGTTTGATGAGGATGATTTCAAATTTGCAATGCCAGGCAATCATGATGACTATATCAAATTTGCTACACCAGGTACAAAGTTTGACGATGATATCAAATTTGCTACGCCAGGTACAAAGTTTGACGATGATATCAAATTTGCTACTCCAGGTACAAATCATGACGATGATATCAAATATGCTAGGCCAGGTACACAGTTTGACGATGATTTCAAATTTGCAAAGCCGGGTGCAAATCATGAAGATGATATCAAATATACTACATCAGATACAAATTTCCAGGAAGATATCAAGTAGAAATGTTATGTAAAAATAAAATGACTGTTAAGAATGTTCCATAGTTTTGTTAATAAATATGTATCGTTACTTTATCTTGTATGCTTAAAATTATTACTGAATCCTTTTAAAAGTAGGTATAGATCAAGGTTCATATAAAATGTATACAGGTTTGCTCGTAAAGGCACTTTCCGGAAAAAAATGCATTCAGTCCAGTTGGACTCCGAAAACGATCTCTCACTTTTCTCTAGGTATATAATATTATTTTTTGGTAAATCTAAATTTATTTTGTCGCACTTATGTTTGTGATTCCATGACATGATGGCAGCACTTCCGTTTGAAGTTAGCATGTGTAACGAGTGCGTACAGCAGACGTTAGAGAAATAATATAATAGATAAATGCAATGTACCTGAAGCAGCCAATTTAGTAGGGTTTAAAATCCTTGCTTAGGTGTGTCTCAATGTCCACCCTACAGATGGGGCAGTGCTTGTTGGTGGTGAGCCACTGGTCAACACACTCCATGTGGAACAGATGCATGCAAGGCAGACGCCTGGAAAAATAAAAAGAAATTATATTTTGGAACACATAAAAATTGGGATAGATTTGATGTTCCAACCAAGAGTTAGGGAGGTACAGTCCGTAGTCTAGAAAAAATAAATGGCGCCCCAATCATTAAAATGGTAATTGGCAACACCAAGATGGTTCAAAAAAAGAAATGTTACCATAAAAAAGAACTATGATGTGGAAGTGAATATTTTTCACATCAACAAATGATGTTTGTCGTTTTCAAAGAAACAATTAGTGGTGCTTCCTGAAAGGGGATGATTCTACAACATATTCTAAATAAATTTAAAATTCAAATTTGTTACTATTTTGTAACTTGTTGCTTGCCGAGTACGCGCCAAATTAAACTCTAAAAAATATTTTTTGAAATGCGATTTTAACAGGTCATGTGCCGTTGGCGCGCCGGTGCGCGCCCTATAGCCGAATAAAAAATAAATAAAAATATTTTTTCATATGCAATTTTAAACCTTATGTATAAAGAAAATGTATGAAGAACAAGGTCAGAATCGCTTGGGGCTTTCTAACAGATATAAGGAACACTTCTAGCCACTCAAATAATTGTCTTTGGACATTTCAATGACTTTGGAAATGAGCATTTCTACCACGATTCGAACTGTCAAACTTTGAGCGTCGCGTGTCATAAAAAGATCGATAAACCTATCAATTTGTCAAATAAACGCAAGGAAAAGTGTTTGTAGGTGTAGTTCGTTGTTCAAGGAACGTATTGCGGTAAATATTATATACCATAGCATAAAATTAACTGACAAAATTTACGTCAAAAGTCAAAACATCGCGAAATTTTCGAGTTTCATCCGTAAAACCCCGAGGCATTCAACCGGTTAAACCTTAATTATAAAGAAAACGTATGAAGGATAAAGTCAGAATCGCTTGGGGCATTCTTGTTCTTAAGGTTTAGAATGCTTTGAACACATCTATCGAACGAGAATAATTTCTATGAATTCTTTATGGATTTCTTGCCAAGTTTTTTTCAGAGCATTTCATCTGACAGTTCGGTTGCATCATTCTTGTAAAAAAGATCGTAAACATACGAATTCGTCAAATAAAGCAAGTAATGTTGTTTTTAGGCATAGTTTATTGTTCAAGGAATGTGTTTCGGTAAATATAACATAAGATAGCATAAAATAAACCCACGAGATATTACGTCAAAGTCAAAACATCGCGAAATTTACAAGTTTCCTCCAGTGGCACGGGGCGAGTTAATATAATCTGTTATCATAACTGGGGATAGTTTTTAGCTAAACACCGAACCTAAAGTTTTTGAGTTTTTACCCACAGGGCAGCGGTAGTTATTTTACAAGCTTATTGCCTTTTTGAACACCCGGAATTATTAATATGTATCAACATGTATGTACCTGCAATCATTATCATTTTCAAACACCGAGAGACAGATGGTGCACTTCTCCAGAGCGTCATCTTCACTGACACCGTCCGCAACGCTCCGCCTCTTGTACTTGTGTGAGAAGGTGTTGCCCTCAATGACGTCTCGCGTGGCTCCGTGCTGTGCGCTGAGCGAGCGGTGCGAGTTGAGCACGCGCATGAAGTGCGTGAGGCGCGGGTTGGGTCGCGCCATCAGGTTTGGGGGACTGGTGCCCATGCCCTACAAGAATTACTCACGTTAAGGTTATATCACGATACACAACAGATCAAAAGTAATACAGTGGAACCCTCTTAAGAAGTTCCCTTTTAAGAAGTTTGGTTTTTTCGGTCCCTTGTCCCAAAATTGGCCCAATTTTACCCACATATAAGGTTTTCCTGTTTAAGAAGTTTGTTTTTTCCGGTCCCTTGGAAAACTTCTTAAGAAGGTTTCACTGTAATATAGTTATTGATGTTCTCATTATCAAATATTATCAGCTATTTCCATAACCGTTCGTGCATTAGACACGAACGACAACTGTCGCCACTCTTATAATGTACTACTTAAATGACATCGGTTGAGACACCTCAAAACTACATATACCTACACGACATCTGTTGAACGATGCTGAAACTATATAATCCTATATTTATCCACTGGAGCGATTATGGTCGAAAAATGGACCACTTTTATTTTTCTACGATTGATAGCGGCCCAAAATTGGACTACATTTTCCTACCATTTGTAAAACATTTATTGTAATTATTTAAAACATTTCCATGGCCAGCCATTTATTTTAAAATGAAGCTATTGAAATGCTTTATCTATTATGACCGTAGATGTCGCAAATCTGAACTTTGTTGACTATTTTAGAACAATGTTAAAAAAATATTTTTTAAATATTTTTTTCAAGCAGAATTTCTGATCAGCTGTTTACGGTTAAAATTAAGTCCTTTTTCCATAGATATGCACCTTTAATTATCAAGTCTACCACAAACATACATTAATCGAAAATATTCTATGTTGACTCGAATAAGTACCTTTCATGGAGTTTCAAAGTAACAAACATGCAGGTTTGGCGCGGTTATAAACTTAACGATTTTTTTATAAATCCTACAAATATGAGATAAATAGTAAAGTACGGGTCAATTCATCGGCTATAATAGCACTATAATAAGTTTTCATATCACAATATTAAAATTTGAAGATATGATTTTTTTTAATGTTGGCGAAAAATTTTAAAAATGATCTTCTGGAAATCTCGAGCAATCAAGGCTAATTTATTTATTTCGCGTGGTCGCTCCAGTAGTTATATAAGTAATGCGTCCCTTAAATCTGTAACTTGAATTTAATACAGTGTAGGATTGATAAGCATAAATTTTAATAATATACAATGCCGTTTATTTATACCAAGTGTTAGAATTTTCGAAATGCTCAAAAGCAAGCACGCTTGGGTATTAGATTTTTAAAATAGAATAATTAGGAGTAAAATTTTATTAACTGAGCATAGCAAAGTTCTTTTTTAACTCAACCATCTGTTTTGTACATTGTCTGTCTGCAAATTTGTTTGTGCGTTCCGTTTCCATTTTTCAAAATTTGCTACATCCTTTATTATTCAAGCAAGACATTGACTAGATGGCTAACTTTGACTATGGTTCAATAAAGATTCTTTTTTCAAAAGTGAAATAGTCTAGTTTATTTGGTCTCTCTTATTCGCATTTTTTAAATATTGTTGTACCTACCTGCCTGAAGAAAATTTGAAAAAAGAATTGTCATTGAGATAGTGACATCATATATATCATCAAAAATACTAATTTCGGTTGTGCCTGTCCTGGGTACCTCTAATTCTATGAAATCGGAATTGCTTTGAACTTAAGTGTCATTTTCAAAATTGGAACTGATTGTGTGAAGAATTTAGACAAGCGATAAATTACCTACCTAAATATAATATTTGATTATTTAAATAATTTGAATTGATTTGTCAAGAATTCAGACTATCCCATGATTTTTCACGGGTCAGCGCTGGCTAGTCTAAATAACAATTTGGATAAGTCATTTAAGCTGTAAGATTTGTAAAACTTACCATCAGTGTGGGCTGAATGGAGATGTGAAGATGGTGTGGTGGAGTCTGAACATAGTGGTACAGATGATGGTGGACATGTTCACTGGAAAATAAAACCAATATTATTAAAATTTTGTAAGCAAACCTCTTTCTTCTTGCCGAAATATCTTGTATGTAAAAATATTTTATCTTGTTTGTACGTGGGCATTTTAATTTTGTATGTGGGCATTCAAATTTTTAGGTCTTATTTAAACAAAAAGGGTCTTATTTAAACAAAAATGTAAAATGACACATTCACACCTCTCTATTCCATGATCTTTTTCATAGATTCTTCGTCAGTGAGAACAGGCTTTCTATGCCATAACCCGATAGAAATAGAAATCCTATTTTGAATCAACAACTTTCGTTCTATTCTGTATAATATTGACCATAGAATAGAATGGTGTGAACAGTACTTTGCTACATAAATGCTGCACACTTCAGTAAAGTCTATGGTTACGTCATATAAAAAAATAGAGTAAGAGTGAATCGTTTCCATTTTCAAATGGTTCATTCTATGAAATAGATCAGGTAGGATACCAATTACAGGGATTTGATTTTAAGATGAGAAATTTCGCATTTAAGATGAGAAAGGCACTATCAATGTACAAAATATAAACCATAGAATATAAGGGCGCCCGCAGGCGAAAGACTTTACTTATGATGACAGTTGGAAACTATTTAAAAATTTATACTGATTCAAAAAAGTCTCCTAACTAAAAAGTCTCTTGCGTGCGCACTTCCATACACCGTAATGGATTTTTTTGGTCTCAACTCTCGTCTGGTGGCGCCCTAAGTTTAAATTCATAGCAAAGACTCGCCCTACCTTACCCAAAGTAAAGGTCTCTATCAAGCATTTACCTACTGTAAACGAGCAATCTATTTATTTTCAAATCAAACTAACACTTGCAAAGTAACAGATTCGCATACATACATAATTTACTTTATATGAAGTGTATCAATAACCTCTCAGGCTAATTTGTTTGCTTTTCAGAACAACTCATACATCTCACAGAAATCATTGTCTCCCTTAGTATCATAGTGCAAAATATGATATGTATAAACTTTAAAAATTAGAAAGAGAAAACACTGCACTTTATATTCAAATCTAAAAGTTAACCACAAAAAAGTTAAATGTACACCTTTTTGAAACCTAGTTTCCGATTGCAATTTGAAAAAAATTATGAAACTTTGGGAATTTTTTATTAATTATTTTTACATGGAATGCCAAAAAGTGAGGTGAAAATAATGTTTATAATACTTTTGTTTAATAAAATATGTACATGTTTTTATTTTTTTTTAGTTTGAAAAAACATAAAGTGAACCATTTTTAAAACCTTTTTTATGTTCGCATGCAAAATTTTTATACTTTGAGAATTATATTGTTTATTTCGAATTATAAAATTTGAAAGCGCATTTTATCACCTTTCATAAACATTTTTAATTTTCGGACACGTTCGGAAATATTTTGACCTTCCGACAAAATAGGCCCGAGGCTTGAAGGGTTAAAGCGCTACATTTAAATAGTCTGGTTTCAATTCAAATTAACTTACTTAAAAGTAGACAATTGGTTGGTGTAATTTCTCTCGGTTCCATTCATGTCACTCTGGTCCATGTTTTCAGGTAGCTGAAAGAAATTAATTAATAATACATAATTAAAGATTGGATTACATACTTTTGTCCATATGTACGATGAATAAATACCCCACAAATAGGTGGAACCATTTTTACAAAAGGTTCGAAATACACTCTCACAAAACAATACCACCTGTAAAGTTTTCATTTTGTGGCTTGAAGCATTTTGCCTGTTTAATATAAACAGTCGATAATTTAAAATTTCTCATAATATTTTAAATAAACTCTTCTGCATTTTTCATTGTTTGTTTTTAAAAAAAATTTAATAGATCTTAATCAGCAAAAATAATAACACAAAACATGCTTACAGAAATATATATTTTTTAATTATAAAGACAGCTGACACCATTGTGAAATATATTTAGTGTTAATTAAGCTGTGTTCTGGTAATGTCTGCAATTTGAACGCGGTCAGCATGAAATAGTGATTAAAGAAATACTTTTTTAATTCTGTTCATAATGTGTAGTCATTTTTAATCATGCTAAATGGAACCAATGATATTCTGGGACTAACTACCGCGTGTATTCCTCGTTGCACAGAATACTAATGGAGGGAAATAATTAATTTATCACTAAATAAATACAAAAGATTGTTACTGAGGCAGTGCAGTGTAATCAATATATATTATAAAAGCGTACTACAATGTGCGTGCCGGTAAAACTCAGAAACGAGTTTCGATCAAGAGAGTTACATGGTGTGGTAGCCCTCTATCCCCGGGCGTGCTTTTGAAGATAAAAGGACTGGAAATTTCGCCCTCTAGAAATTCCTACAATAGCACAACACATTCAAGAGTATTCGAGAGCATTCCACAACATTCCAAAACATCCCGAAACATTCTGGAATGTTCGGGAATAGTCTGGAACGTTCAGGAACATCCCGGAACATCCCAGATCATTGTGGAACATTTTTTTTTTTTTTTAAAAGAAAGACAAACATTCCCGGGTTACCAATAACCCAACAATGTTTGAAAATCTCCTACTACCACCACAGAAAGCCGAAAATGTTGCTTGTGAAGTGATGGAGGACTTGGCCAGCCGAGGAATCGAACACGGGACGCCCGGGTGGAACCCAAATGCGATGCCCACTCAACCACTGACCAGTCGTTCAGAACACTTGAATGTTGTGAAATGTTCTGGAACATTGTGGACTATTCGAAGCCTTTGTTGTACGGGTGGGACTACCCATAGGTAGGGGTATATAAAGCAAGATCCATTGTGGGTTCATACGTCAGTTCAACTCCCTGAGTGAAGCCGAATTTTTTCAAGTATTTTGGGGCTCGAGACCAGAAATTCAAATGCTTTCAATTCAAATTCAACAGTGGGGCACCCTTGCGATTTGTACAAGGTCAGCAGTTACGTACTATTAAAGTATCTGTGGGCAGAGTGCAGTACGCCCAGCTTCTGAGAGATTAACTTGACACTGGCTTCGATGGAGCCCCGTGCCTGAGCTGGCCACTTAAAGTAACACCAAGAATATCAATGGAAGGCATAAATCTGCTGTCAGACTGTTAGATGAGATGTTACAACAAATGAAATAATCATAATTACCGTCATCATGGGGTGTACCATATCTGGCCGAGTATGCATCATGGGAGGTTGGTGTCCGAGCATGGGGGCTCCAGAATGGTCAACAGCACAGGGATTGGTGTTTACCGTGCTGCGACGCAGCATTTCCTATAGAAATAAGACCATACATTTTTCACAAAAAGTAAGCAATAAAAAAGTTTGCTATTTGAACTATTTAACTTCAAGTGAACAAAAACAACAGTCCAAATCGAGAAAATAGATTTTGTTTTAAACCTTTTTTTACATTAACTCCACACGGGAGGCCCTGAAGAAAATATTTTCTTTGAAGATGCTGTGTGGGCGCTCTTTTTAAGGAAAGGAGGAAGTGAACATGGGTCTTGAAGAGACCCATGTTGTAGGAGGGAGAAAACACAAAGGCCAGCAAATCATTCCACAACCGGGCTGTTGAACTGAAGAACAAGTCAGAAGCGACCCGTTCTCATGTGACAAATGTCAATCGTATAAATTTATTAGGTGTGAGTTTGGTATGTTTCCCTGGTGCCGAAGGGATCAATGATGCTTAGTTCCTCGGAGCATCTTCCATTGTAATACCGGTAGAATAAGGACAAACTGGTTTGTCTATAATAATCCACCACTTTAAAGTATTCTCTGAAATTAAAGCTTACATTGTAGTACAACCCTATAAATTGTTGTTAGTCAGTATTGGGTTATTCAGTGCCGTTGGTGTGTAAAAAATTTACATATGTATTTTACAACGATGATTATTATTTCACTAGATCCAAATCATTGGATACCAAACATTAAAAATTCCACCCCTCCAGTACCATAAGTGTAAGGTTTTATCCCCTCGACCCTCTTATATGGTTTTGGCTTTGAATAGTTACCAGACCAGAAAACAAGACAGAATTCGATAGCAAGTTATGTTAAGAAATTACTAATAATGACATGCTGTATCTAGTAGTTCTGTGGCACCAATCACATTAAAAAAATCAAGAAAACATCTGCCTGTTTAAGTATATAATTTGACGTACCTGCATGTGCTGCTGGCGATGCCACAGTCTCTCGTGTACAGCATAAGGGGGTACCGGCATGGCGGGCGGGGGACTGAAGCCGCTGCGAGGCGCCTGACTCCCCTGCGCTCCCCCTGCTCCAGCACCCCCACCCCCCATCACCGAATGCCCAATCAGGGCAGGCAGCCAAGGGGGAGAGGCAGGGCCGTGGGAGTGTGCTAGAGGGGGACCGTGCAGGCCGCGACGGCGCTCTGGAATAAGTATTACATTGCATTAGTTCACATCGGGATCACCACTTAAGTTATTTATTAATCTGGATTGCTCGTTGGCGCTAGTGAATTGATGGTCATGCTAGGTGCCAGTCTTTGTTAATTCCTGTATAAAAGTTTAATAAAAATTGTAATTAAATTCCTCTGTTTTTTTTGTAATATAAAGAATATAATAATAATAATAATAAGTTTTATTCCAGGATGTGGGGAGGATAGTGCAATCCCACACGTCCCATATGATTGTACATATTTATATAATATATTTTATAACATATTTTAAAACAACAGATTTTTTTTTTTTTTAAACATAGAATAGGAAAAAAAATATATATATACATATATAAAAATTAAATATAAAAAAATAAATAAGTAATCAATTCTATTCTTCAAGCTCGGGTCCAGCGCTCACTCAGGAGTGGGGTTTGGTGCTGGAACGCTGCGGTCACCAATGCATTGTCGGAAGCCATTAGCCGCATCCTGGCTCCAGTGACCCGATGTCTCTTTAGACCGGCGAATCCGTGCAGTCCTAGTTCAGTGAACATTGTCGATGCACTGCTATATCTTCTGAATCCAAATATAATTCTACATGCATCATTATATTGGATCCGGAGTCGTTCCATCGAGGTGGTTCGGTAGTTACACCAAGTTTCGCATGTATATAGATTAGTGCAAAATTCATTGAACAATGTTTTTTTTACATGGTTACTGCATTGGAAAAATCTTCGGGCAATCATATTGGACAATACACTGATACTTCTCCTCTGTCGTTCAATATCACCATCATCCGAGAGGTCTCCAGTGATGATGTGACCCAAGTATTTTACACTCGTTGATATACTTATGTTTTCCTCATTGAGTTGTACGGGAACATCTTTTCGAGAGTTTTTCCATGGTGGAATGCGATTAGTTCCGTCTTCTTGAGAGAATATGAGTTACATTTATACATATGTAAATATTTTTGAAAATATTATATTATTTAAGGTCAATCAATGTTGGTCATTTATACCTTATTAGAAAAGAGGCGCCTGACAAGGGAGCCATGATTCTTACTTAGGCTGTACTTTATAATATGTTTTGTATAAAATATTTTCTTTTTAATATATGTTTTGTTAGCAATATAAAGAAGTGCAGTATAAAAAGCACTGTCAAAATTTAAGTTAACCTCACTTTCAAATGTTCTGCCTGTGAGCGTCTGAAAATTGTTATTTCTGTTGTAGGTAGCCAATCTGAAATTAAACAGCTAAAGTCTTCCCTTTTCCCCATTACTTTTGCATTTCTATTTCTTAAATCATTTTTTAATAACTCCTTGACCCACATCGTTCCTTTAATTCCTTAGCAAATCTTTTAAACCATATCACTTAGCTGACATATCAAATGAAAATATCAACAAATGACCTCCAACCACACCAGCGCCATCTACTTCGATCTTTCCAGATTACCTGCCATTCAGATTTGGATAAACGATATAGGAGAAAGCAAACAAGATGAAGGATTTTAATAAATGTATTGTCACTTACCCATATTGTGGTGGGAGTAGTGGGGCGGGTGGGTGAACACGTGCATCCACGTGCGCTGCGGGTGATTGGTGTGAGCGGGGTGCGGGTGCGGGTGTGCACCCCCCCCACATGCACTCCCAGGGCCCCCACCGCAACCGTGACCCACAAACATACAGGGGGACACACGAAATCTGAAAATATATAAATATTATATCATTATACGGGTTGTTAAGGGACGTACATGACTAACTTTAACCAGTGATTCCTGAAATCATTTAGATTAAAAAATGTAAATGAAATTTTGGTCTCTGGTGACATTTTTGATGTACATTTTTTTTTTCACTTAACATAAAAAATCAAAAGATATTGGGCAATTAAGGTCGGGGTGAGAGTTTTTTTGATTACTCCGCTCAGTGATCAGTGATGGAAATGTCTTTAATTTCACGGGGCATTGTGTTTCTCGTGTGAAATGACAGTTCTCGTGTGAAAGAAATTATTTTTTGTTAGATTTTGAAGAAAAAATATTTTTAAAAAAAAATTCACCAGATCAAAATTTCATTTACATTTTTTCTCCAAATAATGTCAGGAATCACTGGTTAAAGTAAGGCAAGTACGTCCCTTAACACATGTATATTTCATAGTTTAATTTTTTTTTTCATACAAGTATAAATGTGTTAATTTAAATGATTTAATTTTGGAATGATAAAGCGGCTTCTATGATAAATTAATTCATAGAAAATTCTAATAGTACGATTTATGTTGAAGGGCTCAATAGCATAATTGACAGAGCATAGCGAAGTCCTACATTTCGTCTGTCTGTAAATTTGTTTATATGTTTCGTTACCATTTCAAGATGGCGGCTGTTTTAATGGTTAAGTAAAGGCTCTTTTTTCAAATGTGAAATCATCACGTTTATTTGGACTTTCTTATTGGCATTATTATATAGACTCGCCATAGTCTCACAAACTCAACATACAATTTGACGAGTAAGAAACACCCTTATGATTTCAGTAAATTCTTAATTCAAAAGTTATTCATCTATGACAGTCAATATTGGTCTAAGGCAGTCAACTCTTAGATCAGCGACTTCATCTGCAATCGGAAGGCTGAGAGAACCTAAGCGAAATACGAACACTAAGTTTGGTGATCGTGCATTCGGAGTATCCGGCCCTGAGGCTTGGAATAAACTTCCTGTCGAATTAAGATGCATAACCAGCCCAACAAAATTTAGATCCAAACTAAAAACTCACTTTTTCCGACACTCATTTCCATAAATTCGTAATTTTATTCAGACACTGCTATTTTCTATTCTTACTTGTTACTGTTTATTTTGGCGATTAATTTCATTCATTTAAGATGTCTGTACTTTCCTTTAAATCCAGCTAGCCCATTCAAATTATTATGTATGAACTTACCTCTTCTTCTGGCGCTAACAATATTAATATTAGAAAAGACTATAAAATAATTTGTAAAATGTATATAAGAATATGAAGGTATTTAAAATTCTCAAATTGTTTCGACTCGCAGCAATAACTTATTTCTATGTAAGCTGTTTGTACCTACACCTGTAGTTTGTTTAATACTTTATTTTTAATGTTTTAATGTTATCTGGCAAAACCGAAAATGTTTATTTTTATATGTAAATACCTAATAAATTGTAAATCTCTAATTTTAAATCACGGTTGCAAATATATATGTATGTCACAGTTTTAAGTCAGTAGTAATAAGTCTTAGTCGTAAGTCACTAGATATATAAGTCCTAGATGTAAGTCACTAGTTATAATTTAAATATTAGTTGTAAGTCTATCGTATTAATTTTATTTTATTATATGTTTAAAAGGGACTAGTAAGACACGACCTTATGCAACTTGTGACAGTTGAGAATTAAAACTACGAAATCGAAGACAAATACAATTGCCTTGTCTTTGGCTTACCACTTTTGAGATTTCTACGTGTGAGATGTCTATGCATCTACACATTATAATATATAACGTCATTGTCTACCTTTCTGAAGAAAGTTTGAAGAAAGTTTGAAAAAAGAATTGTCATTGAGTGACTCAGGACAAATTATTACATATACATATATTCCTTATTTAAATTTAAAAATATTCCTTATGTGGTTTATAATAAGTAGGTATTTAAGTACCTACTTATAATCTCATGATTTGATAGGAAATTTTGGTTTTGATTTATTATAAGAGAAAATTAGAAATATACTTTTTTGAATGCGAGATCTGCTGTTCACAGAACTATGTACTAGTAATTTTTGTTAAATCGGTGTTGCCATAATGCAGGTAATATAGTATACCTTGAGCGCAGCACATTGAGGTGGGGCGGCTGCGGCAGGCCGGGCGGGAACCTCGGGGGCCGGGGGGGCATCTCCACGTGCACGGCCCCGCGGCGCAGGAAGACAGGGGAACGCGGTGAGTGAGCGGGGGAGCGCGGGGAGGGTGGGGCCGGAGAAAAACCCCCACCGGGCCGCTCCTCGTCCGGCTCGTTAGTCAGGTCAACGATGGCTTGCGCTGGCTGAAATTCCACAAATTTCAGGTTAGAACCTCAATATAAGGAGGGAAACATAAAAAAAAAGAAGGTCTAATTGTTTCATCTCTATAAGTGTGGTCTAAATCATTTGAAAGAAAACAAGTTCTGAGAAAGTTCTATTCAAGTTCTGTCATTATTTCATCATGGGCCGGTTGTTTCTCAGTACTTACTAGTAACAGAACTTGATTAGACTTGATTGGACTTTTGACTCCTAAACAGACAGATCAATGAATTTGATCAAGAAAGAATTTTGAGAAGTAGTCAATTCTGTTTTTTTCTCTTTTTATCTCTCATTTTCCTATACTTGTTATTATTATTATTTAAATTACATGTATTAAAAAAAGTTGCATTGTTTAAAATATACTAGTGCAGAACCATGTAAAATCATGGGATATAAAATTTAAAAACTAAAATATTTTATTTAATTTTTCTGTTTCAGATTATCCATTGAATAGGGTATTTTCACAAACCAGGGATACCGCTAAAAACATGTGAAAGATTTAAAGATTATTTTTCTGATTATGAATATTGCATTAAAAATGTTTAATTTTAATATTTTCATTCATAATTATCGATTTCAAAATAGGCCTGACGGCTGAATTAGGTAAACGGCCCATGATTGGTTGATCGAATCATGACGTCACGCCCGTCAACGTTCAGAGGTTTAACACTATGTTACTAACAAATGTCTAAACATTCTCGACTTGTTCACGGTTATTGACGGTTTTATTTCATTTTTAAGATGCTTGTGTTATGTTCCTACAGTTTTATATGATATGATCCATCTGTAATGACTGATGGTGTTTTTTTTACGGTTGTAATCCGACAACTTGCCTAAAATAGACGCTACAATGAGTAACAGTACTTTTATAAGCCCTGAATTTCGGGGTTTTAAGACGATATGGTAATAAAACTTTTTTTTACACAAACTCTCATATTATATACCTACTGGTTTATATTTCAACATTTTAACAACATACGCCTAAAATAGAGTCAATTCTGGCCCTTTAAAATTAAATTAGAACAAAATAGAAAGTGTCAGTTCGTCACCTAACTTCTCTGTCATAAGATGATCTTTTAAACTTTGGCTATTCTACAAATAAATTTCCTTTTTTTGTAAATACCGCACAAAATTCCCAACTGCTTCCAACCACCTGGAGCCAGTGAGAAGTGGACTATGGCATCCCCAATTGGAGCATGTTGTGAGGCTGAAGGTAGTGTAGTGAAGGGTAGGAAAGAAGATGTTGAAGAGAAAGGTGGGGAAGTACCTGGCTATTCAGATCTAGTCACTAATCACGGCTAAACCCATTTTTTTTAAATATGAATACCGCACAAGAGTCCCAATTGCTCCCGTCTGGAGCCAGTGAGACTATGGCATCCCCAATTGGGGTATGTTGTGAGGCTAAAGGTAGTGGGGAGGGGAAGAAGATGGGAAAGAGGAAGGTGGGAAGTACATGGCTATTCAGATCTGGTCACCAAACACGGCTAAAGCCATTTCAAGCAACGTTTCAATTCTGAACGGTGGTCTTACACAAGGGTGATACTGAAAATATTTTCCACTCTGGAACGTGCCGCAAATATACAACGTATTATTTTAAACGAATAAATTGTGAAATGCGACACAACTTACTCAAAGACCGGTCAGTGGCTGAGTTGGCACCACGTTTGGTTCCCACCCAGGCGTTGCGGGTTTGATTCCTCGGCTGGCTAAGTGTTATATCACGATACAAGCAACATTTTCCTATTATGTGGTGGTAGTAGGAGATTTTCGCATAGGTATTGTCAGATTATTCGTAACCCGGGAACGTTTGTCTTTCTTAAAAAATATATATATCTACATAAATTTACTTGTTTACGCCGGTATTGCTAGTCGAGAGCCTAACCCCTCGACCACAGAGGCCGTCATTATTGTGTAGATAACCATCTTACGACTGTATGCAAAGGTGTTTCCGTGTTTAAATTATCAATATAAATAGTCAATAACTAAATGTTTTTTTTATTGTAATGTTAAAATTCAAATCTGCAAAAAAGCAGGCACGGGGGTCTCCATCGAAGCCAGAGTCAAGTTAGCTTCTCACAAAGCTTACTATAGGGCCCACAGATACACAACTGCTGACCCTGTACAAATCGCAAATCTGCCCCACTGTTGATTTTTTCAGCCACCTCTGGTCTAGGACACCAAAATACTTGAAAAACCCTTTACTCAGAAATCAGAAACGGGCGGTCCGTTCGATAGATTTTCTTCTCTATCAAACGGATTGCAATGTTTAGAGCACAGGCTTCAGGTGGGAATGGTGTCCTTATTCTACCGGTATTTCAATAGAAGATGCTCCGAGGAACTAGCTTCATTGATCACTTCAAACACATCAAACGCACGCCCAACATTTGTACACGGTCGAATTAGAAAAGGTTTTTTGTCGCATTAGAAAGGATCTAAAACATCTTATTTTAGGTTTTTCCTATAGTATTTGTACGCATGTGTACCAAATTATATATGCTTAGCAAGTGGGAAGATTATAACGATATAATTCGAGCAAACTGGAAGTCAATAAATAACACCAGCTACAACTTACTAACTAACTACAGTTACTTACCGCGGCGATTGCAAGATGTTCGGCGTGGGTCACAGAGTTATTCGGCGCGAAAACATCGTTTTGGCCGCCGTTTAAAAAGGCGTATTTTAAAACGTTGTAGAAAATTTATCCGTTGTCATAAAAATAAAATAAAAATTCCATTATCATCGTAATTTTTTACTTCATTTTTTTCAATAATAAAAAAAAAACTGTGAAAATACCCTATTGTTGCTAATATTGTCTTCATAACTAAATAAAATATTTAAGTTTTTTTAAATTCAGTTCATATTGTGAAATGTAAATTCGATAAACTTCATTCAAACAAAAACATGCGATCAGCATTTATTGTGCTGGCAATAAATTTAATGAAGTCGTTTACTGACATTCTTTATCAAGAAGCAATATTTAAAAAAAGCAAATTATCAGCTAATGTAATTCCTTAGCAGTGTTGGGCATTGACGAGTATTAATTTTTTTTTTATCTATACAGAAAAACTCAGATATAAAATTCCCACATAAGAAGTTTTAACGCATAATAACTCAGGTACGCCTCATACGTCACACATATGTCTAGTAATGTTACATTGTCGTGTAAACAAGCTTATGGGTCCTAATGGTTAATCCTTGGTAGGTGTTAAATAATGCTTATACCATCCCTTATACCAGTGATTCCCAAAGTGGTCCAGGTGGACCTCCAGGGAGACTCGACGGGGGTCCACGTAGTCGTGATAAAAAAATGGGGGTCCACAAGTCGTAAGTGGGGGTCCACGAAAATTTATCTGGTTTCGTTGGTCATCATCATCACTCTTGGCTCTACACTCTGGTGGGTCTTGGCCTCTTCAAGACTCTTCCTCCACTCATCTCGTTTTTGGGCCAGCTCTCTCCAGTTTAGAAGCTCCAAGGTAGATATATCTTTGAGGACGTTGTTGCTCCATCTTAATCTTGGCCTTCCCAGACTCCTTCGCCCTGTCGGTATTGAGTTCAGCAGGGACTTTGGTGATTGATGCTCGGTCATTTTTTCCACATGACCCTGCCACCGAAGTCTTCCCAGTTTTATGAATTTTGTCACGTTTAGCTCCTTAAACAGAGCGTATAGCTCATTGGTTTCGATAGTAAAGAACAAAAATGTTGGCTTGGCTTTACCTCAATGTAGGCAGATAGTACACTAGTATTTCGGTGAAAAATGTTCATATTGAGACCCATCACGTGCCCATATCCCATCCTGCCCCCTGTCTAATATCACAATACCACCCCCCCCCCCCTCCCCCCCGTTGTGACAGACCACAACTCCAGCATTATTTTCAATATTCAGTACGAAGCGTGTCGAATTTTGGGAATATGGTTGAAATGTTGCAGCAGGGGGTCCACCAAAACCAGTAAAATTTTGAAAGTGGTCCACGACGAAAAAAGTTTGGGAACCTCTGCCTTATACCATAGCAATACATACTTGTACTTGGTACATAAAAGTGCATTACTGTATTATACGTAGGAGGACCCAAAAGTAACGGGACTTTCATTATAACTTTTTTATTTTTCAATATTTTTACACCAATATTTGGTCGCCTTCAAAGTGTTCACCATTAGAGTGTATGCACTTGTCCAACCTTTTTTTCCATTGTTGAAAGCAATTTTGAAACTCACTGATTGGAATGTCCTCTATGGCCTTTAGCGATTTTTGTTTCACCTCTTCAACAGTATGAAAACATTTCCATTTCAAGGCCCTTTTCATCCTAGGGAGCAGAAAGAAGTAATAGGGAGACAGGTCGGGTGAATAGGGCGGGTGAACAATCGAGGTCATTCCATGCTTGCTTAAATACTGCTTCACAGACAATGTGGTGTGAGCAGGTGCGTTGTCCTGGTGGAAGACCAGTCCCCTGTGCGCCAAGGATTCAACTGTTTGGAAGGACTGTTTGGCCTGGAGGAACAAACTCTACGTGCACAACATCTCTGAAAAAACAATGAGCATCGTCTTTATGTTCCATTTCACTTGACTTTTTTCTGAAGAGGAGAGAGAGCACTCTTGCACTGGCTTGACTGTTGCTTGTTTTCGGGATCGTACTCTTAACGCCATGACTCGTCACTCAACACCAATAATAACCTTGAAAAAATTCTGGGTCCTCTTCCAGCTGATTTTTCAATTCGTGGCAGGCTTGAAGGCGACGCTCTCTTTGATCCTCAGAGAGGAGACTTTCACTTTTTCGCCGAAAGAAGAAATCTTGATAAGACGAATGCGTGGATCCACAGCGACACGGCTTCACACACTGACCGAGAAAGAGTTTCCGTACAATAGCCGACCACACATAACCCGTTCCCCTCCACTTCTCCCCTCTATCGCCCTAGTCCTGTTACTTTTGGGCCCCCTACGTATAATGCGGTTGACTTCGATCGATTTACGCATCAAGGAAATGTTTCTTTACAGACTGAATTATTTCATTTACGCATCAAATAAGAAGTTTTAAAAACTGAAAGCAAAAAAATTATATTCTAACAGTGAAAAAAAAATTACTAATTTCTGAATAGTAGCAAGAATTATGTAGATATCTGCGATGATCAAAGGTGCCCCAAAAATTTATCCCATCACAATACCACATACCTTGAAAAATTCATAAGAACAAATAATGATAAGCAACTTACCCTGGGTTCGAGCTGCAAGACTTGAACATCATCATCATCATCACTGGAAGCCAAATCAGAGAGCCAATCCAGCTGGAGATCTGGAGCTGATAGCGCATTACTATTAGGCTCACTTTTAGGAACTGCATTTGTCTGAAATTCAAGAAAACGTTGAAAAATTCACATTTTTTATAATAAGCCCGAGGGGCGAAAACGTTTAGGGAGGCCTAAACTTAGATTAGGATGGTTAGGGCAAACACCGCATCCTTAGGCAATAGAAATTGGAGTGAGACAGCAGAAGATTAGCAGGAGTGGAGGCATTACCTTGAGGCCGTTAAGACTCTCCAAGAGTCGTAGCGTCAATGATAACAATACAGCGTGCCTACATGATAAGTCGTTAGCATTCAAAATAAGTCAATGAAAGATTTTATTTATTTATTTATTTTTATATGAATACCACACAAGAGTCCCAACTGCTCCGTCTGGAGCCAGTGAGACTATGGCATCCCCAATTGGGGTATGTTGTGAGGTTGAAGGTAGTGGGGAGAAGAAGGAGATGGGGAAGAGGAAGGTGGGAAGTACCTGGCTATTCAGATCTGGTCACCTAACATGGCCAAAGCCATTTCAAGCAAATTTTCAATTCAGAATGGTGGTCTTACACCAGGGCGATACTGAGAGTGTCTTCCACTCTCAAACGTGCCGCAAATATACTATATATTATTTTAAATGAATAAATTGTGAAACAACACAAATTAATCAAATAGGATTTATTTGCCACGCCGGGATTCGATCCCGCGACCTTCGGAATGCTAGTCAAGAGCCTTACCACTGGACTACGCCGGCCGTCAAAAAATGAATATGAAAAAATATCTCGATAGTTAGCATATCCCAAGGTGTTATCGGAACTAACGTATAAACTCATTACTCTAACATATCAGTTTTCTTTGCCAGTAAAGAAAGTGTGAAACATATTGTAAAAAAATCCTCGATCCGTGCAGAAACTGGCGGTGCGTTTGATAGATTCTCCTATCACAACAGATTGAAATCTTTAGAGCATTTACTGGTATTTCAATGAAAGATGCTCCGAGGAACCAACGCCATTGATCCCTTCGGCAACGGTAACAGCTCGACAGTGGAATGATTTGCCGGCCTCTCCGTTTCCTGCCTTCTACAACATGGATGTTCACTCCTTCCTCTTCTCAAAAAGACCCTCCACAGAGCGTCCCCAAAGATGACATAAGCCCTGAGTGAATTTTTTTTTCCTCAGGGCCTCCTATGTTTTTTTTTTTTTTTACATGAGCTCCACACAGGAGGCCCTGAGGAAAATAATTTCCTTTGGGGGCCTGTCATCTTTGGGGATGCTGTGTGGAGGGTTTTTTGAGGAAAGGAAGGGGAGGAGAGTTCTGGGAAGGAAAAGGGTTTAAGAGATGGGTAGGAATCTGGGGATCAGTGTGTCCTGGTCATCCGCCTCCAAACCTCACCCCATGAACCCTGGCACCCCTGCTAAATCACCAAACGTAGCGAACCACTTGGGGTGACCTAAAGCAGAAGTGTTGGCTATCCAATAAAGGTTCCCAGGGCGGCGGAACCCATTCCCGCCTCCCAAATTGTAAAGTGTGTGAAGTTAATATGAAAAAATAATTGTGCGGTAAAAAGCTGGCAGTTAATTGAAACCTTCAAGCCAGTGTTTATACGCGCATAACTTTTATTACAACAGCCGTAAAATTATAAAATGAAAGCAGACCTTTTTGCCAGTAAATAACGCACTTCCGAAGTACTTATCTCATTGTTTGCTGTTACAGTTTAATTTTGATTGAACGACTGAACAAAAGCGAACCTTATTTGCTGTTTTTAAAATCATATTTATTTTGCTCTCAATTTATGACATTAAAAACCTTATTGTTATTTTATTACTATACTAGCTTTTCCCCGCGGCTTCGCTCGCATGGTATTACGGGAAATTACTCTAGCGCTTGCTCTTATCAATTATCTCCCCACCCCCCACCCCACCCCCATCCCCTCCCGCATTCCATATATTCATTCCCTTACATTCAGTTTTCAAACATCTCGCCTACCACCTAAATTTCATAATGCTATAGCTCAAAGAAAAAAAGAATTACTTATCCAATTTTGTTCATTCGTTCGGAATTTATGCGCTTACAAACATTTCGGATGTTTATTTTTATTTAAATATTTGGAAGTTCGTAAATATAATAAAAAAATGCTCTATTTATCATTCAGTCTTTATAATCGTTACGAATTATATTTTTAATATAGGAACTCTCATCTGACATTTATTCCAAGCTTGTCCAAAAAAAAAAACGAATTCTAATATTTGAATTTTCTGCAATAGTAGCTGACCAGTAGACTGAGTGCCTACCAGCATAGAGCCCAAAAATATATCAACATTGTTTCCATGGAAAAGATTTTTTTCTGACGTTAGCAAAAACTCGCTTTTGTTAGGGAAAGAAAACGTACAACAAATATAATATATTAATATTTATAATTTCATAACGCCAGAGCTTACCATCATATACAACCTGTAGTCTGCGCAAATAATTTAGCTTTATATTGGTGAAAGAATTATTAAAGTCTTTATATTGTGTTATGCGTGAAAAGGTCATAAACAAACTCGAGCAGTTTCGCATTTATAATATTAGTATGGATTGACTTCAAATTTAAGCACAGGAAATGTTTGAAACTTTCAAAATACTTTCTTTAAACCCCCGCGAAGATTTCTGGAAAGTTACAACCACATGACAATACATCTGAAAAGTTTTTATCATTACAAAAACTCTTACGAAACTGTCAAAATTTGAGAATGACATTTTGCAAAACAATGATTGTTAAATCAAAATTCAATTTTCGAAACTCTTTAAATTAATGCATTTATTTGAAGTACTCGCCTAGTACTTCGAATCGAAAGAATTATAGATATTTTAAATAGGTACCTGTGTTAGGTACCAAATTTGATTGCTCGTTCTTATAATATACAAAAATTAATATTTGTAATACATGAAAAATGAAAATTTGAATAAAAAAATTAATAGGTGGCACAGGGGCTGTTTGAAAACTGAATGTACTGGGACTGAATATACCCGTACCCTAAGTTTCCCCTCCCGCCAACCCCACCTCCCCCTCCTGCCTTTCCTCCCTGCCACTAAAATATATGAAATACACACATTTTCATTTATACAAATTTCATAATGCCAGAGCTTATCATTATATATAGCCTATACCCTTCGCGGGAGTGTGCACAACAAATCACTAAAGTTTCAACGCATCGGATGAACGGTATGGCATCGGATGAACGGTATGGCAGAGCATAAAATACGAACAAATATTGATTTTTATACATAAGAAGATAATATACTCAATTAATTAGGTTACATTCAAAAGCTTCTCAAATATGTTGAATTACAAATTCAACCAAAACACTTTCAATTTCTTCAATGCAGTAAAATTATCACATAAAGAAAATCAAAAATAAACAACATAATCAGTATGTAAATAAAGCAAAATGCTTACATTTTCACAGCATCTTCCCAAGCAAGTCAAGGCTGGCAAAGTTCCTGGTCCTTGACTGGTGCTGGGAGTAGCATGGACCTGGTGAGATTCAGAGCTGTTGGTGGGATGGTCGGAGGCCGGCTTGGGGCTCTCCTGCTTGACCCTGGCTGCCTGGCTGGTGGAAGGCACGGCGTCAGATTCTATCTCCTGCTTCACATCTACTTCCATCCTCTCGGAGCGTCTGTCCACTTCCTTGTGTTCTTCCGTCTTGACACTGCTCGGAGGCAGGACCAACTCGGGTGCCTGGCATTTGGTGCAGAAGTGATGCGGAGAGCTGGGAGTCCCTGTCTCACGTTTCACTGTCGTAGAGGACGGACGGTCCGCAGGAATGTAACCCGATTGCTCCTGTTTTACATTTGCCACAATTCCGTCCGCACGCTCCAATTTAATATGGACAGGTTCTAAATTGTAAACATTATTGTCGCTAACATTCACAAGCATATTGTTATTTGCCTGGTTCTCTTGGTGAGCATTATTATTTGCGGGGAGGACGATGGGTTGTTTACTGGTTCCAGGCACTACACTTTGCGATGTGGACGTGGAGGGTTGACTCAATCTGCCAGAACACATGTTGGCGCAAGGCTCGAGGGGGGCGGGGACTTGGCTCTGGTCAGTGTGTGAACTGCAGCGATGCACAGCTAGACATTTACCTTTGCAGGAATCCCGCGAATGAGACGGTTCCTGTTTCACAATAGGCGGGTATTCTTCATTGTGGACTATTTGCGGCTCCAAGTGAGACGATACTGCACTGGGACCTTCGGAGTCCACCATTGCATATGATACTCTAGCATTACGCATAGCGCTGGGTAAAGAAGGGAAACATCTTTGGCACTTGCAAGGAATTTCTTGACAGGGAAGGTCTTCTGTGGCATTAGGGCACGTATACGATAATTCGGAAGATTTCCGCCGGTCATGAGGAAGATGTCGCTTACAAACATTAGGTTTCCATCTATTATTGCAAGCAGCGGAAGCGGTGCACGGCTCTTGCTTAATATTGATAGCGGGCCCGTTATGAGCGGGAGAACTGATATTGCTTTCCACTTTTTCTACTTTGACTTGCAAATCGGCGCCCTCCGAAGGATTGCTCGGTGTGGAGAGCCTTTCCATCTTTTTAATCCTCGCGGCCATCTTCTTATTTTGCTCGCGAAGAACTCTCTTCCTCGGAGTAAGACACCTATCGTCTTCTTCCCCGGAACTGACTTCAATGGGTGGGAACAATGTAATAATGGTATTATCAGCGACGGCTCCAGAAGTGCCGGCTTTGGGAACTTGGGGTCTGTGTAGATAGTTGGTGTAATTACTGGGGCCCGCATAGTCTCCTGCTGCGGCGGCTGCTGCATCTCTCAGCCGCGAATTGTTACTTAGATTCAGGATATTCTCATTGTGATAAGGCAGTGGGTGCACCCTCCGTCTGCCTCCGTCAGGGAACGGCTCATACTCGTTTCCAGAACGAATCCTCCTCGGGGACTGATTCATCCAGGGGTCCGGCCCCTCCGTGTCGCCAAAGGCCCTACTCGTGTAGTCAGTCTCTTCGTCATGCGGAGGAGAGTAATCGTTGATGGGAGGGTAGTAGTGAGCGTCGGATTTAGGCTGGTAGCGCGAGCTGACCTCCTGCACCAAGCGGTGATTGGGGATGCGGGGGAGAGGCAGCGGCAGGGGCAAGGGGGTGGCGGGGTACATGGCGCCGGCACTGCCGGGGTTATTCCTGACCACCAGGAACTCAGCGCTGGGATTATCAGGGTAAGTCTGATAGATCATTCGGGGGTCGGGGTAGGCGTAGGGATAGCGGATGGAGGAAGGCTGCACCGACATCCCAAACTGGAAGGAGGGAGTGGCGATTGTGGGGGTGGTGAGATTGCAGGGGTCACGCTGCACGGGAGCTTTGCGCCCCGCCACCCCGCCGGGGTGCTCCAGGGGGAACACCTCGTCATCACTCGTCGCAAACAGAGGGTCGCAGTCCATATCCACGGCAATACCTACACATAAAATTAATTAACAATCATCCCATAATAAAATAATGTAGTTGAGACCTTGAAATTGCTTTAAAACAAAAACATCAAATGATAAGTTGTGACATTTTCTGCTAATGTGTCTTAACCTTTAACTATCATTATTGCATTACATTGCCATATCTGAGAACGCTACTGGCAAATGCAAATAAAAATAAATAAATAAAACTAAAAAATGGACACTATGAAAGCAACAAAAACAACAATGTTTAAAATAAACACTGTTTATCGAGTGTTTGAAAATGAAGTAAATGCATAAATAGCGGCGGAATGATTCTCTCGGATACATAACAAAGCAACATTACCTGTTTGCGGGGCTTGATCGACAGTGGACGTAAAAGCTGTGTCGAATATGTCCGCTAGTGAAGAGGTTCCCGTGAGAGACCACGGGTTACTCTCGCGGGGATCATTCTTGTTATCCATCTAAAATCATTAAAACATGTCTTCAACTCGGAAAAAAGTATCACTAATGCGTTTTCCTGTAAAAAAAATATCGACTCACTGCTCGGCCGTATAAAGAAAAAACACTGGGAAACGATTGTCAAAAAAGTTTCAGTGGCAACAGGGACATGTACATTTTAGAAAATGTACGGCAGTCTGGTTTAGTCAATTATCAGTCCGGGCAATGCGAAACTCCCGTCCCAGATAAATAATATAATATTTCACTAACGCGCACATCTGACACATACAAATAAAATATCTCCGTCAACAACCACTCTGAAGTTGGCTGCAAATAATAATTGGAAATTATTTCCAGCCAGCTAGCGAATACTCACCTTTCTATTTTATGGTCGGTTCCTACTTTGGTGCCTACGTGCTTATTTGTGCAGTGGGGGCGACGTCGATTCAGCTTCTGCAGTATTAGGATCCAGGAAACGCAGAAACCCTTGGACTGAAAGCGAAAATCCCTTTCAAAATCGCAACACTCTCCTGAAAAGTCATGGCGAACTCAATGGCAGGCACCTCGCAAGTGAAAACAAAAACTTTGTTGTTGACCTAAAAAATATTAAGGTATCGGGGTTTTCTCTCCCTCGAAAAACAACATGGTCTTCTTCTTCACTGAATCGTATCCGGTATTGTCACAGTAAGTTGCTTAGCGTATGTGCGTAAATAGGGCCTATAGCTATTGTAGAACTCTCAATTGTGTGAATGCGGACAAATACAAACAATACAACACAATCATAAAATAATGCCCCCTTCACCATCCGGAGACATATTTATGCTGACTGAACCAAGTGACTCTTGATGCCGTCGACTGGCTGAATAACTTCTGCATCCCACCATCCCTGTTCCACCATATAAAAAAGAAGAATGGATTTTTATAGTAAATAAATATTCAACTCAACTCGCTTTTGTGTAAGTCTTGTGCTCGAATGTGGATCGAGCTACCGGCATCATCATTTTTGGCCTCTTAAGACTCGCATTAATAAATCCTTTTGCACTGCCTCTACCTCCACTAGTCTTGGTAGCTGTATAACATAACCAACTATATAACGGTTATTTAAAAATACCCACAACTACGCTGGCGGCAGCTCGGGTATTTGGTTATTTGGTTGTGGCGGTTGTGGGGGTTGTTGGTTGTTGGCGGTTATGAATACTTGACTAGCTAATAGAACTGAGTTGTTCTAAACTGTTAAGACCATGACAAAAAGAGACAGCGCTATATGGGCTGCATGTTCATCTTTCTTTTTTCTTCAGTGAGGTGAAACGAGATAGACGTTTGTAGTTAGTAGGTATAGCGCTATCCCTTCTGTTGGTCAAAAACTACCTGATACCCAATACCCAATACCCACCACTGAAAAAAACCAAAACCTACACAACCATGATAACCACTGATAACTAGAAAACTAGATAACTATCACAACCTCACGTCATACATAACCAGTAGTTGGCAACTGGCAACTGGCACCCTAAGCCATCAGTTGTAGCTACACGGGCCGGCGCGGCGTGCGGAGCTGTATTTTTGTAATATTATACTGAATTTCTTTCGAAAAATCTTACGATTGCGGAATTTTTTAGAAGTAAAAAATAGTGTTTAATTATTTTAGTTTATTGCTTCGCTTAGAATATTATTAGTATATTTAGGTATTTTTACATAAGTGTAAAAGTTTGATTCATTTTGTTTATAATTTGTGAAAGTTTTGTTAAAAAATTGTGACATTGTAAATATTGCACGCAATATTTGGGCCGATTTGACAAACATAACGTGGATAAAAAAAGCGCCGTGTAAATGTGTAAACTTGTTCTGAGTTATAAAAATTCAACGGGAAATTAAACTTCCCATCTAAAAACAACACATTTCTGCATTTGCTGAATTAAATGCGTTCTCACTACCTGAAATCAAAAGTGCTACAGTGCCGAACGCCATTATTAAAGCGCCTGAACAAAGCGTTTCACTTTATGATGCTCCATCTACTTCATCAGGACCACCAAAACCCAAAGGTAAATGGATGCATATAAACCAAAAAAGAAGAACGCACAGCAAAAGGGAATAATCGACATGGGTTTGCTCATCGATAGTTTCCAGTATTTTTTCTTGGTAGAAGAAAGTGTGTTTATTGTCGGAATTTCCCATCCTAATTGCTAAAGTATTTTAACTCCTCGATTTCCAGTAATTTGATAATTACTCTGGCCGGAATATTGTTCATAAAAATAACCTTTTGCCAAAATATTAACAATCTATTTACTTGTTGCGCTTGGGAAATAACGTACATAAATATTATATTGTTTTGTAAAAATATTTGTAGTTGATATATGCAGGTTTGTTTCACATTGAAAGAAAAAATAATGGTCCGTCTTAATAATAGAGTGATGCCGTAAATAAAATATTTCTGAAAGTAATAACTATGTAATAATGGCAACAAGCTATCTACCTTCATTTACATGTATTTCTTTCGAGAAATTTTCAGTTCTTATTTATTTTAATCTTTGTTGTGTATAGCAGTCGTGTGAAATTTCACTACATTCGATTTATCAGGCATTGCAATAAATTTACATTTTTACAAGCTTATAATATATTTTCCATTGGAGGTATTTATTTAAAATTTAATTTAACTTATTTTATTCCCTTCTAAAAAAATTCTGATTGCTGCCCTGCTTGTAACTGGTGATTATATTCTTTAAAAATCGACAGCGCTATACGGGTCACATGTTTTGTCTTTATTTTTCTTTGGTGAGGTGGAACGGTAATATTAGATAGTTCGCAGAGCGTTGTACCTTTTCGTGGGTCAAAAACTCACCCGATACCCAATACCCACGGACAAAACCAAATACCTCCATAACTCCATTACCATGATAACTACTGATAACTAATACCTAGACAACTAGCGAGCATCAACTGTAACCGGCAATAACTGAGATAACCAAATAACCGTTTTTTAACCAGTTATCTACATACTAATAACCAGTTGGTTATGTTATTGAATTTCTGGCCAGTTACCCAAGACTAATGGCCACTTTACATGATGGAGGTTTTCAGTCCGATTCCCGTTTAGAGACCAAAGATCAAATTTTTCGTTTTACACGGTCTCTGTTTTTCATCCATATTTCAGTTGGCAATGCTGGCACGCAACACATGATCAAGCTGTCAGTCAGCGCTGTCACTTGTCACGATTTTATATCGCGAGCCGTTGGGAGGGATTGGTTATTTATGTCGTGAGCTGTTGGTTGTTGTTTGATTGAATTTGAACCCTCATAATGATGAATTCGTGGTGAAATGGGGCAATAGAACTTGAGACGCGTCGGTTAACCATAACTTCAATAATCGTACAGTGCTGAAATAACATCGGACGCTCAACAAGCAGCCCAAGTGAAGAAAAAATGCAATATTTGCGTCTGTTTACACAACAGAACATTGAAAGAAAATATTCAAGAGCTTCCATGTCAAACGTAAGTGTAAATATTTAACATTTTAATTCCGAGTGCTGTATTTATTAACTATAATGGAAGTTTAGAAGACAAACCAATAAACATCTATTCTGACGTTTCTGTGTATAAATAATTATGTTAGAAATACATTCTATGTACTTACATAATTTTAAACTGTTTTATAAATCTCTTTTATTTTTATTTTAGGGGGCACCTGCTACAAAGAGATGGAAATTCAAGCAATTTCGCAGTGCCTGATTTACACTTGCAGTGAGATTATCCGGCAAAATACTGGTCATTTAAATTATTATAAAAGGTACATTTAATGAAATTGATTATTATTTTCAAAAATTTATTACAAGCATTCAAAAAGTAATGTCACGACCTACTCTAATTGAGTAATCTGAAAGTATGTTGCACGTTTTGTGCTGATGACGCCGTGCTGATTTCCAATGGTATGGAAGATCTACAATCTCTCATGTCTAGGATGAACAAATGTGTATGAAGAATGAGTTAAGATGAATGTAAGTAAGTCTAAAGTCACGAAAGAGAGAGTAGGAAAACGGTGCTCAATATAGTAGGTGGATGAGTTTGTATAACTCCATTAATGGAGGACTGAACACCATTGGCGCTAACAATAAACTGTTCAAAGAAGCGAAGCTAGCAGTTCACAATGGAGTGCAGGTACCTGCCCTGATGTATGGCAGAGAGGCATGGATCTGGCAGAGGAAGGATGTAAGTAGACTGAAAGCTGTAGAAAATGTAAGAAAAGTGGAGATCCGCAAAGAACGCAAGGCTGATGTAAGCGTAATGTAATGAGTAACATTAAGAAAGTATGTAAAGCGAATGAATGAGGAAAGGAGTTTAAGAAGAACATATGGCGCAAATGTGAATGGTAGAAGAGGTCGGGGATGCCTTAGGAAGACATGGCTCTACCATGAGGCAAGTAATAGTGTGTGTCAAGACCGAGTTGTTTGGCGGTGTGTCCTCTCTGCCTACCCCTGCAGAGAAACGGTGATGGTTAGTTACTCTGCAACGCTCTTAGTCATGCCAACGCTTTTAATCTTTTTTCAGGATTCGATGGAACATAAGCCAACAGCAATGGACCATCACAATCCTAAACCAACTGCGGCCAGAAAGCCACACAGCAACATATGTACGTATTCTGCTCATTTTAATTGAATTTTTGTTGTGCATTTGAACAGCATTATCACAATAATATTTTATTTAAATGTTGTGATGCGGGTATGGGTACCACCGCCCCGGGAACCATTTATTGGATTACCATCACCTCTGCCATAGGTCATCCCAAGTGGTTCGCCACGTTTGGTGACTTAGCAGGGGAGTTCGGGTTCATGGGGTGAGGTTTGTTCGGATCTTGGCGGCAGATGCATCTGCCCACCAAATGGATGGCAGGCCGGATCGGGAGAGACGGTTGAGGAAGACCTGTAGACCTCTCCAGCTAGACTCTCGGAGCATTGCCTTGCCATTGATTCATACGTTCATCACACTGACACCTCGCCTTCGTTTCTCTAAAATGACTTTTCACACAGCATCCCCACAGATGACACAAGCCCTGAGGGGAATTATTTTCCTCCTTGACAGGGCCTCCTGTGCAGAGCTAATGTAAAAAAAATATATATATACATAAGCTCCATCCACAAGCAAATGCTTTTAATGGAAGACCAGTACTACTTTATATTTACCATTTTTGAGATAAACAAATAAAAATAAAATAAATAAATATATATTAAAACAATTTAAAACTTTTTTCCACTTAATTTATTTCTGACTGTAAACGGTTTTAGTCTTTTAAGGCCACCTTCAACTATGGTTTATACACATAACATTATACTATCACAATCCGGGGTTTATGAAATTTTTGTAATTTATCAACAATTTGTAATCTTTTTTTAGGAATCAGGCGGAACGTAGATTATCAGAAGCCATATATCATCCTAGACCAGCTGTGGCTAAAACCAGCAGCGTAAAGATTCTGGTAATTTTAATTGAATTCTTATTATGCATTTACACAGTATTATCACAATCTGAGGTATGCCTGATGCAACACTTGTTGGAAATAGTAAAAATATTAATCTTTTTTTTAGGTTTCGGCGAACTTTGATTATCAGATCACGTAGAACAACATAATCGTAGACCATCTATAGCTGATCGGGTGCTAAGCACCCCATCATTTCCACGTCAGTAGGTTCTCTTACTACAGAATGTAACAAACACAACATTTGTTGAGAGTATCTTGAATGAAATTGAAAAAGATTGATACTTGGCATTGGAAACAAGAAGCAAAGTGTTCCAAGTTTTCACTGAGGGAGGCCCTTTGAAATTTTTAGAAAAACAATAACAATATTATTTATTTTTGTACATTTATGTATCTTTATAAATTGGTAATTAATATAGTCTGAGTCGTTATGAACTTTTTCTTTTATTTTTTTTACAATACAAATAACATTCACAATACTGCAATTCATGACAATATCCTGTATCAATGCAACAACTTTACTGAAGGACGCATAGTAACAAAACTGTATTTGGATTTCAATCAGATTCCACAGAGCCATTTATCATCCCCAAAGGAACTTTAAAACATACTTTATCTAATCTAAAACTTATTAATTTATTAACACCCTATTGCGCTTTTACAAGGAATTCTACATTTATGTAGTTACAGTAAGTAAGTATAATAACAGTATATCAAGTATGAAAAGATACACATAGCAGTGATGCACATTGCGTAACAGCAAAGCACATAAGTACCTGTAATAAAACTCAAACAAATAAGGAAAATACTTAAACTGTGATGGGTATTGATTTTAAATAATAAGATCTGATTTAGTAAATACAAAGTATAACAGATAAAAGCAAGTTGACAGGAACTTAAATGCCTATAATGTTTCATTGAAGAAGAAGATAACACTTATAATCTAAATGAAAATATGAAAGAGAACAAGTAGACGAGAGGTCTGGGTTCGAGTCCCAGTTGCGACCATTGTCTTTTTCTGTGTCTTGTTCTCTTTCATATTTTCATTTAGATTATAAGTGTTATCTTCTTCTTCAATGATATATTACGTTGATGGGAATAACCTTCAAAAGTTATAAAAAGAGAGTTTTTCTTATAAAAAATTGCCTATAATGTTATTCATGTGTGGTAAAAACCAATTAAAAACAAAAATAAGGATATATTAAATATTGACTCGTAACATACATAAGTAATGTAACATAATATGAGTCAAGATTTAAAAACTGGAGAAAACTAAGGAAGTTACCTAATAATTGGCACTTTCGATTGGAATTACTTGCTTTTCGGAGATTAGCAAATTAAATTACCCAACGAAAATGTCTGTAATATAAAATAAATGTATAAAAAAAGGTTACAATTTTTTTTCTAATGTGCTAAATTTCAAAAATAAGTAAGTCAAATTTAAATTTTACTTGCAAGATTTTAACTAAACTATTGGTCGCCCAATGGTCGAAATTCGGCCATAATTGTAATGTTTTTTTTTATTGATTTAATGTATTTTTTATGCATAATTTTAAAAAAATATTAGCATTCTGCACTCCTCTATATAAACAAAAGTGTGCGAAATTTTTGTAAAAATGGGTACAAAGTTTTTGCTTCACATATTGATATACTGATAAACATGAACACTTAATACATACAAATGTGAACTGAATAAAAAGCCTGTAAAATTACATCAACTTCTTAAAGTAGGGGGGGGCCTCATTCAGCTTTGCCGCCCCGGGCCTCTGACGGGCTTAGTCCGCCACTGATGCTTACCATCTAGAGATCTAGAGCAACCAGACAATTTGGGAAATTCCATTTTCTTGAAATTGTTTGGCAATCTCCAACCACTCCTCTTCAGTCGAAGGTATCTGAAATGATAAATAATATTTATAACATTAATTATACACATAATATATACACCCGCAGGGGTGTGCACTCCATATAGGCACATAAGCACTGCCTACCCTACCGTATTTGTAAAACATAAGCATGTAAATAATATTATAATTTATTAAATTATTGCTAAAAATAAATACACACTTTCAAGAAGCTGAGCAACTGAAACAACGCGAGCGCCACCAAACGGCATACTACAAACATGACATAAACTGTAACTGGAAACTTCACGCGCGCCATCCGACTGCCTCACTAAAATGCGGCCTAAGCAGGAATTATTTCTGCGTAGAGCTAACTTCATACAAGATATGAATATCAATGTTTACGAAACGCACAGAGCATACAGTTGGAATGTCGTTTTCAATTTGCTATGAGTTTTTTTTGTTAGTATTAGGCAGTGCTTTCTGGAACAAAATTACCACATGGCAATCAGTGTCGACAGTGATACCTGTTATCTATTTCTATCAAATAGTTGTCTTTCATAAATGCAAATTGTCTCTTCAAAAACGTTTGTCGTACTTTAATTGTGAATTATCTGATAAAATAAAGACATTTTAATCTGTGAAACTTTTCTTAGTGAAGGAAATAATGTGTGTTTAAGTAACCTAAAAAACAATGGTTGTTCCGTTATCTTTTATCGTAATATCTTTAATCATAATTTATTCGTGTTATAATTAATATGAATATATATATATATATATATTATAATAATATTCATACTTTTATCATAGGTTTTTCTACTGCCTACCCTGATCAAAAACTCTGTGCACGCCACTGTACACCCGATATAGTTTTAAATGACAAAATTTTAAAAAATAACATATCATTGATGTCGCTATTCCAAATTCCTGTAATATTAAAAAATCTGTTTCTGAAAAAATTGGAAAATATACTGATTTAGGAAATGAGATTAAAAGAATTTGGCATTCTCAGACTATAAAAATATTACCATTTGTTATTTCGGCTACTGGCATTATACCTAGTTATCTCATTCAAAATGTAGGCTTATTAGATTTGTCAAAGAATCTATATATAAAAATGCAAAAATCAGTCATATTAAGTACATGTAGGGTTACGAAAGATTTTTTAAATATTTATATTGAGGGATCAGTAGGATTATCAGTCCAGTTAGGAGTTCTATAGAGCCGAACCCTCTGATATGAAAATATCTGGAGTCGGTGAATTATTTTCCCATTTGGTTTCTGGTAGGTTGACATGTTGTTCTTGTATTGTTTTGTATTTATTATACTTATATAGTGCAATTGCATAGTGTGGATTGACTAGATGATCATTTGTGAAAAAGTCTGTGGGAAGGGTTAAGTTTTTCCTGTGGGGAAGATTTAACCCGGACATAAAGTCAAAAGAACAATAAGTAAAATAATAGAATGCGTATTAACCATAATAAAGACAAATTTTACCTACAATCTTCCTTCAAAACAGCGTATACACTTCCGGAACAATTTTGCTTGGGTGGATTCATGTATTCTGGTGGCGTACATCAGGCTTCTATGTTTCTCCTGTTGCCAAACATTGTAATGTTACAGCTAATCTGAAAATAATAAGAATGGGCACCTGCCATAAATGGGCCAAGGAAATATACCTACATACTTTTCAAACAATAGTTTGAGAATATTGAGAGACACAATTATGACAACGACAATAAATAATATACATTTGTGGGTACCTGTGCCTTGGCAATTGTACGTCTCATGGTATCTTGACGATTTATTAAAGGGGAAACCATCGCCAACAGGTTTTGCAACTGCGCCTCTGGCATTCTCAAATAATTTTTGAATAACTCCGTATCTTGAAAGCGAAGTTCGTTGTCCAACACGTCCAGGGTGCCGTGCTGCTCATGACGGCAGCTCACCATCCACCATCTCCGTTTGTCCACCATCTCCGATCTACTCTGCGACTCATCCCGTTTCTATTCATTATAACTTATAAAAGCGTTAATACGAAGCGTTAATAGCTACAATACGAACAAACGACAACAGAAGACGTCAGATGTCAAACAAAAATACCGCCAACTTTAAAACCAAAATTTTTCGAAAGTCGGCACCATAAATACACCAAACCACCCATGTCGGCACTACCAACCATTGGTTCATCATAGTTTGTCTATAGCCACCGTCGTTGGTAGTTGGTAGCGCCGTTTTTGGATTGTACCATGAAAAAACAACAAGTTGTACCAACCAACAACGTGGTTGGTGCTACTTGTTTTCAGTTTTCATAGTTGCCATAGAGAAAAAATAATAATATTTTGGGACCGTCAATAAAATGGCAACACCTTTTAAAAATGTCAACTGTCAACAACTGTCAACCGCTGACACCAAAATATGAAAATATTGTGAAAGCAAATGACTGGTTTATTTATGGAAAGCAACAAACGATACCATCATTTATTTATTTTTTGTTATAAAAATACAATAACAGTACAAGGAAGCTTTTGACTGTCCAACTAGGAAGGACGACAGTCAAATTGATAGTTTTCGTATATATTAGGTACGTGATGATTAATATATGTAGTGTTAAGTAAGATTGACAAATTCCATTTACCTAATTATAATATATGATACAGTTTTAGAATTAGTTAAGCATCGAATATACAACGTATAGTGTTTTCGAATTTCGAATAAAATAAAAACAGTAAAGGCAAAGAAAATAAACATTTCAACATTCCATTTACCTAATTATAATATATGATACAGTTTTAAAACAGTTAAGCATCGAATATACAATGTAAAGTGTTTTCGAATTTCGAATAAAAATAAAAACCGTAAATGCAAAGAAAATAAACATTTGGGTAACAAAAGAAATATAGTAAATAAAAAGTGTGTTTACAATAAAAACAGTAAAGGAAAAGAAAATGAAAGCAGTAAAGGAAGAAAATGGAAACAGTAAGGCAAAGGAAATAACATTTGGGAAACAAAACAAATATAAGGCGCTCGTAAGACATAATTATCTACTGAACCAGTAACAATTTTGTTATTTTTATTTCAATGATATCGTTGGAAACAGTTCCCTCTATGTAATGGTGTGTGGTTTGGTATATTTATGATGTAATGGTGCATCGCAGAATTTACACATTTTGTGTTTTGCTACGTACTTTTGTGTGCCATGCACACAATGACTCTGTATATTCTAGTTTTTACCAGTGCGTTCAATCGTTTCAATGTATGCTTTCTAATATCCATAGAAAGTCTTCCTGGATAATCTGATTTTTATTATTCTAAGCATACCTGATGTTGGTGGTATTCCATTTATTATGAAAACAATATACATGTATTTTATTATTTTTTTTAAAGTATCTATATTTTATTCAGCTTTAAATTTTTACTTCTTATATGTAGTATATATCTATAGTATTATTCTAGTACCTGCATACTAAAAATTTACTTGCAACGTTGAGACATAATCCTCAAAAAATTACAAGACTTTTAGCTTCCTTCACATTTACAGGGAGTTCATTGAATACTGTAAAACCCTTATAATGAATTTTGTTTTGTGTTCCCGCTAAATTTGTTTTAGGAAGTCTAAAATTTTTGCAGTTTCTCGTAGGATAGCGATGAACTGAACTATTAATATTTTTAAACATATAATCTGTTAATATTTTATTTTTTAAGTTATAAATAAATAACAGGATATTGTAGACACACACTTAAAATAATGAGTTGGCGTTGCACGGTTTTTATCTTTTTTATATTTACTTTTTGCATTTATTATTTTGGGGCACTCATGTTAAATATGGAAGTTTTCCATGATTGTGGAAAATTCCCTTTAACAGAGGTAATAGTGGGCAGTGCTATAGAAATCATAGTATTCTGTCACAATACTCAAGAGCAATCAATGGACTTATCGTCATCCTGCAACAGTAGTAAGTAAATATATGTTTTTGTAATATCTATAGAGTAATCGCTTTATGTTGCAGGTATACGTGCCATCCTTTTGTTACCTTGAAAAGTTTGCATTCCTGAGGGACCACATTAAATTTAAGGCGACGACCTCCAACATAGAGATGGAAATTGAGTCAAATTTGCAGTGCCTGATTTACAATGGCAGTGAGATTATCTGGGAATTTAAATTATTATTATATATTTAATGAACATGAATGAAGTACATGCATTTAAACAGTATTATCACGATCTCCTCTAGGCTGAGTTGGTTAAACAGTATTGTCAAGATCTACTCTAATTGAGTAATCTGAAAGTATGTTGCCCGTCGTATGCTGATGATGCCGTGCTGATTTTTAATGGTATGGAAGATCTACAGTGTCTCGTGTCTAGGATGAACAAATATGTATGAAAAATGAGTTAACGATGAATGTAAGTAAGTTTAAAGTTGAAAGAGAGAGAATGAAAACAGTGCTCAATGTAGTAGGTGGATGAGTTTGTATATCTTGGAAGTATGTTTACGAGAGGTGGGTAAATGCAGATAACTCCATTAATGGAGGACTGAACACCGTTGGTGCTAACAATAAATCGTTCAAAGTCAAAGAAGCGAAGCTAGCAGTTCACAATGGAGTGCTGGTACCTGCCCTGATGTATGGCAGAGAGACATGGAACTGGCAGAGGAAGGATGTAAGTAGACTGAAAGCTGTGGAAATGAGATCCCTGGGAATGTAAGAAAAGTGGAGATCCGCAAAGAATGCAAGGCTGATGTAAGCGTAATGTAATGAGTAACATTAAGAAAGTATGTAAAGCGAATGAATTAGGAAAGGAGTTTAAGAAGAATATATGGCGCAAATGTGAATGGTAGAAGTGGTCGGAGATGCCCGAGAAAGACATGGCTCTACCATGAGGCAAGTAGTGTGTATCAAGACCGAGTTGTTTGGCGGTCCATCCTCTCTGCCTACCCCTGCAGAGAAACGGTGATGGTTAGTTACTCTGCAACTCTCTTAGTCATGTCAACGCTTTTAATCTTTTTTCAGGATTCGATGGAACATAAGCCAACAGCAATGGACCACCACAATCCTAAACCAACTGCGGCCAGAAAGCCACACAGCCACACAACAACATATGTACGTATTCTGCTCATTTTAATTGAATTTTTGTTGTGCATTTGAACAGCATTATCACAATAATATTATATTTAAATGTTGTGATGCGGGTATGGGTACCGCCGCCCCGGGAACCATTTATTGGATTACCATCACCTCTGCCATAGGTCATTCCAAGTGGATCGCTATGTTTGGTGACTTAGCAAGGGTGCTCGGATTCATGGGGTGAGGTTTGTTCGGATCTTGGCGGCAGATGCGTCTGCCAACCAACTGCATAGCTGGCCCGATCAGGAGAGACTGGTTGAGGAAGTCCTGTAGGCCTCTCCAGCTAGACTCTGGGAGCATTGCCTTGCCTGCAGTGGGAGGGATTTAATCATACGTTCGTCACACTGACACTCTTCATACCTTTTTCCTTCCCACTACTTCCTCGCCTTCGTTTCCCTAAAAAGACTCTCCACACAGCATCCCCACAGATGACGCAGGCCCTGAGGGAAATAATTTTTTTCCTTAACAGGGACTCCTGTGCACAACTAATGTAAAAAAAAATATATATATATTTAATAAAACATCTTAAAACTTTTTTCCACTTAATTTATTTCTCACTGTAAACCTTTTCAGCCTTTTATACATACATAGTATTATCACTATCCGGGGTTGATGAAATTTTTGTAATTTATTAACAATTTGTAATCTTTTTTAGGAATCAGGCGGAACGTAGATTAACAGATGCCATATAACATATAACATAATCCTAGACCAGCTCTGGCTAAAAATAGCAGCATAAAGATTCTGGTAATTTTAATTGAATTCTTATTATGCATTTATACAGTATTATCACAATCTGAGATATGCCTGATGCAACACTTGTTGGAAATGGTAAAAATAATCATCTTTTTTTAGGTTTCGGCGAACATTGATTATCAGATCGTATAGAACATAATCCCAGACCATCTATAGCTGATGGGGTGCTAAGCACCCCATCATTTCCACGTCAGTAGGTTTTCTTACTACAGAATGTAACAAACACAACTATTGCAACATTTGTTGAGAGTATCTTGAATGAAATTGATGAAAAAGATTGATACTTGGCATTGGAAACAAGATGCAAAGTGTTCCAAGTTTTCGCTGAGGGAGGCCCTTTGATATTTTTAGAAAAACAATAACAATTTTATTTATTTTTGTACATTTATGTATCTTTATAAATTGCTAATTAATATAGCCTGGGTCATTATGAACTTTTTCTTTAATTTTTTTACAATACAAATAACATTCACAATACTGCAATTCATGACAATATCCTGTATCAATGCAACAACTTTACTGAAGGACGCATAGTAACAATACTGATTTGGAGTTCAATCCACAAAGTTTCCATAGCGATATTTATCACCCTCAAAGGAACTTTAAAGCATACTTTATCTAACCTAAAACTTTTAATTTATTAACACCTTATTGCGCTTTTACAAGGAATTCTACATTTATGGAGTTACAGTATGTGAGTATAAAAACAGTATATCAAGTATGAGAAAATTTATATAGCAGTGACATACATAGCGTAACAGCAAAACATATAAGTACCTGTAATAAAACTCATACAAATAAGAAAAATACTAAAGCTGTGATGGATATTGATTTTATATAATAAGATCTGAACTAGTTAATACAAAGTAAGATAAAAGCAAGTTTACGGGAACTTATATGCCTACAACGTTATACATATATGGTAAAAACCAAATAAAAACAAAAATAAGGATATATCGATTTTTAACATACATCGTAATGTAATATAATATGAGGCAAGATTTGAAAACAGTAGAAAAGTAATGAATTTATCTAATAATTGACACATTCGATTGGAATTATTTGCTTTTCGGAGATTAGCAAATTAAATTACCCAATGAAAATGTCTGTGTATTATAAAATAAATGTATAAAAAAAGGTTATAATTTTTTTTTTTTATTAGGTGCTAAATTTTAAAAATATATAGTTCAATAGGTACCCACTGGGTGGTAAACTCGTTCATTTCAGAAAAGTATTTATTAAAACTTTGTTTCACCACTAATAAGAAATCTCTTGGAATTAGGGCTTTTACAATTATACATAAAACAATACAATATATTCATGAAAATAACGAGAAAGAAAGAGAATTTTAAAAATTTTATCAGCCTTTTTATCGAAGCTCTTTTGCACACACAGAGTTAAACAATTACTCTATATAAATCAGCTCTATTCAATGACAAAAAACGTAAAGAAGCCGGCTTTTATTGTTGAACTAAAACCATAATATGCCCAACTCATTAATTTCCAGTACATAAATATTACTAATGGAATAATGAAAAATTATTGGATTAATTATTCGGAAAAAACCTCATAATTTCACTTGGTTTACGGTGGGTTGTATGTAGTTATTATCTTGACACCGCGTAAAAAGTATGAACAAGTTATTTGACAATATACGGCAAGCATTAACATTTCTTATTGTGTTGAATAATTTTAGAACATTTGTAAACATTAGGACATGAACATTATTGAAAATATACAAAACATTATGAACATATGAAAAAAATTCATTGCTATGAGTATGCCACTCATAGCAATGAATTTTTTTTATTTTTTTGATACATCGGAATAGGTACATACATAATAATATAAAATAGTAGCAAAAAAAGATCCCACAAAAGCGAAGCCTGTGCTTGGGTATTATATTATGTTTATATTGGTGACCGGCCAACTCGGAATGAAACCAACTCAGAACCATCTCAGATAAGTCATTTAGAGTGATAAAAAAATATAAATAAAAAAATGGTTAAATAGGTTAAGTTAGGTTAGGGTTATCGGCTAATTTAAAATTATTTTTTTATCACTCTAAATGACTTATCTGAGATGGTTCTGAGTTGGTTTCATTCCGAGTTGGCATGGAACCGTTTATATTAGACAGTGGCAGTTAAAATAGAATTTTAAAATATCTGTACATAGTAAATATAATGATCAAGATGATTTAAAAGAATTACAGGATTCTACATTTTACAGGAGTTACTGAGAATTTTCTTAAAATTAGTATACACCCATATAAGTACATACACTTGTTCATATTTACATGTATATATATTACCTCGTTTTAAATATAAATATACAGGAAGACATGTAATATTTTAGGAAGTTATAAACAGATAGTACAAATTATAGAAAAAATTTACTCACTTCCAAATTATTTTTTACCCAGCTTTTAACATTTTTCTTATATACATTCAGATTTTGACTCGTGTTGATGGAATTGAACAATTTTGGGGCAATACAGGTGATTTATATGGTGATATGCCATCAATGTTAACAGCAATCAAGCATTTGTCTTCAGGGCCAAAATATGTGATAGCTCTTATTAGTTATTATATTAATAAGTGAAGCAAAAACTTTGTACCCCCATTTTACAAAAATTGCGCAGATAGAGGAGTATGAAATTTCGCACCATTATAGTTTATATAGAGAAGGAGTGCAGAATGCTAATAATTTTTTTAAATTATGCATAAAAAATACATTAAATTTCAATTAATTATGGTTGAATTTAGACCGCTGGGCGACCACTAGTTATATCAATTAGGCCAACACAGCATTGTTTTAATGGGATTTAGTAGAGGCTAATTATAAATTTTTGTATTTAGACATTGGCACCAATTTTCGTTATTTGTTTTTGGGGTGTTATGCCGTGTTGCGTTACCTCCTTCTTTAGCCAATGTTTCGGACAGCGTTAAGTAAGGAGGTAGGGCAACACGGCATAACACACCAAAAACATATAACGAAAATACCTTTGGCCGTTAAAATCTAAAAACTTATTATTGGCACCAATGGTCACAATGTCGCAATAGTGGGGTATACCATCAATGTTCACTGAATCATGCTATAACAAATGGTGCATTAAACATTCCACAGACAGGTGTGTTCACCTGGAAGTGAATCCTGCCCTGTGCCGTTTGTAATAGCTGCAGATGAGACATTTTTCCTTGTCTAATAATATTATGAAACCATACGTGCAAAATAATGATCCCTGAAAAGTGCATTTTCTTTTGTCGTCTAAGCAGGGTACAATGCATGGTTGAAAATGCCTTTAGAATTTTGGCAAACAAACTCAGTATGGATAAAGTTTAATCCATTTCGTTTGTGCTTCACTGAAGATAAAATAGCAGGAAATTGATGGAGCGAAATCACCAACCTTAGTTGTTATTCAACGTCATATTGCCAGGGAACAGCTCCGGCATCGCTCATAAAGTAATTTTTGAAAAGATCCCGGAAGTGTGAAGCACTTGCTGGAGGTCTGTTTCCTGCCTGGCGTTCAACAATTGATCCTAAGGTTGGTGCTATCGCTCTGTCGATTTCCACGCATTCTGCTATTTTCTCCTCAAGTAGAAAATTGTGAAGCGCACACACTGTCAACGTAATGCATTCAACTTTATCCACGCCGAGGTTGATTGGAGCTAGGAGAATTCTAAATTTGTTGGCCAAAATCCCAAAGGCATTTTCAACCACACGTCTTGCCCTGCTTAGACGGTAATTGAAAATACGTTTTTCAGAGGTCAAACCCTTCTGCGCGTATGGTTTCATAATATTGTCAGATAAGGGAAATGCATCATCTGCAACTATTACAAAAGACATAGGGCAAGCTTCACTTCCAGGTAAACACCTGTCATGAGGAATATTCAATGTGCCATTTGTTATAGCACGATTCAACGAGCTTTGACGGTATACCCCTCCATCGTTATTGCGACCATTGGCGCCAACATCTAGATATAAAAATTTGTAATTGGCATCTACTAATGCCATTAAAACAACACTGTGTTGGCCTTTATAATTGAAATAATAAGATCCATCGCATCTTTTGGCCCTAAAGACAATATGCTTACCATCTAGTGCACCCAAACAATTTGGAAAATTCCATTTTTTGTTAAATTGTTCCGCAATCTCCAACCATTCATCTTCAGTCGAAGGTATCTGAAATGTTAAATAATATTCATAACATTAATTTTACACATAATATTATAGAATGAATATTAACTATAATAATGACAAATTTTACCTTTAAGTAATCTTCCTTTAAAACGGCATACAACGCAGCACACACTTCGGGAACAATTTTACTAATAGTAGATTCATGAATCCTGGTGGCGTACATAAGGCTCCTATACGTTTCTCCTGTTGCCAAGTAACGTAATGTTAGAGCTAATCTGAAAATAATAAGAATGGGTAAATAATAAAGTACCTTTCATAAATGGGCCAAGGAAATAAATATATACAGTACAATATCACTAAGCCAGCACTTCAATAGACCAATATGTCCAATAATCCGGCACCCTCCGCCCGCGCCTCCCGCAATACCTGCATAACACGGGCAGAAAAAAACGGCATATCAAATAAAGATATTATAATTCTTCGAAAAATGCGAGAAAAGGTTTTGCAAGGACTACAAGTTGCACAAAAGCAGACCTCAATCAAGGAGTATTTTAAAACTATGTAATTTCGAGAATGTTACAGTTAATAAAACCTGTCAAACAAGGACACAAATATGTACATACATTATATTCTGTTTATGAAATGCTTTGTTTTTTTTATTATCATTTTTTTCTCTATATAATCCAGTAATCCAAACATTCCAATAATCCGGCACCCTCTGGTTTTTAATAGTGCCGGATTAGTGAGATTGTACTGTATTTATACTTTTCAAGCAATAGATGCTTCTCTGGTTTGAGAATGTTGAGAGGCACAATTATGACAATGACAATAAATAATATACAGATTTTATAGGTACCTGTGCCTTGGCGAAATTGCCTTTCTCATCACGGTATCTTGGCGATTGATTCGAGGAGAAACCATCGCCAATCGTTTCTGAAATTGCGCCTCTGGCATTCTCACATAATTTCTGAAATACACCGGATCTGTATTACGAAGTTCATTGTTTCCAGGATATTTAGCGCGCCGTGTTCGTGATAACGGAGAAGCCACGATTCTCTCCACAACTTCCTATCTATTCTGCGAGTCATTCGCCTTTCTTAAATCACCGCAGCGCAAACTGCCGCCGATGCCAAAGCAATAGCTTTCAAAATCCCGTGTCTATCCGTCCATTATCCGCCTTATAGAAATGTAGACGAACATGACAGATGTCAAAAATGCCGCTATTACCAACCGTATCGTAACCACTACCAACCGAAAATAGAGCACAAGCCGTTTTTCAACCCGATTCCACAATCGGACTGAAAACCTTCATCGTGTAAAGTGGCCATAACCTCCACCCGTTCCACTGCTGCCCGAACGAGAAGTGATAGAAGTTCCTTTATCTTTACAATTACGAACAGGGTTGTTCTTGTGATGAATCACAAAAAAATACAAGTCAAGTGTGCGCTTCACACGCGCTAGAAGTGAAACCTTTAGAAAACTAAAGCAGACAAGGCTCCGAAGCACCACTCAAAGAAGAGACCGATTATTCTATCTAATTCTCTCACAGGCTAAATCCTACAGATGTATGTGTCTGTCTCATTTTAGTGTCGCTTTTTCGTTTCATCTAGTTTAAATCCCGACGGTACTTAAGAAGTTTTCACTTCAAAAATTTAAAAGTGGATGTTAGAAATTTAAAATTTTATTATGTTTGTTCGTTATGTAGTTACTCTTTTAGCCGCTTTTCGGATTTCCATGGATCTGTAGTCGGTACTGGAAAAATAGAGGAAAGAAGAAGAAAAACAATACAGCTGTTCGCATTTTATTCACTTGACAACATTATTAGAAACTGTCACACATGTGTCACATTGACTGATTCTTGGACCAGGTTTGACGGTTGTTACGGCGATGTGTGCATTGAATCATCACTTAACTTTCGCACGTCTTTCTAAATAACTGTTTTGCAATAAAGCTAACCATAAACGTACGTTTTCAGTTGTTTAATTTATTAATTTATAATTTGCATTTCGTTGTATCCTATTTATCAATTATTGTTCATTCATTTGTTTTACATTTCATTTTAGGTACAGATATGGCATTATTTCCTTATTTTGCAAAAGGGGAAGTGATTAAAGGCTTTGGTAGAGGATCTAAGCAACTTGGATGTCCTACAGGTATTTTTTTTTTTTATTCAACTTCGTTTTAAATTACTGAGATTATTTTAGTCTCTTCCCACCTCCTTCCCCTTGTCCCATTCGGGTAGGGGACTCATCTGAAAGGCTATTCCCTAAAATTTGTGATAAGAGATTGTTCTCCCGCGAGAAGTGCTGTCAGATTTGTGTGATTTTCTACGGCTGTTATTTGCTTTTTCTATTGGCCAATGTCAAAATTTAAGCTGTGAGCTTCACGTATTTTAGTTTGGGTCGTTTTAATCACGAATTCCTGCAAGTATGCATGATTATTTATTTATTTAACAGCTGTAGAAAATCACACAAATCTGACAGGACATCTTGCGGGAGAACGATCTCTTAGAGAATAGCTCTTCTGGGCTACTTCGGCGACCTCCGTCGATTACAAACCCCAGCCTCTGGGGACTTTGCCTCTGGGGAATTCCCCATTGAACATTTTCCCTCTGGAACTGCCATCAGTACTTTATTATGCAGATGTCGATCCTCTGGCATTCTGAATATATGTTCAAAATATCCATTCTTCTTTTATATAAGTTTACTAGCTGGGTTACCCGGCTTCACTCAGGACAATGTTCGAGAGTGTTCTGGAATGTTCCACAATGTTCTGGAATGAGTGTTCTGGAATGTTTCCGATTCCCTATTCCCGAACAATCCACGACATACTCCGCTGCTCCTTCCAGAACTTTCTAGAGTTCTTATGGAACCTTCTAGAATTTTCCAGAAGTACCAGGAGTTTTTGCGAGCCACACGTTTTTGGACTTTCTTTTATAATGTATATTGATAAATTCTTATTCAATTGAAGAGCAACATCGCGGATAATTTTGGGACGGGGAGTTGCTCATACCATGGGTAATTTATAGGGTGTATTATTTTTGTTTTTTATAAAAAAAAATATCATTGGACTGCAAAATGACATTTACTTTTTGTACACCAATATGCTCAGGAATCACCGGTTAAAATCCTGCAGGTACGTGCTGTTACACCCTGTATAGACTTCCAGCTGTTTTTTTGTTGTTATTTTTTTCATTCCTATTATTATTGTTAGTGCTACTGTAAGTGCTTCTATTTTTTTATTACTTTTTTTTATCTTTTACTGAAATTTACTTTTCTCGGAAATATTTATTTTTGATTGTTCATAAATTATCACAACTCTTTGTTTACAACATTGTTAATTAATGCATAATTCATGTTATCTGTCCAAAGGTATAAATAAAGTGTTATCAATATTATCTATTTCATCATGCTTAATGCAATTTTATCAATGCAATATTTTAAACTTCACTGTCAAGTGTGAAAAGAAAATATAAATGATAAGTGAACAAAATTATAAAGCCCTTTAATATAGAATAATTTTTAAGATAAGATTTTTCTATTTTAAAGGGCTTTATAATTTTGTTCATTTATCATGTATATTTTATTTTCACACTTGACAGGTAAAATTATTATTGTTAAATGTGTTAATATTATATTGCTTTGATTTATTCCTTCCGGCGAGGTCTTTGAGAAGTTCTTGGCTCAGTACCTGATTCTGATAGCGAGATGTGCCGTCTCTTTCGGTGAGGTTGAAGAGTACCTAGAGGAATTCTTTATATTTTGCACCTAGTTCCGAAGTTGTAGCCTTTCCCACGAGTGTGTTACTATTGAAAATTATTTTATATAATTGTTTATTATTATTTTATTACACGGTGCTGTGATAACATTTCTTAATTTCTTCTTAGGACAGGTTGTTATAAAAATTTTAACAATGCCACAAATTGTTTAGGTTCATTTTCACATTCTGTATAAGTTCTATTCAAGTTTTGTTATTCTGTTATTTAGCGCACTTGAAGTGAAATGACACAAAACTGCGCAATACAAATATAATGTTATAATTATTATATCATTATAGACCAGTTGCTTCATAAAACATAGAACTTGAATATAACTTTCACAGAACACGAATATCGACTTAAAATTTTATGAACTGTTCATAGTTTTGAAACAATCCATCCTTATACATTTTCATTAACTAGTGGCGATTCCGGTTCTACTTAAGGACAAGGACTTTTCCAACCTTAAAATTAATTACTTTTTCGTTAACTAGAGGTGATTCCGGTTCTACTTGAGGAAAAGGAATTGTCCTTAAGCGTAAAATTAATGACTATTTTGTTAACTGCGATTCCAGTTCTCTCGGATGACAGAGAAAAAGTCACTAATTTTAAGGTTAAGGATAATTCCTTATCCTTGGGTAGAGCCGGATCGCCCCTACGGGAATTCAAACGCTGAATGGTGATCTTTCTCCAGAGCGATACTGAAAGTAAACATTTAATATGTTTTCAGCCAACTATCCTCGGAGTGTGGTGGAGGCTCTTCCCGAAGGATTCCCAACGGGAGTTTACTACGGATTCGCCAGGGTTGACGATGGACCCGTATACAAAATGGTCATGAACATTGGCTGGTGCCCTTTCTACGGAAATAAAATCAAGTCGATGGTGAGCATTCATTCATTTAGAAATACACACGGTGTTCGGAAACTTGTAGTAGAAGCGGGAAACTGGTGAATCTACATTGCAAAGGTAGTCGATTTTTTAGTATACCTTTTTTTATTTGAGCTTTGAGTAAATCAAGTCTGAAGTTTGAATTTTGAATTTTTTAGGTCAAATTTGAAAATAATAGGCTACTTTCAAATAGGTTCATTGTCTTAAAAATAGGTTTATTGTCTTTTAAATTGCGTTGAAGTGTTGACCTGGCTCCAATAATTGTTTAACCTGTTAGTTGCGAGAAAAAAAAATTGAAATCGAAAAAAATAGGTTTTGGGGGTTTTCTTCGCATTGTAGTTTTACCAGGTTCCCACTTGTGCCACAAGTTTCCGAACACCATGTATAATTCAATTACTTGGGATTCACCAACTTGATTTCATGTAGCTAATGTTTCAAGGTAACCCCGCAATAATTTTAGTTTTTTTTTTTTTACTTTAGCTCCACACAGCCTCCACAAGCCCTGAGGAAAATAATTCCCCTCAGGTCCTTTTTCATCTTTGGGGATGCTGTGTGGAGGGTCTTTTTAGGAAAGAAAGGTGAGGAAGTTCTGGGAAGGAAAAGGGTATATATCTATTTTTAATAGCCATAATTTTACCAAATATTTATTAAACATTAAAGAATACATTAAAATAATTAAAAATTTTAAAAGTTTCAGGGTGTTGAAGTGGTGGGGTCTCAAAAAAATGGCACGCCCTGGTTGACACGATTGCAACCCTCCTAGTAATCATAAAAAAAAAATTAATTCTTAATCCAAACAAATGCTGCTTAAGCACGTACCACGGAAAAATAATTTTTTTTTTTTTCGCAAAATGGCGGCTGTCTGAAATAAAAAGACATTTTACTTTTCCGAATTTTTTTAAAAATAGTAAAAAGTGAAATTTTGTTATAGTTCTAGTAGGGGCATTGACCTAGATATACTTGGTCGAAGAGTAGGGGCCATAGAGTAGTGTAAAGAGAAGGCTCACACTAAATTTCAAGTAAATTGGTTCAATAGAACTTGAGATATCGTGTCAACCGTCTCGAAAAAAGTAGTTTTGAGAATGCGTTTAAAGTTTTGTTCTATTAAGATTCCAGTTAGATTCCGTTTGAACCGTGAAGCTAAAATGGTTTTAACTTTTAAAATAATTCGAATTTCGAAAAATTCTATTAATGCGATATTTTTGAATATTAGACTATGGAAATATGAAGAAAAAAAAAATTTAAAAAAAAACTAGAATATCTCCTTAAACATCGAAATTGTTATGTTAAAAATGTGGATATCATTTGTGTATTTGTTTGCTAAACTATGTAAGTGAGGAGCTTGCTACATAATTTGTTTGCGAATGGTGACATTGAAATAGGTCCTTATGTGTGGTGAGTCGTGAGGTACTCTTAAATTGACTACACTCAGGTGTTTGCAACAGACGAGCTCCGAATTTGCAATTTAAAAATAGAAGCATATCCCTTATCCTTCGCCGACCGTGTATGTATTTTATAAGGTATTTAATAAAAAGTGTAGTTAGTTTGTGCTAAGAGGATATTTAACTTAAAATAAATAAATCATAGAAACTTTCGCTGAATTCTTTCGACATTTTTAATATGAATTTTATGTTGAGGTTAACAAATGGCTCTAATTGGCTATGAACTAATGAGACAAATACAATTTTCATGGAATGTGGATTAAAGTTTTTAATGGTTCTCATTAAAAATCCTAATATTTTCATACTATTGTTAAAGTTCTGCCATCTTGGGCATCTTTAGTTTGCATTATTTCTTAGTTTTAGTGCATTAGGTTGCTGCATGCACAGATGCTACTTGGTTAATCTGAGATAATGATAATTACATACATAATTATTATGATCAATCATATTTAGATTCAGATGATAATCTTTCTAGAATGAATTATGGTGACAATTTTCTCTACGGCATTTTTACAGACTGCAGACAATTAATTAATGCTATTCGGATTGCAATTAATTAATGCGTATTAAAATTAACGTGAGGCGAAAGTTTTTTATTTTTTTATTTTTTTTTATTACAGAAAATAGATTTTTTTCATGTTTACATTATACCTGCAAAGCTACTGCAAGTAGCTTGTCGGCAGGAACAGTGTGGACAGAAACATAGTACAATTAAGTATAATACAATACAGGAAAAAAATATTTCAATTTAATAAAATACATAATAAAAACCAAAATAAGTATAAAAATAATAATAATAATAAGAATATGTCTAAAAAAAAAAAAAAAATTTTAAAGTGCACTAGGAGTCAGTCAATAAAGAAAATCTGATTCCAATAGCCATTTTTTTAACAATAGCGCAAATTTAGGTGTCGAGCAATATTTTTTCAAATCGTATGGCAGCATATTAAATATAAGCGGTACAATGTATTCAAGAGTTCGCTGGCCATGTTTATTAGAAAATCTAGGTACAATCATCCCTTCATTTTGTGTGAGCCTAGTATTGTACATGTGATCCACCTTTGTTTTGTATGGGCTATCTAGTATATGTGGTATCTAGTTAATGGTAGAAGAAATGAAATCAGCCCGAGGAAGAGATGGTCCAATCAAGTGCATCAAATACTCAAGACAGGTCATGTCAAGAGTCTAAGACAGTGATTCCCAAAGTGGTTCAGGCAGACCCAACGGGGGTCCACATAGGCGCGATAAAGAAATGGGGGTTCACAAGTTGTAAGTGGGGGTCCACAAACTGGTTTCGATTGAGACCTATCCCGTACCCCATATCCATACCCCATCCCACCCTCCGTCTCATATCCCATTACGCCACCTCCATAACAGAGCGACTGGCGTACAGCGCACGTTGTTGTACCGGTTATGCATAAGATTTTAAAACGTCCAGCTAGGCAAGGGGGGGACTTAAAGGGATATGGGTGTACTGTACTGGGATGGGAACATACCCCCCCCGTCCCCTGGCCCATATCCCATTATGCTCCCTCCGTCGTGGAAAATATAATCTCGAATACTGGTCCATTTTGCCCCCGTTTGAAAAAGTCGTAGATCCGGTACTGCTCCGTTCGTTGTGACAGACCACGCCTCGCCATTCAATTTTGGGAATATGGTAGAAATGTACCAGCAGGGGGTCCACCGTGACCAGTAAAATTTTGAAAGCGGTCTACGAGAAAAAAAAGTTTGGGAACCTCTGGTCTAAGAGAACAACAGAAGAGTATGTATGAGAAGATGAATGTGAACGAAGCAAGGAGTGTGTGCCGAGACAGAGTTGTTTGGCAGTCTTTGCTGTCTGCTTACCCCAACCATGAAACAGCGTGATGCTTAGTTAGTATTAATTTTTTTAGAATTTACACTAATCACCATCATTTAATAATAATATTCAAATGCGTTGGTTTTGTCAAGCCATTAGGTTGTATCTATATAATTACTATAATTTGTTTTGTTTATTCAAGTGCTCGTAAAGCTAGAATTATCTCGGAAATATACCTTCTATCACACTTTTTTACCAATACAATAAGTTTATGGTTTTGTTTTTAGATATTTAAATTTTTTTATCGTGAATTAATAACTAAAAATTTATGCAACTTTTTCAGAGTGCCTTGTTAAAAAACTGTACAAAATTCAGTATAACCTCAAAATAAACATCAAAATGAAATAATAATATTTCTCTTTTTAAATAGATCTAATTGAATTTTGATTTTGTTTTCTTGAAAGAATTAATGCAATTCTTGGAATCGGAAATTAACCAACTTCCCGATCGAGCTGAAACTCGTTTGATAGACTCGTTGTCGATGATAATGCATTCTTTCAACTTTTGATGGCACACGCGCACACACATGCATTTCTCTGAAATTGGCTACTGGCCGGCTCCACAGATGGCGCTATTAGGTCGTGCCATTCGACGCATAGGACCGTGGCGGAAAATCAAAACTATTTCACTACATAATAAAAAATAGATAACAATAAATAATTTGTTATTTTTAATAAATTTTAGTCTACATTTTAAGTTTTTTTTAATTAAATGAAGACAATTTTAGTGAAACTCAGTCGAAAATCTGGAAACAGAAAAATCAGAAAAAGATATTGGCACCTCCGGGACACGAACCCAGGACCTTCAAGGAAATATGTTATAAATCAGAAGAAATTCGGAATTCCGAGTCTTATTATATGCCTATACGGGCATTTACAAAACACATGATATATACATAATAATTTTGTGGAACAGTTATCATGAGGTAAAATATGCTAATTAAGTTGTATAGAACCCATGCGGTAGAATAGTGGGTGTTATGCTAACGTTGATTTATTGAGGTATGTTATTGTAGCCTGTTTGTAACTATTATTATTACTATGTAACTATTATTATTACTATTCTCTGTTTATCTTTTATCTGCCAGTTCCATGCCTCACTGCCATACATGAGGGTTGGGATCAGCAACAATTGTGGATTGCTGGCCTCGCTTCTTCGACCATATAAATATACAGTAAACATTTATTTATTGTATTACAAATTTCAGGAGACCCACATTCTTCACGATTTCAAAGGAGACTTTTATGGATCACAATTGAGCGTATGCATTCTTGGACACTTGAGAGATGAGATGAACTTCACATCAGTGGATGATTTGATAGAAGCCATTCGGACTGACATATGCAATGCAAATCAGGAACTGACGAAAGATAAATATATACGATACATTAACGAAGAGAACTTTTAGGTACCCCAAGTTGACCCCAACACTACTCATCCAGATGCATTGCTTGCAAGGCAGCGTGTTTCAAATTTGTTATTCATAAAGGTGCTGGTAAACAAACAATACTTGACCGTCAATAGTCTTGCAAGATCCATCAAGATTGTCGTATGAATAAACAAATTTTAAATACAAAAAATATTCTCCAATCAACTGTATCAAATTGAAAATATAATCACCAAATATTTTATTAACCTCTAGGAGTAGGGCCGTAGCGTGTACGTTAATAAAAAATTATGCGTAAAGGAGTATGAACGTACTCCTGCGTTTGTAGATTATTAATTTTATTTTTTTAATTATTATTAATATCTGATTTATTCAGTTTATTCAATCACTAAATAAAATACGCTAAGAAAGAACTTGGCATATTAATAAAACATTCTCTCCAAACAGTTATACAAAAATTGCGGACAAGATGGCTGCCGACATCCATCATTTTGATGGTTACCAATAGATGGCTTTGTAAACAACTTGGCCGCCATTTTTGTGTAACAGTTTGTTTGGTATGTTTTTGGGTCAGTATGCCATATACTTCTCTTGGGTATTTTGTTTAGCCTTGGATTATTTTGATTTTATATACGTATTTTCCGAACAAAGCTTGATTTTTTATAATTCATTCTTTGAATACAACTTTGTAATTAAGTTGAAACATTGTGTAATTTCCAAAATCTGTGCCTAATAAAATTGCAGCAGTTAAGGGAATATTTACTGAAAATTCAAATGAAATTTAAAAAACTTTTAAAAAGAAAACACTGCAAAACGTTTCTAATTTTCAAATTTGATGATTGCTTTACGTGGTGTCCCTTTCTCTCTAATAATAATAAACAGGGCTAAGCAAGACAAAAATAAGTTTCTCGGTGGTGTTTAGCAAGATCACTAATTGAAGTGTATATGCATGTTTCAATCACAATCCTAAGTTGTGTTGTTTGGGTCAACTCTAATTGCACCACCTATAATAGCATAATTTTGAGAAAAGATAAATTCAAGTTAAATCATTGTTCTTGGATATCTGCATTTTGAATTTTCACTTATTCATTTATTCCCTGAAAAAAATTTTTTTTGTATAAAATATATTGACAAGCTATGATGACATTATAGATAATAGGTATTATGTAATATACAAATTTATTATGAAGTTATTCATAGATTTACGTAATGTATAGAATTTTCTGCTGTGCTGAAAAAAAAATTGCTACTTAAAAAATTTATTTTCTGGAAGATTTTTTGTTTTAGGAGTTAGTTGTTCTTATTGTTATTTTTACAAAATATCAGTACAAATCACGGTTGTTTTAAACATATTTATTTACATTCTTAACTGTAACAAAGCTGACCTTTTTAACATAATCTATCCCACCACACGGCACGTTTTGACACTTCACATGTTTTAGTAAAACTTCACGGATCACACAAGTGAGTAGTAGAAAATTGAAAGGTACTTAACCACCATTTTGACTTTTTTTGAGATTTGAATGCCAACACGTTCTCTTGGATCATAGCTATGTTTGAAATATTATTTCAGTGCCAAAACATGATTAAATCCTTAGTTATAGCTTGTTAAAAATAGTCTTCAAATTCAAAACGTACTTAAATCCAAAATCATTTGTTTTCAAAACGTACTCAACTCTAACAACCAATAAGGGCCATGGAATTGGCAGCCATATTGGTTTTTTAACCAATCAATGAGCTACTTTCTGTGCAATGGACACCATTACAAGAAACACATGTTTTTTTAGCGGTTTTGAAGTTGATATGATCGTGATTTTTGTGAGATATATAAATGTATGTATTAATGATGTAATTTCTTCACTACACCCTGACAGAGAAGTATTATCAAACACAGTTTATGAGTTTCAAAATGTGACTAAATCTAAAGACTTCACTTTCAAAATGTATCTTAATCCATGGTTCAATATCAAAATGTATCTAAGTCCATATTTAAATATTAAATAACTAATTAATTAACTATCAGATTTATATTTCAAATTTGCATTTAAAATGTTTTATTTTACCGTTGTTTTTACAAAACATTTAATTTTACTTTATTATACTAAAATGCTATGAGAAAGTTTTCTTGCTTTTGCCAAAAATTTGGTTCGTGGAGATAAGTACGTTTTGATATTCAACTACTCAAGTGGCATTTGCATATGGGGTTAGTCGCCGATGGATCGCAAAATATATGCGATAGCCACATCGATCAGGTTAACTGCTAGGGGCCTGACCCCTGCATTAGCAGTGTTGAAGAATTGCGGTAACGACCGTGTGCGGTACGCAGCACTGCATTTGCAGTGACACTCCTAAATATTCCATTTAGCCTTCAGATATGTTACCTCTACTAGGTTAGTTAAAGACATAAATAAAATTATCACTTTATCAAGTATGATAGTTACCGTGTGTTGACTTTAACAAAATTATATTTTTTTGTTTGTTGAAGCTAATTAAACTTTTCTGGCAATACAAAATAAATAATTCTTACCAATGTTTTTGCTTCACAGTAAATGGTTGGGTTTACTATGTACAGCACCTTTCTTAAATTTAATTCTGTTATCTAAAAAAAATCTGAAATGTTTATAAGTACTTAAATTATGTAAAAACTGTTACTTAACCTAATGACTACTTAAATACTGTAGGTGGCATAGTACATGCCAAACTTTAATACCGACCTGACATTGATACAGAAATCAATGGGCGAGTTTAACCCATTGGCCACACAATTAATTTTTTACCAAAAATAGAAAACCTCCATTGATGTACTAAATCTATTGTATTTGAACCATATATTCAAATGAATTAATTTCTTTAAATTTGTTTACATTTTAGATTAAGGTAAAGAGAAAAAAAATTTACGTTAAAAAATATTAAAATATGTGTAAATAAGGATACAAACATAACATTCTCTTTTTTCGTAAGATTTTTTTTCAAATTTTTATTCATAAAGTTACAAAACATAACATTCATAAATCGAACATTTATACTTTTTTTTTAAATACATATATGTTTTTTACATACATATATACTAATAACTAATAAAATAATTTGGTATGATAGTCCTCAAAGCAATCAGCGACGTGCGGGGTCACTGCCAAAAGCCTAGAACCACTCGCAATTTTGAAGGAAATTAAATGGCGGCGGCAGCATACAAAACTTGGAACACAAATATCAGGGAAAAACATATTATTGCCAATTCTGTGAAATGAATTATTAATTACCTATGTGGCCAATGAGTTAAGGTCAGAAAAGCTGCATGCCTCCCCACCGATGCCTTTCTCTGTCGGACGCATGTTTTACGCATTTTTCTCTTTCGGTCATTGTAAAGTCATATATATATATACCTGCGCGAGAATGGATCGTATCAAGTTCAGGTGGCATTAAAGTTTGGCATGTACTACGCAATAATTACTTAAATATCTACATCTGAGATGCCCGTGGTGAAATTATGAACGAATTGTAATTCTTAATGTTTTTTTAGTAATAAATACATAACTATTTTTCCCGATCATTCTGCGGGCAATCTCTTTGTGGTCTTAGTATACCGCTTTTGTACAAATTTTTGATAACTAATACAATAAATGTATATAATAATGTATTATAATCCTAGATACAGACAATAAATATGAAATAGATATAATACAGGGGGATTCAATCCTAAATCTTATATTACCAGGCAATTGTGCTACTGAGCAATCTGTCATCTCACCAAACTGATAAATAAATATAATATATTTTGATCTCTAGAAATTATTAATATTTTATTGTTAAAAATAGTACCTAATGCTGAGCATTAAAAATCTTATTTATCTTTTGGAAATAGTTAAATTTGTTATATATTATGTTTTTGTCATCTTTTTATGTATATTAAATTTTATTACAATTTATAATTCTTTTTTTACATGCATTTTCAAAGTTTGGGCAGTTTTTTTTTTAGATTGTAATTTTTCACATGAATTGCAGCGATTTTTTTATGAAAGCAATTTTGATGCACCATTTTTTATGAGTTAATTTGTGATTGTAATACAGTCCTGCTGCTGAATGCTCCTTTGTAACCTCTCTGTTAAATGCAGGGCTGGCCCTACACGAACTCAATTGGAACAGTCTGCTCCGGGTGCCGAATTGCAAAAATGCTTGTAATACCTAGCGTCTTCACCCTTCACGTCGCCCTTGAGATTTTTTTTCATAAAACGGGCCACACATACAAATATTATTGACTAGCTGGGGTATCCCATTCGCTCGGGGAGTTGATATAAGATTGGACTGACGTTCAAACCCACGACTGATCTTGCTTTATATATCCCTACCAACGGGTAGCCCCACCCATACAAAAAAAGGCTTTGAATGGTCCACAATGTTCCAGAACATTCTAGAATGTTGTACATTCTAGAATTCTCGAATGTTCTGGACTGTTCTAGAAATTTCTAGAGAGTGAAACTTTCATCTTATATCTTCAAAAGCACGCTCTTCTGGTAAAAACGGGAGCATTCTTCATGGATGGGGGATAGAGGGCTACTACACCATATAATTCCCTTGATCATACCGGGACTCCATTTTAGCGGTACAAGTTTTAGGGGGACGCACCCTTTGGTACACTTTCTTTTATAATATATATTGATTACAGTATAACATGTATGATCGTGTGAGAAATGTGGAGATCCGCAAAGAATGCAAGGCTGATGTAAGCATAATGAATACGATTGAAAGGGACGCTGAGATGGTTTGGGCATGTAGAGCGAATGAATGAGGAAAGAAGTGTAAGGAGAATATATGACGCAAATGTGAATGGTAGACGAAGTCTGGGACGCCCGAGGAAGAGATGGCATGACCAAGTGAATCAGATACTTGAGTCGGGCGATGTCAAGAGTCAGAATAACAGAAGAGCATGTATGAGACGATGTATGAATGTGAACGAAGCAAAGAGTGTGTGCCAAGATCGAGTTGTTTGGCGGTCCGTCCTCTCTGCCTACCCCTGCGGGAAAAGGCGTGATGGTTAGTTAGTTAGTTGGTTAGATTACAGTGCCAGGGTAGGTGATCGCTGCCTGGTGCTGGAAAAAACCTCAATGGCGCCGTATTAGGTGTTAGGTATTATCATTGCCTCGGCTTCTTGACTCCTTTGGTAAAATGGCACCCGAAGTGGACAGTTCCAATTGTGTCTGCCCAGGGCCTGCCTAGTCTACTAGTTTTGACAAGGTATGCCAAAATTTTACTTGCCGTTTGGTTCAGGGCCGGTCCCATAAATAAACCAATATGTGTCACTTGTGTTAAAGTTGTGTGTCACTCATGTTAAAGTTGTGTGTCACTTAGGTTAAAGTTGGACTAGTTGGAGAGGTGACAATGGAACTATCAGCAGTACGCCTTTTGTAAATACATAATATTTATGTTTTGTTTGACTACTTATACTTGAGATTTTATAATGAATTCTGATACAATTTGGTGTTGGTGACAAATTTATAAAAATGGGCCGTAAATTAAATTTTATTGTCCTGTTATTTAAATACATACATTTTTTTTCTCAAATTTACCAATTTGACAAATTCTTTTCATAATAGCTTCCGTAATTGTTAGATTAAATTATTATTTAGAAAAAATTTATTCTAAGATGTTTACTATTAAACAATAAAGTAAAACATTATATTATCTAGACTCGCCATTGTCTCACAAACTCAAGATAGAATTTGACAAGTAAGCTTATGTTTTCAGTAAATTCTTAATTCAAAAGTTATTAATGTATGATAAAGATAGACATTCGAAGAATGTGTATATGAACGACATAGATATAGAACTTGGCGGCATTTTCATATTTGCGCCAAATACTACATTCTACATCAGAGTGCGACTGAGATGCCAAGATAAACTTACTTGCTTGCAGTAGACAAAATGGAATTCTGTGAGACGACCTAACGTCCTAGGCTGTTCTTGTACTTAATAGTTGATACTTTTGCTATCTCACTTTCCCTAATGGCGCTAAAAATTTTCAGGAAACAATTGAAATAATTGTATTTTTTGTAATAATAAATAATTTATGAATGAAATGTTATTCCTTGGCTTTTACTAGTATTTGCCGTTTAATGGAAACATTTTCTCATCACACATGAGGGCATTTTGGGGCTTTTTAATGCAAATTACTTGCTGGCAGGGTACGGCCCTACGCGAAGCGTGGCAGTTGAGTACTAAACCTACGATAATATAATTGCAAGATAATATAATTGCCTTGTCTTTGGCTTACCACTTTGAGATTTCTATCATACATCTATATATTTTATATACAGTTATTTGTCTGTAGTGAGCATATACACATTGAAAGTTAAAAAAAATTATATGTAACAAGTATAGACATTTAAACTAATAGACCAGCCCATCAGGGTAAGGGGAAGAAAGCAAGTCGTGCGGAATGCGAATCGTCAATAATTGAATCTGACAGTAAACAGGCAACTCACATCGTAAATACCGACCGGTCAGTGGTTGAGTGGGCATCACGTTTGGGTCCCACCCGGGCGTCGCGTGTTCGATTCCTCGGCTGGCTAAGTCTTCCATCACGACTCAAGCATTATTTTCAGCTTATTGTACTGGTAGTAGGAGATTTTCAAACGCTGGGTTATTCGTAACCCGGGAATGTTTGTCTTTCTTTTTAAAAGTTAAAAATATATATATACACATATATCTAGTCCTCGAAAATAAAATCTGCTTAATTGCTAGTCCTTTTTACAATGGGACGCAAATTGCTGGCTGCGTGAAAAACTTAACTATCAATCCCGAATCGGGTAAACAAGAGTTCAAGCTTGTTTCCAAAATCGAATATTTTGTTACACTACTTAGGACACTTTTACAAATGAGTATTTATCAAAAACAAAATGTACTCACCTCACTTATTTTTGCTTTGCTACGCAACCTGATTCAGTTCAGTTAAAACGAACATTCAGACCCTGCACAGACAAGTCCCACAATGGACTGCGCTGTAAACCGTTGCCTTACTTTAGCAAACTTTACTTTTCTGCGCAGGGACTGGTTATTTCAATGTGCCCTCTTCGGCGGTCAACGTAGATCAATCATGTCAGCTCTTTGAAATAATACCCAGATTTTATGTTAGGGCAAGTCTATCAATTTCGATGACTATGGTAATTAGGGTTCCATGCCAACTCAGAATCAACTCCACTCAACATGTCTTTGAAAAGCCATTAAAAGTTAATAAAATACAAATAAATGGAATATTTGTGAACTTATCCGAAAACTAAAAACTGTTTTTGAATAATGATAAATTTTATTATTAGAAAATAACCATGTGACTTTCTAAAAATAATTTGTTTTAATGCTTACTTTAAAAATGGCTCTATAAAAAAAAACTAAAATTACATTCTAACAAAAATTACTGATAATGAAAAAAAAATAAAAACACAAGTATTTTATTAGACAAATGAATTATAAACGTTACTGTCATCTCACTTTTTGTCGTTTCATGTAAAAATAATTTTAAAAAAGTTTTTCGTAAAGTTTCATTTTTTTTTCCAAATTGCGGTCAGAAACTTTGGTTCCATAAAGGTGTACATTTTAATTATTTTGTAGTTCATTTTTAGATTTGAAAATATAGCGTGTTGTTTTCTCTTTCCAATGCTGTTGAGATCATAATTCTCACTATGATAGTAAGGGAGGCACAACAATTTCTGTGAGACCTGTGTGAGCTGAGGCAAATAGTACGGTCTCCTGTGATTAAATGGGTTAGTAACTTTTCGAAGGAAGTGTTGAGATGAGTTTATTCCGAGTTTTCAGGTCACCGGTAATAAGGTATTTCAATTAATAGACGAAACATTTATGTATTTTAATCAATAAAATTTATCCATAAGTTAAAGAGTACCTACAAAATTTTTTTTTTTAAATTAACGTAGACAATCTACGAAGTAAGTTGAAAGATGGTCAACTTTACTCGCTACTCGCTCAAGACGGCGGCCTACCAACAGCTGAATTCGCAACTGTCAGAATTAGTTCGCGCAGGAGCGTTAATTCTCGCTACTGGCTAGCGTGTGGTGCTAGCTGCTAGCTCAAATTTTTTACAAAATGTCGACCGAATTGGTTCGCACGAGTCGTTATTCTAGCTGCTACTGAGCGAGTAGACAGTTTCGTGTCATCAAATCTCATTCACCGATTCACCCGCTTTTTAACTTACCTGCTAGTTATTTGTAAACTCACTCAATGTAATCAAGGCTTAACGCCGTTTACAAATATTATACTACTATCTTTTTGGAAATTTTTATCTTTATCGATTTCTACTTTTCTGTAAATTGTTGTAAAAAATCAATAATGCATTCCCATTATTGTTTCATGTTATTTTTGTGAAAATTAAATTTTGAAAAAATTATTTATCTTCATTTGTGTAAATGTACCTTACCTAATATTTAGATATTATTACCAGTAAGGCCCTCCGTTCATGGAGATACTTACAAACTACGTGATTGTGACACAACCACAAGTACCCTGCAGATATAATACTTTTTAAAGCTGGTTTCCGTACCCGGCGCTACCCGAATTATACTGAACTTGATCATTTTTCACGCGCAGCCGTGGAGTAAACACGATGTCGAATGACTTTTTCTCCAACATTAATCTATGCCTTCTCCACTAAATCCTTTCTTGCTTAATCTGGTAATGTAAAGTTATAAAAACACGCATTTTTTTCCACTTACAGAACAAATCTAACATTACTTTCATGTTCAGACGCCATTTCTGTCAAACGTCAAACGAAAGTAGTATACTCGAATGCTGCAATGCGTAGCGCGCTACCAGCACCGTCGGTAGCGCGCTACCGACTTCAACCCGACATCCGTCGCGTACCGCCGTGTACGAACCCCAGCAAAATTGTATGGCGGGTACCCACGAGCGGTGCGCGTGCTAAGCGCATCAGGCTCGAATAGCTTGTAAGTAGCTCCATGTATGGAGGCGCTAAGTACTACCTGAATGAAGTAATATTTTTTTTAATTGAAAAACACTTGTAACCTACAATCTTTGGATTCTTTCAGGGACAAATGTTATGGAAAATTATTGCACTGATAAAGAAGTTTCAATAATCGAATGCAGTGCTTGCTTCTCAACCTTTATAGCATTGAAGAGTTTTCATATATGTAAAATAAAAAATATTATAACTTGACTATTTGCCGCACTTTCGTTGGAGTGTCAATACGCTGGAATTTCCAGTCTTCAGACAGCAGGCCACATCAAATTGAGAGTAAAGAATTGACTGTAATATTAGTCATTACGGAATTTGTGATGATTGATACCCTATGCTGTTGACTTGGCAATTTGATCTGTGTAATGCATTCTGCGGCCTCTGTGATCGAGGGGTAAGGTAAATCCTTAGATCGGGGGTTCACATCCCGGCACACACAAGTAAATTTTATTTGATTAATTTACGTTATTTCACAATTTATTCATTTAAAATTGCGGCACATTCTAAAATGGAAGACATTCTCTGCACTGCCCTGGCGTAAGACCACCATTAATTAAGAATCGAAACATTGATTGAAATGGATTTGGTCGTGTTTGGTTACAGATATACAATAGCCAGGTACTTCCCCCATCTCCTTCCCCGCCCCACTAGCTTCAGTCTCATAACACACCCGAATTGGGGATGCCATAGTCTTACTAGCGTCGGACTGTTGGGAGTGTTCAGACTCTTGTGCAGTATTCACATTAAAAAAAATTGTAATTGTAAGAAAATAGCAAGTTTTTTTTCTCAAGGAACCATAAAAAAACCTTACATCACAGTTCTACCACCCACTAAAAACTCCATCATGAACTCTGCTACGGGCGTCAAGTTTATGAGGGAGAGAGTTACCAGGGGTAAACCTATTTAAAGCTGTGTATATCCATGCTCGAAAGTTTGGCTCGATCGTTCATGTTGACTTGGAACCATGCTCGTCATCGCACCCATAAAATGGCACTCCGTCAAATTGTAAATTTTTGTCGAACACCGGCAAGAATCACAGACCTCGAATCTTTTTCATAATACTAGATATCGAACAAAAAACCATCAAGCGCAACGGTATACGGGTTGAGACATATTCTAATGAGTATAAAACCATTGAGCGTTAACGAGCATGGGTGTACTGGCCTTTAAGGATTTAATGATTTTAAATACCATTCTGTTTTTAAGGTTTTTATGATGGGAAATGCGGGAAAGAATTTTGAAATGAAAATCGTAAGCTCCTTCGGATTTGCCTTTATTTAATTTTTTTTTATACATAAAATTGTAGAGTAAATCAAACATACAATGTAAAACCTTCACATACTGGCGCCCACTCCAGGTGGTGATTCTGCTGAGACGACATCTTGATGGCGGGAAAAGACCGGCTTCCTTAAGCATGCACCGCGGTGGTACAGCGGGGATTCCAGACACCTCATCCGACACTGAGAGAGCGTTTTAGCAAAATCACCCAGTATTTTTAGGTTATTAATGTTGCTTTTTTCTGAATGAACATCCTGAAACAAGAGAAAAGAATACATAAGTAAAGGCCATTACAGGAAAAACGCTCAGTTCATGTTAAGGGAATTAGTCCGGCCTAGTATTAATCCTCTAATTAAAAAACCAATCTCACTACAGTTAAAGTTTTTAATAGTCCAAATTATGAATGGTGCACCATCATGAGCTTGTAAAAATGGTACAAGCATGAAGACAATGTCATTGAGTGAACTCTCTCTACAGTTAAAGTTTTAAACAGTCCAAATTATGAATGGTGCACCATCATGAGCTTGTAAAATTGGTACGAGCATGAAGACAATCACAATGTCATTGAGTGAACTCTGCAGGCCTTAGTAATAAATGTGTCTTATTTCCTGCCTGATAAACAACCATTTACGCTACATATATCAATCACAGAGGTTTGAAATGCTGTAAAGGACAAAAGTTCAGGAGAGCGAAGAAATTTTTAATTTTTTTTTTCAAATCATCTTGTTTTTGTAAACCTATAATTATGACTTTTTTTATTACAAAGTAACATTGAATAGATCTTTCAATATTAACATTGTTTGTATTTCTTTATTAACAGTATTTAATTTTTCAGAAAAAAAAATACTTGTAGAAGATGAACTTATAACTAACTAACCATCACGCCGTTCCTCAGGGGCCTCACTCACATTGTCTCATACATACTCTTCTATTATTCTGACTTTTGACATGGCCCGACTCAAGTATCTGATTCATTGACCGTGCCATGTCTTCGCCGGGCATCCCTGACTTATTTTCCTAGAAATATTTCAAATGACACAGATCGAAAGAGAAAAAGCAGAGAAAAAAGACATATTTAACTCATATTTTGACTTATTATCCTTTACAACATTTCAAATTTCCGCTATCGATGTATGGTTGTTTATCAGTTGTGTAAAATATGAAACACGTTCATCAGTAAGGGGTATGGGATTAGTGTATCATTATTTCCTAGTCATCGGATGGTTGCAGTTTTGCATTAAAAATTGCCTATTTATTGAAAATGAAAAATATTAATGAAAAAAAATACCGCTCGACAATCTTTGATTAATCATGATAGAGGAAAGGATATTTATTAAATGATCCATGAGCCGCCGCATTTTTAAGAACAGATTATGGAAATCACACTTCATTTCAACAATTACTACAAACAACTATTTACGTACACAAGTTAGGTTCTTAGTTTAGGGGCCGTTCAAGTATTACGTAACGCAATTTGGGGGAAGAGGTCTTAAAACATTACTGTGAGTTACCGGGGTGGGAAGGGGGTTCGAACAAAGCATTACGTAACATGTATTTTTTTATTTAAATAAAAAACTAGGGAATTAAAATCTTCCAAGTTGGCAACCTTTTTCGTTTATGTGTTAGGGGAATCCCTCGATTGTACTGTACATAATTTTTATTTTGTTCTCCCAAGTTGACAACTCTTTTCGTTTGTTTTACGGGGAATCCCTCAACTGAATTGTATGTCATTTTTATTTTATTTTCGTTGTCAGTATTCGTTAGTGTTTTAAACACGAAATACGCAAAAGCACAAATAGCTGTAGTCAGTGTTGTTAAATTGAGCTTGTAGGTACTATAATGTCCTCAAAAGCGGGAGATTTACATCATCAGCTGTTCTTGGCCTATAAAGGCTCTCATCGCAGCTATGCCAAAAAAATGTCAACAAAATTTGGAAAAACAGCAAAAGAAAAAAGAGACATAAAGAACACTTTATGGAACTTTCCAGTACTTTGCGCAACTTAATTGTGACCTAGATAAAAAATAAAATAGTCACTTGGGTGTTATGTAATGTTTAGGGGAGGGGGAGGGGGGGGGGCGGTACAGAAAAACGTTACAGCGCGTTACATGAGGGGGAGAGGGTCAAAAATCTTAAAAATTGCGTTATGTAATACTTGAACGCCCCCTTAGGCAAATTAAGTAACTCATGCGTATTTAGTTTGAAACGAAACTTCTTTTTTTTTTTTTATAAAAGGCGGAGACGGTTTACAAGTATATGTTCCCGTGAGCACTTAGGCCATAGGCCCATTGTGCTATCTCCCATTTTACCTCAATCATTTAGCAACAACCCAGTCCCTTTAATAAAGTTCACCAGGGTTGTCACCGGATATGTGGCTATGTCTTCTGGTTCTACTGTGTGTCTCCCCAGGTATCTGAGCCTAGTTCCCACCAGGGCAGGACATTGGCACCATAAGTGAATTGGAGTTTCTTCGTCCTCTTCACATTTCCTGCATCTATTGGTGTTTTCCACTCCCAATATCTGCATGTGTCTCCTGAGATGGCAGTGTCCCGTTAGTAGTCCTACCAGTTCCCTCAGCGAGTTTCTGTCCATATTGAGTAGTTTCCTGGTTCGTCTAGGGTCTGGTCCTTTTATGAGTACTTTAGATTGTCTCATTCCAGGTGCCCTCTCCCATTCTTTGCAGTGCTGGGATTCGACCCACCTATCAATATGTAGTTTTGTGTGGCAAGCTGCTACTCCTACAGCCGGCTCGGATCCCACAAGTGGTGCTTTCGCCCCTTTCCTTGCTAGTTCATCAGCCCGCTCGTTGCCCTCAACGAAACTTCACAAATGTGAAATCTAATGGCGGTAATGGAGATGTTTTATATGGGAAATTTTAAACTTTGAATGAAAATCAAATTTTAATGGATATTTTTCCATCTATCACGACTGAAACCGATGTTTCTTTTGGTAATTAAGTTTAAAAGTAGTTTACTTTTCAAAATCTATGCCTATTAAAAGTGTAGCGGCATACGGCGGCTTGCAGATTATTTACCACATATTTATACCAGAGTGCATAATATTATGATGGGAGTTGGCGATTGTGTTAACTTGCAAAAATCCTATTTCCTTGATGGGACATATATCTCATGTAAAAATAAAATTTGTCACGCAATCTTCAGAGAATTCTCTGCTTGTTAAAAACAAGTACCCAATATGCTCAATTGCTAATCAAATGATAAGGATGCGATCCAGTATGGAAAACATGTACATATAATTATGTAACAAATTTTACAGAGCTTTAACGAAATCAAAACCAAAGAAATAGATGGTGGCAGCATAGGTCTTAAACTATTGTGTTCACAATATAACTCAAAGTTAAACTGTACAATTTTTTCTTATCAAAACAAAACTGTTGTGAATATTTAACTACATCTGTCATTTTGTCAGCGTCAAACGAACTACGGGAGCTAATTAACCTATTTAGACCAATTAAAACAATTCTAAGGTTTGTGCCCCACACAGAAAGCTTAAAGAGGGTTACGCTGAGAAATAAAGTTCTAACAATACGATGGTAGGCAGTAGGTCTAAACTAAAATGTAAACAAGCGAATTTTTCAATTAACTTTTTTCCACAAATATTTTGTAAAACAAAATAGTGTAGAATGTATCGTTCGTATTTTGGAAGTTGACGTCCCGAGTGTAAACCCCTGAATTTTCATTCTGGTTATTATTTCACAATCATTTGCAACAAACTGTCAATATAACAATGTTGTTGATATTGCACCACACTAATGCAATGACTGGCATGTATTATCTTTTTTTTTCTAGATAACGTTGTTTTCGGCATACCAAGGATTATGCACAATAGATCAGGAAGGGTAAATTAGACAATTCTGTTGGAAGATCATGGACACTTTTCAACCTGACCATCTTCACTGTCGCACTTGTCACTGTTGATTATACTTTCAGGGAATAGTAACCAAGTCCTCCTCACCTTCAGTTAACCTGGCTCGACCTCCAGTGGGCTGGCACAAGATGGTGGAGCAACCTGGGCAGATTACTGCATTCTGTGCGTGGCTGAACACTGTTGTAATTTTGTAGCATCCAGGGCATTTGACATCCATGAAATATGAATTGGGATGCTGTACAAGCCTCTTCAGCTTGTGACGCCTCTTCTCCGCGGCGGGCGAAGGGTGCAAAAGATCCACAGCGAGCTAAAAAAAAAAAATCATAATATTCATCAATAAGGAAATGAGACTTGAGGTTATGGTTCATGTTTCTTCGAGGCTAATGAGCCGTCAAATATTCAAAATAAAATATACACGGCGATTAATTTTAACATTATTTCACTTCAAATTATCAATAGATTAGAATAACTTCGACACTTTTTTTTTAAACGCATAAGGCATGTCAAAAACTGCCATGTGTAAAGTCGGGCAGAATGAAGTCCAACTTTTAACACGGGAAACTGCCTAGAATGACGATTTCGACAAATCATATTCAACCAAATATACGGATGACAAATTTAAAGCACTTTGATTACGTTGAAACAAGCCTGAAATATATATTTTTTAATAAAACGTTATAAGTCAACACGAACCGGCATGGTATCAGCTCAGTTGCAGAAACGGAAAAGGAAGTACAAATGTTCATAGATGTACGTGACAACCTATTTCATGGGAATATAACCATAGATTTTGCTGATAATTTATTAAAACGGGGAAGGTTGTGGCACAACATAAATATTCGATTGATCGTTTCAATTTTTTGTCGATGTTTCTGCTTTCTTAGTGGAAGAGAATAGAAATAAAAATATATCACTTTTAACTGAATAATTTAATCATAAAACCTTTTAATTTCTTAAAAGTTAAGATAATGTTAATGACAGGTCAATTCTTTTAAGCGTACATCATCTACGTGTTTTCAAGTTATTGTTTCAGTAATGGCACTGACAGACATGCTCATGTTAGTAACATGCTCTCTTGTTACTAATGAGCAAATGTTACCTAGTAGAGTGTGTGCACGGTGCTGACAGACATTCTTAAATAGTAGTAGCATGCTCCCTTGCTACTAATTAGCAAAGATACCTAGTGTATTATATACCTAGTATGTCACGCCCAAATGAGCATGCTCATCAACTGTACAGATTTGCTCATAAAGCAAGCTTCGTTTGATCATACTCATGAATTGATGAGTATAATGAATGAGCTCGAATGCTCATTGCTCAAAGCCAACAATTGAACACACATGCTTTTTTTGAGCATGCTCATGTAAAACAAATGTCAATAAATAATGGAGTCAGTTCCATTCGCCCAGAACTAAACAAAATAATCTTGTTGCTTGTAACGTAATTATTGAATCTTCTTTTTGGTTTAGGATGTCAACAAATCTGATATTTTATTATTTTTTACATTAGCTCCACACAGGCGGCTCAGTAGGAAAATAATTCCACTCAGGGCCTATGTCATCTTTGGAGATGGTATGGAGGGTCTTTTTTAGGGAAGGAAGGAGAGGAAGTTCTGGGAAGGAAAAAGGTATGAGAGGCGGGTAGGAATCTGGGGGTCAGTGTGTCCAGGAGTAACGGATGAATTAATCCATTCTTTCCACTGCGGGGCAAGGCAATGTTCCGAGAGAGTCCTGCTGGAGAGGTTAAAAGATCTCCCTCAACCAGTCTCTCCTGATCCGGCCTGCCACACTATTGCTGGGCAAACACATCAGCTGCCAAGATCTGGACAAACTTGACCCCATGAACCCGGGCACCCTGCTAAGTCAAACATAGCAAACCACTTGGGGTGACCTATGGCAGAGGTGTTAGTTATCCAATAAATGGTTCCTGGGGCAGCGGTACCCAAACCCGCCTCCCAAATTGACTAGATAATAAAAAATCAATGCTAATTTCATTAGAATTCATTTTGGAGGTAAAGGAACTTTTAGGGAATTCTAAAATCTATCGTGATATAAATCGGTCAATTTTAGTGACCCTGTGTTCCAACCCTGTGTTACATTCGTGATTCTCACAATAAATCTCGAAAAGCAAGGTTTTTCGTCTCCCTGGCGAGCCATTTTTGATATTTTTGTAAATATCGGATCGAAATGAGCATATTCATAAGCAAGACTGCTCATATATGCTTAGAGCGCTTCTCCTTCCACCCGCGAATCCAATCAACCGGCTGTTGCTTTACGAGCCTGATCATTTGAGCTCAATACTAGCAACGTAACTGACACACTTGCTACTAGGTAGCATTTGCTCATTAGTAGCAAGAGAGCATGCTATGTCTGTCAGTACCATACTGGATTCAGGAGCCTGAACTACCGGCAACATACGGAAACGATAGGCAAATTAACCAGTACAAAACTAAACTTAGTAAGCTAGCTGGAACTAACTGAGGATGTGATGCGAATACGCTCAGAACGGCAACCTAGTTTTCTCAACAGCTGAATACTGTGCTCCAGTATAGGCCAGAAGCGCAACACTTCAGTATAATGCGGATCATAATGTGAACCATCAGTGAAACTTTAAAATCTACTCCTCTCCCTTGGCTCCCCGTACTTGCAAACATAACCCCGACAATCATCAGGCGAGAGAATGCAACACTGAGGGAATATAAGAAGACACTGCAAAAAAGCTCAATACCTTTGCACGATTATGTCGTCTCGCACTCGTCATGCCGCTTGAAGTCCCTTAAATCCTTCTGGACGGAAAAAGACAGATCCCTCCGATCACCTCTCACCCCAGAAGATAGATGGAAACTTGAGTGGCAATCAGCCAACTTCGTTTAATTTTCGTTATCTAATTTCGCTATTTCGTTATCCAATTTCGGTATTATCCGAGACGCTATTCAGGTTACAAACCAATTCTTAGAATGATTGTTCCAATAAAAAGAGTAGTTTCCCATAATATGGAAAAAAGAACTAGTTGAAGAAAATATTGTTGATTCTAAAATATTTGAAATATGAGATTGACAAATATGACTGACAGAAGGTGGCAAGCGAAATTGGATAACGCGCACGTCCCGGTTAGACGAGAGGTCTGGGTTCGAGTCCCAATTGCGACCATTGTCTTTTTCTATTTTTCTGTGTCTTGTTCTCTTTCATATTTTCATTTAGATTATAAGTGTTATCTTCTTCTTCAATGATATATTACGTTGATGGGAATAACCTTCAAAAGTGAAAAAAAGAGAGTTTTTCTTACAAAAAACTATATATTTTTAACTTATTCCCCACCCCCGCCGGCCCCGCCGGCCCCGCCTGCCTTCCCGGTTAAATAGGTTTTGTTAGGTTAGTTAAATAGTTCGGCTAATTTAAAATTATTTTTTTCGTAGATTTTAATGACTTTTCAAGGAGGCGTTGAGTTGACATTATTCCCAGTTGGCATGGAACCTCCCGCTTCACCCGGGAGAGGAATGTTTTCCGTCACCTGAGGTAAAGCTTGAACACGGGGTTTTTGTACACGAATTTTTCAAAGTTTTCAATGTTCATAGTGCTGTTCAAGCGATTGTTCCTGTTCTTTTCTCGCTGGAGTCATCCTTAACAAGTAAAATGTTCTATTTTCAACGTTAAAAAATTATACTCTGAACCGAGGTAAGTAGTCACGCGGTCATATATATATTTTATGATGGCAACTTTTTCGGGTGTACCAACATACACTTGCAAGAAATATTTATGAATTTTGTCGAAATTTGTCTCTCTCAAGTTGCAGGAGTGACTGTGTGACAAAGAGGAAGACGAAACGCAAAACACGGGATATAAAAAATCGCAAGTTGTCGTTGTGTTCCGTGAGGTAAATTCGTTCGTAGGGGTGACGGGTTTGATTTATGTAGGACTTCACAAATTCTCGGGATCTTTTAGTCAAATTAGGTTCATCAAACGATTAAAAGGTTGTTCAAAAAGTTCTTTCGAGTGATTTCTATATTCGCAAAAAATAGTCGTTAAAATTTTATTGTGATTTGTTATTGAACATTTCGATTCAGTTTGTTACAAAAACAATTGAACGTTTCGATTAATTTTGCGAGCATGTGTGATTAATAATTGATACATGCTTTGATCAAGAGAAGTAAATGGAATCCAGGAAGCAAATGGGTAAGTTTTATTTGTCTGAACGTCAACTTTTTGACTTGTTGATTCATCCGTTGTATCGAAGTTGTAAAGTCATTTTTTGCGCAAAAGTAACCCAATTTGCTGATATCAATCTGCGATTTGAAAAATATGCTCTCTTTGAAGTTTCCGACGGTAAGATTACATCTGATAAATAGTAATAATAATAGAAATAGGTATGCCTGTTTTTTGTCCGATTGACATCCTGTTACCTGTCCACATTTTACAACGTAGCTGGAGCGCTATATCGAGTATATATTCAGGTCAATTACATTAAATTTGCATTTACGATCCTGTTATTATCAGATTCCGTGTTGATTAAATCTCCTCAGGATCATTTAACCTCAAGGCCGTTCCTCTCCGTGTCTGGCACCGCTTGTTTGACATGTTGAACTATGTTGTGAACTGAGCACAGTCTGCTAGTGGGTGGCGTCATATAAAATTACTGTCAACTAAATACATGATATTTTTATTTTATTCAAATTGTGCGCATTCAGATATCTGCTGTTCGACAGCAAACATAATTCATTCAACCATTAGCACTCGTCGCCAGTGGTTTGAAAATTATTTCGGATCGTAATTTGCTTAGTTCTAACAAGTGATATATCCGGAAATAGTGCACTTTCAACAGATGTTGCGAAACTTCTCTTAGAAATAAATGTATAATCTCATAATCTGTTGTGCAAAATAGGTCTCCTTGGTTTCTTTTGTTGATTGCGCAGATAAAACTTTATTTTATTGTGTTACTGTTATTTTGTAAGGTACGCTTCCTCGTTTTTTCCCTAATATTTTATTATTATGTACAATATTCAATCAACTCAAAATGTAATCCTTTTTTCAATTGTCTGTCTGTCTCCCCGTCAAACAATTTTCTAACCCGTTTTAACAATTTTATGATGACAAAGTAAATATATTTATAAATATTATTTTTTAAGTTAGCGCAAATTAAAAATGAATTATTCTTATCTCCATTGCCAGATTTTCCTTGGTTTTCATGTTAGATGTGGATATATTTAGATGAAATTCTAATTTAGTGGCATTTAGATAAAATTCTAATTTAGTTTCTATGTTATTCTAAAGATATATATACTTTAAAATTTATGTAACGAGATGTCTCTAATGATTGTAATTTTGTTTGGTTGAGTGATAATTGAGGAACTTTTCGCAATCTTTAACCTGTCTTGGCACAGGTTTCCTTGTTTTTATTTAAAGTGACCTTTACAGAGCAATTATTCAAGACTAGTTATTAACACAGCATGTGGCCATTTTTTTTCTAGATACCTACAATTACACAATTAACTTTTAACTGGCTTTGGGTAAAAGCTTATGTAACTGGTGTCCAAGCCCCTTTGAACCCACCCTATTTTAAAAATTCATTAAGAAAATCATTGATTTTGATTTATAATTACAAAGTTCATATTATGTTAACCACTCCGACCCCTAAGCTTGTTAACACGATAATATAAAATAGCAGTCGAGTACAATACGCTTGTTTTCAAGCTAACTCGTGCGTTCTCACATAAATCGTTATAACAGCGTTTTTGTTCTAGTTACAACCCTAAAACAAAAAGGAGAATATCTATAATAAAACACGCTACACATCTCTATCCAACCTTGTCCATAGATACACCTAGCTAAAAAATACTTATTTTGTAGAAACAGTTTTCACCCGCCAAATCGCATACAATTGCTCAATTGCTGACTGATAAATAATTTTTTTTGAAGTGAAAACTTCTTAAGCAACCAATGTGATTTGAAACTTGAAACGAAAAAGCGATACTAAAAAGAGACAAACACATACCATCTGTAGGATTAAGCCTGCAAGAGAATGAGATAGACCAGAGGTTCCCAAACTTTTTTTTCTTGTAGACCACTTTCAAAATTTTACTGGTTTCGGTGGACCCCCTGCTGCTACATCTCTACCATATTTCCAAAACTCATAAAAAATGTGAAGATTAAATCTAACAATGGAAATTTTTGTCATAGCTATCTGTTAGGATTGCACAAGAACATAAAATTTAGCCAAAAGAAAATTAGAATCTTAAAGCTTCAAAATGCATTTTTAATGTCTCAATATAACTATTCTCCACCGAAATACAGCCTCAAAAATACAGTCAAAAATCACCAAAAATTTTGGAATGTTTTTGCTCCATTAATTTTTTTAATAGTGTATTATCTGCCTACATTGATAGGAAACCAGATAAATTTTCGTGGACCCCACTTACACCGTGTGAACCCTCATTTTTTTATCACGCCAACGTAGACCCCCGTCGAGTCTCCCGTAGACCCCTGGAGGTCCACCAGGACCACTTTGGGATTCACTGAGATAGACTAATCGGTCTCCTCTTTGTGCGGTGCTTCGTAGTCCCCACTCTTGTCCATTTTAGTTTTCTGAAGGTTTCACCCCTACCGTGTGTGAGCTGCACACAATTTTTTTTCTTTCCGAGTTTTATTTTATCTGATGATATTATACATAATTACTGTCAAGATAAATGACTATGATTGCCTCTAATTGTTTCATAAATCGGTGATACAATTGAAAGTATTCCTCAAATGAGACCGGTACGTAATAATAAAATTATATAAATTGTTTACTAAATTATGATACTCAACAAAAAAACAAATAATATACTACGTACATAATTTATTTTTTGCTTATTCCATTTTGCCTTTTTTGGTAAAATATCTAATACACCTTGGATATGATTAGAGATTTTCATTGCAAAAGTATTATCGTGATATATTTTTGAGGTATTATGCCGTGTTGCGCTACCTCCTTCTTTTGCTAACGTTTTGGGCACCATGGTAGATGTGCAATAATTTTGGACTCTCTAAGGCTGTTGATGATGATGGACACTGTAATGCTATCCGAAACATTGGCTAAAGAAGGAGATAGCGCATTACGGAATAATACCCAAAAATAATTAACATATCGTCACCTTAGTTGGATAAGGTTCTATCTACGCCTTACCACGCTAAGGACTTTGACACCTAAGCACATGTTCCTAGGTATCAAAGTCCCTACCATTGTAAAGTGCAGTTAGAACCCTATCCAAATGAGGTGACGATATATAAACCTTCTTTACATTGTAAATTATGGATTGATTAAATTCTGCCTTTTGTTTGTGACAATATTTCACATTCCTCGTACTGTTTTGAATCAAGAATTATTATGTTACTACTTATTATTTCCTTTTTATCAAACTGCAGTTATTGGTTATTAAAACCATATAGCATAAATTTTTCACTGATCGACACACTTTATAACTTTGTTCCACTTGATATTATTTGATATTGGATCTGTTCCATTAGTACATTTAAACTTACGTTAGGGTATTTATTTGTGATATCTTGTGTATTTGGTATCTCGTTTGATTTATAATTTATTTGGCATCTCTTTTAGACATGAAGTATCCCATGAGAGCCGCCCCGCCACCCCCCGGAGGTGCCAAAAGGCCCCCCGTGACCTCCTGGCAGGATGACCTCTTTGCTAACGACCCGTTTACCAACGCCAACCCCGTCCAGAAGAAAAAACCTCCCCCGAGACCTCCCCCGCCCAAGTTCAATCGGGCCCCCGTTCCCAGACCAGACCTCCCACAAAGACCGGCGCACTTCAACAGGAAACCAACCATTCTGTCTAGTCTGATCAACAGGAAGACTAATAAATCAGCAACTGAACCAGCAAATAATGAATTCCAATCGCATCTGATACTGCCGCCGACCAGAAACAATCCAATCAATAGCAGCAATCTACCTTCGTTGATAGATTTCTCATCACCACCGAGCTCTCCAACTTTAACTACACGATCGAGCAGCGATGGATTAAGCGTAGACAGCTTCGGATCAGACATAACTTCCTCCACAGCCAATGGACACATGCATATCAATGGAGGCAACACATCCCAAGCTGAAAGTGGTTTCGAAGATGATTTCGATCTTTTATCAAACGGCAAGTTTTCGAGTAACGACGCTCACGATTCGTGGACTGGATTCGATCCTTTCTCGCCACCGAAAACAATACCCAAAGTGAATGTGACAAGACCAATTTACGATTCAGATTTTTTGGATCCGCTTTGCAATGGCAAGACCGTGAAATCCAGTGTTCAAACTCACAAAATACCAACCATCATCCGAGCCAAGCCAGCCAGGCCAAAGGCACCCAAGAACTCTTCGCTGTTGTCGGATTTAAGTTTGAAACCTTCATACAGCAATGGATTGAGTTTTCCATCTCCAGTTGAGGTGAGTTGCTTTAAATACCTAATATTTTGACCTTTTCCGCAACGCATTACTCTGACCTCCAACCAATGTCAAACTTTTATCTAAAAAAAACCATATTTCATCTGACAAAAACAACTCCTTTTCTTTTGTTTAGTATTCAAAGTACAGTTAAAATTGCACACATTCAAATATTGTGAAAAACTTACTAAGTACCGCCTCCATGTAGTTATTAAATTGTATTACTAGCAGTACTGTCAACAGTAGACCTCATCCAATAAAGTGTGCTTCTAATTTTCTCTTTTAATAAATCAAAATTTCTGCAGAAATCGGAAGGTTTGTAAGTAGGTACTTACATATCTACCTACCTACTTAATTATAAACCATATAATATTTTATTTCAAATAAAGAGTTATACAATTTTACAAGGAAACTTCCCTCTCAAAGACAACTCTTTTTTTCAAACTTTATTCAGGCAGGTAGGTACCTACCATAATATTTAAAAAATCTAAATAAGATTGAAAAAAGAATCTTTGCTGAATCATTAAAATGGCCACCATCTTGAAATGGAAACGGAATATACAAACCAAATTACACACGCAAAACGGTGGAGTTAAAACAGGACTTGGCTATGCTCAGTCAATGAATGTTTTAAAATGAATTCTGTTATCTTGAGTTGTGTACTGTACCAGTTGGCCCTATCCCCGAGCCTCCACAACTATCTTAAACTCATTAAATTTATCAATGAATCCTATTTTTGAAATTGCATTTTGTTATTCTCATCAATTTATTGGAATCTCCTTGTGTTCACCTTGATAATTATAATTTTTATTGCTCCATTAACATCCATTACGATGGTAAAATGTATCTTTTCTATCTAAAACTTCTGAACAATACAGCACTCTGGAGAATATTGTAGTTTTAATCCGAAATGTAATCTTAGCTACAAAGCAAAAATCTGTTTTTTGAAGCAACAGCGAGTCCGGGCATCATTAAATTTGCACTAATTTTCCATCTGATATTTCTAGGTCAATGCAATTATTTTCAGATCGCATTATCATTAATATCCATCATGAGCTGTAGAACTTTAAAGCACCATAGGTATTATTTATTCCCAGATTTTTTTAAATGTGAATACCGCACAAGAGTCCCAACTGCTCCCAACTGGAGCCAGTTGGGAGCAGTTGGGACTGCCAACTGGAGCCAGTGAGACAGGCATCCCCAATTGGGGTAGTTGTGAGGCTGAAGATAGAGGGGGAGGGGAAGGATATGGGGAATAGGAAGGTTTCTGGCTCTTCAGATCCGGTCACCAAACACGGCTAAAGTAATTTCAAGCAACATTTCAATTCTGAATGGTGGTCTTACACCAGGGCGATATTGAAAGTATCTTTCACTCTGGAATATGCCGCAAATATATCTTTTATTATTTTAAATGAATAAATTGTGAAATAACAAATAAAATTTACTTGCCCATGCTGGGATTTGAACCTGTGACCTTCGGATTGCTAGTTGAGAGCCATAACCCGCGAACAACGTAAGCCTGTTTAATAAAGAAATAGTTGGTTTATAATCAAGGTTTTTCATGATCTTTAAATTCACCACCTTAAACGAACCTCTTTGGTATTTATCGTTACTTTTTGTCAAATAGATCATTGTATTATTCCCATTTGTTAAAATATAAATATGTTTAACAAACGTAGACGATTATGCTCCACACACATGTGTTTCAATTGAACAATGTGTGCACAGCTATAAATATTTTATTGTCAGACGCCAACACGATTTTCATTTATTTGCTGTAAAAAAATATTTCATGCTTTTATTGATTTGACATCATGATCATTCTGCTATATGCAACCCTACTTCGGACGTCACGTATACACATTATGTTTTTTGTCCCACGTAATCCAATTTTTCTTGATATTTCTAATGTATATTTTACAATGTATCTGTGAATGCTCTATCATAGACATCCAAATTGATAGACCAGCTCATCAGGGAAAGGGGATCAAAGCAAGTTGCACAGAGTGGGCAGGTAGTGTGACCGTCTCCCTTTCTGTGATTTGCCTATAAATGAATCTGAAGTGTGCAGACAACTCATACGTAATATTTAGTCCTCAAAAATAAAATCGGCTTACTTTCAATTCAATTTATTTATTGTTTTAAAACCATTACAAAAAATTGTAGTACATTTTTGAATACTTAAATACTTTTGTAAAAGAATATTACATAAAACATTAGCAGTAGATATATCAACTATACTAGCATTAATGGAGCTCGCCTTTTAAAGACAGCTTCACTGACGATAAATATGTCGATAAGATTGCTCTTCCGACCGGCATGACCATCAGCAAGTTAATCCAGCAGGCCGGGAGATAAAACAATACATGCTGTCCGTGGCGGAGATAACCACCGTGAACATAGAAATTAATGCTCTCCGTGATAGCCGAGTTTACAAACCATCCGCGAATCAGTCTGAAGAAATGTGTAGCAATGTGTACACCTCTTCTGACTTGCAGATCGTTCATTCCGAGCATACCCAAAAGAAAGCCGCTAGGATAGAGCCACGGATAGTAGCCATATTCTCTCATGTAGAAAAATTTCAGAAATTTCTTCTGAACTCAGGGTGGACTCTAAATTACCAACCCTACTTTACTACTTTAAGGAATTTACTCCTTACTAAGGAATTGAATAAAATTATGAGAACTCGGGTATCTAGGAATTACTAGTCCTTTTTACAATGGTGCAAACTGTTTGCTGCATGAAAACCTTAACTACAAATTACAAATTGGGTAAACAAGAGTTCGGGCTTTTTACCAAAATCGAATATTTTGTTAGCACTTTTACAAATGTGTTATCTTAATATATATATTTCTTCTGTCCGTGTGTATGTCACTGAACTCCTCCTATGGTTTAGATTCACAATTTGGTCCACAGGAAAATGTTCTTTTAATTAATTTTTTATTTCTAAGGAGTTGTTGATTTTGGAATGTTTTACATTGGATCCGGCAGACTGCGCTACCATCGCAGTATCGAATATTCAATATTATTCTATTTTAATTTTAGTTTGTCCCGACAGTTGTGTACAGGACAACGTCTGTCGGGTCCGCTATAAATAAATAAAATAAATTGTGGAACATTCCAGAACACTCTCGAATGTTGTCCTGAGCGAAGCCGGGTAACCCAGCTAGTATATTATAATTATTTACTCACCTCACTCATTTTTGAATTGCTACGCAATCCAAATTGAAACTTTTAAAAATAAACATTCAAACCCTGTGCAGAAAAGTCCCATAATGAACTGCGCTGCAAACCGTTGCCTTACTTTAGTTAACTTTACATTTCAGCGCAGGATTTAGTTATTTCAATGTGCGCTCTTCGGCAGTCAATGTACAACTGATTTCATAGTTTTTTCAAAGCCTTTTTGAACCCTCCTGGTGCCAAAAATTTGGTCAGGTGGTTAGCCTTCGAAATGGTACCCAGATTTTATGTTAGGTCAAGTTTATCTCTTTTGACGTCAGTGCTGCTCTATACAATATTGATTGATATTATTATAACTGAATTACTCTTGAGGGTCTTTGGTCAGGATATTGTTCTTATGGCCTCTATGGCAGATTGGTTAGATTCTTGATTTGACCCTGAGGTTGAGTTCAAAATCCTTAATACACAGCTCATCAATTCCTCAATAAAGAACTCTGGCGAAAAATAATATTGAATATAGAAATACATATTCATACAGATCAACAAGAGCTGATTCTGAATATATGTTTTATTGAATATTGTTTTATGTAAATATCCTATAATAAGTACAATTTTGAACGATTTCTGTTAACAAATTTCACAGTTTTGTCAATTTTATGAAATTAATTTTTATTTTTATAAAAATCTACAAACATGATAAACGATGAAATATTGATGATAAATTCATTGGCAAGCAGTTGATCGGTTTCCATGTCAATATTTGGAGGTCTAAATTTTTGAATGAGCGCCGCCGAATTCAAAACTGAATGTACCGAAATCTCAGCGCTGAATGTCTTGGCTCTCCATTGGATAGCCGAAACCGCATTGGCGCAAACCGAATTTCTTTAAAAGTTTTCGTAACTACTTTCTGACCCTGAAACTAAATGGCGGTTCATTTCAAGAATGTAAACCCAATGCGTTGAAAGCTCCGTCTCCAAATTGAGAGGGTTCAACCAGTTTGTTTGATGCATCTGACCATAATTTTATAATGTTGGCAAAGATTATTTCAGTGAATAAAATAAAGAGTTCTGGTAACCTACCATTGGAAGTATGAAAATTATGCAAGATTTTAGACGTATCATGCATTCGCTTGTGTTAAACTTCACCATCTGACTTTTTTTCATGAGCCAGTTTTGGTAGACATGAAACTAATGCGAACGAAAGAAGAAGTTGGAGTCGTCCCAGTAAGTCATGGCACTGTCAAGTATTCAAACACTCGTGTCAGGCAGTGTCGAGAGTCAACAGAAGAGTATGTATGAATGAGAATGAAGCTAGGAGGGTGGTATGATGGTTAGTTAGTTGTAAGAATGGAAATAACTAAAATATTGTCTGAAATTGTATGAAAACTGAAACCGGATGTTCAATTATTGGACTCTGTTGCTATGTAATATTATTAACAATCAGATGTATTATAATATGCATATGCTTGTTATTTTGACGGGACATTATTTTGGCAAAAGAGTCCATATTTTTGGCCTGCACTTGTGGTGTTTACTTTACATTGGTGTGCCAAGAATTTATTGGAGTATGTATTTCAACTTAGAATGGCTAATATTGAAAGTCAAGGGTACTCTGGTACTAAATGGTTATTATAAGGTCTACATTTTCTTAAACACATTTGCTGTGACTTCATTGAGCTACTCAAAACAATGTCTTCTGTCATTTTAATAATATAGCAGATTTTTTATTATAGCAACTGTTAGTTGTGAAATTCCACAAATATGTCTCTATACAAATAAGTTGACGACCTCCGTGGTCGAGGGGTAAGGATCCATCCATAAATTACGTCACACCTTAAGGGGGTGGAGGGGAGTAGAGAAATGTGACATTGTGTGATAAGGGGGGGGGGGGGGGGGGGTCATCAGCTCACGACATCTCCAAATAGTTTTGAGATAATGAGTAAAGCAATATTCTAATACTCACCATAATACAATTTGGAAGGCGGAAATGGGTACTGCCGCCCCAGGAACCTTTATTTGATAACCAACACCTGCCACAGGTCACCCCAAGTGGTTCGCCACGTTTGGTGATTTAGCAGGGGTTCCCGGGTTCAAGGGTTGAGGTTTGTCTAGGCCTTGGAGGCGGATGACCGGGACACACTGAACCCCAGATTCCTACCCACCCTTTAAACCCTTTTCCTTCACAGAATTCTCCCCCATTTCCTTTCCTTAAAAAAACCTCCACACAGCTCCCCAAAGATGACATAGGCCCTGAGGGAGATTATTTTCCTCAGGGCCTCCTGTATGGGGTTAATGAAAAAAAAAACATGTCTGGGTTTTACATATTATGCTATAAAATAACACCGGGAGGCATAACGGTTTGGTACATTAGTATGACATTTTGAGGTATCCTATTAGTGACCCAAATTATGTAAACATTTTGTTTAGTTTACTACAAGTTTTTCTGCATTATTGATTTGGTGGTGTAATCTGAGTGTTGTTTGAGTGGTGTTTAATCTGAGTGTGTTTAAAGTGAGTACCAGATAGATGGTACACTTTTATATTTGTATACTCAACTCGAATTTCGATATTTCGGAGATGTCTAACTAACCAACTGGATGATCGATGTGTAATGTGCTTTACTATCTTGTTTCACACATATGTTCTTCATATGATAGTACGGTTACATTTCAAAGCTACATAGCTCATAAAAGAAATTAATATGAGATTTGTAAATAGTTGCATCAACTTTCAGTCAAAAATATGTGTGCTTTTTTCAAGTGGCTAGAACTAACCACTGTGTTTTAATGGGACACGATAGATTCCCTGTCTTACAGTTAGGCTAATCCATACATTAAAGTAATACAAATGAAAAAATATTTCTTGGTTTAAAACCACTCTATTTTATTTATATCATATATGTTGACCAATTTCGATCGAACTCAAACTTCATCGGGACAATAAACATATAAACTAAATTACAGTAGAGAAGATTGTAAGGTAAACAAAAGAGAAATAAAAAGCCCATAACAGACACAAAGACAGGGAGAAAACATCAAAGACTGGTTGGTGGGTGGGTAGGCTGAGCGGTGGGGTAAGGGTGGGGGTTACGTAGGGAGAAGGGGAACATTCTAATTGTTTATCTAAAATTTGGCAATTATTTTTATTTCATTTTGATATTTCTAAAGCTTCTAAATTATTGAAGTGTATTCCTATTTTTAGGTATTACTAGGGTTCCTGTATTTCTATTAAACATATGATCAGAATTAATTAAATGGTTGGCAAATTCTGAAAACTATTTAACCCCCACCCTTCCCCTACCCCTCTTCCTGCCTCTCCACCAACCAGTCTCTCATGTTCTCTCCCTCTCTTATATGCTTTATATTTCTCTTTTGTTTATCTTATTCTTCCTCTGTACTGTCCTGATGAAGGTTGAGTTCAACCGAAACCGGTTGACATATATAAATAAAATAAAACAAATTTTAAACAAAGAAATCTTTTTTCATTTGTATAATGTCAAGCCACAAAGTGTTTGCTTTCTTCGATACATTAAGTAATAAGTTGTTTTTGAAAACTTCCTGGGCTAACCTATACTAACCAACTCCATCATGCAGATAATGTGTTACATAACTAAATTTAAATATCAAAGCTGTGACTCAAATGATGAAAACAAAACAATTTTAAAATGTCATTCAATAACAATTTATATACCAAATCAACAGCTTAGAAGATAAGGGGAGTAAGGCTTCTTTTTTCATTCAAGCCAATTATTATTGTATTGGTCTTCCTGTGTTTTTCCCCAAACTGTTCATTTCTGTGACTAGGTTGATTAACTTTCATCACGTTTGATTATTTTCATCACGTTTGATTATTTTCATCATAATATTGATACGGTAAATCAGCGTGTTTTGCCATCTTGTCAGAAGTAGCAACGGCAAAATATTTGTCAGCCGTTTGCAGTTAGACTAAGGAAAAACCTCCCACTCAACAAACCCGATGATAACAACGAAATTACATGTAAATTTGCATTGAAACAACGTACGTTTTCTACCAACGCGGGTTTTTGAAATTATTTTTCCATAAACAAAAACGCCCATTCATGAGAATCGTTTATCAGACGTGACGTTTGTTGTTATCTCACTACGCATTATTTTATCAAAACAATTAATACATGCTCTGTTTTGATTTAAAACCATTTCCTGGTTATTTACAGATCAAATGTTGCAGCAATTAAAAAAATATTTCGCCCACTCGTATATGTTATACCCGAGAGCTTTGCCCTTTAATTTGCATTTTCAACGAATGTTATGTTTGACACAAAGTAGACGAACCTAAATTAAACCCGCTGGTACTTATTATTGTAATACTCTATATAATTTATGGCTTTATCTCAGCAAATGTGTGATAGTGTTTTATCACCGTGAGATTGTCTGATTGTGAAATCAGGTAGTACAGATTTAAAAAAAATTGTATTTATTATTGTGAGTTTTGGCTCTCATCATTATGGTGACATTTTAACTTCTTCGGGAAATACATTTTATCTTAAGAGAATATGCCATTATAATGCGCAAGTGTATGGCACGATAGAGTAAATCAAATATTTTTAGTAAATCAAATACCAGAAAAGTATGTATGAGTTTTGTGTGAATGAAATAAAAAGTATTTCGTTTTTAGAAGTTTGCTCATTTATGATGCAATTTCATGATAAAATTATGTTTAATTTTTAAATTTTGTTCCACAAAAATGCTGCAAAGGTTTTGCTAATAATATTGCTGTAAATTGTTATTAAATGTTAATTTAATGTTTCTGATGCATATTTATCAATTTAATTGCAGGAAATCACTATGAGCAGCGTGTTTGACGAAGGTGACTTCTCCCCTCCGATGCCCAGCATCCCTCCGCCGCCTCCTCCCCCGGCTCTGGAAGGCTCCGATGATTTGGCAGAGGACTATGCTCCCGACTCCCGAGACTGGACTCCTGAGGAAATACCAGTTCCTCTGCAGCCGTCATTTGATACCGTGACGCTGTCTGAAGAACCCTATGGAATAGCGCTGTACGATTTCCCCGGGAGTCATTCTGATGATTTACCATTTAGAGTGAGTATAAAAAACATTATTTTGATTTAAAAAAACTGGGTTAGGCAAATCATTTCTACTAAGGCTTTTAGTTTGTGAAATTTGTGTTTGATTTTACTAGTATATTCTTTGTAGCTGCAATACATTTGTAATACATTTTTTAATAAAACTGTCACACTTCCGGACCATTAAATCTTTTCAGAGCAATTTGCTAGGATATCTGAAATGTTTCCTGAATAATTAATTATGAACTCTGATTTTTACAGCCAAGTGATAAAAATATTTTTTCTCTTTGAATATTATCATATTATTTTCTTTCAATTTATCTTTATAACATTGTTACGTCTTATGTTACCTATTTGCGCAGATGGTTATTAGTTTTGTTGTACGTGGACTGTGGACCTAGCGAACCAGCTGTAATAGTATTAATGAAGTGCGAATGTCACGCCAATTATAACCTTTATAGCAGACTAAAGAATAAAATAATTGTAAGTCTGTTTAGTGTAAAGTGCAAATCTGCAAATTGAAAAGTTGACAATAATTTATTATGTATTTCAAATGCTAATTAACTAACCGAATGCAAAGCAAATAATAAAGGCAATTATATTATTTATATATCACGGATGGGGTGAAAGCACTAGAAGTATCGAAATGTTCCATGTTCACCACTGACTTGGTACCTTTTGATTCTAGTGTATTTAGCACACGCTTTGCTTCTCTTACACTCCCTAACATTGTATATTGCCATTCCATTTGATCGAAATGAAAATTTCATGATGGTGTTGAAACGAATTTCCATGTTTGAAATTTAATGTGATGCACCACATATAATCAGAAATTGGGCCGCGTACAATAACACTCCTTATTATAGATGGCGATAAGGTTTAAATTCCTGCTTTACACCAACTGTCTGTTTTGTATATGCAAGAAAAAAAACATTACCAAAAGCGTGTTTTGTTTTATTTTGCAAATTTGGTCACAAATATTAAAATATTTTATGATTTTTTTTGTCACTTTCTAAATAACTTATTTTTCCACAACATACAATAAACAAGATTTTGAACTTTAAAGTTTAAATTTTGAACTTTTTAAAGTCCTGATACATTGTTTTTTTTTGGGCTTATAAAAAAAACCTGTCAAAAAATACTCCATTATTTCAAAGGCCAAGATGTGTTTTACTTGCAGTATTTAATAGCTTCTAAAATATTTCTTAGCGATCAAATTTTCAAACCATAAACACATCGTTCTGCAGTTTTGCCTTAATAATTCAGGTAGGCCTCATACGGAACACATGTGTCTAGTAATGTTACATTGTCGTGTAAACAAGCTTATAGGTCCGAGCGGTTAACCGGTTGAATGCCTCGGTACTTACGGATGAAACTCGAAAATTTCGCAATGTTTTGACTTTTGACGTAAATTTTGTGGGTTAATTTTATGCTTTAGTATATAATATTTACCGAAATACGTTCCTTGAACAACAAACTACGCTTACAAACAACTTTACTTGCGTTTATTAGACAAATTGATAGGTTTATCGATCTTTTCATGACACGCGACGCTCAAAGTTAGACAGCTCGAATCGCGGCAGAAATGCCCATTTCCAAAGTCATAAAAATGTCCAAAGACAATTATTTGAGTGGCTAGGTGTGTTCCTTATATCTGTTACGTCAAGAACAAGAATGCCCCAAGCGATTCTGACCTTGTTCTTCATACATTTTCTTTATACATTACTTTTTAAGGTTTAAAATCGCATATCAAAAAGTTTTTTTTTTTTTTATTCGGCTATAGGGCGCGCACCGGCGCGCCAACGGCACGCGACCTGTTAAGCAAAGAATGGTCAGACTTTTGGATCATGAAAATGCCCACATGGCATTTCTTGTGTTCTTCTTTATTCTGTGGGTGAAAGTATGATGATCTACTAGTGTTTATAAATTAGTGCAAATGAGTATGAATCACTCTTTAGTAGCATCACTTTCTAATTATGTAGATACCTGCCGTCATGCGTTGGTTTGTTGTTAAAAACCACACATTTTGGGAGGTATGCTTGTGAACAATTTATTACAGGTTGCAACAATTACAAGTGTTCCGACAGACCACCCAGTAATAGAAAGCCTCACTAAACGCACTCTTGTAAAATTTTTGCTGTCCGCCAACTAATTCTATTTTCGTAATAACTTACTTGTTTTTTGGGAAAATGTTGATTTCATTAATAGTACCGTCTTATCAGTCTTACTAAAAAACTTAAATATGTGAAAATTTTATTCAATTGATAAATAACTGTGGATGTGAAAACATTACTAATAAAAAATTGTTCATGGAAAGATATATACATTGCTTATACCATACAACCAGAAGGGATTGTTTAGCTTTTGTATATGCTTGTTTTATTAATAATTTCTGAACAAATTTTGGAATTTTTCCAACGTGTTAAACCTTTATAGAAACTAGATAAAATTACCTTTAAGATTTTTGTATCTGAAATATACTTTTGTCCTAAAAAATTGCAGTATTTTAAGCTTCAAACATGAAAAAAATTGAAAAAAAAGCTTACCTAATAAAACATCGAAAAATTTTGGAAAATTCAAAATTAAAAAATGCAGTCCTTTTATTTGAAGAATTTTTTGACAAAACTATCACTTCACTTTTTATCTCGATCATACAATTAAAAATTATAAAAATATTATAATAATTCCCTAAGAAAACAGAAAAAATCTGATATTTTGGATTCATTTTTGCCGAATTTAAACATTGATTTCTCGAATTTGTATTTATTTGTAAGGCTGAATGTGTTTATCTATTTATATAGTACTAGCTTTTCCCCGCGGCTTCGCTCGCATGGTATTACGGGAAATTACTGTAGCGCTTGCACTTATCAATTATCTCCCCCCCCACCCCACCCCCATCCCCTCCCGCATTCCATATATTCATTCCCTTACATTCAGTTTTCAAACATCTCGCCTACCACCTCAATTTCAATGCTATAGCTCAAAGAAAAAAAGAATTACTTATCCAATTTTGTTCATTCTTTCGGAATTTATGCGCTTACAAACATTTTGGATGTTTATTTTTATTTAAATATTTGGAAGTTCGTTAATATAATTACAAAATACTCTATTTATCACTCAGTCTTTTAATCGTTACGAATTATATTTTTAATATAGGAACTCTCATCTGACATTTATTCCAAGCTTGTCCAAAAAAAAAAACGAATTCTAATATTTGAATTTTCTGCAGTAGTAGCTGACCAGTAGACTGAGTACCTACCAGCATAGAGCCCAAAAATATATCAACATTGTTTCCATAGAAAAGATTTTGTATAATTTAAATTAGCTAGGGCTCACACCTCTCCAGACATTTCGATTTGTTGGTTTGTGTAAAGTTAATTAATTAACAAAAGAAATTATCAATAGATGTCAGGAGACGCAAACTCCCTTCAGACAAGACCGCTATAAAAGACCTAGGTTTAGGTTTTATCTCTCTCTTCTCTTCTCAACAGCCAGCCTTCTTAAATAAGTAAAAGTAAAATCCTTGGTCTGTCTTGGGTAGTTTGGGTTTCCGAAATTATTCACAATGTAATTGGGAATAAAGCAAAATAAAATGTCACGAGTCCTTTGAAAGTTTCCTGAAGCTGCCTTATTATTTTACGAAGTTCCTTCTTCCAAAACAAAACAGATTTTTTTCTGACATTAGCAAAAACTCGCTTTTGTTAGCGACAGAAAACGTATAACAAATATAATATATTAATATTTATAGTTTCATAACGCCAGAGCTTACCATCATATGCAACCTGTAGTCTGCGCATATAATTTAGCTTTATATTGGTGAAAGAATTATTAAAGTCTTTATATTGTGTTATGCGTGAAAAGGTCATAAACAAACTCGAGCAGTTTCGCATTTATAATATTAGTATGGATATAATCCATTATAAGTAGTTGCCACAGAATAGTTCTTCTAGGGTAGCTGTTCAATTGTGTACGGCAGCACAAGAGAGACACCTTCCTGATTTACGTAGTATAGAATCTCACTGAATGAGAAGTGGCTAGTCTTAGTGCTAGTAGCTACGGCAGCACAAGAGAGACACCTTCCTGATTTACGTAGTATAGAATCTCACTGAATGAGAAGTGGCTAGTCTTAGTGCTAGTAGCTACGGCAGCACAAGAGAGACACCTTCCTGATTTACGTAGTATAGAATCTCACTGAATGAGAAGTGGCTAGTCTTAGTGCTAGTAGCTACGGCAGCACAAGAGAGACACCTTCCTGATTTACGTAGTATAGAATCTCACTGAATGAGAAGTGGCTAGTCTTAGCACAAGAGAGACACCTTCCTGATTTACGTAGTATAGAATCTCACTGAATGAGAAGTGGCTAGTCTTAGTGCTAGTAGCTACGGCAGCACAAGAGAGACACCTTCCTGATTTACGTAGTATAGAATCTCACTGAATGAGAAGTGGCTAGTCTTAGTGCTAGTAGCTACGGCAGCACAAGAGAGACACCTTCCTGATTTACGTAGTATAGAATCTCACTGAATGAGAAGTGGCTAGTCTTAGCACAAGAGAGACACCTTCCTGATTTACGTAGTATAGAATCTCACTGAATGAGAAGTGGCTAGTCTTAGTGCTAGTAGCTACGGCAGCACAAGAGAGACACCTTCCTGATTTACGTAGTATAGAATCTCACTGAATGAGAAGTGGCTAGTCTTAGCACAAGAGAGACACCTTCCTGATTTACGTAGTATAGAATCTCACTGAATGAGAAGTGGCTAGTCTTAGTGCTAGTAGCTACGGCTTTACTTTTTTCAATTTGGTCTTTGCTCAATAACAAAACGTACATGAATAAATTAAATTTTAAAGAAAACAACATTTTATCTTGTTGACACTGTTATTTTTAAATTCATCTATTTGAATTTCACTTTTGTTTTCTTGATTGAATGAATGTATGAATGATGCAGAATCTTGGAAGTGGAAATTAACCCACTTCCCAACATCTGATCAAGCTGAAACTCAGCTCATTGTCGATGACAATGCTTTCTATCAACTTTTGTTGACATATACGCATGACACAAACATGGTGATGTCATAAATATATATAGGTATATATCCTATCTGTGAACATTAATAATATAATTGGTCTGTTTTTTTTATCATCTTCTTACGTTTATTATATTACTAAGACTGTTTATGTTCCTTAAATAAATAAATAAACATGCTCAAAGTACGCATTTTTCTCAAATTCCAAGAATTAGCATATAATATGCTAAATAAATGTCATATTTTGGTAGAAAGCAGTCACTTTGTGGTTTGACATATTTAATTAATTTATTTATTTATTTAAGGAACATTAACAGTCTTAGTAATACAATAAACATAAGAGGATGATAAAAAAACAGACCAATTATTAATGTTCACAGATAGGTATTTAGAAACAAGACTAACTGAATATAAACTAGAATATTAAAAAAAATAATAAGAGTACAAATGTGAATACAACAAATGGTAAACTAATACACAACATTAAAATAAGTGTGATTATAACTGAAATAGGGATTTGGGTTGGGAAGGGTAAGGGGAGGAGAGGGATAAGGGAAAGTTGCCACGCAAGTAATATATAAAAATATTAGATACAATTAATTCATGTGTTATTCGCACCTAGAATGTTATACAGTGAAGTTCTGTAGCGACAGTAACTAGCAGTAAATACGTAAGCACGTGTGTCCATATTTGCAAATTTGTTGTTATAGTAGTTACATGTCCTTTGTATAAATTCATTTTGATTGGAATTGGTGTTGCATCTATCAATATAGAAAAGGGTATTTTGTCTACTATATCGAATGGACGTGTGGAAATTTATTTTGTTTAGCAAATCCGGGCAGTCAACTTTTGAGTTAATAATTTTGTACAGGAGCATCTGATCAGCGACAAGCCTCCTGTTGACTAGTTTTGTGATTCGAAAATGTTTCTCGATTTCGTCGTAAGAGTTGTATATGTTGAATGATTTAAAATTGAGGAATTTGAGAAATCGCTCCTGAACTCTTTCTAACCTGTTAACATAAACATATTTAATGATATAAAACAATAATTTTCTATAACCACGAAATTTAATTTAATCTATTGATACTGCCAGGTTTCGATTAACATAAGCGTCATCAGGGACAAAATTATAATTGACTTCAGTTTTATTTTAACTTTATTTTATTACCTTACAAGAGTCTCAACTTCTCTCGTCTCAAACCAGTGAGACTATGGCATCCCCAATTGGGGTATGTTGTGAGGCTGAAGATAGGAGGGTGGGGAAGGAGACGGGGAAGTGGAAGGTGGGGAAGTATCTGGCTATTCAGATCTGGTCACCAAACATGGCTAAAGCCATTTCAAGCGACGTTTCATCTCTGAATAGTGGTCTTGCACCAGGGCGATACTGAGAGTATCTTCCACCCTGGAAAGTGCCGCAAATATACTATATATTATTTTTAATGAATTGATTGTGAAATAACACAAATTAATCAAATAAAATTTGTTTGCCACGCCAGCATTCCATCCCGCGACCTTCGAATTGAGAATCAAAAGCCTTACTACTTGATTATGTCATATAATATAAATGTCAATTTTAAAAATCGGAATTATGCAAGGTAGGCGGCGCGGTTAATTTTGATCGCTGGGTAGGAAGATCCAAACTTCAGTCAAAGAAGAAAATTTTTTTTTTACAGGTTGATTTTTAATTTATCTGCTTTATAATTCGTGATAAATAATCTCACGAAAACATGCAACTATTTACGACTTATTAACTCCCTGTATGTTTATTTACTCGATGTGGCACCTTCCATGTCAGCTTATTAATTAGTGTCTTTAAATTCCAGGCAAATGATAAAATTAGACTCCTCAAGAAGCTGAACGAAGAATGGATGCAGGGGCGCCTCCGCAACGGTATGGAGGGCATGTTCCCGGCCAACTTTGTCCAGATCGTGGTGCCCCTTCCTGAGGAGGCATCCGTCCTGGCCGTCGTATCCCCGCAGCCCAGACGAATCCAGGTCACCGCCATGTATGACTTTGTCGCTGAACAAGCTGGAGACTTGGGTTTCACGGCCGGAAACAAAATCAACGTTCTTTCCAAGGTCAGCGACACTTGGCTCTACGGAGAAATGGGAGGTATTAAAGGACAGTTCCCTTCAAATTACGTCGATCATGTACCAGCTGATCTGCCAACTAAAGGGTCATGAAATTGATTATAAAAGCTTCACAATTTGATGATGAGAGATTTTTATTGTATTAGATTTCTATACCTTGGAATTCGGAGGTCAGTTGTCATTTTTTTTCCTTTTTATTGTTAAGCTAAGGGTCGCGCCCTTGCCCTTGGGGTGATTTTCCATGAAAACGGCGGTTTAGAAATAATCCGATAATTATAAAACAAGCCTTTAGGGGCCATCCATAAATTACGTCACACGAATTTCATAATTTTTTGACCCTCCCCCCCCGTCCCTGTCACACATCGTCACATTTGTGAGACCCCCTCCCCCCTAGTGTGACGTCACATATTTTGCAATTTTACATCAAAAAATTTTTTGCGTTCTAATAATTTAGATTTTTACATGTGATATCACTGATGACCCCCCTGATACCCCTTGTCACACAATGGCGCACTTCTCTACCCCCCCCCCCCCCGCCCCCTCAATGTGTGACGTAATTTACGGATGGCGCCTTAGGCTGCATTCAAATGTATGGGTGATTTCACCTCCAAATTTTTGATCACATTACACAAATTGCACATTTTTTTCTACAGAAAAATCTACAGGAACTTTTTAATTTATCTTTTAACTGTCCAAAAAATTGTACACACTAAAAAAAAAACGATTTTTCCCGAATAACTCAGTTTTACAAAAAAAGTTGACAGCCGACCTGTGATTTCTGAGGTACTGAATTTATTTGAGTCAGTTTACGAGTCAGATTGATTGACTCTTTGTAAAGTAACGAGGAATTGATTTTGCCTTCACACGAGATGCCTGAATAATTATAAATATCCATTAAGTGATAAATTCTTAGCCTAATAAATTGTATTACATTACTTTTTAGATGAAAAAATAACATCAGTTTCTAACCAGATCTAGTTAACAAGACTGCTGCATATAATGTACATCCCTCCATTTTTTCTTCGTAATTAGTAGCTAAACACTTGGAGGTTTAGTTTCATTTTTAAAATATACGGTTTTGGCCATCAGTATTGCCTTTGTGCAGGGTGTTTGCAAGCTTAGCTAGCTTCGTAGTTAGCTTCGATTCTTGGGCATATAATGTTATGTAATTTTATCTGGAAAAATTAATTAATCATTCTATGAAATTACGGAGCCAGTATTGATTTCACAATCAATTTCAGTTGAAACATTTTCCAAACTCAGTAGGTAGGTATATATTTTTAATTAATTTGTAAAAATAAATATGTATTATTTATATGTAAATGTTTATTTGTGACTGTACATTTGTTTGAATTTCATCCAGTTTAAAACATCCCTTTAAGTATTTTTTCTTTTATTTAAATTTTATAAATTATTATTTTACCAAACATTCCATTTTTGCTATGAAATCGATTCATTTTATCAAGTTTTATTGTATATTCTTGTTCCTCTTTATTGCTTTGGAAAACGATCCTTTTCTGTTGAAAATTATTACGATAACATTATTTTAAATTATTACGATAAAATTATTACTATGATAACATTATTTTTTTGTTCAGTTGTATGAATTCAAAATTTTGTAGATTTGTTTTTTAAGATGAAAATTATTTTTGTTGGATTCCAGGGAATAAAATTGGACCAATTTGTTTTACCAAATGAGAAGTAATATAAAAAATTACAAATTTAGATTTTTTTACTGAAATTAGAATTTTTTATTCATATTTGATAACTGATTAACAAATTGATAAAGTGAGAAGCAATTAGCATAAATACATTTTAATCTTCCATTTCTTGGACTGTAATAAATTTTGTAAACCTGTACAAATATTATTTGTAATTATAAAGTGGTTAGTTTTTAATTAGAGCAATGATACTTGTAATATTGTATATTTGTTTGAAAGAAGTCACCGAAGACCTTGAATTAAACCAATAACTTACATAATAAGATGTTTCTGCTTAGTTATTTATTATTCTGTAGTGATACTAGTTTCAAGTATTTCTTTATTTTTTAATGAAAAAATCAGGCTTGGACATTTTATTGAATCTCTGGCTGTTAGGTTAATTTTACGACAGTAACAGATTCTTACCAAAATATTTAATAATTCATCTTTTGGATACTTTGAAAGACATTGGAAAGAGTGTGAAATGTGAGGGATATGATAGGTGCATGGTGTTGGAAATATTAAGTAGGTAATTAAGAATTGTGTACATAGTTTGTGGTTCACGAACAGTTCCACCGAAGACAACATTTTTCAAGGGACTGGAAATCTTATATCGTCAGCTACAACTAAAAAATCATTTACTAGCTACTGAATAAAATGCATTTTAAGAATCAAATGTTTGTCAGGAGTGAAGAGGGTACTTGTTTCAAAATTTGCAAATGCTGCTAAGTAAAATCCAACAAATGAACTGTGTGTTTCCTTCTTATGGGATCATTTCACCGTTTTGGGAAAGAAAATGCACTAAATGGACAGAACTTTACTGCACCAACAAGAATCTGTGACATTATTAGTTGCCTCAGCACGTAGGGGATTTTACTTCAACAAAGAGTATGTTTTTCTACTCTTAATTGTATTATTAATTAGCCAAAACTGTAGTTGTTTTATTAGCTCTGCTGATGATATGATTTCTAAATTGGGTGATTTTTATTATTTCAGTTCTAGAGGGAAACAAACAACTTCTCAAGTGTGAAAATTTCACATCTTCGCTGTTCAGACAAAAGTCACCAAACTACAACACATTTTTGAGATTCTGCACATTCGAAAGCTAAAATAATTTGTCACATAAACTAAAAAATATGATTTTTAAAAATTTGTTTCTCAATATTAAAATTTTGATCTCTCAAACAGTTGGTTGGCGACTTTTGCCTGAATGCTGGAGAAATGTGTGGGAATCTTGAATGCGGTTTTTAATACATTATTGCCGCTGACAGATGTAAATGTTTTTACGACGGCCTCTTTAGATGCAGTGCCTTTGGCGGAGTGAGCGCCACTTACTATGTATGTTGAAACTATGTGATTTGAAGGAATTTGACAGAGTTAATGACTGAGAGAAAGTCATTCTGTTGCTGACCTCTTGAGACTAAACTGGGAATGACAGGGTGATGTTTGTATCTGTTAAACCAAAACTAGAATACAATAGTTAGCAAGATGACCACTCTTTCTGAATCAATATTTTAGCTAATCAAAAAATTAATTTCAAAATAGCACTGATTGCTGAACATGTATCAATAAATAAGTTAGCAATTTGTGTAGGCTTACGAAGTTGGGTTGTTTAACAGAAATTCAAATGTAACTTTATCATCAGATGACCAGTCAGCGCCTCGTTTGATTTTGTTGTTTTTTTTTTACATTTTAAAGGTCCCCGTTAAACACCGATTCTAGATCTAATTCAGCTTTTGAACAATTTTTGATCAACATAAAAGCTCAACTGTTGTGTTGTTATACTGTCAGCTGATCACAATTTGGGTAAAAGCTGAAACGGACCTAGAAACGGCGTTTAAACCGGTAGTTTGCCGGTTGTGCGCCGGCACACACGTCACAATGTTCAATAAATTTTAATTTTGAATTGCGATTTTAACCCTTATGTATAGAGAAAACGTATGAAGAGCAAGGTCAGAATCGCTTGGGGCATTCTTGTTCTTAAGGTATAAAATACCGTGAACACACCTAGGGAAGCGGAATAATTTCTATGGAATTCTTTATGCCCTCCAGCCGAGATATTTTGCGGCATTTGAGCTGTCAAATTCGGTAGCGTCGTTCTCGTGAAAAATATCGTAAAACTTATAAATTCATCAAATAAACACAAGTAATGTTGTTTTTATGCATAGTTTATTGTTCAAGGATTGTGTTTCAGTAAATATAGTATACAATAGCACAAAATAAACCCACAAAATATTTGTCAAAGTCAAAACATCGCAATTTTACATTGTTTCTTCCTTGGCACTTGACGAGTTAATAAGGACTTTTCAAATATAAAATAACAACAAAATTGCGCTGATTGGCCATTTGATAATAATGTTATGTTTGATTTTCTGCTAAGCACACCTACCTTACTAATAAAATTATGTAACATTGTATATTGTTTGATCTGGTTCCAACAGCATTAAAAATTACAACATAATGATTGAAATATTAGTGGATTGATTAACTTTACAGGCGTACAAAGAAATATTTATTTTTTGGTAATTATGTTCTGTAAAAGGTGTTATTTATCTGCCAACGTGGAGACATGTCTTGTATTATTTGACTAGTGGGATATGTGAGTGTGAATATTGGTGAGTTATATTTATTTATTGGTAATTTAGAGTTTAGCGATCCTAGCCATAAGGTCTGGTAATTTGGAATTTGGGTGGGACCATCAATGTATTTGTGTGCCTGCAGATTTGGCCTTCTAATTGTAAATATATTTTTATTAAACACATTTTCTTGTTTCAAAGGAAAATGTCGCCATAATAATTAGAACTTGTAGCCAAACCAAGTTATTAGTTTTTATATATTTTTAATAAATTTGTTGTATTGTACATAATATGTTATGAATATAAATATTCCCATAAAAATAATATTTTTTATTCAATTAGACCTTATTTATTTTTAATTGCTGAAACTTGGTCTGCTGGGCAGATATAGGCCAATGATATGTACAGATATTTAGGTAATTTGAAAAAATATATTTTTTAATATGTATGTTTTATTTATTTTTTAATACGTAGGGAATGGAAGCCCCAATCTTCTGACTCAAAGTAAAATGTGTAGACCTTTGTGGAATGGAATAATTTATCAAATTTAAATAATACCGGGAAACGTAACGATTCCGGTACATTGGTATGACATTTTGAAATATCCAATTATGTAGTGACCCAGAAAATATCAACATTTTGTTTTCACTACAAGTTTTTCCGCACTGTAATTGATTTGGTGGTATTTATGAGCAACCTGATTTTTTTTAATTGGAGTCTCTTTACATTTTCTGCATCTGCTGGTGTTTTCTACTCCTGCATATATCTCCTGAGATGGCAATGTCTGGTTAGTAGTCCTACAAGTTCCCACAGCGAGTTTCTATCCATATCGAGTAGTTTCCTGGACCGCCTGGGGTCTGGTCCATTTATGAATACTTTGGATTACCTCATTCTGGGTGCCCCCTCCCATTCCTTCCAGTGCTGGGATTTGACCCACCTCTTAATATGTAATTTTGTGTAGCAAGCTGCCACTCCTATAACCGGCTCGGTCCCGCAAGTGATGCTTTCACCCCTTTTCTTGCTTCTTTCGTTGCCCTCAGTACTCTTACGTCCTGGTACCCATATCAGGGTTATTTTCCGAGTTCTAAAATTTAAGATAATTTTTTTTTTACTTTGATGTTCGGCTGGTAGAAAAACGAAATATGTGAAAATTGTCTGCATTAATATTATAAGGTAGGTACCATTTTCTTTGAATGGCTGGTAACCTGAAACGCTTGAATCAGCTGTTAGCGTTGTGAAGTTGGCGGTCATGTCAGCTGTCAATGTTTGTTTATTTTGAAGCAGTGATGAGAATTTTCTACAAAAGTTTATAAACTTCTTGTCCGCCTCTGTTGTCGATAGTAAAATAAAAAAAATCGTTTCTCTGAATATAAGTAGCAATTCTGGAGAAAGTAGTTATGTTAGATCCATATACTATTTATATAAACGTACAAACAATTTTTTTGCAAAACACATTTATTACGAAAACAGTGTTAGCCGGCACACTAAAAGTAGAGAATAAAAAGACGGATCAGTGGCTGAGTTGGCATCACCGGGTTTGGGTTCGACCCAGGCATTGCATGTTCGATTCCCTGGCTGGCCGAGTCCTCCACCATGACACAAGCAACATTTTCCGTTTACTGTGGTGGTAGGAGGAGATTTTCAAATATTGTCAGGTTATTCGTAACCCGGAAATGTTTGTTTTTCTAAAAAATAAAAACATTTTGCCTACTCTTGATGTTTGACTTTACTGTGCAAGAACAGAGCGTAGCAATTTCACTAAGTATTTAAACTTGGTGTGTACCGCATTGCACTGCACAAACTGTTTGTTTGATCGTCCCATTGCGGCCCATTTGGTAACCTATAAACTAGAAGGTGGAAGGAGGAACAAAATAAAACCCTTATTCATCTTGCCAATAACGGTTAAGTTTATTTATTTATTTAAAACAATTTCAGATAATCGTTCAACCTGAGAATAAACACATCCTACCAGTTTAAAACTAAATGTTTTACATAATTATATAACTTCTCGAGCTATAAAGGTAATGGCATTATAGATATTTTATCCTTACGGCGATAAAAATGTATAACATTTTACGGTAGTTAAAATATGTCACCCTACGGCGTCAAGTGCGTTACATTGTATCACTATTCTGTGATGTAAACGCCGAACCCCTTTTCCTACTTTCAATAATCTAGCTCGGGCGGACATAGCTCCACAATCTCAGGTACTTTTCTAATCATTACAGTTGATATGCAAATCCTAAACCAATAGTTAGTCAATTAACTGTTAACTGGAGGACTTTAGAACAACCAAAATTGCCCATTGAAATAATATTAGGTATGTAGTATTGTTGCCAGGGGACAATCAGTTTAGGTTGGGGTAAATCTATTTATATAATGATTCGTTTAAATGTTAATTTGATGCTCATTGAATGTTAGTTTGAAACACCCAAAAGTTAGTGTGAGTAAAGGTTGTAAACTGAATAGTTAGCTTGTATCTGAGCAAATTTCCAATCAGTGTGTAAGTCACAATACCGGACAACTTAGAATGAATTCAACTCGACATGTCCTTTGAAAAGTCATTAAAAAGTGATGAAAAAATTTGGTTATCTGTAAAGTCGGTTTATGGACGATAATTTTATGTGATAACGTCATAAGAAAACTTTTACATAGAATTTTAGTCACAAGCCGAACGCTTAGGCTGATCGTGCCTCTCTATCGCTTGTTCAGCAATCTCGCTTGCACGCTCGGCTCAGGTGGAACGTGACAATGAGTCATACTTTTTCGTGAGTGCTGCCGGCGTTCATCGACTTGTAGGACGTTATCATGTCAAAAAATATATTAAAAATTGGTTAAATAGGTTACATTAGAGGTTATGGACAATAATTTTTTTTCATAGCTTTTAATGACTTTTCTAAGAGGTGTTGGGTTGAGTTGATTCTGAGTTATCATGGAACTCATACAATCCAGTCTTGGGTCCATCCATCATTTTACACGATTCAGAACCATTGGTGAAGTTATCAGGTCAAAAGTACTTGATTGTTTATCAGTTAGAAGTATTGGTGCTGACTTAGCTAAGAGCTTACCAATCAAATGATTGAATCTTTTTTGAAAAAGTGATCTTTGATGGTTTGTGATCAAAAATGACTGGACCCAGGACTAACAGTAACAGCTCTTTATGATACATAAATAAATTATTGTTTATCAGTTGTATAAAATTTAAAACACGGTTCCATAACAATTCAACAAGTGGCACTTCAATATCCCTTTGAAAAGTCATTTGTTTTGCAGAAATTTATGTGAGATAAAGTTATCAGATGGCCACCAGCGCCATTTTGTTTTTTTGACAGTTGAAAGGTTTCTGTATGCCAATTCTAAGTCTGTTTTAACTTTTGAACAAATTGTGATCAGCACAAGAGGACAACTTTTGTGTTTTTAAGCTTGTCAGCTAATTATAATTCGACAGAAAGCTAAAATGCACTTAGAATAACGGGATCTTTGAAATAGAAAAACAACAAAATGGCGCTGAACGGCCATTTGATGACTTTGTCACAAGTAAATTTCTTTGAAACAACTGGGCCTAAAAGTGATGAAAAAAATAGCCCATAACCTGGCACTCATAACCTGATTCACCTCAATTTATGTTTTTAACACTTTTAATGACTTTTCAAAGGAGTGACGAAGTACCAATTTGTTGAGTTGTTCAGTCACCATAAGTGTATTATTCTCCTTACTCACACTAAAAAGATACAGTTATCGAACTTAAAAAGTACCAAATTGGTTGATGTTATCTTGTAACTTCCAGTTTTTGTGAGAAATATTAACAAAAATTTGATCAAATTTACAAGTCATTGAACCCCGACACATTCGTCCACCAGTGTTAGTTAACATAGGATAGTTCTAAAATATATTTTTGAAAGGATTGCATTAACCGGGCACCAAATTAACAGTCATAATAACAACCAAAAATAATATTTGAGAAACACAAAATGGTCGGCAATTTATAGGTTATCAATTCCCCAATAAAATATGAGAATTATTGATACTTTGTTTATTATGTCAATAATTGTAATAAGTAATAGTGTTAACATTAACTAACCTATTCATATGTATTTTTTCTTAGTGTTTTCACATAAATAAAGTATTAAATATCATAAAAATCTAAACTTAAACTTTAGGACTTGTAAAACTAAACTAATGATCGCGTTCTTGTATAAAAATCGTATTTGTTGGGACCTAATGTTAATGCCGGTGATCAATGACCAATTTGTGACTCATTTATTATTTTTGGTTACCAAATATTATTTAGGTGACGGACTGACAGCTTAAAAATCATTTTGTGACCAGAATAAAATATTTATATTTGATTGGAGTTTGATAAGGGACAAAGTGAAAATAATATAAATTGAGTGGGCAAATATGGTTGAATTGTGGTCAATTCTGCCATAATAATAATAATGAAGCAATGGTATGTTGGTCTTAGATTCCTAGATCAATTAACCCTGTTTCACACGTGCAGGACGAAGCTGTCTGGCACCACAAGGTAGTCAGTAAAAAAATGAACCTTTCACACGGTATCCGGTTTGCACCCAGCCCCGGTGAGCTGGTGGACCAGTAATAAATAGTATGTCTAGGGAATTTTCTATGGATCTAGGGGAGAATTTTTTTTCCTCTCTGACTGATTCGTTCGCTTTTCGGAAGGGCCCATGTAGGTCTTATAAAATTGTTGCGTCTCCCTTACTGTCACGATGAGAAATATGATCTATAAAACACCACACTTTATATTTAAATCCAAAAGTTAACCACAGAAATATTAAAATGTGCTCTGTACTCCTCTTTAAAATCAAAGTTTACAACCGCAATTTAAAAAAAAAAATTATGATACTTAAATTTTTGACGTGATAACGTCTTATAAATCGATGAACACCGGCTGCATGCACGAAAAAGCATGACTCATTGTCACGTGCCGCCTGAGCCGAACGTACAAGCGAGAACGCGGAACAAGCATTCGGCCTAAGCGTTCAGCTTATGACGCATCTATCTCTCTTCCACTCCATCGTTATTATATGACGTTATCACGTAAAATTGTCCGTATCACGTCCGTAAACCGACTTTACAGACAACCAAATTTTTTAAAATGAATTATTTTTACATGAAACGACAAAAAAGTGAGGTAATAATAACGATTAAAGTACATTTGTTTAATAAAATATGTACGTGTTTTTATTTTTTTCATTATCAGTATTTTAAAAACTTTTTTATACTTATATTCAGAATTACGTGTTTAAATCTAATAATAAAATTTGGAAGCATATTTGATCACCTTTCAAAAACAGTTTTTAGTTTTTGGATATGTTCAGAATTTTTTTATTTATTTGGATTTTATTGCAAAGCGGAAATAATCTGACCATTATCAGGGTATGCCCAAGGCCTGAGGGGTTAAAGAGAAGAGAAAAAGCACAACAATCTAGGGAAATTTTAACTACGAAGGCGATCCCCCCCCCCCCTCGGTACGAAAATATAATGGGGAAATTCAGTAGAGTACCTTATTTGTTCAAGTTTGTAGTAATTCTGAAATGATCGGCACGTGTGAAAAGACACACACTAGCCCATACAGCTCAGTGCCTTTAATCCGACAGTTTGTCTGGCACGTGTGAAAAGACACATACTAGCCCATAGAACTCAGCGCCGCTTATCTGACGGTTTGTCCAGCACGTGTGAAAAGACACATACTAGCCCATAGAACTCAGCGCCCCTTATCTGACGGTTTGTCCGGCACGTGTGAAAAGACACATACTAGCCCATACAACTCAGCGCCCTTTATCCGACGGCTTTGTCCGGCACGTGTGAAATAAGGCTTAAGCTATTTACAATGCTCTTCTCATCCGACGATGAATATAATTTGTTTTATATCACTATTTTACATGTCTACTTAAAACTAGAGTGTTATTTTATATTTACAATCATTGGACATTTGGACAAAGTCACGCATTAAATAAGCAACACAATCAACACTCAGAGCTTAGACTCTTAATGCATAACTCCGACCCTCTGAAATACAGTTATACCTGATTTAATGAAATGTCTTGAGAAAGGTTTTGAGACCCAATTTATTAATTATCTTGGTACTAAAACAATGTAATTAATAAATTGGATCGTTTCTCTTGCCATCTTTTCATTTCATACAACCAAGGTTTAGAGTTGGGTATTTGAATTAAAAAGTCAAAAGAAAATGATATGTGAAGATAAATTATGAAAGACTTGATTATTTGTGTGCTTGCTTACATCAACAAAATAATGTTACGATATTACTTTTTCAGCATTACAAATATGTTTTTAATTCTAAGTGAATTTCTTCAAAGATCTGCCATTAATAAAATAACTAAAGTAAAGGTTTTAATAAGTTAAAGAATTGTACACAAACAAACCAGTTGTTTGGAATATAAAGCTTCTCAAGAACGTCTGCTACAAGGAGATGAGTAGAACTTATTTTATTATTGTATTTGTAACAGTAACAACTATGTATTTTACAATAACATGATAAAATCAGTCAACAAATTTAGTCTTTTGACTCCCTTGGTTTAACCCAAACACTAGGAAAATCAGCTTACATGAGAAATCATATATACATATTCACAATGTTGAGAAATAAAATTAACAACATTGAGAAAAAGCAGAAATCATGTGTTCACAATTACGAGAGTCATATTCACACAATTGAGAAAAAGTAGAAATCATTCATTCACAATTTTGAGAAATCATGTTCACAACATTGAGAAATTATTCATTCATAATGTTGAGAAGTCATATTCACAACATTTTGAAAATGTAGAAATCGCATGTTCACAATTATGAGAAAATCATATTCACACAATTGAGAAAAAGTAGAAATCATACATTCACAATGTTGAGAAATCATATTCACAACATTGAGAATTACACACATTGTTGAGAAGTCTTATTCACAACATTGAGAAAAAGTAGAAATCTCATGTTCACAATTACGAGAAAGTCATATTTACACAATTGAGAAAAAGTAGAAATCATTTGTTCACAATGTTGAGAAATCATATTCACAACATTGAGAAAAAGTTGATAAAACATATAATTAATAACCACGGATGTCTCCCAATCTAAAATTATAAACCACATGATATTTTAATCTCATGAATACTACTTAACATTCAAAATTATAAAAAAGGAGTAAAAAATATACATAAATGTACAAGTAAGCCTTAACGATGATCACTATTATAATGTAATGCTTTCATCGAATCACAATGCATAAAGCGTTAAATAAAATGCCTCAAGACTTGCCTTTGAAACAAAGCGTGTGCATTAAAGAAGTGTGTAATGAAAAATAAGTGTGTATTAAATTTTTTTTTGTTAAATGTTGCAATGCGTACAGTGAAAAAAAATCAAACCATTTTTTCGTATTTCTTGGGCGTTAACTACGTAACAATTTCTAGACATTTTGTTTTGAGGAGTTTTGTTTCACACGCACGCTATCTGATAGCAGAAAAATAAAAATCAAGTAACACAAAAATTTAGTAAAACAATTTAAAACAAAAATTAATCAAAATTTGTATTTGTTGAGAGCTGTCATATCCCGTAGGTAATCTGACATTGATACATTGTTTGTGGAATTTTTACCCTCGGCACACTCCAGAGGTCTTAGATAACGGGAGCTTGGCATTCCAAACATTGAGAAAATTTTATGATCAAATATATAATTGCAAAATTGCCCTACGGATGTCAATAAGAGAGGCGAAATAATAGAGAACACAATATTTCAAATTCTTTAAGTTTACACGTCAGAGTTCTTCAAAACAAGAGCCTTGAGACACTTTGTCATAAATAAGAATATGCATCATTCTACCTTGAGTCAATTAAAAAAAAAGATTACTTCAAATATAAAACATCTAATAGTAACATAGAGAGATCTTGGCGTACAATTAAGTTATTCGCGGCTGCACAACACCATTTTAAAATTCACAAAATCAGTGAAAAAAAACAGGCTTGCAGCCTTAGCGCAGTTGCTAGCGAGTTAGAATATAAATAATAATGTTATGTATATCATGTTATAAAAGTATAATATTTATTTATGTTAAAGTTATGGGTTGTTTGTTGAAGACGGGGTCTTAATATAATTAAGTTGTTGGGTATCCTCGCACCTCTGCTCCGGTCGTTTAGTCCGGCCTGTAGATGGGTATTTTGGGTATAAATTCTATGAGGAGCACGTATTCCATCATGGATGAGGAGTCGCAGTGTTGTTTAGTCAGTCTCCAGCGCAGGCCGAGTTTGTTGTACAGGTGACTATTTTCCCATTCTAATAGTTTGTCCAATGAATTCTTTGCCTGAAACAATAAAATTTTTAATTTTTTATGAGAAAAACTCTCTTTTTATAACTTTTGAAGGTTATTCCCATCAACGTAATATATCATTGAAGAAGAAGATAACACTTATAATCTAAATGAAAATATGAAAGAAAACAAGACACAGAAAAAGACAATGGTCGCAACTGGGACTCGAACCCAGACCTCTCGTCTAACCGGGACGTGCGCGTTATCCAATTTCGCTATTGCCACCTTCTGTCCGTCATATTTGTCATATCTCATATTTCAAATATTTAGAATCAACAATATTATCTTCAAGTAGTTCTTTTTTTTCCATATTATAGGCAACTACTCTTTTTATTGGAAACAATCATTCTAAGAATTGGTTTGTAACCTGAATAGCGTCTCGGATAAATGTATCCGAATTCATTCATATGGAACTATTGACTTTATGAAAGTCTAAATCAATATTCAATTTGGAAAAAAAAGAACTAGTTGAAGATAATATTGTTGATTCTAAATATTTGAAATATGAGACTGACAAATATGACGGTTTGCAGAAGGTGGCAATAGCGAAATTGGATAACGCGCATGTCCCGGTTAGACGAGAGGTCTGGGTTCGAGTCCCAGTTGCGACCATTGTCTTTTTCTATTTTTCTGTGTCTTGTTTTCTTTCATATTTTTATTTAGATTATAAGTGTTATCTTCTTCTTCAATTAAATTTTTACTTAATTATAATATGTGCTGTATTATGGCCATTGCGGTTTGATGGAATTCAAGAAAAAATAGGATTTGGTCGTTCACATCGTAACACCGCGTATCTCATTTTACACAGGTTTTCAGGAAAAACCGTTTAGTTTATTAAAAGCACAACTTTGAAATAAAGGGTCAACTAATATTTATTTGGAGAAGTATTTTTTTTTCAATAAAAACAAATTTTTATGTATTTTAAATTACATTTGCGGTGTAATATAAAAAAAAGCGAGATGTATGTAATATTTATATTTTTGAAATTTATTTTTGGGGTGTTATGCCGTGTTGTGCTACCTCCTTCTTTAGCCAACGTTTCGGGCAGCATTACAGTGTCCATCATCAGAGCAGATGAACAGAAGAATATTTATATTACTTTCATTTTATTAATTTCAAAATTGGTATTCCAATTATTGAAATCAATTATGTCAATTTACGCAGTAAACTTAATCCATTGAAATTATCTGAAAGGCGAATAATATCTAATCTCCTTTTATTATATATAATTGTTCATTCAAGGTTGGACTGCCCTGACTATCAATTTGTTATCTTTACATATACCCCCAAAATATACAGGCGGAATATTTTATTCCACAACAATAACTTTGCAATGAATTCTGTGTTAGAATGAATACATAGATTGGGTAATGAACTAACTGATGTCGCAGACATATTTAATTTGAACTTCGACACATTTAAAGCCAAATAAGTCCACCACTTTTTAGATGTAAATAATGAATAAAGAAATCATTTTATTTTATTTCGATTTTATTTATTATTATTGTATAAATAGATTACTCACCATTGGTAATTTTTATGCCAATATTTCTGATATTTTTAATATTTCCTTACTGAAATACAAGGCTGTACTGATCAAACATTTTAGCCAAACATATTTTACGAGGTCACTACAAAACAAGTTTTTTGATTTTATTGTTTCTTTTTAATGCTTTATTAAGTTGTTAGTAATTGATATTCTTTTTCTATTGTTTTGTGTACTTTAAAAAAAATTCTTTCTTCAATGTACTACGACTGTTATTAAATAAACACATGCTTGTAAATGGCACTTTGTGCTGTAAATTTTAAATAAATAAATAATATTCTATTCAACTTTTTTTTAATAATAAAACAAAAATATATTTTTTGAGATGCACAGTGTTATAACGTGAGCGATGATTTGATATATAAATATTTATATACAAAATGATTATTAATCAATGCTGTTCTAATAAAATTCTCTGGCGAACCTTTAGCCTCAAACAATTTTAACATAATGAATCATTCCCGTTCTAACGGTTATGCCAGTGAATTGTTGTTGGGTTGAAATAATTTTAGCACAATGAATTAATTATTAACAAAGGAACTACATACATAATATTATGATGGGCATTCAAACAAAGTTGACATGATTTAAGGTTTTTAATCACAAATTAAATTGCACAGGAGGGGAAATACCTCATTATGTATATTGTAACGGTTTAGAAACTTGGTTCAGTGAAAACCTTGAAACACATGTACATGTATAATATTTTATATGTAAGTATAATTCAGGTATTAAGATCAGGGGAAAAAACTGTGGTTACTGCAAATAATTAATTAGCTTCACACAGGATGTCATCTTTGGGGATGCTGTGTGGAGAGATTTTTTAGAGAAAGGGAGGAGAGGAAGTTCTGGGAAAGAAAAAAAGTATGAGGGGTGGAAGGAGGAATCTATAATGTATAATCTAATTTGGGGGTCAATGTGTCTAGATGGTAATGACGGTGATGATCAATGATAATGATGGCCGTAAGAATCCATCCTTCCCACCGCGGTGCAAGACGATGAGTCGAGAGAGTCCTGCTGGAGAAGTCTAGGTTAGGTCTCCAGGTGGGCAAATGCATTGGCCGCCAAGACCTAGACAAACCTCACCCCATGAACACTGTCACCCCTGCTAAGTCAACAAATATAGCGAACCACTTTGGGTGACCTATGGCAGGGGTGTTGGTTATCCAATAAATGGTTCCTGGGATGGCGATACCCATACCCGCCTCTCATATTGAAAACTTTTTTAACCACTGGAGCGATTTTTGCCATATATTGGCGCCATTTTAAATGTCTCCTATTGCTTTTTGGATAAAAAAAGGCAATTATCTCCTTGATTAGGCAAATTTAAAAAAAAAAAAATTTGTAGCCCCCACGTTTGTTATTTTGAACATTTAACGAAGCTATTGAAATGCTTTATCTATTATGACCATAAATGTCGCAAATCCAAACTTCGTAGACTATTTTAGAATGATTTTAAAAATATTTTTTACACGCAGAATTTCTGATCAGCTGTTTACAGTTAAAATTAAGTCCTTTTCCCATAGATATGCACCTTTCATTATCAAGTATAACACAGACAACATACAGAAATCGAAAATATTCTATGTTGACTCAAATAAGTACCTCTCACGGCAGTTTCAAAGTAACAAACACGCAGGATTCGTGCGGTTATAAACTTTACGATTTATGTATGTTTTTAGGTTTTCACGGCCAAAAGTATTCTTGTTATTTATTTTTGGGGTGTTATGCCGTGTTTCGCTACCTCTTTCTTTAGCCAACGTTTCGGACAGCGTTACAGTGTCCATCATCAGGGCAGATGATCTACGATTTATTTTTATTTTTTTTATAAATCCTACAAATATGAAATAAACGGTAAAATACAGGTTAATTTATTAGCTATATAGCACTATAATAAGTTTTTATGTCTCCATGTTAAAATACGAAGGTATGATTTTTTTAATATTGGTGAAAAATTTAAAAAATGATCTTCTGAAAATCTCGAGCAAACGGAGAAAAAAGTTGTAAAATGCGCTGTCGCTCCAGTGGTTAATATTTAGGAGTCAGTTAAAAAAAAAATGTATTTGGGCTCTAAACTACGGTGAAATAAATCTGTAGAGAACCCCTATAATATTTGTGGGCCAGTGTGTAAAAATTTGTACATAATTTGAATACAAAACAACTTCGACAACAATGTATTTTATACTTTGTGATTAAAAGGTACAGTTTGTCGACCGCCGTCTAATTATTAGATAGTGTTTTCATTATTTGCCCGCATGCAGCCAAATATGGCCGTGTTTACTCAGAGCTGAACGAGCTTTCAACCGATAGAGGAAATTACTTTTGTAATTGAATAAAACGGAGTATTTTCAGTTGGAATAATGTACGGTGTGATAGCAATTGTTTGTATGTACCTAGTTTTATCTGAATGATAAAGAAACCTTTATATTGTTAACAGTTGTAATGATCTATCTACCTTCTATGCAATCATTCTAAAACACACAAGTTCCTTATCATTTCGTACCTTTATGTTTCACACCTGTTATTTAATTTATCGCATAAAAAAAGGGAATGAACGAAAATGAGTTTTAATCACAAGAGTACACTGAACATTTTGTTTTTGCAATGATTTATGTATGTGACACTGCTAGTGATGTGCCATCGGGAATATTCCCCCAACTAATAAAAATTCCCCAAAATCGGGAATTCATTATTGTCAATAAGGTGATGCACTACTAAGCAATGCAAAATCATGTGATTTTGGTTTGAAAATTAAATGGCTTAGAAATATTTAATCAGTCTTTTTATAAGGCCAGGAAAAAATAAAGTATTAGGCACTAGATACTGTACAAGTTTTTATTTTTAAACTGGTTTTGAATACGCGCAGCACCGTGTCCTGGAACTTCTGGGGACCACGGGAACTCATAGAGGAATGTGGAGCTCACCCTTTTACTGAGGCAGATGACAGGCCACAGCGAGCAGCCGAGGGTGCAGCAGCAGCAGACGCAGCCACAGAACAGCCACTTGACGTTAACGGGCAGCGTCTTCTTCAGCACGCTGTTCACACGCAGTACCGTGCCCTGGAACTCCTCAGGAGCCACACGCGATTGCAGCCCCGGCGGGAATTCTGCGCAGAATCGATTGCTCAGCCCGAAGCTGTAAGGGGAATTGGAATTTATGGTCAATGACATAAATAACACATTATATATATAGGTGGACCCCTTTCTGCCTCAATGCATATTTCCACTTCTGACCACCAAACGAAAGATAATTTTCTATCACTTTTTCTGGCAATTACCTGATCTATTGTTGATCGGCTGTTTATCTGTAAGCAAATTCCAAGTAAGAACAAAGGACACTCCTCTGAAATGTAATTAATAAAGACCCACTGGAAAAAAACATAAAACAAATAAGAAAAAGATTTGAAGATTATGCTCTCTAAGTGGTATTATTCATATTGTTGTAAGATTGCAATCTGAGTTTAGTGCTCCGAAATATTAACACATTGTAATCTGATCACGTATTAATACGTGTTTAGCAAATTAATGCTAGAGAGCGGAACACGTATTTATACGTTTTTGATAGATTGTTAGTGGAGCGCGGGTCACGTTAAAATGCGGGTTCCAATATACTTGAGTTTTCGCTATATAGCCTCTGTAGGGTTGTAGCCATGCAGGTAAAAACCTTTTGAGAACAATAGTTGGGGTGTACGGTAGGTACCGAGGTAGTGTAAATATTAATTTTTTCATAACTTTCCTGCTTTATGTGAAATTCTGCATTAGTTTAACGATAAAGAATACATTTCTAAATATAATAAAATAAAATGAAATAAAATAAATAATTTGCAAAAAGAATTATTAAAATCAAACAAATATTTTTGAAGTTATCGCAATTTTTCTAGAGGTCTACGTTAGCGCGAAATTACGCGAAAAATCACCCGTTACCAGCACGATACGCGGCCGAAAACTGCCCGATCACAATGTGTTAATATAAACAATCTTCAACATCAACTAAAAATATTTTAAACAAAAGTGAATAAAGGTAGTCTTATCTTGTGAATATTTATCTCATATCGCCTTTGTGTTCACTTGAATTGCAATTGAACTTGCAAACTTTGTCATTTTTACCACTATTGCAACAATGCAAAACCAAATTTTGTAATCAAATTATGAAACTATAACTAAAACACATCTTTTGAAACATTATCAACGAGATTGGACAAAAGGAGCCAACCGTTATAAAAAAAAATCCGGTATGAGTGAAATCATCCTTTGTCTCTCAATGTACAATTTAGGTAAACTCAGTTGGATTTTGGAATTATCTTATTGTGTATGTATTTGAATTATCAGAACAAGAATCTTCTATAATTATTTTTGACACCAATTTATAGCGCAAATAAACAGGAATTGATACACATGTTTTAAAAATAATATAGGCCAGGTAGTAATGCTTCCATTCAAATTAAATTTTTGGCCGCATGTAAAGCTTGATTGTCTGCAATGTTTACGTTTACAAATGAATGCATCATCTTCGAGGCATTTCTGGGCCAATATAAACAATTTAATAAACAGGCACATTAAACGGTCATGTTAACAAAAATGTACGTAAGTGTTTACAAAAAGTAAACCACATACAAAGATAAAGATGTCTGAACATGATGCTTGGACTTTGAACGTAAGCAAGTGATAACCATGGTAATTAGTAAAATTATATTAATTATTGGTTTAAGATCTAATTATTGTAAGCAGCAGTATTAGCGAAATTATAAGATTAAACGTTAGAAATTAATATTTTCATTGTGAAATCTGTAAGAGGACAAAAACCTTTAACAAAGGACGATTGCTATAAGAAAACGGGTCGCTTCAGTGACTCATTCTTGTGTACAGCAGCTCAGCTTAGCTCGGAATGATTTGCCGAACTTATGTGCTTCTTATAACATGGATCTATTCAGGCCCAGTTTGACTGCTTCCTTTCTTCAAAAATGCCGTGAGGGTAATTATTTCCCTCAGGGCCTCTCGTGTGGAGTCGACATTAAGAAAATATATTTAAAAACTGCGAAAATTTGGCAAAAAAAGTATTAAATTCTGACACGAACTTTGTTTTGCATTTTCTTCAATATTTGAACAATTTCTATTTTTAAAGTAAACATATTACATTTGGCAAAAAAAGTATTAAATTCTGACACGAACTTTGTTTTGCATTTTCTTCAATATTTGAACAATTTCTATTTTTAAAGTAAACATATTGGAGGAAAAAACAGAGTTTGTTTATATCATAAAAACAGGTATTATGATCATCAAACATACTAATTTCGGTTGTCTGTGCGTTCGTCCTTTGTGAAATCTGTTTCAATGACCTCAAGTTTGCTTTGAAATTAAAGTTTAATTTTAGAAATTGGAACTAATTGTGTGAAGAATTCAGATAAGCAATAAAGTAGGAGCGTACCTACCTAATAATATTAAATATATATTTTTTTTAAATATTAATACCGCACAAGAGTCCCAACTGCTCCCGTCTGGAGCCAGTGAGACTATGGCATCCCCAATTGGGGTAAGGTAGTGGGGAGGGGAAGGAGAAGGGGAGGAGGAAGGTGGGGAAGTACCTGGCTATTCAGATCTGGTCACCAAACACGGCTAAAGCCATTTCAAGTAACGTTTCAATTCTGAATGGTGGTCTTACACCAGGGCGATACTAAGAGTATCTTTCACTCTGGAACGTGCCGCAAATATACTATATATTATTTTAAATGAATTAATTGTGAAATAAGACGAATTAATCAAATAAAATTTATTTGCCATGCCGGGTATCGATCCCGCGGCCTTCGGATTGTGAGTCAAAAGCTTTACCGCTAGACCACGCCGGCCGTCACATTAAATTTTTAACAGAAAATTACGTGAAAGGTTCAAGTCGCGGATGCTCGAAGAAGATAAGGCACGATCAAATGAATAAGATACTAGAGTCAGAATAATAGAAGAGTATGCATGAGACGATGTATGAATGTGAATGAGGCAAAGAGTGTGCCAAGTCCTAAATGTCTGGCGGTCCGTCCTCTCTGCCTACCCCTATAGAAGGGCGTGATGGTTAGTCGGTTAGTTTTAAATTTACTTTAATTTACTTTACTTCAAAATTGAAACTGATCTGTAAAGAATTCAGACTATCCCGTGCCTTTATACGGGTCTGCATTAGTAAAAAACTAATTTTGAAAAATAATGTAAATTTATTATTATTTCTTGACATCTGCATTGATTTAAAATTCAAATAAATATGCGTCGCACATAATGAAAATCAATAAAACGTCAAAAGGGTTGTTATTAATATAAAATGTCAACATATAATGAAATTATTACAGCGATAACTTTCTGTTATGACTGATAAATTTATAAAATAAACAGCTGAGAGAAGTCACATGTTCACGTTTTATATTTTTATCTCTTCTCTTTAGAGATAACATATTATTGTGCGAGTTTCCTGTCGGCGATAGATTTACACCATCCTCTCGTTAACCCCTCAAGCCTCGGGCCTATTTTGTCAAAGGGTCAAAATATTTCTACTTTGCAATAAAATTCAATTAAATGGAATACTTTTGAACACACCGAAAACTAGAAACTGTTTTTAAAAGGTGATGAAATACGCTTTCAAACTTTATAATTTGAAATAAACATATAATTTTTGAAATATTAAATTTTTGATGCAACAAAATTTTTAAAATGGCTCACGTTATATTTTTTCTACTAAAATTACTGACAATGAAAAAAAAACACATACTTTATTAGACAAATCTCAGTACATAAAAATGAAGAATCTTTGGTGATTTGATGTGCGCATGCATGCGATGGTTTCTATATATAATAGTGAGCTCTATCGTTATGAAATTATCTCTTATACTATTCATCTTATTGCAATGAAACTTTGGTGAGTGGTTGTGAGCATGCCCGTGAATATACATCGGATTTCTATATACATCGGTGAGCTCTGGCATTATGAAATTTGTATTAAAATTTTACAACGGATGGGAGAGCACTGGAAAGGACACGCAGCGAGAAACAACTCGCTAGTGTATTATAAACGATATCGTCAACTCAATTTTTTATCTTTCGTGTAAACATAATTAATGAAAAATTTCCAAAGTTTCCAATTATTTTTCAAATTGCAGTCGTAAACTTTGGTTTCATAAATAGGTGTAAATTTTGATTATTGCAAAAAACACCACGCTTTATATTCAAATCTAATCGCAATGTAGATTTGAATATAAAGCTTGGTGTTTTCTCTTTCTAACACCGTTTAGATCATATTTCTAACCACGATAGTAAATGAGACACAATGATTTCAATATGAGTTGTTCCAAAGAGCGAACCAATTAGCCTGAGGGGTTAATCACTTGTGAAATTGTAGGATTTTTATTTTGCATTTCATGACGCATGATTCAATTTGTTGTTGTATTACCAACGAGTTGAATTTACATAGTGGCCGAAGGTTGCCAGTCAATGTTTGTGCAACAAACTAAGGATGTTTTATTGTTTAATAAATGATTGGAATAGCACTGGCTTTATACAAATATACAAACTAGGTGTTAACAACAATACAGCCTGGATTACAAGCCAATATGTTATCTTTCAAGAGCTCCACGATTAGTTCTAAATGATACGAGGCTAATCTCGTCCTAAATGCTAATAAAGTTTGACATGGATAACTTTGCGGGCGGCCAAAAAATTAATAAACTTTTTGGGAGGTGGGTATGGATACAGGCGACCCGGGAAAACATTTATTGGATAACAAACAATCCTGTCAAAGGTCACTCCAAGTGATTGGCTACGTTTGGTGACTTAGCAGGGGCGACCAAGTTCGTGAGGTGACGTTTGTCCAGATCTTGGCGGCGGATGCGTCTGCCCAATTAGTGCGTGGCGGACCGAATCGGGAGACTGGTTGAGGGAGATCTTTTTATATCTCCAGCCGGACTCTCTCGACCCATCGCCTTGCACCGCAGTGGGAGGGATAGATTTGTATGTCCATCACTCCTAGACACACTGACCCCCAGATTCCTACCCACCCTTCATACCAATATGTGTATGTATTTGATTCATTACTAATTATAAATATAGTAACTAAGTCCTCCTTCCCAGAACTTCCTTTCGCTCCAAAAAAGACCCTCCACACGGCATCCCCAAAGATGACATAGGCCCTGGGGGGAATTATTTTACCTAAGGGCCTCCTGTATGGAGCTAATGTAATTAAAAAAAAAACTATTTTCATTAAATTAAATTCCTAGATCTTTTTGTATCCGCAATATCTTTCTAGGTCAAACCGACCTGATAACAATGATCGCTCTTTTCATAAAACTGTTCTGCTCATTTGGAAAAAACTTTCTGGATTCATTTGGAAAAACTTTCCCGAGCTCTTCTGGAATTACGGGCTTTAAAAACAAAATTATTTAAAAAAATACCACCATTCATAAATCTAACTTTTTTCAATACACTGTAGCAATTTTCTCAAGCCCCCGGTAATTGTTTTCAGTTTCCTCCGTATTGTACTTTTATGTTTAATGTCCACTCAAATGTTCTTATTTCTGAACCCACACTACCTCCTGAAAGTCTATTCCCTAAAATTTGTGATAACAGATTGTTCTCCCGCGAGAAGTGCTATCAGATTTGTGTGATTTTCTACAGCTGTTATTTGCTTTTTCTATCGGCCAATGTTAAAATTTCAGCTGTGAGCTGTCACGTATTTTAGTTTGGGTCGTTTTAAACACGAATTCCTGCAAGTATGCATGATTATTTATTCATTTAACAGCTGTAGAAAATCACACAAATCTGACAGCACTTCTCGCGGGAGAACGATCTCTTATCACAAATTTTAGGGAATAGCCTTTCTGTTCTATATTATATTTTAGTTTTAATATTCTCATTTTGTCCTAGGTATGTGCTAGGTATAATTGTTGATTATTATTATTATTCTGTGCTTTAACAGCCCTGTTATTGTTAATTTTTTTGTTTTTTTGTCATCGCTTTGTATAATGAATACTGAACATTTTTGTTTCATTTTGTATACTTTGTATACTGTACATTTTAATTTTATTTGATCAATATTATGTAAGGGGCACTGTAGGAGTAATCTTAAGAATATGACCTCCAAATACTAAATTATTATTTTAAAGTTTATTATAGTTAAGCGCACTTGAAGTGAAATAACACAAAACTGCGCTACACAAATGTTTCGTTATTATTCTAAAAACTACGAAGTTATCATCCCATGTCAATCATGATTTTATTGTTAAAAAACACTCCATGTTGGATTGTTACATTTGCTATTAAAAATACAAGCAGTATGTAGGTCAAATCTAATAACCGCAAATGTTGAACAATGTTTCAAGCGTAAAACAATTTGACAAACCAAGCTAATAAAAATATTAGAATTAGATTGACAATTTGAATTTAAAATTGTCTAGACGAGATGTTAATTTATTTATAGATAGCCAACGTCAAATCATTTTTCAATAACACATCGTTCGGGTCGTTCCATTTAAGAATCTATTTAAATCTTTATTATTCTCTTTATCAAATTGTATTCTGACGAGGATGTAATTTCTAAGGCATTGATTTGATGATTAAAAACATTTCCTACATGCTAAATATTTTGGTTGACTGTCATGACGTTTTACTGATAAGCTGGCCGCATTGACAACTCTTGTGGTCACTGGTCAGTGAAACCAAAACAATTACAGATAGTACATGTCACAATTACATACATAATTCACAAAGCAACTGAGAACTCTACGACAAAGAAAACATAATTATAATGAATGTGATTTTATTTAAAAATCAGGAGAATATAGAAGCTCATCGAACTAAAGTGTAATAATGTCAGTAGTGTGACAGGAATGTTATTATCAGACAACAAAAAATTGTACGCAATATAATTTTTTTAAGCAGAAGTGGAGCATGTAGAGCAAATATGGGGTGAATTCGAATGCGGACACTTGCAATTAATAAAATAGAACAGGAGCACAAAAGTGGAAATACAAAACAAAGAATTGGAAAAGTTCGTACACTGTCATGTTCCCCGCTCCTCGGACGACAATCGGGTCGGGCACCATGGCGACGTGCGTATCCTCGATATTCTCTTCATTCTCAGTTTCCTCTTCGTATATCGCATCGAAATCCGCCAACATTACTAGAAATAATATTAAATCAAAAAAATCACAAAACACTATCGCGTTACGACCAATACATCGCTCATGGCCAAGTTGCAACCACAGAAAAACTAAAGCGAAATCGCTCAATCGCTGCGATCACGATCGCTCAAGTGCTGCCACAATCATAATATTAAGCTTGGACGCAAACCTATTTTATAGAAAGTACATTGCCATAATGTTAAGCTAGGGTTCGAACCTATTCAAGGAAGAAAACTATGGCCATTACTGGCCATTACCATAATGTTAAGCTAGGATTCGAATCTATTCCATGAAGAAAGCTACGGCCATTACTAGGTGATAGAGATGACAGTATTAGGTTTCTACATAACACCGATAGATGAACGACATTTACATGAATTTAAAAAAAAAATGATTCCGATCCTGTTTTATCATTCTAAATCAGGGACAGGAAACCTTTTTGCCGCCAGGAGCCCGGCCATATCGACATTTTGTGATCACTCGGGTCGAACCATACAATATATTATGTACAAAATATTACGATAGGTAAGTACTTCAAAAATAGCCTGTTGTATTTATTATTTACACAAAGCACTCTTTTTAGAGTGAATTGCCTATTTAAAAAAATAGCTATTAAAAAAATGATGTCGCTGCGATCGTAAAAAAGGTTTTTAAATGGAAACACCAAGATGGCTCATGGGAAAAATAATCTAAGTTTTAAAAAGCACAATGCTCCAAGCTGTGAGTGAGTTTTTTTGACTTTATATATGCACGGATATTTATATTTTGGGAATTTTAATAAAAATTTCTGATGGATGTTACACATTCAAATAAATTTATAAGAAATTCTGGTGACAACTTAGAATTTTCCAGTAGGTAGGTACCTTCCTAGATTATCCAACTTATTTTTTAATGTTCAACAATTGACGAAAAATATTAAGCGAATGAGAAACAACCAAAAGTTATAAGAAATTTAAAAAATGTTAATAATTAATAATAATTATTAATTTTGTAAAGTTCGTATCCAATAGGAGTTTAACGATCTGTTTCAACAGCTTTATCAAGGTATGATATAAGATTTTATGAGAGCATTATTAAATTTACAAGAAAATGTTAAATGGTAGGTACACACCAAACATATTGTCAAATACTGAATATGGAAATAAAAGCTAGACCAAGAACCATAAAAACCTAGATTTATTGTATGAACTTCCTGTTGCTACATTATGATAAAATATTTTATGACGATCGCTTGATATTGACCTAAATCGATTGAAACAGCTAGGCATGTTGATGGTGGGAAATTATTATGATGTAGACAACTTATCTAATGACAAGCTAGACATTTTAATTTTTAATATTTTGTGGTTGATTGGCATGGCATTAAAAATGGTTTGTCTGATATTAGAGACAAATAATTAGAAATTTATTAATTGGACCAAAATATTGTTAAAATGGACAAAAATAATGCACCTACCTACCTACTAGTGCACAACATACTGTCAAATGATAATATCTTTTGAAGAAGAAGATAACACTTATAATCTAAATGAAAATATGAAAGAAAACAAGACACAGAAAAACAGAAAAAAACAATGGTCGCAACTGGGACTCGAACCCAGACCTCTCGTCTTACCGGGACGGCGCGTTTTCCAATTTCGCTATTGCCACCTTCTGTCAAACCGTCATATTTGTCAATCTCATATTTCAAATATTTAGAATCATTAATATTATCTTCAACTAGTTCTTTTTCCATATTATAGGCAACTACTCTTTTTATTGGAAACAATCATTCAAAGAATTGGTTTGTAACCTGAATAGCGTCTCGGATAAATGTATCCGAGAAAAAAAAAGTTATTAAAAGAGAGTTTTTCTCATAAAAAATTGATAATATCTTTATTTATTTTTGAATTTCACGCCCAGTTGGGCTTTTACACTTACAGAGGTAAAAAATTGAAAAATAGTCAATTACCTAACGTAACCTATTTAACCTATTTAACCATTTTTTTCAACACTTTAAATGACTTTTCAAAGAAGGTGTTGAAGTAGCATGATTATGAGTTGTCGGGTCCCCATATTCGGGAAAGAGCACGGCACAGCACTTGTACTGAAACATGGCAACAAAGTGGCGCTTTGAATATTCCCACGTTTGCGGACGGTGAGGGTACAAAAGCAATAAACGTACGTTCCTTATCACTTATCACAATAATGCTGCAGCTCTTTCTTACGCATTAAATAATAAAAGATGTGACACACAATGTACGTACGTCTGTTCCCTCCAAAGAAAACAAAATTTTGTGTGCAGTTCATATGTGGTAGAAGCAGTGGCGTAGCATGCCTTGGAGGGGCCCTGTATCAAAATTAGTTGGGGGGCCCAAATGAAGGGTAAAGATCACAAAATCAATTTGATCAATTTTCTCACAAAACAAACAAAAGCCCGGGGGCCCCGTATCATTGATACGGCTGATAAGGCGGTTGCTACGCCCCTGGGTAGAAGTGAAACCTTTAGAAAGCTAAAGTACACAAGAGAGGGGAGGCTACAAAGCACCGCACAAGGAGGAGACCGATTATTCTATCTCATGGACTCGCAGGCTAAATCCTATAGATGTATATATGTTTATCTATTTTTTTCATTTCATCGAGTTTCAAATCACAACGGTGCTAAAGAAGTTTTCACTTCAAAAGGTAGTACTTTGGAGGAAACAGACATACATACATTATGAGTCTCATCTTTTGTCTCACCATTATTTAATATATAAGAAAGAGCTGCAGCATTATTGTGATAAGGAAAGAATGTTTAATTGCCTTTTTGTACCTACTATCGTCGCCATTCCGTAAACGCGGGAAAGTTAAAAGCGCCTAATGGCAATGCAGGCGCTGGACTTTTTGATTTTGTAAATTTTGACTATAAGAATAAATCATTACCAATGGCAATATTTGGAGAAGTTTATTTGAATGAATCTTTTTTGTTAAGTAGATAGGTACCTGCATAATTTATTTTGATTGATTTTAGGCAGGTACCTACTTATATCGTATTTATTTCGTACGTATCCAAACTGTTTAAAAATAGAACAGGATAGTTGAATATTAAAATACCACGACTACCAATGTACGGCAAAAAATTAAATTTAAAAAAGGAATTAGCGTTTATTTTCCTCCGGCGTGGCCGTAAAGTGTAAAGGCTCCTTGTTGTAGGTATGGCGAAACTGTGGCGTGTTCACTTCTTCAGTTTTAGTAGAGATCTAGATCTGTTTTATTTTCCTTGTAACTATAACACGTAGCATATAATATGTATTTGGTGTAAATGATATAGTACACACGTATATATACAACTGGGTTTGTGCAAACTAAAGAACCTCGCCCAAGGCAGGCGTGGTCCAGACACTCAGGTGACCAAAAATGAAGTTATCAAATAACACTTTAAATTAATTTATATATATACTAGCGAGTACTCGGCATGTGTTGCAATGCCGCTCAAAGAAAGTCTTTTCCATGCGTCCCTGTTCCCCTCCCGCATCTCCGTCTTTCCCCCGTTCCCATTACATCTTCCCGCCTCCCCCCCCTCCCGCGTCCACCTTTACCCTCCTGCGTTCGCGCCCTGTCGCTAAGCACATAAAATTTTCAAATAACTCGCGCGCCACCTATTGTAATTTTTGTACAAATTTCTTAATGCCAGAGATCACCATTTTATGTGTAATAGAAACCAATAAAAACCTTTGTGGACGTGCGCACAACAACTTAACAAAGTTTCATCGCGACCGGTTAAATGGTATGGGAACGCGTACGGGACAAACAAAGAAACATTAATTTTTATATACAGGGTGTTAAGGGACTACTTGACTTACTTTAACCAGTGATTCCTGACATTATTTGAAGTAAAAAATGTAAATAAAATTTTGGTCTCCGGTTACATTTTTGATGTTTTTTTTTTTTTTTCTACAAAAACATAAAAAAATGGTAGGTGTTGGACAGTTGGAGGCGGGGTAAGGGGTGGGTTGGCTACTCGGCGGAGTGACCAGTGATGACACGCGGAAGAATTTTTTTTTTGTTTGATTTTGAAGGAAAAAATTTTGAAAAAAAAAATAGTCACCTAAAAAAGTCACCGGAGACCAAAATTTCATTTACATTTTTTACTCCAAATGATGTCAGGAATCACTGGTTATAGTAAGTCTAGTACGTCCCTTAATACCCTGTATACATACTAGCGAGTTTCCGGTATGCAATGCCACTTAATAAAGAAATTGTTTCTCCCTGCGTATCCTTTCACATTCGTCCCGTTCCCCTTCTGCCTCCCCTTTCCTTCCCGCGGCCCTTCCCCCCACACGTTCCCGCTTCGCTTCCTTCTCCCCACTCCCCCTTCTCGATACCCCCATACCACGAATCCCCCTCCCGCATTACCCTCCCCCCTCCCGAGTTCCATACATTCAGCCCCAGTACATTCAGTTTTTAAACAGCTCCAACGCCAGCTTTTTAACGCCAGAGCTCACCACTATGTATAGAAACCATCGCGGAGGTGCGCACTACAACTCATCAAAGTTTCTTCGCAATCGGATGAATGGTATAGGAAATAACGCCAGAGCTCACTACTATACATACACTATATATAGAAACCATCGAAAATGTTTTTATTCAGTAAATAAAACAAATATTAAACAAATATCTCCTTTTCCGAAACAATGGTTACCCGTGCAATAATAATTTGACCACTATCGCAGTGCATGATACGGCTAAATCCAGCCGCTGAGATATCCCTTGCAACCTCTCTTTCTTGTTTCATGCGTCATTTATGAGAAGAGAGAGAGGTTGCAACGGAGCTATCAGCGGTACATGCTAAACTGAAGGTTCCAGCAATCTTACCCAATGCTGATATGTATGTGAAATTTTGTGCCCGCGAGTAACGTATTATTATCTTGATAATAAATGCATGTATTAACAACATTGTATATTTATAACAGATACGCATATGTTTTACGTAAAAAATATAAACAATACAAACTCAGACAGTAGCGGTGTCGAAAATCATTTTGCATATATTTGTGTATGTGTTTATTGTGAAAATATCCCGGTAGCAAAGATATTAAAATATCATTAATTTCAATAACAGTAGGCAGTCCACCTACGTAGTTGTTTTCTTGAAGTGTAACTTCTATAGCGTGGCTGTGATTTGAATTTCGGATGAAACGGAAATGACGATTAGTGCACCTGCGACGCATCAACTGCGCTCATCGGCCGCTTTGATAATGATGTCACTTTTAAGGGCTTCCTATTGGTTGGAATATGAAACTTAATTACGCTAGGTCTGCGCTCATTGGTCGCTTTGATTGTGTCCTCACTTTTCAAGTATTGGTTGAGATTGTTTTGGTAAAGTTTCACTTCTACCGCGTGTAAACTGCACTCGAATTTTATATTTGCTTCTTTCAGTTTTTTTTTACATTAGCCCCACACAGGAGGCCCTGAGGAAAATAATTTCCCTCAGGACCTGTCATCTTTGGGGCCGCTGTGTGTAGGGTCTTTTTAGGAAAGAATGAGAGGAAGTTCTGGGAAGGAAAAGGGTACTGGGGATGGGTGGGAATCTGGTGGTCGGTGTGTCCAGGAGTTATGAATCCATCCCTCTTACTGCGGTGCAAGGCGATGTTCCGTGAGATTACGGCTGGAGAAGTCAAAGGGACTACCTCGACTATTCTCTCCCGGTCCGGCCTGCTATCTAGATGGTGGGCAGACGCATCCGCCGCCAACATCCGGACAAACCTCATCCCATGAACCCGTGCATCCCTGGTAAGTCACCAAACGTAGCGAACCACTTAGGGTGACCTACGTAGAGGTATTGGCTACCCTATCATGGCCGTTTCTCAGGTGGCAGTAGGTAGCCATTCTCGCCTCTCAAAATGTAAAAAATTATTTTTAAAATACCGTACTAAATATTAAAATGATATAAGCGACGAGAACTATAATGATATAACTTAACGCGAGAAGTATCAGAAATAAAATTGACGAGATTGAAGAAACTTTAAAGAGCATCAAACCGTACTTACTGTACACGTACTTGCAATATCCGAAACCTGGTTGGAAGATGGTGAGGAGTGCTTCTTCAACATCAACGGCTACCAAAGTGCATTTGCGTCTCGCACCAATGAAAGAGGAGGAGGGGTGATTCTCTACACGCACCATTCACTAAATGCTACAACTATTGAAAAACATTGTAGTGAAAATTCTTTCTTAGGAATTAATATCCGTAATAGAAATTTTAAACCGTTAAATATTTATGTTATCTACAGAAAGCCTACCTCAAACATTAACGAATTCTTAATGTATCTTGAATCTATTTTAAATAACTGTAGAAATGATACCCTTATCTTTGGTGACTCCAACATTGACATTCTTCAAAAAAATAATACATCTCTTAAGTACATCAACACGCTAGACTCATACAACTGTTTCATATGTAACACATCCTATCCTACACGAGTAACAGATACCTCTACTTCTCTAATAGACCATATCATCTCAAACAGACAAAATATTTCCTCAACTACTGCAAATATAGATGCCCACCTAAGTGATCATAACATTTTGATATTAGATTACAAAAACAGCTTGAAACATCACACTAATAATAGAATACATTCTTTTTCAAACAACACCAAAACCGATAAAAACATGTTAAAAACATATTTAGAATCCCACAACTTTCCACACGAAACCACCAGCAATGCCAATGAAAACTATAATAATTTTAATGAATACATCAAAACAGCAATAAAATCATCCCAACATAAATCTGAGTTACGCATAGGAGACCAACGGAGGGGTAATATTCCATGGTTTGATGCAAAATTAAATGCACTTATCAAACAGCGCAACAATGCGTTTAACCTCTGGAAAAAAAATCAACAAAGTGATATATTCACAGCACTGAGAAATAAAACAAGAAATCAAGTTACCAACTATAGAAGATATGCTAAAACCAAATACTACACGACTATATTTAAGGAAAACCTGCGTAATCCGCGACAGACATGGAAAATAATAAATGCAATTCTAACAAATAGCTCGACATCCCAGAAAGATGAAATTGAATGTCTTCTCATTAAGAATGAAGAAATAACATGCCCAACACAGATAGCTTCAACTTTTAACAACTTCTTTATATCAGTTGGGGAAAACTTAGCAGCTACAATTGCATCATATCCAGATGATTCTATCACTATATACACGGACCAAAAAGCAATCCAGTCCTTATATATGGCCAAAACAAATAAAACAGAAGTTCTCAGTATCATCTCTCAACTAAAGTCTAATGCATCTCCAGGTTTAGATGGAATTACACCAGTGTACCTGAACTTTTGCAAAGATATATTAGCTGACCACCTTGTTTTTCTTATTAATCAATCCCTGGATAGTGGAATCTTCCCAGATCAACTAAAGATAGCAAAAATAATTCCGATTTACAAAGATGATTGCAAAAAAAATCCTTCTAATTATCGTCCTATATCCATCCTCTCTGTCTTCTCTAAAGTTTTTGAAAAGGTTATTAAGCTTAGGCTCACTAAATATCTCTTATCAAACAATTTATTCGCATCCCAACAGTATGGATTCAGAAACCAATCTAACACAAAATGTGCTGCCTTCGATTTTGTATACGCCCTCCAAAAGCATATAGACCAGGGTAAGCACACTGCAGGCTTATTTATAGATTTAAAAAAGGCTTTCGATACGGTTGACCATGGGATACTACTAAAGAAGCTAGAACACCTAGGCATAGTAGGCACTCCCCTGAAGTTACTGTGTAGCTACCTCTCTAACCGACACTGTCAGACCTTTGTTGGAAAAGGGACAAGCAGCATGGGAACGATAAAATGTGGCGTGCCTCAGGTCTCCGTACTTGGACCATTACTATTTTTAATATATATAAATGATATTGCTAAATGGGGACTTAAGGGTACAATACAACTCTATGCAGATGATACAGTGATTCTTTATCACAATAATGATTTAAACGAACTTGAAAAGGAAATGGAAAGGGATATAGCTTGCCTGGCAAACTGGCTGCGACTAAACAAACTTAGCCTAAACATAAAAAAAAACACATTACATACTGTTTGCAAATAAAAAAAAATGTAAGTCTTAATATAAGTCTTGATAATAACCGCCTTGAAAGGGCTGATGTTACAAAATATCTTGGCCTTTTCATTGATTCACAACTCACATGGAATCACCAATTTAAACATGTTCTATCCAAAATTACTCCTATAACTGGTGTTTTATATAGACTTCGCGGGTTACTTCCTCCCTCTCTATTAAAATCGATTTACCATGCTATGATTCACTCACATCTAATATATCTCGCCGGAATTTGGGGATTTGCTACAAAAAAAATGATTTCAGAAGTCCAAGTCGTTCAAAATAGAGCCCTGCGAAATATTTTCAGTCTACCTTGGGACACACATGTCAAAGATATCTACAGAAACACCCAAATACTTCCTTTTAATACCATTCCCACTTTTGAAATAACTAAAACTATATTACAAGTAATTCAACACTCGGCACATTCCAACACTACACTCTATTACAATTGCGACGTACACCAACACAACACAAGAAATCACAACAAACTTCTTATATCAAAAATCAAATCAACAAAATATGGACTAAGATCCCTAGAATACATAGCTCACACAAAATATAATCAACTACCCAACGAGATCAAACGTGCAAGTCAATGTAAAAAGACCCAAACTAACATGCTCAAACTTCATCTTATTAATGACTATCTGAAATAATAATGTTGTGTATGTCCCCATCATATGTCCATTTAATACATACAGCTATATGTTTCATGTAATGCGTATCATTCCCGCAATGAGTTTATTAACTCCTGGGAGTACAATGCTTTATATAATATACTATATTCTGTATTGTATACTTTTGATAAATAAAAAAAAAAAAAAAAAAAAAATAATTATACAATTGTTCGGGGCTAAAGTGCACAAATTTCAGGAGGTGATTCTACATGTATAGTTCAAGTAAAAAAAAACACATTTCTTTTTTCGAAATTCCAACGTTTTAAGGTAGTTTTCGGGTAAAACAGTCAAATTGTTAGTATGGAAAAATAATTTTCATGTATGGAAAAATATTTTTGTTTGGAAAAAGAACCTTGAAACTCGAAAAAAGTCGTTTACTTATTTCTTTTTCACTTCTACCATCATGTAGAATCACCTCCCGAATTTTGTTTACTTTGTATGGAAAAATATTTTTGTTTGGAAAAAAAACCTTGAAACTCGAAAAAAGTCGTTTACTTATTTCTTTTTCACTTCTACCAACATGTAGAATCATCTCTCGAATTTTGTTTACTTTTAGATTTTGTGTAATTTTAGATTCGACCGGCCTCGATTGGATATAAACCTTTTTAAAATAGCCGTATTTAAAAATACTGGTGGTCGCCCAATGGTCGAAATTCGAACATAATTATTTAAATGTGTAATGTTTTTTTTATTGATTTAATATATTTTTTATGCATAATTTAAAAAAAATATTAGCATTCTGCACTCCTTCTCTATATAAACTGTAAGTGTGCGAAATTTCATACTCCTCCGTCCGCGCGATTTTCGTAAAAAGGGGTACAAAGTTTTTGCCTCACGTATTAATATTTAGAAGATATATTTCATGTTTGTTCACGTTGTTAACAATATAAAAAGCAGAGTTTTGGAGCAAAAAATCTTCGAGCGGATTCTCAAGAATTTCTAGTCCAACGCAACTATTAATTCTCAACTCACTGCTCCATTTTATCACGAGCTATTGAAAATTGAAAAATTCCTGTAATTGCTAAGAATGACAAGTGTTTGAACTCTAATGAAACCAGATAGTAACTACTTGTAATAGAATGTACCTGAAACTAATTAGTATTTACACTAATTACCATACCTAGTGGTCCCTAGTCCCTACTAGTTTTAATAAGACTCGTTGAGAAAGAAGATTTGTCATCGACGACGTACGTACGACGACGACGACGTACGACCTATCCTTGAGACTGCTATAATTAGATTTTAAAACCATTTATTCACAAAAATACGTTAGTTTTTAACTTGGAGGTTCTAGATAACAATTAATAATGTTCCCGGTAACAATGTCAAAATGTTACCAGGAACATTACCAGTCAGTAAATTAAAAATGTTCCTAATCTAAACTAACGTAACCTAACCTTTTATTACATTTATGCATTGTTATTGTTTATTTATTTATAGTTTGCAACATTCACTGAGTGTTAACAATTATTGCATTAATGAAATTGCCATTTTTAATTGGTTTAATAGATATTAACACTCCAATAAAATTTTTTCACAGTATACTTAAATCGAGGTTTAGTCGTTACTTGGTGGAAATGCCAATAGTAAAAGAACAGAAACAATAATAAGCAGAATATAAAACATAGGAAGTATAAAGTACAGAGAAAAAGAAAGAAAGAAAGAAACGAAATAATAATAAAGCAATTGCATAAATTTAAGTTCAAATAGGTACTTCTATTCGACATGATGTCAGTAAGATTAGCACAATTTTTTTTTTTGTCTATTTTAGTTATTTCCACACAACGACCATAAAAAGGGAACCGGACGGCGTTTTGTCCGTACAAACGTATTTTCCAATTTTCTCACTGGATTTTGACAGAGTTGCAAATATTTTTAATACAATATAGTTAACGACCATTGGCGTGTCTGTACGTTAAAATTTTTTTGATAAGCTACTTCTTTAGTTTAGGAGTTAAGACCCTTCAAAAATCATTAAAATTGCCTGGTTTGAACGCCATCAACATACGTTCAGTGTACCAAGTAGAAATGTATTTTTTGAAAAAGAAAAACAGTTAATAAAAAGAATCTTTAAAAAAAATCGAGTGCAGTTCACACGCGAGCCTTTAAAAGTTTGGTCATAATCAAAGCGGCCAATGAGCGCAGTTTGACCCTTCGTGGGTACTGTAATGCGTCATTTTCGTTTCATAACTCAACCAATAGGAGCCTTGAAGAGTGATATCATAATCAAAGCGGCCAATGAGCGCAGTTTGACGCTTCATAGGTACTGCAATGCGTCATTTCCATTTCATCCGAATTTCAAATCACAACGGGGCTAAAGTAGTTTCAAAAGGTCCAGTTTTGGAAGAGAAAAAGAGGGATACGAAACCTTGATTTTGATGATTTCCTTTCCTCTGTATCCGGGGGAATAAGAGCAACAGTGACAGCAACAGTTTGGTAAAATACCTATTGTTCAAATTTCTCGGCGACCGGTTTCCTTTTGGCAGGAAGCGTTTTGGCCGGGGACATTTTGGTAGGGAACATTCTAACTGGGGACATTTTTATTAGGAACATTTTGATAGGGAACCGTATTACCAGGAATATTATTACCGGCCACGCTACGTCGGATATTGATGTTACAACGCTAAGTACCTACTGAAACTCGTGCTAAAAGAACAAACATTCTAATAATTGTATTTAAGTACTATAATTTATATGCGTGAGTCGGCTATATTATTCATAAACGATATCATCTTATTCGCTGCATTGGTCATTGCACAGTAACTAACTATATAATAATTTGTTCATCGCAATGCAAGTGTCCGTATCACAATGCGATAGTCCGATACAAGATACCGAGAACCAAGCTATTATTAGATAGCGTGTTATTTATTCTTTAGATAGTGACCGAACATTATATCTGCTAAGGCATCGATTAATTTTGACCTTTTGTTAGTTAAAGAAACGGTTAATAAAAGCAAAAGCATGCAAAAGGTACTTAGGATAACAAAACTGCAGAGGCGTCGCGTCAAGGGTTCAATATCTGCTAGATAAGCACATTTTATCCCATTTTGTTTTTTGAAGAGTTTTATTAAATGTACATTTGTTACTTAAATTTAAGTAACAAATGTACATTTAATAAAACTCTTCAAAAAAACAAAATGTCTGGAAATTGTTACATAGTTAATGCCCAAGAAATACAAAAAAAAAACATTTTATCACTGTAATGATGGTAGTAGAAAGCATTTAAATTGTGTCGGTTGTTTTAGTGTGAATGCCGCGCAAGAGTCCAAACTGCTCGTTTGGACTCTTGTGTGCGAAATTTCATACTCCTCCGTCCGCCCAATTTTCGTAAAAAGGGGTACAAAGTTTTTGCTTCACGTGTAATTTAAATAAATAAAAAATAATATGTATAATTAAAAGAAAACTAAGAAATGTAAATGTAAAGGTAATTAATGATTAAAAGTGTACCTAATAAAGATCCATAATAAATAAATATATTGTATCTGTATTGTAGGTACCTGTATTCGACATTCAAATAAATAATTCATTTAATATTAAAAATGTGTTTCTTATTTTTGTTGAAAATTAATTAAGGGGGGGCATGAAAATATTTTTTTTTGGTTCGGAGAGGCTCGGCGAAATAAAGGTTGGGAAACCCTGTTCTAGAGACAATTTGGGCAATTATTTGTGAGTAAATGAAAAACAATATTTTTTTAATGTTTTTCATTTACTCACAAATCTAAAATCTTTAATGGCCTATATCTTATAATTTAAAGCAAAAATAAATAAAGTAGCTCACATTTGTACTAGATATTTGATATACACAGACACAGCGCCCTTGAGGTAATTTTTCACAAAAACGGCGCTATATAAATCATCCAAATATTATTATACCTTTGGATTGCAAAAAAATTTTTTTCAGTTTGGTTGAGTATTTTGATCTCAAATACAAATTTAAGATTTGTATGAAACTGGCCTAAATGGGCCGCGCATACGTTCCTCTGTAGAGACACCTAAAACTATCTATATTTCCGACATCTGTCGAAGGAAAGTAGTTGAAACTACACGCATAATCCTGTTTACCACAATTTCCATCGCTTCGAAAAAAAAAAATCTGTTGATCATATAAATTTCTTCTGCGACCAAAGTGACAACTCCTCTGCAAATTGTTCATGATGAAGCCATTTAAAATCCGTCCTCCTCTGGTCGAGTAGATAAGTACCTACTTCGTGTTGCATCTGTCATGAAGAGGTATTGAGACGGAGCAACTGTTATATATTCAAAGAATTCTACATCTAACGTTAATAACCGTTATAAATTACATGTTTGGTGATGCTTACGAAATCCACAATGTGATTTATAAATCCATTAATGCCTGAGATAAAGCGCTAAATTGTTTAAAAATTAGCAAGAATTAAGAAATGTCAAAGAAAAATATTTCTTTAGAGTTTTATAGCTATAATACGATTGATTCCAAATAAGTTGTTACCCACACATTCCTAATGAATTGTTCACACACATATAAAGTGCTTTCATTTTTAAAACCTGTTTGAAAACGGTCCAGATTTTTTGATAATATACCAACCGCAAAAGAGTTTCATAATTTCCCCGAAAATATCAGAAACATGTAATTATGATTTTGGGGACGCTCTGAGCTTAAAAGAATTGGGAAGGGTAAGTGTTATTGTTCAGTGGAACGTTTGCGCGGCCCTTTTCAGCCCGTTTCATACAAATCTTAAAATTGGATTTGAGATGAAAATACCTAGCTAAACTGAAAAATTATTTTTGTAATCAAAAGGTATATCAAATATCTAGTACGGATGTGAGCTACTTTATTTATTTTTGCTTTAAATTATAAGATTTAGGCCATTAAAGATTTTAGTATTTCATGATGTTAGAGGCAACTTGGGCAATTATTTGTGAGTAAATGAAAAACAAAAAAAAAATAATTTTACTATATTATAGAAATAAAATGAAATATAAAATAAAAAAAAACAAAAATTTTGAAAAAAATATCATTTTGATAGGTGTAAATTTAAAATACAAATTACCTATTTACGGCGGAACAAAAATTTGTGTATTAAAATTTATACATTAAAATGACTACCCAAAAATGCATTTTTAACAATGTTTTATTTTTTATTGTATCTGTAAAATAAACATAGTAAAATAATGTTTGTAGTTATGTTTTTCATTTAATCACAAATGATTGCCCAAGTTACCTTTAAAATCATGAAACACTAAAATCTTTAATGGCCTATATCTTATAATTTAAAGCAAAAATAAATAAAGTAGCTCATATCCGTACTAGACATTTGATTATAAAAATAATTTTCAGTTTGGTTGGGTACTTTGATCTCAAATCCAAATATTCTGTTCTACTATAATAACACACATACATTATCACATTATTACTCACCAATCAGTCGATTACACATTTTGGGAAATGAATATGCTAACATCGGCGACATTTATTTCTTAAAATTAGCGCAATATAAATATGCACTCAAAAATTATTTTTCCATAATGTAACTTTATATACGCAATGTGGACATGTTGAAATGAAATGATGATATTTCTCATTTTTATTTCATGTTATTTTTTGTTGTGATACACAAAATAATTGTATGTTATTTTTAAGTTTAAAACTACTATTATGTAATGATATTATTTTTCTTACTTTTGTACTCTATTATATGTTTATTTATAAAAGGCAGTATAGCCGTTTATGTATTTAAAATTAAAATTAAAAATAAGATTTGTATGAAACTGGCCGAAATGGGCCGCGCATACGTCCTGGCCAATCAGATATAATTACTAAACAAGGTTACAAAACGGAGGCCTTTAGCAAAATGATTTCCCTTAGGGCACATATCATCTTAAGGGATGCTGTGTGGAGGGCTTTTTTGTGAAAAGGTAAGTAGATGAAGTTCTGGGAAGAAAAAAGGTATGACGGGTGAGTAAAACTCTGGGGCTATCTGAGGAAATCTGAGGAGTATGTCTAGGAGTGATGGGTAGATAGAATCCGGCTGGGGAAGTAAAAAGGTCTCCCTCCACCAGTCTCTCTCGATCCGACCTGCCTTGCAGTAGGTGGATAGACGCATCTGCCGCCAAGACCCGAACAAACTTCACCCCATCAACCCGGGCTGCTAAGTCAACAAATAAAGCGAGCCACTTGACGTGACGTGCAGAGGTGTTGGTTATCCAATAAATGATAATCGGGGCGGCAGTATCCATAACCGCCTCCCAAACTAATCTATTACTATTCAACATAAATAACCAATGTTTCGTTCATTAAAGATACCAGGACAATATTGATAGCTTCTTCCATCATGGAATGATGTGCAAATATAAATGGCGAAAAATTTCTCCCTCGATTACCTAAGGTAAGTAACTGTAAATTAATACAATTGGTTTGACACATTGATCTGCGTTCTTGAGGAGTACCCATAGAAATCCATGGATTGTCAACACGTATTCTGCTTCTGTTTTCTTCACAAATGTCAAAGTCGTGATGACAAAAGACGCCATTTGCAAAAATGAGACTATCTTCCAATAGATGATGAATTTTGTGCCATCTTGGATTAAACATAACTTAAAAATATTCATTTCTATTTGCTCATGAGCGAAATTATTTTCCTGATGTGAAGATTAATTATACACAATTAATAGTACACAACTGCTAGCCCTGTACAAATCGCAAGTGCGCCCCACGGTTGAATTTGGCAGCCACCTCTGGTCTGGAGCCCCAAAATACCTGAAAAAAACCCTTGACTCTGTGCAGAAACGGGCGGTCCGTTTGATAGATTCTCCTAATTTAACTAACGGATTGCAATCTTTAGAGCACAGGCGCCAGGTGGGAATGCTGTCCTTGTTCTACCGGTATTACAATGGAAGATGCTCCGAGGAACTAGCGTCATTGATCCCCTCGGCACCGGTGCATAGTCGGGAAACACGCCAAACGCGCGCTCAACATTTGTACACGGTTGACATTAGTCACATGAGAACGGGTCGTTTCTACGACTCGTTCTTGAGTTCAACAGCTCGGCTGTGGAACGATTTGCCGGCCTCTGTGTTTCCTCCCTCCTACAATATGGGTCTCTTCAAGACCCATGTTCACTCCTTCCTCTCCTCAAAAACACCCTCCACACAGCATCCTCAAAGATGACATAGGCCCTGAGGGAAATTATTTTTTCCTCAGGGCCTCCTGTGTGGAGTTAATGTAAAAAAAAAAAAAAAAGATGATGTCAATAAACCAATAGTTATGAAATTTTCATTTCGATGAACTGACATGGCAATATTTGATGTCAGACAAGCGTAAGAGAGACATGAGCTTGAAGCTAGAGCCAAAAGGTACTAAGGCGACACTGGTGTTCATTGAAATCTATCTGGTGTTATATGTTACACATTCAGTGCCAAGTCTGCCAAGGATCTTACCTCTTTGCAACGGAGGTCGATGTTACCCTCTCTTTAATGTTCCATCATCAACGATGTATAAATATTTTGACCTCGTCGTTAGAAGTGCACATTTATGAATAATAATTATAACGAATAGTAATTTAATTACTCATAGTGCAAGGTATATAAATGCGCTTCTCTTTTGCCATTACCTACGGCCACAAAGTGGGTACCAGAGATCGAAAGTCTCGAAGCTGGTATATTGATGAGTATTTACTTATTGCTAGGTTTAAAAGCACGATGTGGAAGGGCAGGCCTTTTAAAACTTTGCGACACCCAATTGCAATTAATTAACTCTTTGAACAATGCATATTTTTCAAAACAAAATACGACAATATACCCTAAAATATATTCAGAATCTTAACGACGTAAGTAAAGAAGCCGTGTATACAAATTGCGACTCGCGACCCGCGGATTGGACGGACCTACTGTCAAATTTGCCCTATCAAGGATAAGAAGAAGAAGAAAAATAATGTGGGAATCTTAACGACGTAAGTGAAGAAAGCATGTAAACAAATGTATGCCCGCGGCACGGAGTATTGGACGAACGTACGGTCGAAGTCATCCTAGCTGGCCTGTAGATTCGACCTCTCCGCCGCGTTCATTTGAATTAATTCTGAAGAACGTGTTACAAATATTTAAGATTATCTAAACATTTCCCTCCCGAAGTTATTAATGCATCGTCTAGAAAAATAAAATCGGGTGCTTACCGCTAATTTTATAGTTGAAAAACGGGTTATAAAGTTTTAAAATCGTTGTACGTAAAATATATTAATTGTAAGGCATTGTTTTTATTAATTTTAAGTATAAAGAACTTACATACCCAGGGGTTTGTTGGAATAAAAAAGTTATTATATTAACGAATTTGTCGGAAATTATTAAAATGTGAGTTTTGAGCAAACAAAAATTATCAGGGTTGTGTATCGCCTTAATACACTACATGACGTCCCCGGTGGTGCCCGAGCTTGTGATGGTCCCACCCCGCTGCAAGGTTTTTTCACCCCCCCTCCCTTTTTCTCTCTTACTCGTTGAGATCTCCGATTGGAAGGTTCAGCTACGCTGTTTTCCTGATCTCGTTTTCCCAACCCCTGTGATGCGAACACAGTAAAGCAAGGTTGTTCTGGGAAATCTTACAATAAACCCTTTACTTCACGTTGTGATTGATTTTTGTTTCGAAGCCCCCAGATTATTTGGAGTAGGAATTTAATGTATTTACTATTTCTCGTGGTAACTTTCGACTCTTTAAAAGGCGTGGAAGAATTTTTTCTGTTGTTTTCTCAAACGCATGAAGGATACGCCCTGTCTAACTGCCCTACACTACCGATGCCTATGGCCCTAACTGTATACTCCCTGTAGAGTCCCCGTTCCCCGCTATAGTGATCCCTTTTGCACCTAGTCTATTAAGGCTGGGTTAGCTATCCTCTGGTCCTATTTTGCGCTAGTAAAATTTAACTGCACGTCTAAAGGTCAGTTAGTAAATCACGAAGAAGGAACCTAGCTCGCGTAACGGTCGACCCTGTGGACAATTAAATGGCAATACAAGTTCATTATTTACTTAAATTTAAATGTACGTACCTAGAGGTGCCTCTCTATGGCCGGATAGGCTGCTCCCGCGTCTCCCAATCTGAAATACCTATCCTATGCATAACTGTTAGAAATATTGTTATTGTTAGTAGCACCAATTTACGACAGAACTAGGGGATTTTAAGGAAGTGATAAAAGGAAAGGAAGGAGAATTTCTTTGCAAACTAGTATTGGCTCCTCCACTAACCAAGTTGACCGAGTGGGCAGTTCTCCGGACACAACTATCCCGCCAATGCATGTCTGAGCTATACCCCGGTATCTGGCGGATCTCTTGGACGATCACCCTGACATACCCGGACTCACTCATGCCAGAGGAAGAACAGCAGGCTTTCAAACCTTTCCCAGTCAACTCCAATACTCATTACGCCTCCAGATTCTACGTTACTGGCTCTAAAAGGGGTATTTCCATTTCGTCCCTTGTCATGATTCTATCCGCGGGCAAGTGGCGCGAAGCTGTGAGGCAGACCTTTAAAGCCGACCGTCTTCGTCTTTCCACCTCCAATAGTTGACATAAGGCGCACTTTGTGGGCCTTACGTTTACTTTTGGGTTGACACAGATGAGAGAATGCAACAACGTTACAGAATTTTCCCGCAAGATACCTTGTTAACGGTCTCCTCCACTCAACCTTGCAGGCTTCCCGTGATGTCTAAAGTCAAACGCCTCCGTCAGCGAATCGTGCCCATGACATACAATTCGGCATCCCTGGTACATAACCTTTCGCGCCCGTTCGCTCGACACGATCCCGCGAAAGGGAATGACCTCCGACATAGCGCGTGACCCGCCCAGTCTGTGGCTGGTACCTCCCCTCCTCGTAACATGGTAATGAGGGAAAACCCTTACCTTTCGACATACGTATCTCACTTACGTATAGTCTCAGTACCGTCGTACACATTCCTCGAACGTGAAAATTTAATTCACGCAATACAACAGGTAGAAATTTCGCAGATAAACAGGTTGATACAATGTTATACATGCATAGAATCGTGAATCTGATTCCCACGCCCTCCTCCTGTCGAAGTCTGCGCCAAACTGTCAGCCAACACCTTCAATTGGACAAGTTGTACTTTTCGCCTCTGCGTTCATAGGTACCTGTAAGAACCATTTTTTGCTGCTGTTCCGTTCCTAGCATCCAGCTGTTAGGCGACGGTTCGGGTGGCTGGACCCGAGTGATAACGGTGAAGAGAAAAAAAAACCCCTGACCGACACGCACACTTATAGTAAACAATAGTTCAATTGACTGCTTCGTTCTTGCGGTCAGCATGTCCTGTAATTTAAATTATGGAGTTGTAATTCGACTTACCGAGAGTGATTGATAACTGTACCCTTTATCCTAGCGGGAATACACGCTCGTTGTGATTTTGGACCTGCACCTGTTATAACCTGTGGGAAAACAAAGAAACCCTTTCCACCTCCCTACGACCATTCCCCCCCCCCCCCCTGTTATGTAATGTCCTGAAATCTATACTCTGTTCGATCATCTGTAGTTATCATTTTTTGTTATAGCTTCCGTCAAGCGGTATATTTATTATTAAAGCCCAAATTAATCCACGTAAAGTTTATACGATTTTTCCTCTTCATATTTCCGCAAATCGGATAAAGTATAATATTAATTTATTTACTAAGCGATTATAACACTGAATTTAATCCGATAAACTAACTTTATTTTTAATTACGGTAACTTCAACTATGTGCTTTTTCATTATTACGTGGCGATGCCATAATTCACGAACTTGTATTATTTTTATAATTCACCAACTTCTGATTGATGGATCGAACTTCCTTCTAACAAAACTTACAACTATCTCTTTTCACTTAGGTTAATTCACTCTTTTTGCTAGAGGTTTAGAACCAAAAAACCTCCGGACTTAACCGTATTCTTCCGCCGAATTCCACTGACTGATCTTCACTCACTGCCCTGTTATAAAAAAAAACTGCTTATTTAAAACGAAAATCTCCCATCAATCAAAATAAGTTCATGCAATTTTGAGTCGTATTTACCCGCTCGCCACCCACTACTCTCGCTTCCCGTCCGTTCCTCCCTTTTGCGTTTGTCCCCGTCACAACCCTTGAAATCGCAGTCCCAACCATCTCGGTCTAGCAAAATAAAACAGGGGTGGACCACGCGCTCGACTCAAACTTGTCATAGGACATTTTCTCCCACTCAAAATAAATGTATTACACCGCACTACCCCTGCATACATTCTGGAATAATTTATTATTATTATCATTATTTTATAACCTAACGCGAAGGAATTTTATCCTACGCATTATTCTACGAACAATATGTATTCTCCCTTGTTTTTCCGTATTTGTGAGTGTTTAGGCCTTATACTCTGACAAACTCTCTCTTTAAACAAATAGCAACGCCCGTAAGGCTTTTCCCAGTATTAAACTCACATTTTTATTGATTTCGATTTTCATTGATGGCCATTTATCACCACCATGGCCTAATCTGTCCCTGTTATTTGCATCTCTACTAAGTAACCTCCCACATCTCATCGTCTCGTTCTTTCGAAAAAGCTAATAACTGTCAAAATGTTTTATTGATCTCTTCAAAAATCACACTCGAATTTGTAAATAAATTTAGAATTAGACGGGCCGTTAAATTTTATGCATTTGGCTAATTACTTTTTCCACTATTTTGTACGTAACCTAGAGTGGTGATTTCGGCTTAATGACCTCTTCTAAGAGCCAAAATCGTGTTACCTGTCAATCTCTTAGAACGTCACTTATGTACAAGAGATTGTAAACCTTCCCCATGTCGCTCCTAATAACTGAAACGCAAAAGTTCATAATTAACCCAAAATCTACTTCCTGAACGATCTTTTTCAAAATCTCAATAGAGTCTCGGTCCCGAATTTCAACAGTTATCAATTTCTTATTTTTGGTCATCATGAAGTGAGTTATGATCAAATTCATAAGGGTCTGCATTCCATACCATGGACTTCGTGAGAACTCTCGCTCCTTCAACCAGATAAACGCCTTTAGCTCCGCCTCTCTCTCGCTATTCGTTGTGTTCAAAATAATTGTTAATTTATCATTTCCAATTTGTCCAACGTTTTACATCTCCGATAGTCTAGCACCTCCCACGCGATAATTAACCCGTATTTTATTACAGACTCCTTCAATTTCGTTTTCAAACACACCCAACAGAGGTCAGTAATATGATCGAATTTAAATATTTAAAAAAAAAATTTCCTCGTCTACTTGTTCAAACAACACTGAACCATCACAAGCTTTACGAAGGGTTTTTTAGTATCAGATGTCTACATTGTCTACATGAATTTTCCACTTATTTTGAACTTCAATCAATGTTCAAAATTTCATCGCTGATCAGAAGTATCAAAATTCTGCTTTAAGAGGTGGGAAAAGCGAAAACTCATGTACTCATGTATCTTCCTCTTTTTTTGAAGGTCAAATGTGCAAAATTTCATCAAACTCGGAATAAAACTGTAGATTTGTATAAAAGCAAAGTCACGCCGCCATAAACACTATTTTTTATATTCATAATACAGGGTGCGACAGAATAACTTATTTTTTTTAAATGCGCGCCATTCAGTCGGTTGATGTCGCAGCGGAGCGCTAGTGATCTCGTTATCTCGCAAAGGTTATGTTATTGTTATGCGAGCTCTGAGAAATTTCTATTCAAGTTCTGTTATGATTCAAGTTCTGTTATTATTCAAGTTCTGTTATGATTCAAGTTTTGTTATTATTCAAGTTATGTTTTTATTCAAGTTATGTTATTTGTCAAGTTATGTTATTATTCAAGTTCTGTGAAATATCTGGCCCATAATTGAATAATATCATAACTTGAATGAACTTTCACAGAACTTGAATATTCAACTTTGAAATTTGATGAAAAAGTTGAATATTCAAAATAATATTAAAGTTCTATGAAACAACTGGCTCCACGTTGTGGAATATCATGGAAATAGTACATTCATAAACCTAAATTTACATTTCCGGACAGCCAATACGTTTACGAACCGATCAAAATTTTATTATCATACTCATCAGAATAAGATGATCGGGGAATGTACCAAATCTTGTGATTTGTTTGTTTTTTTGACGGAAGTTTTAATTACTAACAGAAAGGTTCCTCCGATAGCCTCCAAGTTTTAAAATCACAGAGGACGATGCAAGTCCGATGCACTCGCAAGTAGAACAAAGTACACGATTTCGCAACACTTGCAATAGAAGAAAGGTCATTTCAAGTCAATATATATACGGGAACCCTTCCATTCAATGTGAATCTTCCGCAAATACCAGGATGGCTCTGAAGGTATGCAATAACCAGCAATTAAACTAACCTCTGTTTTACTTGTACGTTACTTAACGAATTTTATATATTTTCTAATGTTTTGTAAAGCTCATTGCTGAAATTAATTTGAAACTTTGTCTTTTCTTTTCGATTAATTGTTATGTTGTCTTGAGTAATCATTACATCCTCTAACAGTCTCAATGAAAACCATTGTGTTAAAAAATTTAAATCGTGTAGTAAGAGGCGAATTCAGACAAGCGATAAGTAGGTACCTATTTATAATAATTTCCATTTTCAAAATTGTAACTGATGCTAAACTGTAATAATGCACTCTAGTTCATACATATAATTTACCAAATAATATCTTAATTCTATATAAAAAAATATGCTTTTTCTGTTTAATTTACTTGAGTTAGGTGCCATTTACTAGTAAAGAGAGATTTAGTGATTTTCAGGTCTGCGGACGTTCAATTTTCAAGAATGATTTAAAAATCTAACTAATTAGATTTACCAACATAAGATTCTATGATTTTTCGCGAGTCTGCGCTAATGGACTACTACTAATTCCTTCAGTGAACTTCCCTCCATAATGAGTGGTTACCTATTTCATTCTGGGGTTGGACGGCCTATGATCAATTTAAATTAAGTTCACATTTTTACGCCTGTTCAACTCCAATGATTATTGCTTTATCATAATTATTTATAATTACAGATTGTTGTATTCGCGTCAGTGTTGGCTTTGGCCAGAGCGGGAGTGTTTCCTGGACCTTTGTTTGCCCACGGCCCCTCCTTCGCCCACGGAAGCCCCATAGGACCTGCTTTCGGAATCGCAGGTCCCGTGGCGTTTGCAGCCCCCATTGTCAAACCAGCCCCGGTAGCCTACGCCGTCAAATACGCCCCTGTGCCTAAATTCGCCCCGGTGGAAGAATATGACCCCAGCCCTCACTACAGTTTCGCCTACGACGTCCAAGACGGTCTGACTGGAGACTCCAAAAGCCAACATGAAACAAGAACAGGAGATGTTGTAAAAGGGTCCTATTCTTTGGTTGATCCAGATGGGGTCAAAAGGACAGTTGATTACACCGCTGATCCTCACAATGGATTCAATGCTGTGGTAAGCAGAGAGCCCCTGGGGCCTGCTTTGAAGTTTGCCCCAGCTGCTGTGGTGGCCAAGGCCCCTCTCCCATACGCTGGACCAGCCTATGGACTTGCCCCTGTGAAGGCATATGGACCAGGTTTTGGGCCAATTTATCATTAAACCAACAAGAAACAACAATGGAAATGCTCTAACTAGAAGATTAGAGTGAACATTTTGTACCAAGCGTGATAACATCTGAAGAGAGAAGATTTGTAATTTAATTCAGTTTGTTGTTGTAAATTACGCAAAGGAATTCAGTTATTTAAGGTATAATAGTTTTGTATCTGCCATATTATATTTCATAGTTTGTTTTCAAATTCTTCACGATTCACACAAAACAGCGTGTTTTATAAAAGACCTTATAATAACCTATCAAAAGCTTTAAAAAAGGACACAAGTCTTGGCTATCTAAAGATATGTGATTTATAAATTTGAGACTAGGTCTTGGCGGCGAATGCTTTTGCCCACCTACTGCGTGGAGGGAGAGATCGGGAGTACTTATTGATGGAACCTTTTGACCCCTCCAGCCGGACTCTCTCCACCTATCGCCGTGCACCGCAGTGGGAGGGATAGACGCATACATTCGTCACTCCTGGACACATTGACATTCCTGCCCGCCCCTCATACCTTTTCCCTTTCCAAAACTTCCTCTCCTTCCTTTCCCTAAAAAAATTCTCCACACAGCATCCCCAAAGATGACGTATGCCCTGTGGGATTTTTTTTCCTCTGGGCCTACATCGTTTTTGATTGGTATTCGAAGATACTTACCACGATTATTTTAGTTACCTTTTCACCAATTTATTTGTATTTCTTAAACCGTCATTTTTAACATTGTATTTTTTGTATTTTATCTTGCAAATTGTGTGAAAAAATCTTGTATACATCTTAATAAAGATAAAAAAAAAAAACAAATAAAATAAAAGTTGGAACAATTTAGTTGCAAGCAAAATACACCAGAAGAATCGTATTTGTAAACTGCATTTCGATTCAGTTCTTACAGTAAAAACTATTGATTAGAATCTTCAGTTGCTTTAGATACTTCATATTTTATCTCAATCTGCGATCTGTCACACAAAAAGTTTAATATAGCTAAGGTCAATGTTAAATTATTTCTTTATTATCAGTGCACTTTCATAAAAGCGGACACCGGAAAAATAAACTAAGTGACATTTTAACACTCCTTTGAAAAGTTATTAAAAGTGATAAAAAAAACTATGTTAAATAGGTTACATTATGTTAGGTCTTGGCCTTTATTTTTTTCATCACTTTAAAAAAAAAATCCAGTTTTTTATAAATGCGATTTTAACCCTAATGTATAAAGAAACTATATGAAAGACAGGCTCAGAATCGCTTGCGCCAAGGTAGATACTTTTTTTATCATTGTATCTACTCTGAATGCTTTCAAATGAATGTTCTATGTGTTAATGACTTTTATAAGGTGTGTTGAAGTGTCACTTCGTTGAGTTGTCGTGAACCATAAAAAATCATATAGATTGTTGTATGAAGTTTACGTGGGATGATTTAATTCTATCCTCGTGACGACAGCATTACTATCGCGCCATATCAGATGCATTACAAGGATAATTAAAATGATTAAAAGACTTTCATAACGGCCCAAGCAATTTTAGTACAGATTTCATTAAAACACAGAGGGCGTCGACAAAATCGTGATCCAGCTGACATTTATGTTTAAACACAACAACAGTGTGGTGAGCTAACCTTAAATTTTGTAATAATCGTTATAATAATATATCAAGTGATGTAATCATAAACTTACAATTAAATTAATCATGTATTATTATTGCGTTTTGTGTTTTCTTCAACACGGAAAATAAAATATATATAAAATTGTACCACTACCTTCTACGCCACTTTTATTCGTTTATAAATAATTGCTTAGATTTTCTTTATTGTTTTTGTTTCGGCAACTTTTAAGTACTCTGTACTACAAACTAGGTGTTATTAAAACCAATTTAACTTTAGATGATTGCTGCAGATGGCTGTCGATATTTGCAATACAAGTTTAAGTGAAATTTTATTGTTTCATTTCGTGATTCTCTACTGAGATACTGAGAGTAGAAATGGCGAACTCTTGCAATTTATAATGTTATTGGATTGTTATTAAATTTAAATTGGCAAATAAATAATTTCATGTTATAAGGAAACCTATGAGGTAAACTTACGTCCTAATTAGAAGTAATAATCAATATGGGAGGCGAGTATGGGTACCGCCGCTGTGGGAACCATTTATTGGATAACCAACACCCCTGCCATGGATCACCCAAGTGGTTAGCTAAGTTTGGTGACTTTGCAGAGGTGCCCGGGTTCATGAGGTGAGGTTTTTCTAAGTCTTGGTGGCAAATACATTTGCCCACTTACTACATGGTGGGCGATCGGGAGAGACTGGTTGAGGGAGACCTAACCTAGACCTCTCTAAACGGATTGGTGATCGGACAACTCAGAATGAAATCAACTGTCAGTGGTTGAGTGGGCATCGCGTTGGGGTCCCTCCCGGGCTTCCCGTGTTCGATTCCTCGGTTGGCTAAGTCCTCCATCACAACACAAGCAACATTTTCGGCTTTCTGTGTTGGTATTAGGAGATTTTCAAACATTGTTGGGTTATTCGTAACCCGGAATGTTTGTCTTCCTTTTTTAAAATTTAAAATTTAAAAAAAAAATAAATTTAATAAAATTTAAAATTTTTTTTTTCATACAAACTTAAATATGGACTTCAGGCCAAAATACCCAACCAAACGGTTAACGATTGTTTATTTAATTAAAAATATAAGCAAATATCTCGTACGGATATGTTCCAATTTATTTTTTTAATTTACAAAATATAAGCAATTAAAGAATTGAATTTCGCATGATTTTGTAGAGAAATTTGAAATTTTTTTGTCTTAATTACAATTATAAAAAAATTATCTTGTCCTATATACTACATTAATAAAATGAAAAATAAAATAAAAATAAGCTTCATAAAAAGGCGTTTTTTTGTTAGTAATTTAAATTTATATTCCACAAATTTTTGTTCCAACGTAAATCGGTCATTTGAATTAAAATTTACGCCCATCAAAAAGCATTTTTCATAATTTTTTTTTATTGTTTATTTCATATTTGAACGGTAAAATATACATTTTTAATTGTCATCATTAACTCACAAATAATTGCTAAAGTTGCCTCTAAAATTATGAAAAATATTTGCTACACCTTTTTATGAAAAAAAGTTTTTTTTTTGGTTTTCTTGGGTATTTTGGCTTTAAATCCAAATTTAAGTTTTGTATGAAAATGGCCGCATAGCCTTTCCCCTTCATAAAAAAATACCCACAGTTCGAGTGTGGGATTGGTTGAAGTACAATAATGTATTATGCAAATTATTGGTTGTTGTAAGAGTAATTTTGAGGATAGCAAAGAGAAAGGTATAGAGAATTAATGGTAATAAAAAACCGCACAATTTAAAGACGCCACTAAAATATAGGCAGGGGTATGATTCACCAATTATTATGCGATGTATAAAATAAAATCTACAAATATCGTTTCAAACTCTAATTAATTTAGTGTGGAAATTAATTCGTTCTGGTAGCAAATTTAGAAATCTTGAATGAAAAGCTTTTAAAACACCTTACATTTTGGGAGGCAGATATGGGTACCGCCGCAGTGCCCGGAAAAAAATATTGGATAACCACGACCTCTGCCAAAGGTTAACATAAGTGATTTACTATGTTGGTGACTTAGGAGGGGTGCCCGGGTTTATAGGGGCGAAGTTTATCCAAGTCTAGGTGACATGGCGGGTCGGATTGGGTGAGGTCGGTTGAGGGAGATCCTTGATATAATAATCTCCAAAATATTTCAAAAATATTTCTGCATTAATAGTTTTATATTCTTCTCCAGTTGAATATCATTCTTCTATTTAGTTCCTTCGCTTTAAAATCCACTCCGATTCCACAAAAAAAATTAAGTATAAATTCCTAAGATTAATCATAAACTCGTAGAACCCATAAACCCAGAACTCATAAACCCATAGAAACAATAAGTTACAACCAATTGATGATAAAATTTAAAAATTGTTTATGGTATAAGTAAGTTTGATTATTGGTTTTATAGTAAGTCTAATTAATGGTATTATTGTAAGTTTGATTATTGGTTTTATAGTAAGTCTAATTAATGGTATTATAGTAAGTTTGATTATTGGTTTTATAGTAAGTCTAATTAACGGTATTATAGTAAGTCTTGTTAATGGTATTGTAGTAAGTCTAATTAACGGCATTATAGGAAGTATAATTAATGGTATCATAGTAAGTCTAATTATAAATAGTATTATATTTTAATTATATTAATCAATGTTGGCATAATATTATTCTTCTGCCTTCTGCATGGTTTCTATTTAATTTAAAAAGAATATTTTACTTCAGGATTACTGTTCCACTATATGTGTATTACATTGTTTGTAAAAGCCCATACGGGCGTATAAAACTATAAGTAACTCCTTGAAATGCTTGCCCTTCTTTGCAAAGTGGATCAGTTTTACTTTCATTTGTTCCGAATAAACGACATGGTTTCAATAAGGTGTTATTTAACGCCCCGGGTTGGAGTTGCATAAGAAGAAATTGCACCAGATTATGGGTTTGCGTGGTTCAATGCTTGTACCGGACAGTGTTCAAGCATTAAAATTGCTCTCTACCTTTCCATTGTCCAGTTGATTAGTCAGACATCTCCAAATACTAAGATTTGAGATAATGAGGATAGCAAAATTAATCAACATAAATCATAAATCATAACATCTATATCTATACTAATGTTATAAATGGGAAACTGCGTGAGTTTGTTTGATACGCTTTCACGCATTAACCAATAAAAAGATTTTAAAAATTCTTTCACCAATAGAAAGCTACATTATATGCGAGCCTTTATTGGATAACCAACACCTCTACCATAGGTCATCCCAAGTGGTTCGCTACGTTTGATGATTTAGCAGGAGTGCCCGGGTTCATGGGGTGAGGTTTGTCTAGGTCTCGAAGGCGGATGACCAGGACACACTGAACCCCAGATTCCTACCCACCTCTTAAACCCTTTTCCTTCCCAGAACTCTCCTCTCCTCTTTTTCCTAAAAAAAACCCTCCACACAGCATCCCGAAAGATGACATAGGCCTTGAGGGAAATTATTTTCCTCAGGGCCTCCTGTGTGGAGCTCATGTAAAAAAAAAAAATGCAGCTGAAATCAATATGCTTGATGATGTCAATCGTCAGCTCCTCCTATGCAGGTACTGTCTCCGGTGATGGATAAAAAAAATCCTATGTTGGTTGAAATTGCTAAGCGTTGACAATAAGAACAATATGAAGTACACACCTTTCGCAGCCGTACGAATCAATAAAATTAAAATTATTACCGTGTCTAAGCGAATTCGGACGTAATACGAAGAGACATAAAATTAGTCCACGGTTATAGAGCGTGCGGTTTATTATAATTATTGTCTGATCCCGCCCGCCCTTCGAGGTGTGTTTATGACAGTAATAAATATCGCATATCGAATTTCCGTTTATAATTACCATTTAACGGTTTGTTTCGTCACCCTTTTACCTTTTATAGGAGAAATTAATTTCTCGCGTATACGACCACGGATAATAAATATAAATTCTGTCGATTCCGCTTAATTGGGACACATTGGTTTATTTTTTTTTTTTACAGTTAACACCGCACAAGAGTCCCAACTACTCCCGTCTGGAGCCAGTGAGACTATGGCATCCCAATCGGGATATATTGTGAGGCTAAAGGTAGTGGGGAGGGGAAGGAGATAGGGAAGAGGAAGGTGGGGAAGTACCTGGCTATTCAGATCTGGTCACTAAACACGGCTAAAGCCATTTCAAGCAACTTTTCAATTCTGAATGGTGATCTTACACCAGGGCGATACTGATAGCATCTTCCACTCTGGAACGTGCCGCAAATATGTTATTTATTATTTTAAATGAATAAATTGTGAAATTAATCAAATAAAATTTATTTGCGCACGCCGGGTTCGAACCCGCGACCTTCGGATTGTGAGTCGAGAGTCTTGCCTCGGGACCACGGAGGCCGTCAAACATTTGACCCAAATAAGCGGATATCCCAAATAAGCGACGTTTAAGGTCTAGTCGAGGGGCAAGGCTCTTGATTAGCAATCCGAAGGTCGCAGGTTAAAATCGGGACTGGCGCAAATAAATGTTGTTTGAATAATTTGTGTTACTTGACAATTAATTAATCAAAAATAATATATAGTATATTTGCGGCACGTTCCAGAAATCTCATTATCGCCCTGGTGTAAGACCATCATTCAGAATTTAAACATTGCTTGAAATGGCTTTAATCGTGTTTAGTGACCAGATCTGAATGGCTATGTACTTCCCCACCTTTCTCGTTCCTTTCTCAGCAACTTTCAGCCTCACAACATACCCAACTGGCTCTAGACGGGAGCAGTTGGGACTCTTGGCTTAACTCACACAAAAAAGGCAAAAAAACATTTATTGACCTTTATGTATACAGATTAAATTTATTCTAGTTCTGTCTATTGTATTTTTAAATTTTATGAAAAATTAATTATTTACAGAAAAATAATTATGTACTAACCATAGGTAGATACAAATATCGTCACTGGGCGCTTAACATCTTCAAAGTGATTTTTCGAAATTTTATAGGAAAGTGAAACAACACATTTTTAAGCAGGAACATGAAGACCTCAATTATTTTCATTTGTTGTGTAGCTATATTAATAATCATTATCAATACAAGTAAATATTATTTGGATGTCCACACTCCACTGTCATTTTCCTGCTTCAAAGTTGTTTTTTTCACTATCCTTTAAAAAATTGTTTTTTTCAAATTATTTTAACCCAATCCCAAAAAAATTGACAACCCCTCTCCTCACCCGCAATCCTGCATCTTGCATGCCCGCGCTTCGTAACTAAAATTATTTGTAAGACGATTTACATCGAATTCAGGTCAGAATTTGTCCCAATGAAACGGATTGGTGTCCCAGACATCAGAAGTAAATTATTAGTTTCTGTTCCTCGGGTTTAGCCCAAATAACCGGCTGGCCCAATAAACCGGTGTACCAATTAAGCGGAATCAACTGTACATCATATCCTGAACATAATAAAGTCGTCAAATTCTTAAAGGATACATTGGAAGCATTCAAAAAGAAGAAAAGATTATTGAAGATGGTTAGAAAGGCAAATATTAATATATGACGAACACTAACTTTGCCCCCTTCAGAAGCAAGCAACAGGTATTAAACTACCAATAACCAGCACATAAAAGTAATATAACATAATATGGAAGTAAATTAATTTATTACCTAAATTCGTCATTGATTCAAACAATGGGCGTACATTTATTTCTTTTTAAAATCGTACTGGTAAAAACATAATAAAAATAATGAAGTGCATTGAATTGATCTGCAAATAGATTAAAAATGTACATTTAGTGTAATAATAATTATCTAATATTTTTCATTCAGGATTTTTTCTACACTGAATTTGCAATAATTTAATTAAATGTTCTGCTTGAGATGATACGAGTCCATTGACCGTAAATTTATGGGTAATGACTTGATCAGTACAAGGTAATGATGATGAAAGAATTATTTGGAGAATGGCGAACTAAAAAAGTAGGTACCTGCTAATTAATCACAAAGATCAAACCACTAAAGAAATTGAGCGAAAAATAGCAAATGGATGGAGGAAATACCAGTTTTTGAAAGAAGTCTTGAAATCCCCTACAACAAGAATCCCCTAAAGAAATAAATATAACAATCCACTCAGTGGCAAATACAGAAAACCACAAATGCAATATAGCATGTACAAACATAGAAAGCAAAAACGATATTAAGTACCTGGGCCTAACAATAGACCAACGTTTAAAATGGTCCCCACATATAAATATTCTGAACGACAGAGTAAGGAAACTTACATACATATTTAGATGTTTAAGAGATATTTTAAAAGAAAAATTACTTAGAACCACATACTTCGCTTTCTGTCAATCAATTATACAATACGGCATTATAGGATGGGGCGGTACATATAAAAATCTAACACAATCAATTTACGTATCACAAAAACTAATAATAAAAACAATTTTAAAAAAACCCTTTACATATTCGTCAGAACTCTTATTCAAACAATTTAAGGTCAGAAAATTAAATGCATTATACTTCTACCACGCAACATTACAAATTTATAAAGATGATATTCAAAATAAAGTAACACCCTTTAAAAATAACAGAAATCTCAGACAAACGTCAATACTTCCAATAGGGTATTTTCACAAACCAGGGATACCGCTAAAAACATGTGAAAGATTTAAAGATTATTTTTCTGATTATGATTATCGCATTAAAAATGTTTAATTTTAATATTTTCATTCATAATTATTGATTTCAAAATAGGCCTGACGGCTGAATTAGGTAAACGGCCCATGATTAGTTGACCGAATCATGACGTCACGCCCGTCAAAGTTCAGAGGTTTAACACCGTGTTACTAACAAATGTCTAAACATTCTCGACTTGTTCGCCGTTATTGACGGTTTTATTTCACTTTTAAGATGCTTGTGTTATATTCCTACAGTTTTATATAATATGGTCCATCTGTAATGACTGATAGTGGTTTTTTTACGGGTGTAATCCGACAACTTGCCTAAAATAGACGCTACAATGAGTAACAGTACTTTTGTAAGCCCTGAATTTCGGGGTTTTAAGGCGATATGGTAATAAAACTTTTTTTACACAAACTCTCATATTGTATACTGGTATATATTTCAACATTTTAAGAACATAAGCCTAAAATAGAGTCAATTCTAGCCCTTTTAAATTAAATTATAACAAAATAGAAAGTGTCAGTTCGCCAACTTCCCTGTCATAAGATGATCTTTTAAACTTTGGCTATTCTACAAGTAAATTTCCTTTTTTTAAGTAAATACCGCACAAAAGTCCCAACTGCTCCCAACCACCTGGAGCCAGTGAGAAGTGAGACAATGGCATCCCCAATTGGAGCATGTTGTGAGGCTGAAGGTAGTGGGGAGGAAAGAAGATGTTGAAGAGAAAGGTCGGGAAGTACCTGGCTATTCAGATCTAGTCACAAATCACGGCTAAAGCCATTTTTTTATATAAATACCGCACAAGAGTCCCAATTGCTCCCGTCTGGAGCCAGTGAGACTATGGCATCCCCAATTGGGGTATGTTGTGAGGCTGAAGGTAGTGGGGAGGGGAAGAAGATGGGAAAGAGGAAGGTGGGAAGAACATGGCTATTCAGATCTGGTCACCAAACACGGCTCAAGCCATTTCAAGCAACGTTTCAATTGTGAACGGTGGTCTTACACAAGGGTGATACTGAAAATATTTTCCACTATGGAACGTGCCGCTAATAATAATAATAATAATTGCAATCGGTAATATTTGCATGATTTATATAGCGCCGTTTTTGTGATTAATCACCTCAGGGGCGCTGTACAAACTTACAATATATTTCTCAAATCTAGAAAAACTACAAACTAGACAATCAATTAAAAACAACTTATGACTAAAAATTGCATCCACCGGTTCGTACTTAAATATATGTACAATGTCTCGACCAACGAACGCGATTATTTTTAAAAATGCTTACAGGACCATACTTACCTGGGAGGTCGCTTGAAATTAACACTCGTTTATTGTCTATTAAGAAACTTAGATAGAGTTTGTAATACACAACGTATTATTTTAAACGAATAAATTGGGAAATGCGACACAACTTACTCAAAGACCGGTCAGTGGCTGAGTTGGCACCACGTTTGGTTCCCACCCAGGCGTCGCGGGTTTGTTTCCTCGGCCGGCTAAATGTTACATCACGACACAAGCAACATTTTCCTATTATGTGGTGGTAGTAGGAGATTTTCGCATTGTTAGATCATTCGTAACCCGGGAATGTTTGTCTTTCTTAAAAAAAATATATATATATATAAATTTACTTGTTCACGCCGAGATTGCTAGTCGCGAGCCTAACCCCTCGACCACAGAGGCCGTTATTATTGTGTAGATAACCATCTTACGACTGTATGCAAAGGTGTTTCCACGTTTAAATTATGAATATAAATAGTCAATAACTAAATGTTTTTTTATTGTAATGTTAAAATTCAAATTTGCAAAAAGCAGGCATGGGGGTTTCCATCGAAGCCAGAGTCAAGTTAGCTTCTCACAAAGCTTTACTATGGGGCACACAGATACACAGGTGCTGACCCTGTACAAATCGAAAATCTGCCCCACTGTTGAATTTGGCAGCCACCTCTGGTCTGGGACACCAAAATACTTGAAAAACCCTTTACTCAGAAATCAGAAACGGGCGGTCCGTTCGATAGATTTTCTTCTCTAACAAAAGGATTGCAATGTTTAGAGCACAGGCTTCAGGTGGGAATGGTGTCCTTTTTCTACCGGTATTTCAATAGAAGGTGCTTCGAGGAACTAGCTTCATTGATCAATTCAAACACATCAAACGCACGCCCAACATTTGTACACGGTCAAATTAGTAAAGGTTTTTTGTCGCATTAGAAAGGATCTTAAACATCTTATTTTAGGTTTTTCTTATAGTATTTGTACGCATGTGTACCAAATTATATATGTTATTATTATATAATTATATATAGCAAGTGGGAAGATTATAACGATATAATTCGAGCAAACTGGAAGTCAATAAATAACACCAGCTACAACTTACGAACTAACTACAGTTACTTACCGCGGCGATAGCAAGATGTTCGGCGGGGGTGACGTCACAGAGTTATTCGGCGCGAAAACATCGTTTTGGCCGCCTTTTAAAAAGGCGTATTTTAAAACGCTGTAGAAAATTTATCCGTCGTCATAAAAATAAAATAAAAATTCCGTTATCATCGTAATTTTTTACTTATTTTTTTTTCAATAATAAAAAAAACTGTGAAAATACCCTATTCTTAAATGTAAAAAAACAATAGGACAGCAAAATCATAAATATCTCGGTGTCAAATTTTTTAATTCCCTACCAGAAAAAATTAGAAACATGTACACTAACACAAAAGAATTTAAAACAAACCTTAAAAATTATAGTGAAAATATGAAAATATGAAATGAGTTATACCCTTCGACCAAGTATATCTAGGTCAATGGTTATACCAAATAAAACTATTATGATAACACCCCCCCATACACACAAGCCCTGCTTATTTATGGGGGTACATCAAATATATATATATTATGTAACTAATTATTATATAGAATCATTTTAAAATACATGTATCTATTTATGATTCATAATAAAAAAAAAAAAAAAAAAAATCCAAGGAGCTAAGTATGCAAATAAAAAGGAAAATCTTCAATACGTGTATACTTCCAGTCATCACCTATGGATGTGAAACTTGGGCACTCACCAAACGCCACAGAGAAAAGTTGAAAAGATGCCAGAAAGCCATGGAGAGAAGTTTGACAGGAATAATAAAACAGGACAGAGTGAAATGTAGCATAATAAGGGAAAAAAATAAAGTTGCCGACATTACTCAAATAGACCAACAACAGTGGAAATGGATAGGTCACATGATCCGCGATCCCCAAGAGAAAAGTGTGCAAAAATGTCACTGACTGGTATCCCAGAGATGGCAAGAGAAGTAGACGACGTCAACAAACAAGTTAGGAAGACGACCTAAAACTCACGGCTGGACATCATTGGAGAAGAGTAGCTGGTGACAGGTCCCAGTGGAAAATGTTAGAGGAGGCCTATGCCAAGAGGCAAAAACGTTTTATTTCAAAAATATTCACTCAAGATTTGCTGAAAAGTCAATAGATGTCGCACATTTGTGATGCAGTTAAATACGACAGAAGGGGGTGGTGTCGAATTAGCTCAATGATTAGAACAGAGCCCCGGCAAGGCTAAGGTTCAATTCTTAGATGCGACCGTGTCTTTTTCTGATTTTTCTGTTATAAATTTTCCTTTGAGTCTCTAATATTATCTTCAATGATTAATGATATTATTTCATATTAAAAATATACTACCAACCATGTAAAAACCGTTAAATAAATAAATAAAATAAATACTTTTAATTATTAAAACTTGGGTATTAATCCATCTGGATACTAAGCCTAATAAAATCACACATAGGACTGTCTTTGACAGTCTTTGCTTTGACAGTCTTTTACTTCAAAATTAAAAATAATCGTTCCTCTGCCTCTGTCACATCTTTAAAATCTTTCACATTATACAACATTTCTATCTAAACGTGCTTCTTTAAAAAAAATCCGTCATGTTTGACGCGTCACTGATCTTGAAAACCTTCAGTGTCAGATGGCGTCATGAGTCACGATTATGGAAGAATAAAAATCATCATAGTGAAGCATCTTCCAATGTCATGGGTGTACCCAGTGGCGTAGCTAGCATGGGTGGCACCCGGGGCGGATAACGTGGTGTCACCCCAAGAAAGAATGTGGTGTTACCCCCTCTCCATTAAAGTGAACTTTGAGAAATTCAAAACCTAAATTTCGACTTCATAAAAAATAAATTTACTAGTCAAATTTGTAAAAAAAAAATATCGTAATCCTCAAAATTAATAATTATTTATTCTTATTCCTTAATTATTTTTTATGTACACACAAAAATGAAATACAGAAAAAAAACACCAGAATAACAACTTTTTCATTAACCAATAGGTAATAATTTCCTCACGAGTTCACGTCAATCACACAGTTGACAAGCGAGTAATATTTCAAGGAATTTTTGCTGAATCCCTGACCGACCGAGCCATAGAGCTACGAAAATATAAATATAAGACCGTGTTCATGTGTAAAATATTTTTGTGACAATATTCTACCTTCATAATTTTTTTTCCACGGTCGGGTGTCACCCCCCCCCCCCCATCGGGTGACACCAGGGGCGGACCGCCCCCACCGCCCCAACGCCCCCCCGCACCCACCCCCCCCTCCCTAGCTACGCTACCGGGTGTACCTGGTGATGCCTGGTTTACTCGCTTAAAGGAGGGAGAGATAAGGAATTGTCCTAAAGAGGAAGACTCAAGCCAAAAATGTGTGTATTCTTAGTATGCCTTATATCGCCACGAATATAGGTAAGTGGCTTAGATATCGCTTGAAAAGTGGAGTTTAGAGGTCACGACTTCAAGCGCAAAAGTGGCATTTATTTATTTTGTGAATAATTTCATCAGAAAGAAAAGTTAAACAATGGAAACATCAGAGATAATTTTAGCCATTCAAATGTATTTTCAAAGATTGTTTCTTGAATGCTTTCATACTTTTCAATTGAAAGAATACATTTTGGTATAAGACCACAATTTAAAATTGAAAAGTTTCTTCAAATGGATTGAGTCGTGTATGGTGAGCAGATCTGAATAGCCAGGTACTTCCCCACTGTCCTCTTTTACGAATGACGTAGTCTCACTGGCTCCAGACGGTTTTAAATTCAATTCAATTAAGTTCATTGTTTTAAAAACATCACAAAATTGTTCATTTTTAAATAAATTTGGTTGTGAGCAGGGACTTTTGTGCGGTGTTCACATAAAAAAATTGTAAAAAATAACAACGAATGCATATTACCTGGCATTAAAACTGACACTGACCTTTGCTGTACGCTTACTATACAGCAAAGTCGTTAATAATTACAAGAAATTATGTCCCCCCAACTTGTTCCTACACGTTAATTATTATTTCTGAATTACTAAATAAACATATAAACCAAAATAATTTAATTAAATTAAAACAAATCGCTTCGAAAAACGCCAATTATTAAAGTGATTTGTTTTCATTTAGGGGATATTCTAGTCTAGAAAAATATCTTCATATTTCGATGGTTTAAATATTCAAAAATATCTCCTAAAAAGGTTTTTTCGAAATTCGAATTATTTTAAAAGTTAGAACCATTTTAGTTCAACCGGTTTAGACGGAATCTAACTAAAATCTAAATAAAACTTTAAAGGCGTGTTTCTCAAAACTACTTTTTTCGTGACGGTTGACACGATATCTCAAGTTCTACCAAACCAATTTACTTGAAATTTTGTGAGCTTTCTCTATACATTACTCTATCGCGCTAACTTAACTTTGAGAAAATTTCAATTTTAACCATTTTTAAAAAATTCCGAAAGTCTAAAAAACTGGTAAAAAATTTCTATTTTATTTCAGAGAGCCGCCATTTCGCAAAAAAAAATGTTTGACCATAGTTCGGGTCTTAGCCGCATTGTTTGAATTAAGAATTATTTTGGTTTTTATTTTTTAGATTACTAGCAGGGTTGCAATCGTGTCAACCGGGGCGCGCCATTTTTTGAGACCCCCCCCCACTTCAATACCCTGCAACTTTATGAATTTTCAATTTTTCATTTTTTTGTTTTTCGTGTATTCTTTAATGTTTAATCAATATTTTGTGAAATAATGGCTCATAAAAAAATTATTGTTTTTTTTTATTGCACCTGAAAAAATACGTACAATTCATGCTTCTAGCCTAGAATGGTCCCTTAATTAAAAATGACGCCATAAAATGAATTTGCAAAGTTTGAAGAAACAAAATAATTCAATTCGGAAAAAAATTGTGAATCTCTAAATCTTGAGACCGCTTGAAATGATTTTTCAATTTTCGCTTTATAGTTTTACAGTTAATGTATTAAAAATAATATTTAGTACATTGGCGGCACGTTCAAGAGCGGGAGATACTCTTAGTATCTCCCTGGTGCAAAACCATCATTCAGAATAGAAATTTTGCTTGAAATGGCTTTAGCCTTGTTTGGTGACCAGATGTGAATAGCCAGGAAATTCCTCACCTTCCTCTTCTCCATCTTCTTCACCTCCCCAATACCTTCAGCTTCCCAATTAGTGATGCCATAGTCTCACTGGTTTCAGACGGAGCAGCTCTTGTGCGGTATTTAAATTTAAAAAAAATTGCATTCCGAACATATTTTTAATTTTTTAACAATTTTAAAAGCAAATTACAGTTACGAAAATCATACAAGGTTAATTGTAATCATTATTTTCTAAAAAAGTATTTAATTTAAGAGTTAGTTACAAATTACAACGTTCAAATTGCCCGTTTGGCAGATGCATAAATAATTCAGAAAGAAAAAACCTATCATTAAAATATTTAGGTCAGTTATCGAGTTATTCGATAATACCAGCACTACTTGGTTGTGAACTGCCGAAAATGATGTTTAACAGACAAACACATTTGGTGAATTTTTAAAGCATGGCCAAAATTGAAATTATGGTCTTGGATTTTAATTCTTCATTGTAATATTACGTATCCATTTATCTCTCAAGTACACAGATGTGAAGGTTGTATCTAACTCAGCTTTGATAGACTAATAACCTTCTCGATTCTAGACGAGTTCAATCAACTAGACAACGCTTTTAAAATAATAAAAGTTAAGTCTAAAGTGATCACTTGCAATTTAAATGTAGTTACCACTTTTACCGCGAAGACAACTAATATGAAATCAACGAATATTAAACAACTATAAAGGTTGCTTTGTAACAATGAATGTTGGTTTGCAAATAAATGTAATATTTTCAATTATGTATTTTTAAATGCCTATTTTTTAAATTTTGATTTTGTTTTCTTGATTGGATGAATGAATGTCACGCATTCTTGGAAGTGAAAACTAAGCCATTTCCTGACATTTGATCAAGCTAAAACTCGGCAGACATAGATACTCTTTGTTGATGACAATGCTTTCTATCAACTTTGGTGGCAATCACGCACTCACGCGTGGAAATATACGCATTTTTCTGATATTCGAAGACATGAAGACTTTTGTATCACACATCTATGCATAAAAATCAATTTTTGTTTGTTTGTTTGTTTGTTTGTTCGTATGTTATGTGCTGCCTTTTCGTTCATCCGATTGCGATGAAACGTAGGTGATTTATTGTGCGCACGCCCGCGAAGGTTATAGGCTATATATAATCATCATTAAAATCCGTTTATTAGTTTTTGAGTTTATCGCAAACAGACAGACAGACAGACGCATCGGAGGACTTTGATTTATAATTTGTAAAGATGTAGAGGTTATTATTAGCACCAATAAATCGTTTTGTCTTCAATAACAAACTCAGTGCGGCGTTTTTCACGAACGACAGTCGTTTATAAGAAAATAAATAATGCATTTTTAAAAGGAATTCTCTCTTTTACAGATCATTCTTTGCTCGAAATTCAGTTAAAATGTATCTATTATACATATGTACATATATCTCAACATCAAGCTGTTTTTTTTTGAAATTGTAACAAAGAAATATTGGGAGAACGATTTACGAAAAAGTGAACAACGTGCGATTGCGAAACGGTTGGCATTTGATAATATTTAAATTGATTGTCAAGTCATTCAATGACCTAACGAAAAATAATAGACGTTAAATTGATTCGTCGTGCAGTAAGGGTGATCGCCTTTAAAAATATATGGATTGTAAACGAGATAAGCTCATTGTTTAATATTTTTTAAATTCTCTGTGCTGAGTGTTTTCTTGATATTTATTTGTTTGAATCAGCAAACCTCTCGAAAGGTGTTTTGCTTTGACAATTTGCTTTGAAATGTCAATTTGATTATGAAAAAAATTAGACGATTATGAAACAGTGTATTTATTTTAAAAATTCTAATGTTAATAGATTTAAAAATGTCTAATTAGTGGTTAAAATTTCTGCCACAGACAACCCTAGTGCAGGAGTTGGCAGTTTGTCAAGTGAGAAGATTTGTCAAAGAAACAGGATAACAAATATATCAGAGAGCAATATTATAACGGGGGGGGGGGGGGGGGGAGGGGGGGGTACTTTAATATCACACTTCTTATAACATAGACTCGTGCATAGCCAGCTTTGTGTTCGGAATGCAAAAAATAATCGTTCGGCGGCTCCATCTCAAAAGGCTGGTTGAGTAGGGGTGAAATTGCAATTGATGTCTGAATAGCCTAAGAGTTGCAGATGCCTATGCAAAGAGCCGCAAATTCCGATCACTGCCCTAGTGGTTATCTACGTTTGGATTGGAAGAGGCCGGATGAGGGAGACCTTTTGACATCAACAACTCACTCGACCCCAACGCCTTGCATTGCAGTGGGAAGGGGGATTAATACGTCACTCCTGTATACACTGATTCCCAGATTCCTATCCACCCCTAATACCTTTTTCCTTTCACTCTATTTTTTTAATATTAACTCCCCACACAAGGCCCTAAGTACAATAGTTTCCCTTAGGGCCTATGTATTCTTCGGGGATGCTGTGTGAAGATTTTTTTAAAACGAAGGGATGGAGAGAAAATTCTGGGAAGGAAAAGCGTATCAACCGGTCTCTCTCTATCCAGCTCGCCATGTTGTATGCAGGTAGACGCATCCGACGTCAAGACCTGAACAAACTTCAACTCATATACTCGGGCACCTCTGCTAAGGTCACCAAACGTAGTGAACCACTCGAAGCAACCCATGGGAGAGGTGTTGGTTGTCCTATAAATGGTTCCCGAGGCGGCGGTACTCATACTCGCCTGAAAAATCTTTTTCACCTTAAAAACCTCCACACAGCATCCCCAAAAATGACTTGGCCTTGAGGGAAATTATTTTCGTCTGGGCCGTGGTGTTAAGCAAGTGGAGTCAGAGCCAAAAATGTACGAAAAAACAAGATGAACTTTACTGATCCCAGCGAGAGCTAGTACGGGCCCCATCGATGTTCGTTCTCTTCCTTTTCGAGCGTCTTGTATGAATATGAAAAAGATAGAAGATGCTAAAACGACACGTCACGTACGATCTCTCGCTATGGGACTAGTAGTTATATCAACTTTATTCTCTCAGTAAGAGCAATTCTGTGGTATAAAATTATATTTCAGCATATTGATTAGCCCTATAACATAAATAAACTGGACCACACTTATAATACTCGTTTTACGTGAAATGAAGGACTAATAATTGTACCTAAGCATTTAAACAAATATGGACAAAGAACGTTGGACTGCATGATACCTAATTGCTTAAATATGTTACCTGCCGAAATTAAAAAAATTAACAAATGGTAAAACCAATATTATGTTGAAGAATTGGCTGACCGAAAGAAATAATTTGTATTAGACCAACACAAAAATTCTAACTGCATAATAAAGTAAAATAAGTTTTTTTTTTTACATGAACTCCACACAGGAGGCCCTGAAGAAAACAATTTCCCTCAGGGCCTATGTCATCTTTGGGGATGCTGTGTGGATGGTTTTTTTAAGGAAAGGAACGAGAGGAGAGTTCAGGGAAGGAAAAGGGTTTAAGGGGTGGGTAGGAATCTGGGGTTCAGTCTGTCCTGGTCATCCGCCTCCAAGACCTAGACAAACCTCACCCCATGAACCCGGGCACCCCTGCTAAATCACCAAACGTAGCGAACCACTTGGGGTGACCTGTGGCAGAGGTGTTGGTTATCCAATAAAGGTTCCCGGGCGGCGGTACCCATTCCCGCCCACCAAATTGATCAAGTTTATATCTTCAAAGTAAAAGCACCCATTGAACAACTACTTAAAAGTGTGCTTGCTGTCATATTGTATTACTTTGTCTTTATAAAAAAAATAAAAAAACTATCAACTCAAAACAAATCTGGTTTATGACATCTCGAGAATTAAAGACCTATAAACCATTTCTTTAAAATTAATAACAATTACAAAACTTTGCGAATTGCCCAACTGAACAGAAACAGTGTGATACTAGTTTTACGGCGCAATAGAAATGTGATGCAATTATTGTTTTGTCTTGTTTTAAAATATTTGTCCAAATATATGTAGGCCAAGTCAAGAGCGGACACGGATAAAATATTCACTACAGATGTTACAGAGGTGAACCATTCTTTTTCGGACATCAAATACTTTTTTGAATTATAATTCAAAGTAAGGCGAACGGTCATGAACTGTTAATACTTATTACTATGAATTCGCGCGCCAAGTGTCGCCGCCATCTCTACATATTATAAAACAAAGTCCTCCGCCGCGTCTGTCTATGTGTCTGTGCGCGATAAACTCAAAAACTACTGAACAGATTTTCATGCGGTTTTCACCAATACATAGTGATTCATGAGGAAGGCATATAATTTGTTAAGGTTTTGGTAAATTGGTTGAAATATATAATATATAAAGGAGAATGACTGTACGTGGTGGACGAGCGAGCTGGCAAGCTGGCGGTGTGTCTTTGATTATGAGTATGCAAGTCTGCAGTTTTATGCCGAGATTAATGAAATTTTGCACATGTGACCTTCAAAACAAGAGGAAGGTCACTGTTACCACTTGATTTCGAAAACTCTGTGTATCGGCATCGCCGGGGACTTCAGCTAGTACTTTTATAATTTTTTTTTTATTTATTCAACTTTATTGATTATATTATATTGGTGATGTAGTGTGTCTGTCTAACTAGAAATTTCTCTGTTAAATGCAGGCGCAGTACATCATTAAAAAGAGATTTTTAATGACCTTTACGCATGAATTTAATAATACTTCCAAAAAAGTAATGTTATTTAGTTGCATAAATGCCTTATGCGTGTATAAATAAATACAAAATCGAGAAATTAACGTTAAATTGTGCTAAAATTATACCAAAATGTTAGATTTTTTCAGTTGAATAACTGAAATAATATTTTTAAAATTTTTTAATTGTATGAACGAGATACAAAGTGAAGTGACGTTTTGTTGAAGTGACAATTTTTAAACACCCAAGTATATTTCAGATACAAAAATCTAAGAGGTAATTTTATCTAGTTTCTAAAAAGGTATTTGTTTTTACGACATCTTCAAAAATGGGAAATATAGAAGACATTTAAATTACGTTGGAAAAATTCCAGAATTCGTTCAGAAATTATTAATTAAACAAACATATACAAAAGACAAACAACCACCTCTAGCTATGTAAGCAATGGATATAAGTACCTCTCCATGAACAAGTTTTAAATTTATATATAAAATTTTCTGTAATAATTCTTTCTAAATAAATGTACTTGTTTCGGTTTTGTTATCACATCCAGTACTCTTCAAAGTGGGGTCAATCTTAATGACAAAAAATTCATAAATAAGGAAAAGATAATATTTTTAATGAATTCATATGAATTTTACGAAAATGGTAAAAAGTAAGATAGTGTGGATTACTTTTTTTTTTTTAAATTCAAATCAGGACAATAATAAGGAAAATTACAAATAGAATGGTAGGGATCTACCCATTAAATCATTTTATGATCCATTTACTGTTGCAATTAAAATAATCTGGCTTTTTAAGAATATCTTTTATTCATACATAATTAAAATCGTACATTACTTTCTGATGGATTTTTTTTAGCATTGATAAAGAGGTTTCCTTATTATGATAATATGTAGGTATAATATGTTGATTTGAGTTAACCAGCCAGGTCTACTTGTTCGGTTTTTGGAAAAAATTGTGTAGATCTCATGGAAATCGTTGTGCCTTCTTTAATATCATGGTTAGAAATATGATCTAAACAGCGTTAGAAAGAGAAAACATTACGCTTTATATGTAAGTTAACTAAAAAATAATTAAAATTTATACCTTTATGAATGCAAACTTTCAGACGCAATTTGAAACGAAATTATGAAACTTTGGAGATTTTCAAATAACCCTAGAAGCCCAATCATATTTTGCTATCTAAAAAGCCCAAGCGTAGGTCAAATTTACCTTCTTAAATAGATACACTTGTAACATAGTTTATTCTGTGTAATTTACTATTTTTTAATCATTATTTTTTCGTATTAACTATTTATGAAATGAAAAAAGGCATAATTAAAATAATATTTATTTATTAGACTTTAAAAAAACAACTATTAATAATTAATACAAAAATTTGGTACAAAATGAGATCCTTTCGGTTTGCTTCTATTCTTTGAAACTAAAAATATTAAAAAAGAACTAAACAAAATTTTCTTTTTTCTACTAACCAATAAATGCTTTATCACAATTAAACAGTTTTATATAATTATATTTCTTTATAAATACTTTTCACACACATTTAAAAGTTATAAAAACCCTAAACATAGGTCAAATTGACCTACAACAGTACAATAACTCAAATATGAAGGGACTTGCCAAGGCAAGCAGGTACTAAGGGTTCGATCAATCAGGACAATCGAAAGAAGTGTGCAAAAGAGAAAGCAGATATTTGTTTGCGTATAGGTAAAAATGACCTAGATTGGGCTTCTAGGGCTAATTATTTTTAATTGAAACGACAAAAAAGTGAGTTGACGGAGAGGTTTATAAAACATTCGCCTATTATTTGTGTGCGTTGTTTTTATTTTTTTTTTGTTTTCAGTAATTTTAGTTTCAAAAAAACGTAAGCAGTTTTTAGTTTTCCGATACATTTAGAAATATTCCATTTATTTGAATAAATATCGTTGAGGCCTAGGGGTTAAAGATATCAAAGTTTTAAATTTATCCTGTTTGTCGTGAATTAAAATAAATAAATGAAAACAAACATCGCACTCATCCTATAAAAAGTCATGTTTTGTGAGACCATCTTCAGTACTATATTATCAACCGTGGTATAAGCCAATTGGAGTTACTAAAGTTTTGAACAAAAGCACAATGAAGATCATTGCATTGGTGTACATTTGTGTTCTATTTTGTTGTGTCACCTCGCAAACAGATGACGGGGCGAATGATGCTGAACAAGCTACTTTAACAGTCAGAAACACAAACACAATTGGAGGCATCTTAGGATATTTTTCTGGGCAGAAACAAAACGCAGGACCTGCAGGACCGTACCAAAATCAGCAAATAAGAACTGTCCAAGATGTTGTGGAAGTTATATCAAAATTATCGCCAATACTAAAGGGTCAACATATAGAAATGACTAAAGAAGCACTTGAAAAATTAATCAGGGAAAAGGTGAAACTGAATCAATACGAAGAGGTTCAGCGACAGTTGAGGCAAAACAGTTGAGGAACAAAACTAAACATCGTGAATGTTGGAACGTGACCTGCAATCCAGTTTCATTACTAATAGAAATTCTAATATGTTTTTATCGATATATAATTTTGTATGTAACTACACTACACTGAAATGAAATGAAATAAAACCAATACTTTGTTTATAACACGATTTATTTATTTAATTTTGACGTGATAACGTCTTATAAATCGATGCACACCGGCGGCATGCACGAAAAAGCATGACTCATTGTCACGTTCCGCCTGAGCCGAGCGTTCAAGCGAGAACGCGGAACAAGTGTTCGGCCTAAGCGTTCGGCTTATGACGCATGTATCTCTCTTCTACTCCATCGTTATTATATGACGTTATCACGTAAAATTATCGTCCGTAAACACACTTTACAGACAAGCAAATTTTTTTTAATACCGACCGGTTTCACCGGCTTAACACAAGCATCATCAGGGTATAAAATTAAACTGGTAAAAAAATTGTGTAAGCTTATACAGAAAGAGAGCAAACACAAAATGGAGGAACAGAGAGATATACGCATTTTTGTTCAATCCTGAAGACACTTGAATTCAGTCCCGAAGATAGTAAAAACATTATGTTTAATAAAATTAATTTTAAATCGTGAACCTTCTCGTGTTTCTTTACCTGTACATTTTATTATTGACTATGGACTTTGTCGGTTCATTTAGTTTCTGTTTGACCATAGTATGAAATTAAAATCTTACATGACAGTGCTGGTAGTGCGCTATGCGAGTTGCATCCGCATCCACTACTTGTTGGACAAAAATGGCATTCGAACATGATTTTAATGTTAAATTTGTTCTGGAGGTGGGAAAATATCCGTATGTATATAATTATAATTCATTGGAATACGAAAGGAAGGGTTTCGCGAAGAAAGTGTGAATTGGGTTAAACTGGAAGTTGACTGACGGCCTCCGTGGTCGAGAGGTAAGGCTCTTGACTCGCAATCCGAAGGTCGCAGGAATGAATCCCGGCGTGCGCAAATAAATTTTATTTGACTAATTTGTGTTATTTCAAAATGAATTAATTAAAAATAACGTATAGTATATTTGCGGCACTTTCCAGAGTGGAAGATACTCTCAGTGTTGCCCTGGTGTAAGACCACCATTTAGAATTAAAACATTGCTTAAATAGCTTTAGCTGTATTTGGGGACCAGATCTGAATAGCCAGGTAATTCCATAACTTCCTCATCCCCTTCCTTCCTCTCTTCATAATCTTCTGCCTTACAACATACCCCAATTGGGGATGCCAAAGTCTCACTGGCTCCAGCCGAGGCTCTTGTGAGGTATTCACATAAAAAAAAACCATAAGCACACCACAACACAAATAATAACACGATATCACTTTTAAAAGAAGAGACAATCAGCCTTGTAACTTTGGAAATATGTATGTATAAACAGATTTTAATAAAATCGTTGATGTTTGATCTGTATTGGCTGACGATCCAAGAATTGGTATCTAATTGATATTTTGAAAAGTTGTGTTCTTTCTAATGGCCATTGGAAGTGCACTGTGTAGTTTTGTCTCGGTCCTGTCCCGAACAGCTTCAGTGCGCACCACATCTCATGATTTATTTAAATAGACTCGAATGCTCATTTTTAAAAAGATAAAATCTTGAATCGCCATGCCCATTCCTCGTTTCGGTCCTGTCCCGAACAGCTTCAGTGCGCACCACATCTCATGATTTATTTAAATAGACTCGAATGCTCATTTTTAAAAAGATAAAATCTTGAATCGCCCAAACATGATTCGATACGGCAGAAAGCAACGTTATATTTACCAGGTACCTACGTGTATCGGCTAGGAGCTCGTGTGCCTAAATATCAATAATTTTTAGACGGATTGTAATGATCTCTGTGGCTTAGTGGTTAAATCCCTGACTTCGGGCTCAAAGATCTCCTATTCAAAATCTGTCGTACCAGAATCAAAGAATAATATAAATTGAATGTCAGCACTTTGTACACCATTATATACTTTCTACTCATAAAAAAACGCCACTGAGAATCACCTATAGACCACACCTATAAGACTTTACCGCATATACGATCTAGTTATATTGTGAAAATCGCGCAATAGTCCCTATATTGAGAAAATGGGGACTCTTGTACGTAAAATAATATTATTTTTTCCATACAAACAATTCAACTTTTTTTACCCGAAAACTACCTTAAGGGCGGGTAAGGTTTTAATAAATTTATTTTTTAAATTATTTTTTTTCTAAATGTACAACATGTCGAGAGTATTGTGTCAAAATTTTTAGTAAATCGGAGCAAAACTAACGAAGATACAGCGTTTCAAGCGACCGGCCCTCTTGCTCGATTCAAGTATATTTCGAGTATAAAAAAAACTTTAAATCGATTTTCTCGCAAACAAGTTTTTAAAGTTCGTGAACATCATAACTCAAAATCTACTCAACCGATTCTTTTAAAATTTTGTACACCATTTTTATACATAAATCAACCGGTAATGACGAAAAGTTTTTTGTTTTTTCCATTTTATAATAACATGCTGTAAAATAAAAAAATAATAAATAAAGCTTAGTCACAACCTAGAAACACATATCACCTTTTAAACGCATTCCGATTTTTTTCTTTTAAATGATTCGTTATACATAATGTTCACCGCTTAACAACTTCTTTTCGAGACACCTTCGGAGCGCTCTCACGGACTTATTTATTGATATTTTTAATTTTGAAAAAATTAAATATACTTCAAAAGTCATACTGTAACGTGTTTATAAAATAAAAAAAACCAACATTATTCACATCTCCAAAAAAAAATCATGAATACATGCCTTTTTTTCGCCTTTAAAACCTTATCCCCTCTTAAATTTTCGCTTATTTTTATTTGTTCCATCATGTAGAATCACTTCCCGAAGTTTGTGCACTTAGCCCCCGGACACCATGCGGTTACAAATAATTTCATAAAGTTTATTTTGCCGTTTGACAGCTTCATTTTTTTTTTTAAATTCTATCACGTGCTTTGTGTGACCCGTTCGGAGGCTACTAAATACTGAAATAAATTACTGCATTTAATCTTATTTCGATCTTTGTTTCTTTACATAATTCCGAAATACTCAAATTCATCAAATTTGCTTCAAGGAGTAACCAAAAAAATCATTTTAAATTAGATATATGCTTGACTAAGATCATCTTTGTAATTAAGTTCAAATTCGCATGAAAACATAACGCTAAAAAGCTGTATTAAGTACTGCATTTTGAATAATTGAACATATATTACTTGAATTAAAAATAAACTCTTCAAATAATTAATTTATATAAATAAATACTAAAAATTATAGTATTATAATACCCTGAACTAACTACCTCAGTAATCATTTTTGCATTTATTTTATTTTATTTTATTTTTTATTTTTTTATTTATTTATTTATTTTTTTTTTTTACATGAGCTCCACACAGGAGACCCTGAGGAAAAAAAATCCCTCAGGGCCTATGTCATCTTCGGGGATGCTGTGTGGAGGGTTTTTTAAGGAAAGGAAGAGGAGGAGAGTTCTGGGAAGGAAAAGGGTTTAAGGGGTGGGTAGGAATCTGGGGTTCAGTGTGTCCTGGTCATCCGCCTTCAAGACCTAGACAAACCTCACCCCATGAACCCGGGCACCCCTGCTAAATCACCAAACGTAGCGAACCACTTGGGGTGACCTATGGTAGAGGTGTTGGCTATCCAATAAAGGTTTCCGGGGCGGCGGTACCCATTCCCGCCTCCCAAATTGAAATTTAGTCACAAATTTAAGATGTCCATTGACTCCGCATAATTATTTTCCTTCATTAGTATTCTCCACAATGAAGAATACAATAGGTATTAAGCACCAGAATTTCTGCACTGAAATAAATCTGTAGTAGAATCGACTTAGAATAGTATCGATAATAGTAATCGATATAGAATCTTGTAGAATAGACCTCTAGTAGAATCCGAAAACATAATAATGTTCTACCAGAAATATTTAGCAACTAATCACCAGCAAACTAAATCATATTTTTAAAGATTAATTTGCTCAATCAATTACAGGGTAACCGGGATTTTATATTAATATTGTTGTATTCCGCAAATTCCACGCGAAAAATAACATATGATAACCTTAATTTTAATCGTTGAATACACATAAGTAAGTATTTCTATTATTTAAAACTACGGCCTTCATAACGTACTATATGGGTACGTAGTTATGAAGGAAGCGGATTCGATTAATGATATTAATTGATGTTTTCATAGTCAAGAACAAAATATTTAGTTTTATTTACTGTTAATGGAAAATACCACAACATTATATTCCCGGAAAGTCGTAAGATAAGTGAACTAGAAAAAATATCTCCCAAACACAATAATTTGGTGATTTAATTACGTTACACTTCCATTTCACAAAAATAATGGTAGCATTATACGGGAAATATAATTGACTAGCTTTTCCCCGCGGCTTCGCTCGCGTGGTATTACGGGAAATTACTGTAGCGCTTGCACTTATCAATTATCCCCCCCCCCCACCCCACCCCCATCCCCTCCCGCATTCCATATATTCATTCCATATATTTATTCAGTACATGTCGCCTACCACCTAAATTTCATAATGCTATAACTCAAAGAAAAAAAGAATTACTTATCCAATTTTGTTCATTCGTTCGGAATTTATGCGCTTACAAACATTTCGGATGTTTATTTTTATTTAAATATTTGGAAGTTCGTTAATATAATAAAAAAATACTCTATTTATCATTCAGTCTTTATAATCGTTACGAATTATATTTTTAATATAGGAACTCTCCTCTGACATTTATTCCAAGCTTGTCAAAAAAAAAAAAACGAATACTAATATTTGAATTTTCTGCAGTAGTAGCTGACCAACAGATTGAGTACCTACCAGCATAGAGCCCAAAAATATATCAACATTTTTTCCATGGAAAAGATTTTTTTCTGACGTTAGCAAAAACTCGCTTTTGTTAGCGACAGAAAACGTATAACAAATATAATATATATTTTTTTTACATTAACTCCACACAGGAGGCCTTGAGGAAAATAATTCCCCTCAGGGCCTATGTCATCTGGGATGCTGTGTGGAGGGTCTTTTTGAGGAGAGGAAGGAACGAACATTGGTCTTGAAGAGACCCATGTTGTAGGAGGGAGGAAACACAGATGCCGGCAAATCGTTCCATAGCCGAGCTGTTGAACTCAAGAACGAGTCGAAAAAACGACCCGTTCTCATGTGACAAATGTCAACCGTGTACATATGTTGGGCGCGCGTTTGGCGTGTCTCCCGACTATGCACCGGTGCCGAAGGGATCAGTGACGCTAGTTCCTCAGAGCATCTTCCATTGAAATACCGGTAGAACATGGATAGCATTCCCACCCAACGCCTGTGCTCTAAAGATTGCAACCCGTTCGTTAAGATGGGAGAATCTATCAAACGGACCGCCCGTTTCTGCACAGAGTCGAGGGTATTTTTCAAGTATTTTGGAGCTCCAGACCAGAGGTGGCTGCCAAATTCAACCGTGGGGCGCACTTGCGATTTGTACAGGGTAAGCAGTTGTGTACTATTAAAGTATCTGCGGGCCCTATACAGTACGCCCAGTTTTTGAGAAGCTAATATATTAATATTTATAATTTCATAACGCCAGAGCTTACCATCATATACAACCTGTGGTCTGCGCATATAATTTAGCTTTATATTGGTGAAAGAATTATTAAAGTCTTTATATTGTGTTATGCGTAAAAGGTCATAAACAAACTCGAGCAGTTTCGCATTTATAATATTAGTATGAATTGATTCACAGATTCGCGAAAACCACCATCAAGTTGTAATCGTATATCAACTTGCCAACCAACTGAATTGCAACACCTACGTTATTTATATATGTGCTTCGGACTATGCAAAAACTAGAAAACAAAAAAAATGTGTTCAAACGATCACATTCACAAAGCCAAGATGCTTTCGAATATTTAATACTTTGTTTTAAAAACTCTATTCACAGTTTTTTTTTTACTTAACCTTACAAACTTTTATTATATTCAGCAATGGTTTTGGAGGACCATTATGTTTCAAAAAATTTATTTATTCACTCATTTCACAGAGCAAAACTAGCGAAAAACCATTAAAATGATGCCAATACTGATCACTATCAGTATCAGTGATCTGCCAAAAGCTTGATTTCGCCGCCCCGGTGCGCTGGTAGCGATAATACATAACATTGTTAATTAGTTGTAAATTCGTTAGTCCTAACTAATTCATTCCAAACGTTCGGTACCATGTCACGCATGTTTAAGGTTTTGTCATAAATCAGAATCTCTCCGCTAGTGCACGCATGCGTCATATATCTTCACTACTCTAACACGTCAATTTCCGATACGGGTCTCTACCTGTCTTACTCATTTCACGGGCCCAGCCTCTGAAGACAGTCCCAGTAGAAATATCACTTCATGTGACGTCACGTCTCGGCATAACGAAAGATGCACGGTGCACGCATTGCTTTTTCGTACGCAATTTACACTTCTGACGTTTGTCGATGTTCGGCAGTGCATTGCACAAATGCACTAAGGCATGAGCCGCCTCTGCTTCCAAGAAGTGTTTTGTATTAGTTAGTATAGGTCAGTGCATTCAAAAGGGCTTGTAATGCTTATCATGGTATGTTGTGAAGGTGCATGATCAAATGTTTAGGTAGGCGAGACAGCGAGGCGCCTGGGGCTGATAAACCCGTTTACAATAGAAGCACCCACGCACATAATATCATATTAAGTCTTGAGTTTACAGTTTGACAATCCTCATTTTCCACGAGGCCCATTTTTAAGACCCATTATTCAGCGGCCGAGAATTCAAATTTCGTCGAAAGCTTGTCTTGCGATCGTTACCTTGAAACTGTACAAGGCGGTTCCGATGAGAAAGTTTGATTATTCTCAGTGTCAGCATTTTTAACTAAAAACTCAAGATTTTATTTCATTCAAAATTTGCTTAAATAATATATATTTTTTTACATGAACTCCACACAGGAGGCCCGGAGGAAAATAATTTCCCTCAGGTCCTATGTCATCTTTGGGGATGCTGTGTGGAGGGTTTTTTAAGGAAAGGAAGGAGAGGAGAGTTCTGGGAAGGAAAAGGGTTTAAGGGGTGGGTAGGAATTAGCAAGGGTGCCCGGGTTCATGGTGTGAGGTTTGTCTAGGTCTTGGAAGTGGATGACCAGGACACACTAAACCCCAGATTCCTACCCACCCTTTAAATCCTTTTCCTTCCCAGAACTCTCCTCCCCTTCCTTTCCTTAAAAAAACCCTCCTCACAGCATCCTCAAAGATGACATAGGCCCTGAGGGAAATTATTTTCCTCAGGGCCTCCTGTGTGGAGCTCATTTATAAAAAAAACTGTACGTTAGAAGTATTTAGTGAACACCTCACTTATATTAAGCGATCTGTACTGAGGTGTTCGCATGTTTTTATTATTTGCCGTCTTGAGTAAAAACACAGCAACGTCCTCGAGGATACTGTGGTTCCATTTATGGTGGCAGTATTGTATATTAGTTGAGTAGCAGTTAAAGTACTGAGTACATAATATTATATAGGGACAATGAAGTAACATTAGACCTCCCGTCCAAAAAAGCATAATTTAAATTTTTTCTTATTTAATAAATCAAAACCTAAATTTCCTCTGAAATCATAAGATTTCTAAGTAGGTACGATCAAAAATAAATAAGTTTCCAAAATGCCCACCATTTTGAACCGGAACCGGAACGTAACAAACAAATTTACAGACAGATGAAATGTCAAACGGTCGAGTAAAAATAGAAATTCGCACCGCTCAGTCAATGTCAAGTCAAAATTTTTAAAACAAATTTCCAATATTAACGGACAAATATTTTTGTACAGATAACAAAAAGAAAACAGGTGGAATGATAATCTACGTATGTTCTTGTACGTGTATATTTATATACAAGAGTATGTATATGCGTGCGTACGTGCAAGGACGTTAACTAACATTGTCCTAACCCACTCAGATAATAAAATATACACCTTGTAATGACCATAATAAATCTTTCGTGTCTTGTCCTTAATTTTTTTTATTCCAAGACCGACCAGTTTTGGATTCCGCATTCGCATTGAACGTAATGGACATGACCAAGAAAGTAGAGCATTTTCTTTATGCGAGATCACACTCTGAGCGGTGTCGCCGTGCCGGCTACGCCCGACCGAGACATTAGAGTGTCACTTTATCACCTACAAGCGACCTCTGACTTTTATAAATTATCTATCTATCCATACTAATATTATAAATGCGAAACTGCTCGAGTGTTTGCTACGCTTTCACGCATTAACCAATAAAAAGACTTTAAAAATTCTTTCACCAATAGAAAGCTAAATTATATGCGAAGACGATAGGGTGTATATGATGGTAAGCTCTGGCGTTATGAAATTATAAATATTAATATATTATATTTGTTATACGTTTTCTATCGCCAACAAAAGCGAGTTTTTGCTAACGTCAGAAAAAAAAATCGTTTCCATGGAAACGATGTTGATATATTTGTGGGCTCTATGCTGGTAGGCACTCAGCCCCCTACCTACTGGTCGGTTACTGCTCCAGAAAATTCAAATATTAGAATATGTTTTGTTTTTATTGGACAAGCTTATGTTTTGGAATAAATGTCAGATGAGTGTTCCTACATTAAAAATATAATTCGTAACGATTATAAAGACTGAATAATAAATAGTGTATTTTTTAATTATATTTACAAACTTCCAAATATGTATATAAAACTAAACATCCGAAACGTTTGTAAGCGCATAAATTCCGAACGAATGAACAAAATTGGATAATTCTTTTTTTCTTTGAGCTATAGCATTATGAAATTTAGGTGGCGGGCGAGATGTTTGAAAACTGGATGCAAGGGAATAAATGAATGAAATGCGGGAGAGGGTGGGGGTGGGGGGAGGGGGTATAATTGATAAGTGTAAGCGCTACAGTAATTTCCCGTAATACCATGCGAGCGAAGCTGCGGGGAAAAGCTAGTATTATATAAATAAAAATCACAATGTGTTTGGGAATTAGTGAAATGTCTGTGTATTGCTGTATTAAGTATAGGAAATGTTTGAAACTTTCAAACCCCCTTCTTTAAACCCCCGCGAAGGTTTCTGGATAATTACAACCACATGAAAATACATCTGAAAAGTTTTTAATCATCACAAAAATTCTTGCGAAGCTGTCAAAAATTTGAGAATACATTTTGCAAAACAATGATTAATTTGAAGTACTCACATAATAATTTGAATGGAATTAAGCATTATAAATACTTTAAATAGGTACCTATATTAGGTACCAAATTTGATTGATTGTTCTAATAATATTTGGTTGTTCTTATGATATACAAAAAAGAATATTTGTAAAATATGAAAAATGAAAATTTGGATTAAAAAATTGTAATAGTTAGCACGCGAGCTGTTTGAAAACTGAATGTACTGGGACTGAATTTATGGAACGCGGGAAGTGGATGGCGCGACGGGGGAGCGGGAGAGGAGAGCGGGAAGGCAGGGAAGGTGGAAGGGGAACGCGGGAGGGAAAGGGGACGTGGTAGGGGAACGGGGACGCACGGGAAAGGACATGCAGGGAGAAACAATTTATTTTTTTGAATATGGCAAGCAACGCATGCCGGGAACCAACTAGTATAAAATAACTGAATAACTAGTGTAAAAAACTGCTATAAAATAGTCCGGTATATTAGTACAAGTTTTTAAAAATTTCTTTCTAGTAAACCAGAAAACGTCGAGTAACCCAGAAAACATTTTTTAAATTTATTTCACTAGAAGTTTTTCTGCATTTTATTTGTTTTGGTGGTGTTTATGAGAAATCTGAGTACTGTACCCAGATAAAGGGTATGCTTTTACATATAGTTGCATAATTTATTTGTATAATTTTTTAATTTTTTCTTTGTTTTACAAATTTTTAGAAAAAAATGTGTCCTTAGAGGGGTACCCCGTTCTGTCACATTGTTCAGGTTTTCATTTTTTTTTTTTTTATATTAACTCCACACAGGAGGCCCTGAGGGAAATAATTTCCCTCAGGGCCTATGTCATCTTTGAAGATGCTGTGAGGAGGGTGCTGTTGAGGAGAGGAAGGAGTGAACATGGGTCTTGAAGAGACCCATATTGTAGGAGGGAGGAAACACAGAAGCCGGCAAATCGTTCCACAGCCGGGCTGTTGAACTCAAGAACGAATCGTAGAAACGACCCGTTCTCATGTGACTAATGTCAACCGTGTACAAATGTTGAGCGCGTGTTTGGCGTGTTTCCCGACTATGCACCGGTGCCGAGGGGATCAGTGACGCTAGTTCCTCGGAGCATCTTCCATTGTAATACCGGTAGAACAAGGACAGCATTCCCACCTGACGCCTGTGCTCTAAAGATTGCAGTCCATTTGTTAAGTTAGGAGAATCTATCAAACGGACCGCCCGTTTCTGCACAGAGTCGAGGGTTTTTTTCAGGTATTTTGGGACTCCAGACAAGAGGTGGCTGCCAAATTCAACCGTGGGGCGCACTTGCGATTTGTACAGGGTTAGCAGTTGTGTACTATTAAAGTATCTGCGGGCCCTGTACAGTACGCTCAGTTTCTGAGAGGCTAACTTAACTCTGGCCTCGATGGAGCCCCCGTACCTGAGCTGGTCACTTAGAGTTACACCAAGCATATCAATGGAAGGCCTGTTCGGGAGATTGCTTCCGTTGAAGGAGACTAGATTATCATTCCGATCCCTTTTAGACGTAATCAGACATGATTGGGTCTTTGAAACATTAAATTCGACGAGGTTATTCTTACCCCAAGAGAAAACACTCTCGAGGTAACCGTCCATTCTTTGTTTCAAAGCCCTCCGAGCCATTGGGATTTGTGAGCCCTTTGGAGGCTTGTCAAACAAAAAGCTATCATGGACTGTACTGTCATCCGCGTAACAATGAATCGGTGCACATGTCAAGAGGTCATTGATGTGCAACAGAAACAAAGTCGGAGACAGAACCGATCCCTGTGGGACGCCAGCATTTATCGAATGCGAGGAAGAGGTGAAACCATCAGCAACCGCCTGAATCGACCTCTCCCTCAAAAAGTCGGCAATCCACGTACACAAGGAAGCGGGAAGTCCGTAAGAAGGCAGTTTGTTGACAAGCCCTCGGTGCCAAACCCGGTCAAAGGCCTTGGAAATATCCAGTGCAACGGTTTGGGTCTCACCAAAGCATTCCAGGCACCGCCCCCAAACATGTGTCACATACGCGAGAAGATCACCGCACGAGCGGTTCCGCCGGAATCCGTATTGACGGTCGTTAATAATTTTGTTCTTCTCGAGGTATGTGAGTAGTTTGTCGTTGACCACACGTTCCATCACTTTTGACAGAACAGATGTGATCGCTATGGGGCGGTAGTTGGCCGGGTTAGAGCGGTCACCTTTCTTTGGAATAGGGTGAATGATCGCTTTTTTCCAACCAGAGGGCACAGACCCAGACTTCAGGGACATTTTGAAAAGCTTCGTCAAAATTGGAGCTATTTCTGCAGCGCACCTCTTCAATACCAGGGCAGGTATTCCGTCAGGCCCACTAGCTTTATTAACATCAAGCCCTCGTAAGACTTGGAGTACATCCCGATGCCGAATCCTCAGCTTTTTCATACGAAAACCGCAGTGAGGAACCGACGGCGGGATAGCACCTTGGTCATCGAGGGTCGAGTTTTCCGCGAACATTTTGCCTAATAAGTTAGCCTTTTCGGCGGCGGTTTCATGTTTGAAATATAAGTAAATACCTATGTTAAAATATTACAAGAGGAAAATTATAAAGTTATATCTAAAAGAAAGCACAATACAAGCATTATCTTTGTTAGGTTACAAAATTGTAACGATATTCTTCCTTCCCAAGTCCGTAATCCACATCTTAATGCTTCTTTTGAAGTCGGTTATTTTTTTAACGGTTTTGATTGCAAGAGGGAGCATACTCAACTAAAATTTCAATTTTTTGAAGATGTCTGACTAATCAACTGGACAATCGGTATTATGAGCTATCATTTGATTGTTTTATATGGATTAATGAATGATTTTTGAATATTTGATGATGGTACCTACACCAATTTTCTCTGTGACCTTTAAAATGATCTTAAACCCGAGGCATTAAAAAAAGACTTAAAAAGTAAATATTTCAGAAAACTTAAATTGATAACCAACACCTCTGCCGTAGGTCACCCCAAGTGGTTCGCTACGTTTGGTGACTTAGCAGGGGCGTCAGGGTTCTGGGGTGAGGTATGTCTGGATCTGGCGGTGGACGACCTCGAAACACTGAACCTTAGATTCCTACCCACCCTTCTTTCCTTTTCCCTTCCCAGAACTTTCTCGCTTCCTTTCCTTAAAAATACCTTCCACACAGCATCCCCAAAGATGACATAGGTCCTGAGGGAAATTATTTTTCTCAGGGCCTCCTGTGTGGATCTAATATAAAAAAAATAACATCAGCCAAGTATATCATCTCCAAGCTGTTAGAAATGGTTCCACGCTAACTGAGAATAAAGTCAACTCAACACCTCCTCGAAAAGTCATTAAAATCTATGAAAAAAATAATTTTAAATTAGCCGATAACCCTAACCTAACGTAACCTATTTAACCAATTTTTTATACATATTTTTTTCACTCTAAATGACTTATCTGAGATGGTTCTGAGTTGGTTTCATTCCGAGTTGTCACCGTTAGAAATATGATTTTTGTAGACTATAAATATGTAGATCCATATCTGAGGTTTAAATTTTTTAAAGTATTTTATTCGCATTAAATTACCATTCATATTGTTAACCCAGTCAGAAACAGTCTCACATTGTGAAATTTTCCACGCAAGGCCCTCATCAAGCCATACCTACTCATTTGTGGGAGTCTAAATATGTCCACCTCCAGTCAATGGAAAAAAATGTCTTTTATTCACCTTCAAATAATATATTCTGTGCAACATTTGTTAGTACCTACTTTCGATTTCTTAGAACTTATTTCTGTAAAAACTTGGTAAATGCTGTGTAAGTATTTCGTTTAGTAGGTATATTTAAAATTGTTTTGGCCAACCGATATTTTTATTGGCAACTAAGAACAGTGGGAATCCACTAAGGCACTGCCTGTGCGTGGGTAATATAAAAAAATGCTATATAACATCAGTAAGTACAATTAAAAAAGGTAAGTTTTAAAATGAAGATTTATAAATATAGGTATCTATGAAAAATATTCTAGTAAAGAAGAGATACAAAGATTCTGTTGATTTTTTGTTATGGTTTCAAGAAAGTAAATAATGTTAGTCTTGAAGTTACCGTAGAATTGTAATGAAAAGTGATGCATTAAGATTTACATAGAATTTATAGCAAAAGTGTTTTAACATCTGCATCATAGAGCCATAATTTTAATTCAAAAGAATGAAGAGTGATATTTTATCTGTCGTTAGAATATGTTTTGGTATAAGATTAAATGTCCGAGGACCAATAAAACTGCAATGTGTTTGCATTAATTTGTAATTGATTTGAGGGGTGTAAAAGATATTATTAGTCTTTTTGCTAATTCTATTTTCATTTTTTTTGAAACAATTTTTGTTTGTTGAAGAAAATGCGGAATGCACCATTGACCATAGCGAATTAAAAAAAAAACAAAAGTTATTTTTCTTGCATTAGCTACCACGTCTTTTTGTGGAAAGAAAGGATCTTTTTGTGAATCGTCTTGAAGACACCCATGTTGCAAGAGGGAGGAAGTACAGAGGCCGGCAAATCGTCTGGGTACAAAATTTGGGTGTGCATTTGGCGTGTTTCCCGACCGTGCTTTGGTGTGGGAATCAATGACGCTAGTTCCTCGGAGCATCTTACTTTGAAATACTGGTAGAACAATGAAAGCATTTCCACCCGACGCCTGCGCTCTTAAGATTGCAAGATAGGAGAATCTATCAATCATTCCTTCGGCTTCTGGCATAAATATAAAATACCAAACAGTATTCTTCTGTCAGTAACCTTTCGTCTGCGTAGTTGAATTTCAGAACCCGACGTCTATTGCATGTCTGACGCCTCGCCTTACGCTCCGCGCCACAAATAACATCTGTGTACGTGGAATTTCAAACGAAGCTACCGTTGAAATTCAGTTTTAAATTAAAAAAAATCGTCAATGTCGCCATTTCCGGCGGCACGTTGGTGTGGATATGCTCCAGGAAAGTATAAGTATCTACTACGATTTAGTGAACCAGCAGTATTCCTTCAAATATGGAAAGATTGACGGTAATACTCAGTTGCACCAAGCGGCTATATATTACGTGTTTCGTCATTGCCTATCTCGGTTACTTTATCCCGGTGACTATCAGGGAACAGGCTGTTTTTGGAGCCAGTTCCTATTGGATTTACAAAGTGGTCACAAACTGGCACAAACACTAACTGGGCGAAGCCGAACCAAAAGCTGATCGCAGGGTCTAGCAGCAAAACCTCAAAACCTGCGGAGCAGGTTTTTAACTGCTAGTGTTCCATTATTTGGCTACAATCGTGTACGAACTATTTGACTAGTTCATTTTCATGTCACAGATTTTATAGTAAAAATAAATTAATCACCAAAACTTTTTTGAAGTGAAAACTTCTTTGTGATTTTTTGAAACTCGATGAAACGGAAACGAGCGACACTAAAAAGAGACAAAACATACATATATATTTAATTTTTATTTTAACTTTATGAGTAAAACCTCAAATTGTTGTATTTAATAAATGAAGACAATATAAGCGAAACTCAATCGAAAATCTGAAAACAGAAAAATCAGAAAAAGATAACACCTCTGGGACTCGAACCCAGGACCTCTCGCTTTCCGGGCGAACGCGTTAACCAGTGCGCCACGGTGTCGATATCCAATTCGGTCATTTTTAACTGTATCATTCTTCGAGTAAGAACCACCCATACTATCTTCATTTTTTGACACCGTGGCGCAGTGTTTAGCGCGTTCGCCCGGAAAGCGAGAGCTCCTGGGTTCGAGTCCCAGAGGTGTCAATATCTTTTTCTGATTTTTCTGTTTTCAGATTTTCGATTGAGTTTCGCTTATATTGTCTTCATTTAATTAAATACATGTATATGATTTAGCCTGCGAGAGAATGAGATACTGATAAAATATTTATTTAATTCACGGGTACTCGGTTCCAATATAATACGATAAATCCACAGTCCCACGCAAGTCTCCTTTGGTGAAGTGGTATAAAGCGCCTGAAGAACCTTTGCAGACATTTAGCAGACCAAGGATCAAATCATACGAAATCGATACCCAATCTTCGAACCACTCTAAAAGAACCGACAAAAAAACACAAAAGAAATTAGCTAGCGACTCCGAAGAAGAAAATACAAATACTAATAAGATGACTAAATGTACAGGAAAAGGTGCCCTGGAATTCGACGACCAAAATATGGAAAAAGTCATCCTTCACATTAATAAGAAGTTCTGAAGATTTCACTTCTTCTGCCTATTTTTTTAATGGATGAAGAGGTCTCATAAACCATTATTATGTATGTCACCACATTGATAATCAACCTTTCATTCCAGTAACGTTCGTTAATTACTTTTTTTAAATTCATGGGCCGTCCGCCCTGCGACAAAGAAATGGGTCAGTGAAACAATGGACTTACGAAAGAAAAGAAGTTAAATACTGGGGAATAATTAATATGCGAGTCACATCGACGCCATTTGTGTATTATTACCATACTTTTTGTCAAGTTTCTCACACATCTCTCTGTTTTTGGTAACAGGTAATCGGTTGTTATTTAGGTGATTTGCGAGGCATGACTTAATGCCACATTTCAAAACGTGTACGCTGAAAACAATGGTTGACAAGACATGATATATTACAGCGAAGAAATGGTAAACAATTTTCAATTAAATGAGGACAATATAAGCGAAACTCAATCGAAAATCTGAAAAAAGAAAAATCAGAAAAATTGGCACCTCTGGGACTCGAACCCAGGACGGACTTCTCAAAATTGGTAGGTAGGTAGAAATTCAAAATTCAAATGAACTGAAATGGTCGGGGTATGAAACAACTGAAACCGAGAACATTTTTCAATTTTATTTAATATATATTTTTTCAAATTTAATTGCCGGCAACCCGGGCGTTTATCTTGTCTTGTCTATCAATTTGGAAGGCGGGAATGGGTACCACCGCCCCGGGAACCTTTATTGGATAACCAACACCTTTGCCATAGGTCACCCCAAATGGTTCGCTACGTTTGGTGATTTAGCAGGGGTGCCCGGCTTCGTGGGGTGAGGTTTGTCTAGGTCTTGGATGCGGATGACCAGGACACACTGAACCCCAGATTCCTTCTCATCCCTTAAACTCTTTCATTTCCAGAACTCTCCTCTCCTACTTTTTCTTAAAAAAACCTTCCAGACAGCATCCCCAAAGATGACATAGCTCGTGTAAAAATCAATATTTGTTTGTTTGTTTGCTCGTATGTTATGCGCCATACTGTTCATCCGATTGCGATGAAATTTTGGTGATTTATTTTGAACGCCCGCGAAAGTTATAGGCTATATATAATTGTAAGCTCTGACGTTATGAAATTTGGATAAATGAAAATGAGTGTATCTTATATATAAAAATCAATATTTGTTTGTTTGTTCGTATATTATGCGCTGCCATACCGTTCATCCGATTGCGATGAAAATTTGGTGATTTGTTGTGCACACCCGTGAAGATTATAGGCTATATATAATGGTAAGCTCTGGCGTTATGAAATTAGTTAGTAGGGGGGGAGGAGGGGTTTATAAACAAACAAGTAAATTACCCGCCATACTAGACGATGTTTGTTCTGAGACGGGTAAAACTTCCCACAAACATTTAATTGAACTTCTTCAGGCTTAAAGTCAAAAACTTATCTACAAAAAACATACAAATAATTCTAGAACAAGTCAAACAACAACAAAAAACATACCAATAATTCGAGGGCTTGAAGTCAAACAACGGTATTACCAAAATTGTAGATAACGTTGTTTGATTTTAAGCCATCAACTCATTGGTATGTTTTTTTTGTAGATAACATAATTTGACTTTCATTGGATAAAATATGTATATTTTCGATTCACGATTTATGATATTTTATTTATAACTTCCGAGTTAACTATTCAGTACTAAAACGAATTAATAGTGTAATATTATATTGAATTAATTAGCCGAGTTTTCTACCAAGTTTATTTATATTAATACACCTGTAGTCATCCTACAGATAAGCTATCAAAAGGATGAGGAATAGTCCCTAAGACATGTATAAAATATTATATATTTTTGGTAGATATGAATTTAAGCCCTCGGAATGTGCTAAGCATTTAGAGAGGAAGACATTGCCAGTCCTGGTAAGAAAAACAAAGTTACAAAATAAATTGTAATAAGTGACGTTTAAAAAGTGATACGTTATTTTGAAAATGCAAAATTACATAACTTTGAAATAATAGTGATTTGAAACAAAACTGGTTAAAATGATTTCCTGGAAAATGGTGATTCAATTGGCCTAGTAATCGTACTATGAATAATAATTTATGGGTACAATCAAGACAAGAAATGTGCCCAATGCGTCTATAACTCCACTATGTAAAGCTTTATCATTCATTGGCAAAGTGCTCGCAATATGTAATATGAAAATTCGTATACTCACTAAATAGTGACCATAGAAATATCCAATATGTTTATGCGGTCATTATTAAGTAAACGAATCAGATATAAAAACGGTGTGTAAATGCCCGAACATTACAATAATAATTTATGGGATCTATAACTTTGCTCGGAGGCGGTGCAGGGGCGTATTGGAGATGAAAATTGATCATTAATTAAAGTGTTGAAATTTGACGTGGTGATGAAATTTTGTCTTGCTTAGGCGCTCGCAGAAGTCTAGTCACTAGCGTGATATATTTGTTTTGCTGGGAAGAAAGGTAACACTTTTTTTGATTTATTTTAATTATTATTTTTTATTTTAACTTTTTATGAGTAAAACCTCAAACTGTAATATTTAATTAAATGAAGACATTATGAGCGAGACTCAATCGAAAATCTGGAAACAGAAAAATCAGAAAAAGATATTTACACCTCTGGGACTCGAACCCAGGACCTCCCTACTTTCCGGGTTGGGCGCTCTTATCCAGTTAGTTTGAGGTTTTACTCATAAAAAGTTAAAATTAAAATAATAATATTCATCCTAGACTTGCAGAAGAGTCAATAGATGTCGCACATTAAATAAAATGGATAATAATTTATCCAGACACCATCTAGATTGCATTTAGTTCGAGTTGAATCTTGCAATCATTCATAAAGATGGCAGCCAATAAAAATATGCGTTAAGAAAAATGAAGATAATATGGGTGGTTCTTAGTCGAAGTATGGTACAGTTAAAAGTGACCGAATTGGATATCGACACCTTAGCTCAGTGGATAAGAGCGCCCAACCCGGAAAGTAAGGAGGTCCTGGGTTCGAGTCCCAGGGGTGTAAATATCTTTTTCTGATTTTTCTGTTTCCAGATTTTCGATTGAGTCTCGCTCAAAATTATTTTTATTTTTATACGCTACTGCTTCGAATCAATCTGGAATGTTTACATGTTGTAACAGCATATAAAGTTTTGACCGGTTTACCTGGAGTACTAAAAATAGATGTCATTTTTCTGTCCGATATAATTTTCTTACTATTAAAACAAAACGAAAATATTTTTCAATCAAATGTCACCACTGATTACATTTCCACTTACCGCGACGGTAACACGTGATAAGTGCTGTTTCGTGTGAAGCCATGGTGCAAGAACGACAGGAAGTGCTTATTACGTGACCAATTAGGCTATACCCGACTTCTCACTTGTGACGTATGATGAAAAATATGTGCATCTTCTTTGGTTTAAAAAAAATATCATCGATTGGTAATATTCTACTTTTTTTAACCCAAAAAAGCTCCAGGAGTTGCTGGTTGAGATGATTTTTCACAAAAACGGCCTATTATTAATAATAATAATAACCTTTATTCAGACAGTAAATTATATATAATTATTTATAATAAAATTTTCATATATATATATTCACTTATCATGCATCGACTCCCTGTCTGTATGTCACTAGTTGACAAAGGCCTCCAACTGTCGCCATTTCTCTCTATCATTAGCTATTCTTGTCCATGTACCACCTGCTATGGCTTTGATGTCGTCAACCCAAGACTAAGAAACAAACAAGAACCAAAGATGCCATAAAAACAATAAAAAAGCTAAAGTGGAAGTGTTCAGGCCACACAATTAGAGGAAGTGAAAAATGGTCAAAATTAGTCATGAATTGATTCACAAGTGACAAGAAGAGAAAACGAGGTAGACCATTTAGACAGTGGGTTGACGACCAAATATTATTACTATTTATTAAATTGCTAATAATAAAGTCTAAATCGTCACAAAGCTAGTCATGCCTTTGGCGCGAACTTGCTAGAAGAAAAATGTGCTCCATGCAAACCAGCAAAAGGTAAAAAACCAATGCTTGCGAAACTAGTCACCAGACGTGGCGAACCACTTGGGTTGACCTATGGCAGGGGTATTGGTTATCCAATAATTGCTTAAAATTTGGTAGTCTTCGCGTGTTCCGATAACCGCCGTGACTACTGTCCACTGTAAAACTGAAATTAAACTAAATGCATTGGAATATAATTTTGTTGACTACTTCACCCCTGTCTTGTTGCAGTTGCAAGCTGAGACACAATAAACGAATTGGAGTCATGCAACCGCGACCGATCACATACGAGATAAAGTTGGCATAATGCAAGGGCGGTGCCCATTTACTCCTTCGGCGTGTGACCTTATTTAGTGAATAGCAGCCGATATACTCGTGGCAGAGCTGAATGCAATATGTAAACTGCTATTTCATACCTTAAGTGCATTCAAAGGTTGCTAAATTTAACGACCCGGTAAGCTGTAATTTCGTTCCAATAAAATACACATAATGGGCACGTAAATACCATTGTCAGTAACAGTAAAAATATGTCTTTATTGCGAAAGTGCATTAAATGTGGTATGCTAATTTTGTCTCCTGTTGATTTAGAGCTAAAGTCACATGTCAGTTAAATTTTCAGCGTCTAGAAGTTTTGGTGTAGGAGGTGACCCATGGCCATTTAACTAGATATTATTTTTTGTTAAAAGTGCATTGTCAGTAGTTGTTAGTTTGACATTTACAGTTTATCGTTGAACGGTGAGATTTATAACCATTGTGACGTCATCTATTTCTGAATCATATGGAGCTATTAACACTTCAAATCGGACCCGTTTTTCACGAGGTCAACAGTTAAAAAAATTGCTTCGAAAACATGAAAGGAAACACAGGTAATTACGGTAAACGGTGATTGATTCAATGATCAATCGGTTCGAGTCCCAGAGGTGCCAATATCTTTTTCTGATTTTTCTGTCTCCAGATTTTCGATTGAGTTTCGCTAATATTGTCTTCATTTAATTAAATATAACAATTCGAGGTTTTACTCATCAAGTTAAAAATAAAAATTAAATACAGTCTATTTTAATTCCACTCAATGAAAGAGAACGGTGAAAAAAGCTTCAATATCTAAATAATATTTTTTTTTTGCATTTGAAATATAAACCTACCCGTAGTAAAGATTTGGCATTAAACTTCAGCTTGTTGAATAATGTTACGATAAAATGTGTAAACTGTCTTCCTATGTACATAAAATATGTAGTAATCAATATAATGTCATATTGATTGAGTGCTATTTAATGAATGCCATCGGTAATGCACAAACCTGTCTATATTATTAATAACTATTTTATTGACAGCCCATACACACCTCTCGGAATGCTAAAAATTCTTCACACCGAACAACCACCGCCAGGGTCGACACCACGACCTGTCATATATTCCACACGATAGAACGGATTTTTTGGACCAGCATAGAATGATAAGACAAACGATGAATTATTTCGAATGCATTAAAATAGGATTAAAATATTCGATAGAGAAATAAAATGTTTTTTTAGAATACCGCAATTAATTTAAAACAATTAAAACCATTACAAGATATTTATTTTTAATCATTCAGAATGGTTATCTTTCAACTAAATTAGGGAGAAATTCTGTAAATGTTAAAAAAATGGTATTTACGTAAAACGAATTTGTATTTTTTTTCGCACGTAAGTTTTTAAACACACATCCTATGGTTCAAAGTCTCGGCTTAGTATTCGGCTCGGGAACCCATCACGTTTCCCGGCTGTCTTCAGCTACGTCACCAGCCTACATCCATTGCAGCTCTCCTCGCACAGCCTCTGGGGTTGCTTTCCTAAACACTGTTTGGGACAGCCAATTGAATCTCTGTCTTCCAGCTTATTGATTCAGATTTTAAAAATTTGTTTCTGATAAAATTTGCAATCAAACCTGCGTATTTTCCTGTGCTTAAAGGAATGAACAAATGTGTAGTAAATGCTAAGACAGGAATGTTTGGAGTGTGTTTGAATATATATTATCTCTACTAGCAATAATTATAAACACGTAAATTTATCCTAACGATAGGGCCCAAGGCAACAACGAAGTGTTGTTACCCGTGACTACTTGACAGTTGATCCCCGACAGTTAGCCCCCCCGGCTACTAATACTTAGGTATATACAATATGCAGTCAGTGTACCTACTTACATAAAATATAAGTGTCCCCGAAGGCTGTGCAGAGACGATATACCGCCGAATAATAAAAATATTAAACATATTTAATTAAATGAAGACAATATTAGTGAAACTCAATCGAAAATCTGGAAACAGAAAAATCAAAAAGATATTGTAGAAAATTTACTCTACTTTTAAAAAGGTTTGAGCCATTTTTTCGAAGACGTTCATCAATGAAGTGAAAACTTGTTTAGCTTTTTTTCTCCAACAGACCCCTGGGGATGTGAGTTATTTATATTTAAAATTAATAAAAACAACACCTTACCATTAATATGTTTGACATATAACTATTTTAAAACTTTATAACCAGTTTTTCAACTATAAAGTTAGCGGTAGGCACCAGATTTTATTTTTCTGGACGATGAATTAATAACTTCGGGAGGTATTCATTTAGAAACATCTTAAATATTTGTAGCACGTTCTTCAGAATTAATTAAAATGAACGCGGCGGAAAGGTCGAATGTCCAGGCCCGCTAGGGCGAACTCGACCGTACGTTCGTCTAATTCTCCGTGCCGCGGGCGGAGTATTAGACTATATTTGTTTACACGCTTTCTTCACTTACGACGTTAAGATTCCCACATTATTTATCTTCTTCTTCTTTTCTTTGATAGGACAAATTCGACAGTAGGTCCGTCCAATACACGGGTCGCAAGTCGCAATTTGTATGCACGGCTTTTTTACTCACGTCGTTAAGATTCTGAATATATTTTAGGGTATATTGTCGTCACCGCAGTGGCAACTCAAATGATAAATCAAAAATATAAAACTACCCGACCTTTTGCAAGGAATTGCCTTTTTTGTAAATTGACTAATATCTTTTATAGCGTTACACCCTGTTTTTAAATAAGGTATGGTTATTAAACATGTACGAACTACGATTATTTATTTTCCTTAGATGCAGGTTAATGCCTTTTACTAATAGCACGGAGTCGACAAATTGACATTTAACATAATAATTTTATACACATGCTTTATTTAATATTTAAATGAAATGTTAGATTCATTTATAGAACCCATTAGTTATTTGCATAAAATGTGTCAGGCCGAGTATTCGATATCGGATTTATACCACCATGCAAATTATAATATTTAATGCACTTATTTTTAAACACGTGCGTGCTCACATTTATTGGTAGATTAAGTGTATTACCTAGATTGAATATTTTCAAATGTTTTTTATTAGATAACGTTTCAAAATATGTCGCTATGCCTATCATCGGATATAATATGACAGTTTTGGGATAAAATACCTCCCCGGAAAACAATCTTGAATAAACGAAAGTAAAGAAATGTGAATAATATCAACTATGCGAACTTAACCCTTTGAGGAGTATCGCCGCACGTATGCGGCGGCACTCGGACGATCCAGATAGAGTTCGCCGCATATGTGCGGCCGTACGAATTTATTCAGTTTTTTCTATGCCATGTTTATAATATCGATTAAATTATGATTTATGGATAATACAAATATATTTGTCAAACATTTTTACGCATTCTAATAAAAATTGTTACGTATCTGTATATATAAAAAATTAGGTTCCATATGTTTGTGTCCTCTTATCTCGAAAAGTAATCGATGGATTGACTCAATTTTTTTTACAAAACATTGCATTTTAAAAGGTTAAATATAGTAATAAAAAAGCTCCGAAATTAACTTGAGTAGTAAAAGAAGGTAAGAAGATAATTAATTGAATCGATTACAAAATTAAGAAAAACTTGAAAAATAAGTCACTCCCAAGATGTAGATGACAAATAATAACTCACTCCTCAAAGGGACCGGAAAAGGCAGGGGATTGGATTCTAGAAATGAAATCCAACTAATTTTGCTTTTCTGATGTCGAAGGATCTCACATACCGACTGCAAACACGTAGTGATATTTTTTTAAATATCGTCCTTTGAAACATACTACAAAAAGGATTGAAATTAATGATCAGGAAAGAACAAAAGCAGATGTGAAAAGCAATCAGATATAGCACAGTAAGAAGTAGCCAGATCAGTTAGCCTATGCTAGGTAAGATGTTGGCTGAAATCGTGGAAGAAGACGGGAGCATCAGGAGAAGGTCAGAGAACTTGAGAAGAATGGCTAGGGACAGAAACTGGTAGACAACACTTATAACTTATATATATGACGAGGTCAAAATTCCATCCTGGGAAGTGGCACTACGATGAAGAAGATACTTTTTGGAAACGCAATTTGTGGAAGAAGACTGAAGAAGTTTCGGAAGACTTAGGAACTGTGGAAGAGTGAGCCACGGACAGAAAATGGTAACGATCACTTAAATAAAAGGCCACACTCAGATTTAGGATATATTTAGATATTGAAGAAGGTAACTTAATCAAGTTTGTAGAATAAAACTGGAAACTGGAAGGATTAGAAGACTCAGTCACTGAGTAGGAATGATTAGAAACAGGAGCCTGTAATGAGCAGTCATAGAGGAGGCTAAATCCCACCCTGGATACAGCTTCCCCCGTGAAGATGTTTAGATCAGTTGGGCTATAATCTTCCTAACGGATCCTACCGGCTGCGCCTTTATTATTCCAATAGACCTATTGGAATATTAAAGTCAGATAAGTCAGACAGTTTGATAATGTCTTCAGAAGGCGAAACAGTTGTCACGCGTAATAATAATTACATGTCAGAACTTGTTTATAAATAAATCGTTTTTTATAAATTAAATAATAATAATTTGAATGCATAAAAGAAATAAAAATAAAAATAAAAATGGTGTTCTACTAATTAAATTTGATAACAATAAATATTAAAAGTGCTTGTAACAGTTTAAATTTTAAATGAAACCGGGACACTTTCGTAAGTATTAAAAATGTAATTTATTATTGGAACACGTAAATATATAATAACGCATGCTGCTAACTACGTCTGAACTGGCTGGTATTCTAAAGTCAAGAGAGGGTGAGTGAGACCATGCTAAACATGGATCTAGTATCACCTTTCGTTCTCTCTCTCTAAACTACCGAGGTCGTAGAGGTGACCTAACCTCACATTATATAAGAAACTGATCGGTACATAACAAGCAGCAAGGTAACAATTAAGGTAGTAATTTAAACAAGCCAGAAGTTATACAGAACAGAGCTATGAGATGTATTCTGGGGAAAGGCAAATACGCAAGGGTTAATCAAATGAGAGATGAGCTAAATTGGATTCCAATAAAAAGAGACTTCAATTTAATGTGTTAATGTTTGTGCATACAGTCATGAAAAACAAGATGCCAAAATATTTTAAGGATGATATTGTTTTTAATGTACATAATTACGAAACAAGGAATAATATAATATAAATAGAGTTAGATTGCCACAAATGAAAACATTTAAATCACACAATTGCCTAATATATAGAGGACTAAAGATGTAAGAAGAAATGCCTGAAAGTATGAGGAATGAAGAAAAAATGAATGTATTTAAAATAAATATTATGCTTCCTGTAAAAATATTTAAATTTCTAAAATGAAATGTTACATTGTGCATGTTAGTTTATATTCTAATGTAGTATAAATAAACTCACTCAATAAATAATAATAAAAAAGCAAAATCAAATTATGAGAATTTCAATGATTTGGGAAGTCAAGAAAATAATGTTTTTGTTGAACCTTAGCCAGCACTAGTGGGAACGATGATGTTATAACTAAGCCTGGCAGAGTTGTGAAACTTTCTATATGATATAGCCAGAGTGATTACGCTTAAATTCTTTGTCAATGTTGTCTAGTTTGAGATTAAAAAAAATGGAAGGAGGGAAGGATGTTAAGTATCTGTTGATGTTATGTTGGTATTTGGAAAATCTGCCACATGCGCACAGTTAGGTCTGTCGAGTTACTTCACGCGTGACCTTGCACGTGTAAATCAGCTACAAAGATGCTGAGTTTTGTCTTACACAATTCAAAGGAATTGACCAACCTTACAGTTATGTTATATCTTATGTATATTATATTACTAAGACTGTTTATGTTCCTTAAATAAATAAACAAACAAATAAGGCTCCCTTACTTTAGCCATATGCGTAGCATTCTCGAGAGCGGATCACAGATATGTGGAACTAAGGACATCGTGTATGTACTAATGGTTGAGAAAATACAATAGAAATTTTTACGATACCTCTATATGAGAGAGTTAGGTTTTTACCCATGGCTGTTTCCAACAGCATTATCTCGGGAATGCTGGGTATCTGCAGCCTTAGTTCCAGAAGAGATGTCGCATTACTGCTGATGGCTTATAAACTTCTAAATGGTTTAATATCGGTACCAGATATTCTGGCTGAAATAGGATTCTATGTCACGGATAATTTCAGGCGAGGTCGCCAACATAGGCTTTTGATTCTTCCCAGGTGCAGAACTAACTTACCAATGGTGATGCCCCTGGGAAGACTCAGTAGGTTCTCGCCCGGTACGACGAAAACGTACGTACCACACATAAAAAACCTAAACAAATCCTCCGTAAAGTTTAACCTCCCCATATTGCAGCCATGTACCTTTGCAAAATTTTTTTTAACAAACAACTAAAAAAATCAATTTTCCAACAACCACTAATATAAATTCATGATGAAAGAGAAAGGGGCCTTTTTGGCCCGGAGCTCTGTATGCCAATATTTCAAAAAGTCAAAAAAGACTCACTAGGTTAATTAACTGCCTTGCAGGAAATGTGGATGTTTCCCACATTTCCTGCAATGATTTTAAGCGTGAAATAGCACTTATTTTTTAACTAAATGTATTACTTTAACTGTAAATGTAATTATTATTCTTTTCTTACCGCTTTTGTAATGTATTGGTTTTATGCTGTTTTTGAAAATAAATAAAAATAAATAAACAGTGCCAATAAACGTCTTATAAGTAAATTATAATCAATAAACTTTTATTATAAATAAAAATTTTATTATCAATAAACCGCATCTATATAACAGATCTACATGATTTTTTTTTGCTTTTAGGGAATGTCTCCGTGTAAGCTATAATAAAATGTATGAATAGTTTTTAGTATCTTTGTAACTATTCGTAGTACTATTGCAAAGTAATGTATTGATTCATATCTTCCATAATATTCTCGGAAAGAACTGATTGTTCTTAGTTATTGAACGCGCTGTTTCACAATGTCGAAAATAGACAGTTGTGTCATATAAAATCAGGGCTCGGCGTTAAGGAGACAATCATTTCAGATTGACATTTATGAAATTAGAGTCATTATAATTTTGTTCACAATCTCAATACAATGTGTTTTGTCACATTTCACAGAATAATCAATTATTATCCGTGTAATTTGCAGTGTGATTTTGATTAATTGGTACTTTGGTTGCTCGGCAAAGGGTGCAATAAACTTAATGATAAGAACGAGACAAGAAACCTGAGGAGTTGATGATCTTTCACAATCCATTATTAAGGCATCAAGAAGTCGGAGACCCTTGATAGCAGTGAGGTGGTTATTTTTTCTTTTAGTTCCTTTAGGGGGTATTTCACCATCCTCCTCTTAGCTTATCCACACACATAATAAATATTAATAAATAAAAAAATAAATACTCGCAACTGGTAAAAAATTCAGCTAACTTATCCTACATGTAGACATTATTCATAGGTTCATGTTCCGAATAGTAAACACAGACTTTTTCAATAAATAAATCCTGTATAAATAATCTAAAATGTACGTCAACGTTTGAATAATCTGTGAGGAGGTTGGTGAAATACCCCCTTAGTGTGTTTAATTACGCGTGGCAGTCATCATATTATATACCTAATAACTAAGTATTTGCACCGTTCATAAGAATTATTATATAGTTTAAAAGTAAATTTCAATAATTTAGCGGATATGGGTAATAAATTTTTTTAATAGGTTGAAAAAAAATAAATTTATTAATGTTTATTTAAACATTACTACATGGGCGATGCATTATGTTAATTAATTGTTTTTAATTTTTTAATTAAAAAAAAAAATAAAAATTTAATAATTTATTAATATTCGACTAAAAATAAGATTTTTTTTAAATGTGAATACCGCACAAGTGTTCCAACTGCTCCCAAACGTTTGGAGCCAATGAGACCATGGCTTCCCCAATTGTGGGGTATGTTGTGAGGCTAAAGATAGTGGGGAAGGGAAGGAGATGGGGAAGATGAAAGTGAGATGTACCTGACTATTAAGATCTGGTTATCAAAAACGACCAAAACTATTTAAAACAACGTTTCAATTCTAAATGATGGCCTTACTTCGGGGTGATATTCAAAGTATATTAAGTATAATAGAAGTTCTGATAAGATAAAAAGTTAAATTGACAGTCCTCCTCACGAATTATTCCTGATCCGATGCGGACTGTAGGTTGTTGTGTTGGTGTTATACTTTTACTGTCTGCATATTTTTTATAATTTCCTCATATTCGTGTCTACTTGAAGTGAAGTGACACAAAACTGCGCTATACAAATGTAATGTTATTATTATTATTATTACTTATCCATATTGTTGATCTTCATGTTATTTTTGTACTTATATACTCTCATCTTTTCCTCGACTTCATGTTCACTTTGTTGATCTTCATGTTATTTTTGTACTTATATACTCTCATCTTTTCCTCGACTTCATGTTCACTTTGTTGATCTTCATGTTATTTTTGTACTTATATACTCTCATCTTTTCCTCGACTTCATGTTCACTTTGTTGATCTTCATGTTATTTTTGTACTTATATACTCTCATCTTTTCCTCGACTTCATGTTCACTTTGTTGATCTTCATGTTATTTTTGTACTTATATACTCTCATCTTTTCCTCGACTTCATGTTCACTTTGTTGATCTTCATGTTATTTTTGTACTTATATACTCTCATCTTTTCCTCGACTTCATGTTCACTTTGTTGATCTTCATGTTATTTTTGTACTTATATACTCTCATCTTTTCCTCGACTTCATGTTCACTTTGTTGATCTTCATGTTATTTTTGTACTTATATACTCTCATCTTTTCCTCGACCATGTTCACTTTGTTGATCTTCATGTTATTTTTGTACTTATATACTCTCATCTTTTCCTCGACTTCATGTTCACTTTGTTGATCTTCATGTTATTTTTGTACTTATATACTCTCATCTTTTCCTCGACCATGTTCACTTTGTTGATCTTCATGTTATTTTTGTACTTATATACTCTCATCTTTTCCTCGACTTCATGTTCACTTTGTTCATCTTCATGGTATTTTTTACTTATGCTTTCTCATTTTCCTCGTCTTAATGTTCTCTTAGCCACATTGGTAATCTTCATGGTTTTTTTGTATTTATCTTCATATTTTTTATAACTTTCTAATCTTCATATTTACTTAACCATATTTTGGTGTGCTGTTTAAACTTGTCTATTTTCACGGACTCCGGCTCCGGAATGGCTGCGGCTTACTTAATGGAATTGTGTATTCCAGAAAATTCCAACTGTCGACAGTCAACCCTGAGGTCAGCAGCGTCATCAGCTATCGGAAGGTTAAAGGAACCAAAGCGCACATCAGATACTAAGTTCGATGAGCGCGCTTTCGGAGTGCCAGGACCTAAAGCCTGGAATGGACCGCCACACGACTTAAGAATGATCACAGACTCAGCAACAATGCCCGCGACATTGTAAATAACTAATTTGCAAAAATGTAAAAAAAAGGAAAAAATAAATAAATCATATTTGTAAGCGTATGTAAAGGTTATTTCATGAACATTCTCCAGCCCTAAACTAAAGTCTAACTAACTAACTAACTAACCATCACGCCGTTTCCCCGCAGGGGTAGGCAGAGAGGACGGACCGCCAAACAACTCGGTCCTGGCACACACTCTTTGCTTCACTCACATTCATACATCGTCTCATACATACTCTTCTATTATTCTGGCTTTTGACATGGCCCGACTCAAGTATCTGATTCACTTGATCGTGCCATGTCTTCCTCGGGCGTCCCCGACTTCTTCTACCATTCACATTTGCGTCATATATTCTTCTTACACTACTTTCTTCGTTCATTCTCTCTACATGCCCAAACCATCTGAGGGTCCCTTTCTTAATCTTACTCATTATGCTTACATCAGCCTTACATTCTTTGCGGATCTCCACATTTCTCACACGATCATACATGGTTTTACCACACATACGCCTCAGGGATCTCATTTCTACAGCATTCAGTTTACTTTCATCCTTCCTCTGCCAGTTCCATGCCTTACTGCCATACATCAGGGTAGGTACCAGGACTTCATTGTGGACTGCTAGTTTCGCTCCTTTTGACAGTTTTTTATTAGCGCCAACGGCATTCAGTCCTCCATTAACATTTGCCATTAATCTTAGCAAATGTAATACTAACAGTGATAAGGGTAGCAAATAATGCAAAATCATGCAAAGTCGAGTGTTTTAAATATAATGTCCTCCGCGTGCAAAACCGTATCTTCTCCAAGCATAAACTTTCTAATTAAAGTACAAATGGTTTAATTATATAGAACCTAAGAATTTTTAATAAATTGTACAGCACTTTTGACGTGATTTTTCACAAAAACGGCGCTCTACAAATTATCCAATTATTATAACTATGGTATTTTTTTTTTAAATTTCGAGTTCAAAAAACATATAAACCATAATTTATGTATTATGAATTATGGATTATAAAGCAATTACTATAAAGCATCTTTGCAACATGAAAGGACAGCGTTGGAATGCATGGTATTCATTAGTACACCAACCAATCAAATAATACCTAGCCACCTATAAATTAGCCACTCTGTGTACAGAGTGCAGAGGTAACAGTCCCAAGAGATGACTGAACTATGAGAGCGTGAGAAATTCGCAGCATGAATGGAGTAGGTACTTTAAGTACTGCCACTGCATGAATAATTGCACCGAGTAATATTAGCTAATCGAGCGATAAACTATTGAATCGGTCATTAATTCTCTCGGTGACATCACCGGGGGGTTTTATATACCAGTTTATCCTTGAAATTTAAGTCATAAAGTGGATCGAGGTGTAAAATACATTTAACTTTAAAGGTGCCGGTAACCCGGGCGTTTATTATTATCAAGAGTTATTTACATTTACATATATGTGCGCTACCCGACTCACTAGACAATATCTGTTCTGCGAGACAATATCTGTTCATTAATCTAAATGTTGTAGCATCACACTGGGCAAAATTGTCAAAGATCAAGCATCATTTTACTCAGACTGTATTCTTTATGTCCTAATCGGCGGCTTGGCAAGTGGTCATGGCCGGCGTGGTCTAGCAGTAAGGCTCTTGACTCGCAATCCGTCGCGTGATCGAATCCCGGCGTTGCAAATTAATTTGTGTTATTTCACAATTAAATCATTTAAAATAATATAATGTATATTTGCGGCACGTTCCAGAGTGGAAGATACTCTCAGTATCGCCCTGGTGTAAGACCAACATTCAGAATTGAAACGTTGCTTGAAATGGCTTTAGCCGTGTTTGGTGACCAGATCTCAACAGTCAGGTACTTCCAACCTTCCTTTTCCCGATCTCTATCCCCTTCCCACTACCTTCAGCCTCACAACATAACCCAATTGGGAATGCCGTAGTCTCACTGACTCTAGACGGGAGCAATTGGGACTTTTGGGAGGTATACATAAAAACAAACAAAAAATCACAAATGAAAATTTGAAAAATAGTGTCCATATTTTACGAACGTAACTTTTAAATTTTAGTCAAGTCACTTCATTAACAGCCCTTCACACTAATGATGATCGTGACGACGGGTTCGAAAGTCCAGCTGGAGAGGTCAAAGGGTCTCCCAAAATCGCCCCCACGCAGCTGGTGGGCAGGCGCATCCGCCGCTAATTCTTGGATACACCTCACCCGATGAACCCGGGTACCCTTGCTAACTACTTTGGGTTACTTATGGCAGAGGTATTCGTTATCCAATAAATGGTTCTCGGGTACCCATACCTGCCTCCCAAATTGAGAAAATGAAATTAAAACTGAGTTCAAATTAATGTGCCTTTGGGCTCATCTAGTTTTTGCAATGGGATACTGCATATAAACAAGTGCCACATCTTTGACTAGAATGTTTTGAATTTCAGGTAAATAAATTTTAGACATTAAAAGCTGTAGATTTGTCTTAGGTCCAAAATATCACTTTCTTGGAACAATTGTTTGGAGGAGTGTGTGTTGATTTTATTATATATAATCTTCATAATTGATTTTTTGGGTTTTTACGTGATTATCTTCCAACGAATTATTCCAGAGGAAATGGATGATTTCTCACTGTTTTTATTACAGTTTATTTATAGTTTTTTCTAAATCCTAGTATTAAATCGAAGCATCGAAAGTATCTACCACAACAGTGCGGCTGTGTGCACTAATGTAGGTAGGTACTAGCACAACTCCATAATTACTTAGCCAGTACAAACAAATGGCGAACAAGTGGTCGGGAGATGAACAAGAAGGAGCATTCTTTCCACTTGTTCATTGGTCGTGCAGTTGTTTGCGCAACTCCATCAGGTTCAAAGGCCTCGCAGCTTCCCATGACGGATTTCCACAACCGAGAGACAAGCACCATACACCATATTGTACCGTGTCCCGTTGTATATATCACATGATGAACAACTAAAGATCGTGTACATCGGTCGGTTTTTATCAGATTTTTACTTCATTTTCTAGTTTGAATAGCTACTTCGTATCAATACACTCCCATGATTTATTTTTCATTATGTTAACTCACTAAATAAATAAATAAATAAATAAATAAAAATAAAATCGGTGATTTTTTTAAAATTCAACGATTCAAGTATGAATGTAGAAGATTGAGACGAAATGAGGATAATTTTGAAGCAATTAAATTTCAGTTTGACAAAAAAAGCATGATTATTTCCAATAAAAAGGGTAGTTGGCGTAGTTGCCTATAATTTGGAAAAGAATAGTTGCTCAAAGTCCAGTTGGAGTTCGAGCACGCTTTTCAGTTTTCATTTGGGCCCTAATTGAATAAAAATCTCCCCCCTCCCAAAAACGGTTTTCATTCCAGAATGTATGAAATGAACTATTTAGTCACAAGCAAACGATTAAGTAAGATTTTTGTATTCGCTATATTTAAAATATGCTTAAAAACAAAATATTATTCTCCCACGATTTTCACAAATAAGGTCCGAATCTTGAGATTAAATAATTTGTCTAATGGCCTGATATACATGCTATATATTACGTCGTGGTATCCGGAAGCTTATCAATTTAAGCAATACCGGACTATCAACTAAATCATTTAGAATTTTATATTGAAATATCAAGTCAGTGAAAATTCTTCTGTGTGACAATTTGAGCGTATTCATATTATATAACAGAGTGTTGTAGTTCAACATAATTGTTGGAACACCCATTTTAAAATTTAGAAAGCGTAAGAATTTGTTTAATTTTCTTTCAACAGCTTGTACATGTATATTATAGTGTGTGTTCCTGGAAGAATCGTACTCAAGTTGACTTCTTACATAGGCAAAATATAACAGTTTAATACACATTATACTGTTAAAATTTCTAGCTAGCCTAGTTATAAATCCCAACATTTTTAAGCACTTGTTAGAGATTTCTGTTATGTGGTTAACAAATGAAAGATTTGTTTGAAAAGTGGTGCCTAAGTCTTTAATTTATGTTAATGTCTCAAGAGCATTGTTATCAATGTAGTAATTAAAGACCAGTGGAGTTTTTATTCGAGAAAATCTAACTATTTTAAATTTTGAGATATTTAAGTAAAGTCTATTTTTTTTTATATTCCTCTAATATATTTAAATACTTTTTTTTCTCTTCTATATAACCAATGTACAATAACTGTTAAAATTTGAAAAAAAATACATATAAAACTTTATATTACAACACATAAATACTTGTCACACATAAACATAAATAAACACGTAAACACCTCAGCACAGGTTCTCCTAGTGAGGTGTTCACGAAACATACAACAATACCTATCCACAGTTTCACCTTCACAAACCTACCTTACACCCAACATAATAAAATTATAAAGGTAAATACTGTAATGTATAGAAATAAATAAAATAAAATAAATAAAATAAATTACACCAAATTAACAATTTGTTGACATTATTTTGAAGAATGTTGCAATGGTAAATATTTATAATAATTTTAAAAATTTTGATAATTTTGCTGATGAAAAATCATCAACAAAAAGTAAGACAGATACGTTATGAAATATTTTTGTAAGACCATTTATAAACAAGATAAATAAGATTGGGCCAAGGTGTGAACCCTGTGGAACTCCACTTGTTGCATAAATTTTTTCCGACAGGAAGGATTTTATTTAAACAATTTTTGTACTCCAGTAAGATACATTTTTCAGAAAAACTAGTTACTTTTGTGACGGTCAGGACTAAGTAGTTTTCGTTATAGAAGACTGTGTATGTATGAATGCTAAAGAATATTTCTTTTAGTATTGGTAAAACATATCTGGTTTGATCCTTTGCCGTTTTACTATCCAACAATATGACTATACCTCAGTGTAGAATGTAGCCTTTGCGTGCCATCTTCAGCAGATGTACAATGTGGAGGTTGGCTGTTGGCTACAGAACGCTGACTCGGGAAAGAGATCTCTCTTGAGAGCCCACTGTTATAAGTTTCTCACACTATCTGTTAGTTCCCCGCGGTAATGATGAGGTTATTGCTATTACCAACGTAGTATTGACAAGGGAATTATCTTCACTATCGAATACAGTACGTCAATAGTTATTTACATCAAAGCGCTAAAAAAGAAGGAAGGGAAATATGTAAATACGAATAGAGGGAGCGCGCTAATATTAAAACGATTATATTTAAGCGAAAATTGTGAAAATGTTTACTAAAACACGATTCGTTTAAAACAGAGCAAATGTCTTAAACAGCATTTAAAGAAACACTGTGATTTTTTTCATACGTATAACTTGTAAAATAACAGAAAAAAACCTATTTTTAATAATTTTCGGAGCATACGGAGCGGACGGAATCACATATAATTACCTTTTCAGCATGGCAAATGTATATATATTATCTTAAAAAATAACATATTATTTTAGAAACTTGAAAAAATTTGGAGGTGGGTTTGGGTACCGCTGCCGCGGGAATCATTTATGGGATAACCATCACCTCTGCCTTAGGTCATCCCAAGTAGTTCGCTACGTTTGGTGACCTAGCAGGGGTGCCCGAATTCATGGGGTGAGGTTTGTCCGGGTCTTGCCGGTGGATACGTCTGCCCACCAGCTGCATGGCGGGCCGGATCGGGAGAGAATGGTTGAGGGAGTCCCTCTGACTTCTCCAGCCGTACTCTCTCAGAACATCGCCCTGCACTGCAATGGCAGGGATGGATTCATACGTACGTCACTCCTGGACACACTGATCCCAGATTCCTACCCACCCCTAAAACCATTTTCCTTCCCAGAACTTTCTCTCCTTCATTTCCTAAAAAGAACCTCCACCTAGCATCCCTAAAGATGACAGGGAATATTTAAAAAATTCAGAATGCCGCGGCTTAAAACTTGATTACTTGCCAGCTTCCTATCCATCATTTCCATAAAATATTATCTACCTAAAGGTCAATTAAAAACAACTAAATTGTATTATTTCTTTAGTAACAGTTTACACAATGTGTTTTGCAATTAACGAAACTCGTATTTTTACATATTACCAACATTATTATTTTACCAACATTAAAACGTTAAAACTTCTGTACACATCACTAGTGAGGAGTCAGGTTGAATATAACTCAACTGTATGGTCTCCTTACTACGACGTGCATTCTCAAACAATAGAAAGAGTACAGAAAAAATTCCTAAGCTTTTTAAATTATAAACTAAAAATACCTAGAGAACAATTAAGCTACACTTATCTACTAACATACTTTTACAAAAGTATTTGTCCTAAAATACAAATACTTTGTATTTTTCAAAAATCTTTGTATTTTAAGGATTTTAATTTTCAATTGTTTTTCATTTAATCTTTATTTAAAAATAATTTATAAATGTGTAATGTGACGTATTTGTGTATTAACCGAGTTTTTATAACTGGATTGTTCTGACGTGAGTCAGAACATCTGTAAAAACCCAGTATAAATAAATAAAAAAAAAATTAAAAAAACTGAAGCATGTGTAATTTTGTGAAGAAGCAATACATCAGAAAGATTAGGTTTGGATATCAGAGAGTTTAGAAGTAGTCATTATATTCGTGTTCTAGATTAGTTTAGATTAGATTAGATTAGATAATATAGGTATCTATCTACTTATCATATCTAGAACTGATTTTTACTTCTTTAATCGCAGAACATCGCTTTTTAATAAATAAAAAAACCACTTGGTTCGTCATTCACGTCAAGAATGTGCCGGAGGTGTCGGCTGGTGTGACTCAAACGACCGATAATTCACTTTCAGTAGCCCACTACGTGCATCTCTACCTGCAGAAGAGCCAAAAGAGAGATACAGAATGTCCTCAATAGCCCAGTTAAGAATCAGTACACTAGTACAGTTTTTTTCCACTTGACCGTGGAAAAAAATTACGAAGGTAGAATATTGTCACCAAAATATTTTACACATGAACACGGTCTGTTATTTATATTTTCTATGGCTCGGTCGGTCAGGGATTCAGCAAAAATTCTGTTATTTTATTTTTGTTCCTAGCTCTAACTATTGCTTGGTTGGAGATTCACCTGAAATATTCCTCGCTTGTCAACTGTGTCATTCTCATTTCTTTCGTACATTGAATATTGATTATCGAAAAAATATTAACAATGTATAAAGAAAATGAAAATATAAAAAAATACACTTATGACTAGTAGGCGGCTGGCGGATGCAAAAACATTGGGAATGTATGGCGAGCGATACGCTGAAATAGGCCAAAACCAAATAATCTTTTATAGCTAAGTCTATTGGCCCCATAAAACAAATTAGACCGGTCAAATAACGACTTAATAATTAGCGGCTCTGGAATTTTCGTTTTGCCTCCGCATTCCACCTCCTAATTACGACTGATACTTTAACTTTTAACTGTTGAACTTTCGAACTTTTCCTCTTTCTAAGAGTAACACATTTACCAACTCTTCCTTACCAACAAATTTATTCACCGTCATTTTCAATTAAAACTAAACTAACAATAATCTGTGTCCGTTTCTAAATTAATACTATTTGAAAGTTGTTAATATTATTTCAATAATGAATTCAAAGTCGTGATGTAAATGGATTCCTCGCATTCTTGAAGTAGGTAAGCGAATTTATGATGAGGAATACATGCAGAAGCGTCCGCGTAATGGGGCCAAAGCGAACGTGATACATTTCACTCTCGTTGACATTCATCTTTCTTTATCGGAGCTTCCATCGCGCATGTTGATCGCCCCGCGCTCCGGGCCCCCTGGCCCCCCGGCCCCCATCTCGTCTCGCACTTCCGCAGCCAGCGAAGGTTGCGAAACTGGTTTACTAAGCCAGCCGCTGCACTGATGGATGGATTGACACTATGGAGTATGGACAGCTTCTCTTATGTCACCTCTGGGTAAGGCATAGCTTTTTTGAAATTATTTTTCATTTTATTATTTTTTTGTTTTTTGTTTTACAGTTACATTATAACTGACATTTTTTAAAAAACGAATTTAAATATAAAATATCAGACAAAGATCTAATGTATACTAATACACTCAAAACGCTGTACATAACAGTAGTATTCTTGAATATAATTCCTCTTTCTGGTCACCTTTATACAATATACATTCACATAGAATTGAAAGAGTACAGCATAGATTTTTAAGGCATTTTAATTGTAAATTGCACATTACAATTGAAAATTTCAATTACAATTATTTAATGCAATTACTTAAACTTAAAACAGAGGTTACGAAATGAGATCATATAAGAAACTCGACGATCCGAGATGATCTAAACATTGAACCACTGCTAATCTTAATAGAAAAATCGCAACTGAGGAGGCTTCGGCGTGTACTAAGAATGTCTGATGACCGAATTCCGAGGAAGATACTAAGTGCGATTCCAGAGCTGCCGCCCCAAACACAGCTGGGCGAGGCAACTCCAGAAACTGTGTGAGGAGAGGATGGGATTGCCGTGGACGAAAGCCGAACAGTCAGCACAAGACAGGGACGTATGGAGGAGCCTTGTCGATGCAATGGATCCCCGATCCGAATAGGATAAGGGGATGAAGATGATGATGATGAATTACTTAAACTACCTGAATTATCACAACGAAGAAAAATCTGTGATGTTTTATTATTATTTTAAATCATCAACGGATATTTGGATAGCCCTGAACTATGATTATGATAAATTATTAAGTACCCAATAATTACAACACTAGAGTTCATACTCTATTTAATATAGTTGCTTCTCGCACTAATTTTATGTTCAACTCTTGTCTTCAGAGATCACATCGTGTGGGGAATGAAACTTGCTCTATTGACGCATTTTTTATAAAAACATCGCTTCCTTAAAAAAACATATATGTATTTAGATATTATGCAACAATCCTTAAATATCAAATTGCTAACAGTAACAAATTCTATAAATATTGCTCTGTAACTACTTTAAGGCGGTATAACACCCTAACATTGTGGGTTTGCTTAAGGGGGTATTCTTGACTAGAAAAAAAAACAACATTTTTTTTCTTTATATTTCTAATGATCAAAAATATCTCCTTAAAAGGATTTTTCGAAATTCGCATTATTTTAAAAGTTATAACGATTTTAATGTCGCGGTTTAGACGGAATCTAACCAAAATCTAAATAGAACCAAATTTCAAACCCATTTTTCTCCAAACCACTTCTTTCGAGGCGGTTGACACGATATCTCAAGTTCTACTAAACCAATTTACTTGAAAATTGGTGTGAGCTTTCTCTATACATTCTTCTATGGCGGGAACTAGAACTATAACAAAATTTTAATTCCTACTATTTTTAAAAAATTCGTAAAGCCAAAAAAACTAGTACAAAAACGTATTTTTTATTTCAAACATCCGCCATTTTGCGAAATTTTTTTTTTTTGCTTTTCCTTAGTTCGGGCAATAACCGCATTTATTTGGATTAAGAATTATTATTTTTTTTTTTAGATTACTGGGAGGGTTACAATCGTGTCAACCAGGGCGCGCCATTTTTTTGAGACCCCTACTCAACACCCTGTAACTGTCTGAATTTTAATTTTTTAGTTCGACTTTTTTTAATGGATTTTTTAATGCTTAATAAATATTTCATAAAATAGAAATTGGTCAAAATATTATTGTTTTTTTGTTGCGCCTGAAAAAACACCTACAATTCATGCCTCTAGACTAGAATACGTCCTTAAGGCTTCCATTTCAATGAATTCCGACGAATTCGTAAATAAAATAACTTTTTTATTTAAACTGCTACCCGGGGATGTAAGTTATTTATATTAAAGATCAATAAAAACAATACCTCACCATTAATATATTTTACGTAGAACTGTTTGAAAACTTTATTTCCCGTATATAACTATAAATTTAGAGGTGAGCACCAGATTTTATTTTTTCTTGACGATGAATTCATAACTTCGGGGGGGATTCGTTTAGAAACATCTTAAATATTAGTAACACGTTCTTCAGAATAAATTTAAATGAACCCGGCGTAAAGGTCGAATCTCCAGGCCTGCTAGGGCGAATTCGACCGTACGTCTGTCCAATACGCCGTGCCGCGGGCGTATATTTGTTTACACGCTTTCTTCACTTACGTCGTTAAGATTCCCATATTATTTTTCTTATTCTTCTTTTCTTTGATAGGGCAAATTCGACAGTAGCTCCGTCCAATACACGGGTCGCGAGTCGCAATTTATATACACGGCTTCTTTACTTACGTAGTTTAGATTCTGAATATATTTTAGGGTATTGTGTCGTGTTAATATGTAATTATTGTATACCTTTTATTTTTGTAATATAAACTTGTTATTATGCTCCTGTACAACTTACCAATGTTACATTAAAAGCAATCAAGGCGTAAATAAATAAATAAAACAATTTTTTTTGGTCGTTTCTAAATAATTTTAGCCAAAATAATTTTCAGCTCCATCTGTTTTGTATTTCCGTAGATACTTGGATTTCACAAGGTCTAACAAAACTTAGAACCTTTTGCAATTGCCAATTAGTTTATATCTTGCGGTTGATCGTTATTAAGAGGCACACTGTAGTTTGTCACTTTGGTTGGATAAGGTTCTAACTTCGCCTCATCGTGTTTTGAGATGTCAAAGTTTGCAGAGACGATTTTTCATTATCTATTTAATAATTTATTATTTTGAGGTGCAATCTTGCGCAACGTATTTTAGTTTAAAGTATTCAAGAATAAGGTAAAGTGAAGTTAGAACCCTGTTCAACCAAAGTGACGATGTGTATATAGATTATATTATATAGTGTAAAGTAAGAACTATAAGTACTGGAAATGATTTAATTATAGAGTTTTGTGAACACCTCACTAGGTGAACATACTGGGGTGTTCATGTAAAAAAAGTCATTATGACGTAGAAAATGCTACTGGCTGGCAAGACGGTTGTCACCGACGACGTTGGCCAGTGTGTCGTCAACGACGCCATATTTACGAACAAACACGAGCTTGTTTTGGCGGCAAATTTGGGAGGTGGATATGGACACCGCCGCCACGGGAACTATTTATTGGATAACCAACACCCCTGCCATAGATCACCCCAAGTGGTTCGCTACGTTTGGTGACTTATGATGGGGTGAGGTATATCTAGGGCTTGACGGCGGATGCATCTGCCTACCTACGGCGTGACGGACCGGGAGAGTCTGGTTGAGGAAGACCTTTTGACCTCTCTAACCGGATTCTCTCAATTCATCGCCTTGCACTGCGGTGGGAGGAATGGATTCATAAGTCCGTCCCTCCTGGATACACTGACCTCCAGATTCCCAATCCACCTTTCATACCTTTTTTCCTTCCCACAACTTCCTCTCCTTCCTTTTTCTCAAATAACCCTCCACACAGCATCCCCAAAAGTGAGACAGGCCCTAAGGGAAATGGTTTTTCTCAGGGCCTCCTGTGTGGATCTAAAGTAAAAAAAAAATATCAAAAATGGTACATTATGTTTACATAAAATTATTCACGGCCATCTTGATACTACATTATGTCTTAGCAGTATTGAAATAAATGTCCCCAAATCCCATTGTTAAAGACGCCATAACATTTTTCACATGAATAGATTTAAAAATAATATCGCCCACTTTAGCCCTCTGAGCCAGATAAGTCGACTATATAACAAGATAGAGTGTGCTGAAGTAGATATTTTCGTCAATAATTTTGTACGGATTCAAAAAAAAGTTCTTGCACTGTTGAAAAATACTAACTAATTACATTGTGTCTATTGTCTCTCTATGCATGCCTCGCGTATTTCTTATGTCTCTTGCCACTCATTGTAATGTATTACTTGAGTGAGCTTGTAAATAATTCTGTACTCTTATTTGTGATGTTATAGTTTTTCTAATTGTATGTATCTGTATTTAATTGTATGTAATTGTAGATTTTTGTAATTGTCTAATAACTGAGTTTTTATAACTGGATTGTTCTCAACGTAAGTGCGAAAATCTGTAAAACTTAGTATAAATAAATAAAACATTTGAATGTTTCAGACTATTTTGGACATCGCATAAAATAGTTGGTGCATTTTAAAAATTAAATGTTGGTTTGAAATAGAGCTTTTATTTACAATGATAGGATATCTTCTACCTAGTTAACTACTCATGGATTACCTGGTATTATTTCTAACGCACAAGTATCTAGTGAACCTTCAAACGACATTAATTTATCTCAGGATATCAAATATAAACAATCGAGTTATTGTTCCAGCACTCCAAAATCTTGTCCATAATAAATCATTCAAAAATCTTATTTGCCTTGAGAGCCAAAACGCAGGTGCTTTTAGTAAACAGGTTTATTTTTACTTTTCTTTCGTATTATTTTAACCGAAACTCGATTGTGTTTTGGACGTATGACATTGGGACTGAAAGAATTTTTCCACCATTGACGAAATATCCACTATTATTTTTTATGGTGGGTACCTGCAGATCCGCTTTTACGTAAGTACCAATTAAAACATTGCGATAGCTGGTCGTTAAAAAAACAATTTGAATATCTGGTGGTAATTAAAATGGTTTATGGGATTTAAGTCCCACTACTGGGAAGTTGCTCAATTCACAAAATTCTGCAATATTAATAATCGTTTCAAGTATTACATATTGTATCTACATATTGTGCAATATGACTGCATATGTATTTTAAAAAATAATATTTGTTACTTTTTAAAATCATTTAAGCTTAATAAGATTCCCGCCAGGCAGGACATGCAGCAATAATGGAATATAACTGACCACCAAATGGACGTTGCCAAAATAATTCTTCAGATTGAAAGAGTTTTCGAAGGATTAATTTTATACAACCACAAAGGGACATGGGGGATTGGAGAGGGATGGTGGGAGCAATATGGATGGTCAAAATTAATTTAGTGAACTGTTTGTTCGTTGGCGATCTGCGGTCTTGCTTTTGGAGGTGTTTTTAGGGAAAGAAAGGAGAGAAAGTTCTGAACAGGAAAAACGTATAAAGCCTCAATTACATTCAGCGAGTTTACAAGCTACTAGCCGGTAAGTTTAAAAGCGGGTGAATCGGCGAGTGAGATTGTCATGATGAAACACAAAACTGTCTACTTGCTCAGTAGCGACAATAGCAGCTAAAATAACAAACATCGCGCGAACCAATTCGGTCGACATTTTGTAAAAAACTTGAGCTCGTAGCTATCGCCACAAGCTAGCCAATAACGGCTCCCGCACGAACTAATTCTGACAGACGAAATCAGTTGTTGGTGGGCCACCATCTTTAGGCAAACACTAGCGAGTAGCGAGTAAAGTTGACCACTTTTCAACTTTTTTCGTAGATTGTCCACAATCTGCTAGTTAGCAAGTAATGCGATGACACTGAGCGAATTTACTAACAGATAGTGAATTTCTTAGATGTTGTAAACTTGCTAAATGTCATATGGGTAGGAATTTAAGGTCAACGTGTACAGGAGTGACAACGTATGAATCCATCCCTACCACTGCGGTGAGATATGATGAGTCGAGATAGTCCAGCTGGGGAGTCAACCAGTCTCTCCCAATTTGGCCCACCTAGGAATAGGTGGGCAAACGCATCTGCTGCCTAAACCTGAACAAACTTAATCCCATGAATCCAGGCACCCCCGTTAATTCACCAAACGTAGCAACCGCTTTTGTGAACTATGGCTGAGTTATGAGAACCAAGGGGGGTACTCTTAACCGCCTCCCAAAATTTACACATTGCATTAGATATATTGATTTTAAATTTAAGTAGACTGTCACTGCTATTACGAACAATATTTTTGTACATAACGATGCTATGAATAAGTTTCGAGTTTTACAACAAACCTCACTAATTACAATTCGAATAAAATAATATTTATTGTTTTGCTCTGTCTCAGAAATTAGTGCGAAATACTTTAAGTAACCCCATGGTGAACTACTCACCGATGACAGGCATGTTTACGATAAATTACGAACATTCATATTTTTAAAGTAGGTACCTACTTCACGAGGTTTTTTAAGGAGCGTAACATTAGTAATGGCTTCTGGCCAAATTTAGTGCGCGTAAAATATCAACGGGCGGGCAAGTGCGGAAATCCTACTGCTTGTGTATTTGGTTTTCGTTAATCAGAAAAAAATACGTTTACTAATGTAGGTTTAATGATCTTTATTGCAAAGCAATTATCTCTGTTTCTGACAAATTGATCTTAAATGTAACTTGCTTACTTCTCTGATTTGATCTGTAGTTCTATGATAAAAATATCCAAGCAGCAACATTAAATACGCAACAGAGATCTGTAGATTAACCAAAAGAAATATCAATTCGAATATTTCGCCATCAAGATCAATTATAGAATAGATATGCTTGAATTGTTAACTATATAGCAGTAAACAGATTGTTGGCTGCAAGCAAAATTCTAAATGAATTTTGTTGCCCACGATATTTTATTTATAAATATTTTTGAAGGTATGGTAAAATTTATACAACGATTGAACCAATAACAGATTTTCAATTATGTCATAAAAAGTAACAATAGTCTTTAGAAATGGTATGTGGGAAGAAGAGGAAGGAAATGAACCTATTATGTGTAGAGTAAAATGTATTATGTACATGCTATTTGTTGATTTTAGGATGTTGTGAGGTGCTGAGTTTAACACATCGGATTCACTATATGATTCTTTGTGTTTAAATATCCATTCAATTGTAGGCATCCAGAATACAAGAGGTAGTTTGGTTTGTTTCGATTGTTCATTAAGAAAAAGCTTTGGTAAAATCTGGTAGTTAGTTGTTGCGGGATAATAAACTTCCTAAGGAATAACAATGAAAAGACAAGTTAGAACCTTGTCCAACTGAGGTGACGAGATGGTACCGAACTCAAAACCTAATAGATCATGAGACCATTATCTGTAGGCATCCAGAAAACATGAGGTATTTTTGTTTGTTTCATTAAGAGAATATTTTGGTATAAAAGTCAGGTAGTGCAACTGGTTAATTAGTTAATATAGGAACATTTGAAAATATAACAATGAAAATACTTTTGTTCGATTAATTTAAAATTTATTTATTTTAATATTTTTTTCGTTTTTTGGAATGATTTGGGTTAGGATGCTATCTACCACTAGATAATTAGTGGTAGTAGGCGGGGGCGGCGTAAGCCACGGGGGCGGCTACCTTGACGGCTTGGGCGAGGGGCTCACGACGGACGACCGCGTTGAAACCATTGTGGTCATCAGCGGTGTAGTCGACGGTCCTCTTGTATCCATCAGCATCGACGAGGGAGTAAGATCCCTTCACGACATCTCCAACGCGGGATTCGGTCTGGCTCTTGGCGTCTCCGGAGATGGTGTCGGTGACATCATAGGAGTAGGTGTACTGGGGGTTGGAGTCGTATTCGCTATCGATCTTGGCAACCTTGGCGTAGGCGGGGGCGGCAGCGTAGACCTGAGGGGTGGCGTAGGACACGACCTGAGGAGCGGCGTACTTGGCGACGGGAGCGGCGTAAGACACGATTTGGGGAGCGGCTACCTTAGCGTAGACCTGGGGGGCGGCGTAGGATACGACCTGGGGAGCGGCAACTTTAGCGTAGACCTGAGGGGCGGCGTAGGATACGACCTGAGGAGCGGACACCTTAGCGTAAGCGGGGGCGGTAGCGTAGACCTGAGGAGTGGCGTAGGATACGACCTGAGGAGCGGACACCTTAGCGTATGCGGGGGCGGCGGCGTAGACCTGAGGAGAAGCGTAAGACACAACCTGGGGGGCGGCGTACTTAGCGACGGGTGCGGCGTAGGATACAACCTGGGGTGCGGCGTACTTGGCGTATGCTACGGGAGCGGATGCGTACACCTGGGGAGCGGCGTACTGGGCCACGGGGGCGGCGGAGTAAACCTGGGGGGCGGCGTAGACCTGAGGGGCGGCGTACTTGGCGTACGACAGGGGAGAGGCGTAGGACAGGGTGGGCTGGGCGATGAGACCAGCGCGGGCCACTGCCACGACGGCGGCGAAGAAGAAGACCTAGAAAACAAAACAATATTTTTAACTATCAGCTTAAAGACAATTATTAATAAGGAGGCTCTAAAATAAACAAAATAATTATTTGTTATAAGAATAATTATAACACATAAGAATTTCATTTAATCCAAAACATGCGAACATTTCAACGCTGGTTTTCCTAAAGAGGTGTTGACAATACCCTAGTATTCATTTTCTTACACACAATTACTGATTGTACTTATTTTTTTGTATTACTGAATGGTTTATATAGTGGTTTATATATAAACCACTGTAATAATTTGTAAAATGAATGTAAATAAATAAGATAAAATTTATTGAGATCATCATTTTCAATCGTTTGAGAATTTACAATAATAAAGTTGTAGGATTAACAGAAAATTTGATAAATTTGAAAAAATTTTAATATCTCACTGTATCACTGAACAGATTAGAAATACGTCAAATAAATTATTAAAAATCACTTGACATACCTTGAATGCCATTTTATTGGTTATATCTCGAACAAAGGCGAATACCTTATGATTATGCTCTGATTTCGGCCGAGTATTTATACTAATTTGTGTTTCACTTAAAACCAATAGTTGATTATGTTCGCAACATTTGACATTGCCCGTGAATGAGTTCAGCCTCCTTGGTCAGTTCCGCTCAGGGCTGCCACCGGCAACACGGATGTCAATGTTATAAGGCTTTAGTTATGCGGTAAGCAGAACGAATCAAGAATTCGCGAGACAGGCATGATATTTAATTATTTATATAATTAAATTTTCTCTTCCATTCAGTTTACGCGTAAATTCAGTAAGGGCTTGCACAGTCCTATGGAAAATTTCAACATTAAAATTTTTAAAAAGTATTCAGTAAAAATGAAAATATAAAAATTATACTAATAGCACGGCAGAGCATCGAAATCCGATCAAATTCTTGTAATGCAACCATGCTGACTACCACACCACAAACTACTGGAAGAACGGCGGCGAAAATTCATTTTCAACCAAACCATCCATCCAAGCCAGAGTTAAGTTAGCCTCTTTGAAGTTGGGCGTATTGTTTAGGGCCCGCATACTTAACAAATAGATTAACAAATGGAGCTCTTAGCTTAGCCAAAGGATCGCAATTTTTAGAGCACAGGCGTCGGGTGGGAATGTTGACTTAATTTTACCGGTATCTCAATGAAAGATGCTCCGAGGAACCAGCGACATTTATTCTTTTTGTGCATCCCACCGGTGCACAAACACGCGCCCAACATTAAAAATTTACTTACCACAAGAGAACGGGTCGTTTTTACGACTCGCTCTTGGGTTCAACAGCTCGGCTGTAGAACGATTTTCTGGACTCCGTGTTTGTTCCCTCCTACTATACGGGTCTCTTCAAGATCCAGGTTCACGACTTCCCTTCCACAAAAACACCCGCCTCATCCCCAAAAATGACGTAGGACCTGATGGAAAATATTTCCCTCAGGGCGTTCTGTGGGGAGTTAATAAAATGTACCTTTATATTTATGTTCTGAAAATATTAAGGATTATGTCATTTTGAGTTTTAGAATGTCATGTAGACTCTCATCACCCCGCAGCTGAAATTAACTTGTTTAATTTAATAATAATGCAAATAATATTTCGTATATTTGTAGTGTGGAGCATGAGGTAGGAATGAATGTCAGATGGGTACCAACTGTAAATAATTGCCTATTTGTTATTGTGTTTTGTTAACACCTCACTAGGGGTACTCGTGCTGTGGTGTTTACGTGTTTTAGTTAAAGCGTTATTTTTTTGTTGCCCAGAATTGGTGATTGATAATTGCCTTAATTGGTGACCAGATCTGAAAAACGAAGTACTTCTCAACCTTTCTCATTCTCATTTTCTTTCCATAGTCCCACCGGTTTCGTACATTTGTAACTCCTGTACTATATTCAAACAAAAAAATTGTAGTGCCATAATAAATAGTGTTTTAAATTAATTAACAAGGTTTTAAAAAAAAAATTGTGTGAAATCCTCATTGGAAAACCTTTGGAGCCAGGTGCTCTCGTCCGGAGCCAGTGACACTATGGCATCTTTAATTGGAGTGTGTTGTGATGCTGAAGGTATTAGGGAGAGGAAGAAGACAGGGAAGAGGAAAGTGGGGAAGCACCTGGATATTCAGATCTCGTCGCCAATCACGACTAAGGTCATTTCAAGCTACGTTTCAATTTTGAATGGTGATCTTTCACCAAGGTGATTTTTCACCAGGTTGATCCTGAGAACTTCCTACTATCTTCTACTCTAGAACTAGCCGCAAATATACCATACGAATATCATTTTAAGCGAATTAATTGTGAAATAACACAAATCAATCAACTAAGGCTTATTTGCGCACTCCGGGATTCGATCCCGCGAAATTCGGAGGTCCTCTTGGTTAGGTTAATTTAAAAGTATCCACATCGATTATGTGAGAATGTAGGTATTCTATACGTATTCCTCATTACGTTACTAGTAGTCCGGCCAATATAAACATTTTAAATAGCGAAAATTCGCAAAGAGCTGAAATTTGGTAAAGACGTTTCGTAAACCATTACAAAATACCAAAAGTCCCCATCGATCCCATGTCCGCTAAAAAAGTTATTCAAGGTCAAAGGTCAACATTTTCAGTTTTTTGGATTTTTCTCGTAAACGGTAAGTTATATCAAAAAAATAAATGCCACAAAAATTGTAGATCATAAAATTATCGATACAAATTGTTTTATACTTTTTCCTTAGAATCACCATTTCCGAGTTATGGCGATTCTAAAAGAATGTTAAAGGAGTTACATTCTATATAATACCAACCCATGTACCATGTAGATACATTAATGGACAGTAAAATATAAGTAAAAATATTTATTTGTGCCTGTTATACGCATAACTTTCTGATTTTTTTATATAACTTACCGTTTACGAGAAAAATAAAAAAAAGGAAATGTTGACCTTTTACATTAAATAACTTTTTTAGCGGTAATGAGATCAATGAGAACTTTTGGTATTTTATTTTTAAAAGTGTATTCAAGGTCTGTACTAAATTTCAGCTTTATGCGAATTTTTGCTATTTGAGCACTATTTTTCAAGCCAACTTGACCGGGCATTTTCTAGCTAATTGACACAACTAAATAAAACTAACACTTAAAATATATAATTCGCATTGAAGTCCTCTTTGTCAAGTGTGCAAAATTTCATCAAAAAATGTCAAAATTCTGTTTTAAGGGGTGGGAAAAGGGAATGGGTAGTTTTTTGAAATCTCATGTATACTTTCATTTTTCTCTTGTTTTAAATGTCAAGTGTACAAACACTTATCTCGTAATGAAACTATAGATTTTTATTAAATGAAACACACCGCCACGCTATTCTTTATACACAACGTGTCATAGAGATTTCTGACATAAAGTGGAGCAAAAATGTAAACGAAATTTTGGTCTCTGGTGATATATTATTTTTTTCCCAAAATAAAACATAAAAAAGTTGGAATTGGATAGTGAGGTTCTGGGTGGGGGTTGGGAAGTTGTTCGGCTGAGTGACCAGTCACGACGTAACTTCATCTCCTTCCTTTCTTTTAAAATATCCTCAACACAGCATCACCCCAAGCGGTTCGCTACGTTTGGTGATTTAGCAGGGGCGCCCTGGTTCATGGGGTGAGGTTTGTCTAGGTCTTGAGATTGGATGACCAGGACACACTGAACTCCAGATTCCTACCCACCCCTTATACCCTTCTCCTTCCCAGAACTCTCCTTTCCTTCCTTTCCTTTAGAAAACCCTCCACACAGCATCCCCAGAGATGACAAAGGCCTAGAAAAAAATTATTTTCCTCCGGGCCTCCTGTGTGGAGCACATGTAAAAAAAATCACCGAAGATCACATCGGTCCTGAAGGAAATTATTTTCCCCTGGGTCTGCTGTGTAGCGCTATTGTAAAAAAAAGTTAATCAAACATATGGTGGTCCAATTCTTAATACTTTAATAATATACCACAGAAAAGTGAAAAATACCCGGCACAATATGGGTTTTGAACCTGTTTACCAAAAAGCGCTGGTGTTTTGACTCTCAAGGTAAATAAAATTTTTGAATGATTTATTATTAGGCACGAGATTTTAGAGTACTGGAACAACAACAAACATGGATTATTTATATTTCATATCCCGGGAAAAATTAATGTCGTTTGAAGGTTTACCAGAAGCTGTGTACGTTACAGGTACACTATGTAACAAGTAAACAGGTAGAGGATTTCCTATCATTGTGAATAATTAAATAATTTTCCTATCAAACCCATTTTGAACCAAATTTTTTTGTATATATATATTTTTTTATTTATTGTAATATAAAAAACATGGGTTACATATATACACACATATTTTACAAAACACTTTAATAGTGGTCGTTTTTGGTCATGTTGTACCCCATCAGAAAAGAGGAGCTCTTGTGCCTGATAGGGGAGCCACGATTCTTAATTAGGTTGTAAGTTATAGCATGTTTGTATAAAATATTTACTTTTTATTGTAAGTTTTTTTGAAAAATTGTTTAATTTTATTAATTTGCTTTGATTGGTTGATAATACAGCGCAATTCAGAAGGGAGGTTATTGTAGTTTTTTATAGCTTGGTAAATATAATGATTTTGCATTTGAGTTGTTTTAAAATTAGGTGTAATAAATTGGTTTCCATTTCTCATTAGTTTGTAAAATTCTTGATATTCTTTGTTATTTTTTGATATTTTTATATTATATTTTTGGATATTTTAAATGGTCCAACTTATGTGTGCGATGTCCAACATAGTTCGAAATATTCAAATATAACAATATTAATTATAGTTTAACAAAACTAAATCCAAAATAAAGTGCATGTTGTGCCTATATTGGAACCAAGTACTGAGGATGGAGCAGCAGATTTTTATTTTATTTTATTTATTTATTTCTATTCTTGTACATACACTTTACAAATAATTACATAGTTTACATAGATAATAGGTTTAGTAATAAGAAAAAAAATGTTAAAGATCCGTAACTGTATGTAAATAGGTTAGTCGTAGTGTTTTGTGAACACCTCACTAGGCGAACCTGTGCTGAGGTGTTCCCATGTTTGATTTTTATTTTATTATTATTTATTTATTTTTATTTTCCATGATTCTTAGCCAAAGAACTACAATGCTCATATATAACCGAACATCGAACCACAACATCGTTGCCCACGGTTGTGAGACATCGTCACTTCAATTGTACAGGGTTCTAACTTCATACGGACAGAGATTGTTACTGTAGGTGGACAGGGTTCTAACATTACCTTGATCTGAGATATGAGGTGTCAAAGTTTGCAAAGACGATTTCTCGTTATCAATTTCTATTTACTAATTTATGATTTTGAGATTGAATCTTGTGTAAAGTATTTTAATTAAATATATTTTCAAGGAAAATATTTAAATAGGACGTGTACTATTAATTTTAGAACATGCAGATAGAATCAGATTAACATGCAGATAAAACCACATGCAACCAGCATAATAATTCATTGTGTAGGTTCTAACTACATTCCCTAATATAATTCCAAGCTAAGAACAGGTCTTACTCAATTATTTTCATTAAAATATGAGAAACTAAAATACTTCACACAAGATTGAAACTCAAAATCAAAAATTGTTTAATAGTTTACGAAAATTCGTCTTTGCAAAGTTTGAAAACTTGGAAGATTGGAACCTTATCCAACCAAAGTGTCAAACTACAATGCGCCTAGTAACAACGATCAACTATCAGAACAACCTTGTAAAATTAATGGAGCTTGATTTTAGAATTTCTTCATAATAAAAGTACCTATCTATGAAATATAAAATACAACAAATATGGTATTAAAAATTATTTGGTCTGTAGAAATAAGTAAATAAATAGTTTTGCTTTCAAAGGTCATTTTTAAAAAAAATGTCAGTTAAAACCTTGTCTAACTATGAGGCGATGGTACCAAACTTCAAAACCTAATAGATCATAATAAGACCAATATCAGGTTCTGTAGGCATCCAGAAAACATGAGGTATTTTTTTTTCATTAAGAGAATATTTTGGTATAAAAGTAAGGTAGTGCAACTGGTTAATTAGTTAATACAGGGACATTTGAAGAAATAACAATGAAAATACTTTTGTTCGATTAATTTTATATTTATTTATTTAAATATTTTTTTCGTTTTTTGGAATGATTTGGGTTAGAATGCTATCTATCACTAGATAATTAGTGGTAGTAGGCGGGGGCGGCGTAAGCCACGGGGGCGGCTACCTTGACGGCTTGGGCGAGGGGCTCACGACGGACGACCGCGTTGAAACCATTGTGGTCATCAGCGGTGTAGTCAACGGTCCTCTTGTATCCATCAGCATCGACGAGGGAGTAAGATCCCTTCACGACATCTCCAACGCGGGATTCGGTCTGGCTCTTGGCGTCTCCGGAAATGGTGTCGGTGACATCGTAGGAGTAGGTGTACTGGGGGTTGGAGTCGTATTCGCTCTCGATCTTGGCGACCTTGGCGTAGGCGGGGGCGGCAGCGTAGACCTGAGGGGTGGCGTAGGACACGACCTGAGGAGCGGCGTACTTGGCGACGGGAGCGGCGTAAGACACGATCTGGGGAGCGGCTACCTTAGCGTAGACCTGGGGGGCGGCGTAGGATACGACCTGGGGAGCGGACACTTTAGCGTAAGCGGGGGCAGCGGCGTAGACCTGAGGGGCGGCGTAGGATACGACCTGGGGAGCGGAAACCTTAGCGTAGACCTGAGGGGCAGCGTAAGACACGACCTGGGGAGCGGACACTTTAGCGTAAGCGGGGGCAGCGGCGTAGACCTGAGGAGCGGCGTAAGACACGACCTGGGGGGCGGCGTACTTGGCGTAGGCTACGGGAGCGGAGGCGTACTGGGCCACGGGTGCGGCGGAGTAGACCTGGGGGGCGGCGTAGACCTGAGGAGCAGCGTACTTGGCGTAGGACAGAGGGGCGGCGTAGGACAGGGGGGCGGAGTAGGACAGGGCGGGCTGGGCGATGAGACCAGCGCGGGCCACTGCCACGACGGCGGCGAAGAAGAAGACCTTGAAAACAAAACAATATTTTTAACTATCAGCTTAAAGACAATTATTAATAAGGAGGCTCTAAAATAAACAAAATAATTATTTGTTATAAGAATAATTATAACACATAAGAATTTCACTTAATCTAAAACTTGCGAACTTTTCGACGCTGGTTTTCCTAAAGAGGGGTTGACAATACCCTAGTATTCATTTACTTACATACAATTACTGATTGAACATACTTTTTTGTATTACTGAATGGTTTATATAGATAATAAATTTTTATTATCTATATAAACCACTGTAATCATTTGTAAAAAGTATGTAAATAAATAAATAAGATAAAATTTATTGAGATCATGATTTTCAATCGTTTGAGAATTTACAATAATAAAGTTGTAGGATTAACCCGTTAGACAAACTGCTAAAAAACAGTTTATCAGGACTTTTTGACAAAAGTCCTATATTTTGTAAAGTTTTAAAAAAAAAAAAAAAACAGAAAATTTGATAAATTTGAAAAAATCTTAATATCTCCCAATAATGCCGGCCATTACATTACAAAAAATCACAGAATTATATTATGTTAAAAAAACTCATAGAATTATAAGTTAAAAAACTCATAGAATTTAGAGTTAAACTTTTTATTGTAAATTTTTTATCCACTTTGAAACTTTTAAAACTCGATTGAATCACTGAACAGATTAGAAATACGTCAAATAAATTATTAAAAATCACTTGACATACCTTGAATGCCATTTTATTGGTTATATCTCGAACAAAGGCGAATACCTTATGATTATGCTCTGATTTCGGCCGAGTATTTATACTAATTTGTGTTTCACTTAAAACCAATAGTTGATTATGTTCGCAACATTTGACATTGCCCGTGAAGGAGTTCAGCCTCCTTGGTCAGTTCCGCTCAGGGCTGCCACCGGCAACACGGATGTCAATGTTATAAGGCTTTAGTTATGCGGTAAGCAGAACGAATCGAGAATTTGCAAGGCAGGCATGATACTTATTTATTTATTTAATTAAATTGTCTTTTCTATTTAGTTTACATTTAAATTAATCAAAGTGTGAGATAGGACTGAATGGGTACCTAGTGTAAGTTATTTATTTAGTTATTTATTATTATTATTATTATTTTGTTTATTACTATTCTTGGACATACACTTGACAAATGATCGCATTGGTTTCCATAGATAATAAGATTAGTAATAAGAAAAAAAATGTTAATGATCCGTAGCTGTATGTAAATACGTAAGTAGTAGTATTTTGTGAACACCTCGCTAGGCGAACCTGTGCTGAGGTGTTCCCATGTTTGGAATCAGGTGCTATATTGTCGACATTATAATTATAGTTATATGATTCTTTAAATTATAACTTTTTAAAGTTATTTCCATCAATTTAATATATCATTCAAGAAAAAGATAGTGGGTACTAATAAATCTAAACAAAAATATGAAAAAGAACAATACACAGGATACAAAAAAGTTAAAATAAAATAAATGAAAAAATCTACAATATTGGTTTGTTAACCTTAAATAATTAAATTAATTATATAAACATTCGACGGCGTCATAATAGCTCACATAAAAGAGTATTTTACAATCACTGATGAAGTTCTTCGGTAAATTTAATAAACGACATCAACAAATTTACTAAACATATCTCTACCTATCTATTAATGCATCTTCGTTATTAAATGTATGATTCATAGTAATTTTATAAACCATCATAACCTGTAATATTTTTTCGTTTTTTTTAATCATCATTGGTACCAACTTACAAATAATGGTACCATCTTACACAAGTGGTTATTCTTAATACGTTGCTCACAGATTTTCTTAATTTTATTGTTTCATTGGAAAAAAGGTTTATTTTTTTTTTACAAAGGAGGCCCTGAGGAAAATAATTTCCCTCAGGGCCTATGTCATCTTTGGGATGCTGTGTGAAGGGTTTTTGTTTAAGGAAAGGGAGGAGAGTAGAGTTCTGGGAAGGAAAAGGGTTTAAGGGGTGGGTAGAAATCTGGGGTTTAGTGTGTCTTGGTCATTCGCCTCCAAACCTAGACAAACCTCACCCCATGAACCCGGGCATCCCTGCTAAATCACCAAACGTAGCGAACCACTTGGGGTGACCTATGGCAAAGGTGTTGGTCATGCAATAAAGGTTCCCGGGGCGGCGGTACCCAATCCCGCCTACCAAATTGTTGTATTTCCTGTAATATATATATACATCTTCTCAACTTGAAATATATTTTACTTATTATTCACCTGCCATCATTAAACGTAATATTATATCGTTTCGTTGTTGCAATATTGTAACATTTAAACATAGTTTTTTTTTTGATTTGTTATATGCACAACTGCATATGTATTTTTCAACTTCTGTTTTCTATTTCTTACTGTTTTACAAGCTCACTAGAGCTGTCTTTTTCATGTTGTAGTTATATATGTTACTCTGTTATTTTTTTTTTTTGTATTTATTAACGCCCTAGTGGGCTTTTACAAGAAAAGAAGCAAATATATAATTAACAATATTAATTACATGTATTACATAATCAATAAAACAGAATAAATATGAATACAATCGACTCGTTAGGTAAAGAATATTACAACATAAAAAAGAAATGAAATGAAATAGTACAAGTTGTACTTACAAAAAACTAAAACAATTTAGCTTTAAATATTTATACATATTATTAATAATAAGACCTGGCATAGAACAAAGTGTAAATAGAACCGCAAAAATATTATAAAGTAAGTATACATTTAACTGGTGAGGTTTAGATGAGAAAATATTTTATGAGAAAAACAAAAAAATAATAAAAGTTAATTATTAGCAGATAGAATCGAGATTAATTGATTTTTGAAACATTCAAAACTGTCAATACTAAATATATCTATAGATTCGCAGTATTTATTCGCAAGGTTATGGATTCTTGGAATTGGTGAGTATATAGAGTAATTAGTGTTGAGTTTATTGTTGCATTCGGCTTTTACATATTATGTAAAAGCCGAAATGCGTTAATATTATAAATAAATAAATATATTTCAAATGAAGAAATTTCATCAAAACAATGTACAAATATTTTTTAATGTAATTAGAAAATATAAATAAAATCCTTTATCAAATAGCACAGCCCTATCTGTGCTCGCATTCTAACGAATAGTTTCTTAATCTATGTTTTAAATCGTAGATAATTACGAATTTGCAAGGCGGACCCTCCCGCGGACATCGATCGGGCGACCTTCGGAATTGGAAGTACTGTCTTACTCACCAGCCGTCAATGGACAGGCCACAACACTGCGCCACCCACTCGGCTAAAATAGCCGCACTATTTGATTTTTGATCGATAGCCGACTTCACAATGAAATTATGATTAATACAAATTTACTTCCGGGCTGTCTTATAATGCTTTCAACTTATTTATTATTGACAGATTTATTTGAAAAATTAATCTAGGTATTGGTTTGAAGTGTAAAGGCACTTAACTTTGACGCGTTGTGATTTTTTTATTATTTTCTTGGTTCGTAATGATCAAAAGTTTTTGGATTGATTTTTACACCAAATTTTTATTTTTATTTTGACGATGGAACTATATATCAGAAGTTCAAGAGAAATGAACAAGTTTAGAAAAGGGAGGCTTATCTGACTTATTTATGTATTTAGACCTTCGACCAAGGGATATACTAGGTCAATGATTTAGGCGGTATAATACCCCAATATTGAGGTTGTTCAAGGCTCACATTTTAATAAATTCTGACGAATTCGTAAATATAATAACTTTTTTTTAAACCGCGACCCGGAGGATGAAAGTTTTTTATATTTAAGATTAATAAAAACAATACCTCACCATTAATATATTTTACGTAGAACGGTTTGAAAATTTTATTTCTCGTATATAATTATAGATTTAGCGGTGAACACCAGATTTTATTTTTCTAGACGATGAATTAATAACTTCGGGAAGGATTCGTTTAGAATAATCTTAAATATTAGTAACACGTTCTTCAGAATTAGTTAAAATAAAATAAACTCGACGGAAAGGTCGAATCTCCAGGCCTGCTAGGGCGAATTCGACCGTACTGCCATCCAATACGCCGTGCCGCGGGCGTATATTTGTTTACAGGCTTTCTTCACTGACGTCGTTAAGATTCCCACATTATTCTTCTTCTTCTTCTTTTCTTTGATAGAGCTAATTTGACAGTAGGTCCGTCCAATACATGGGTCGCGAGTAGCAATTTGTATACACGTCGTTAAGATTCTGAATATATTTTAGGTTATATTGTCGTCTTAAATTGTGTACGAGAAAACCCAAACCCAACATCCTTGTGGTTGATTAGCACCTGCATACACAGAGCTCCATGTACAGAGAATATATAACGTGCACATGGATGAAAGAAAACGGGAAGGCACCAGAAAGACACGCAGAATTAACAAAAGAGTATGTAAAAATGTGAAATAATGTGGATAGGTGCCGAGACTGAACTACATGATGTTACATCCTATCTGCCCAATCCTTGCATATTGTAAAATATAAATATGCGATTAACTGACAAGCACACAAATAAACTCTCGCTCATTCCTCTAGCCGCAAAAGCAAGTAAAATAAAAATTACATCAGATTTTCCAATAGCAACGGCCTTCATAATTGGCAAATCTAAATCCAACCATAGTGCATCGTAATATGACCCACATAAGAAGCGCAATAAAACCACTATCGATAGATTTAACTGATGCATAAATTATTGTCGTAAAAGCTCAATGCTCTTTGGCGTGGCTCAAATGATAGCCTCATTACATCAGACTGTTTCAACTTCTACCCTCGCCTAGCCTTCGTGCAAAATAGAGCACTAAGAATGATGTAATTGTATCTGACAAAACTCATATCTTACGAAAATGAATGGTGTATTTTTCGTACATCTGTGTTTTGTTATTTGTTGTTACTTGTTTTGCAGCAGAACAGTAACATAAGAACTTTCACTCGTCGAAATATAAGAGAAATGGTTTATATTTCATTTCCTTTTGGATGGACGCCAATTTTTACGACGATATTCCAACAAATTTCTCTAAATAATTGATTGTAATTAAATAATTTCGTCCTTCGAAGACATCACCAGACAAAGATAAAATTAAGAAAACTGGTAGCTGTTAGCGAAAGGTTTATGACCGTTTGACGATTAGAGTCCCAGAGTTCCCAGACTTTCTACCCATTTAAGGCTCCAAAGATTAAGATGGGCCGGACATGTGCACCGAATGCCAAGCACACGAGTACCGAAGAAGGTTCTAATAGGACACCCGGGAGGTAAACGGAAGGCGGGCAGACCTAGGTTGAGATGGGAGGATGATGTTAGGAAGAATGCAATGAAACTACTTCATATTGCAGATTGGAAGACAATGGCCGAGGACAGAGGGCGGGGGAGGCTTATTTTGAAGGAGGCCAAGGCTCGAAATGGGCTGTAGCGCCATTGAAGAGAAGAGAAGAGAAGAGAAGAGAAGAGAGACAATTAGAGTAATTGTAAAAATTATACATATTATTAACCTACTTGTGAATGATAAGGAGGAACAAGATTACATCAATTCATCGTGTAAAATGGATTGGTATCTATAGAAATGGATTGGTATCTAAATATTTGCAACTGGCAAAATATATATGGAGCTTAAACCTAGAAGTGCTTCTATCAAATTTGTGAATCGCTCAAAAATGAAGATTGTTTATCGATTTCTCAGCGTAAAAACACTAAATCCATATTTTGACTTTTATATTAAATAGGCTACAATTGCATCATTCTGGAAAACCTGACATTGGTTTTCATAGCATTCAAATAATGGTAGTTTTAAAGAACTTTCGGGTAACTAAATCTAAATAGCAAATGCTGACATAGGCAGTATAGGCACTTCTAGCATTAATCCCCAAATATATATTATGTCAGTTGAAAATATTTAGATACCATATTTGTGTATCGACCCATTCATTCAAAGCCTCCGTTCATTATTGCGCTGTGTAATATTAAATTTATTGCATCAGATTTCATAAGCGTTGTTCATAATACAACGCGTCGAGTTCATGGCGTCAATTTTAGAACCCTTTCGGATACACTTCTTTGTTTCAATTTTTGATATAGGAATGTATCTTTAAAATTTCTGTAAAAATTCAAAATTTAATTTAGATTTTGTGTACATTTTGTAATAATTTTCCAATTGAAAAAATTTAAAAACCGAAATTTAATATTTTTTCATTTACTCCAAAAAAATTTATTTAAAAAATATTGTTAAAAAATGTCCAAATAAAGCATAATAATAACCGATGTGAGTTACCGATACCTGATCGTAAGCGTGACTTAAATTACATCAGAAATCTACCTTTCATTTTCGAAGCATTGAAACATCTGCTCTAAATTTTCTGACTTTCTTTACAGATATCATAATAACAAAATTTATATCATCAACTTTTTATGCCAATTTAAATGTGATATTATTGCATCAGCAGGTAATTTCATCAGCATTTTACCAAAAGAAAATACAGCTCTAACATATGGGATTATAATCGTCGAATTCTCACCTTAACAACACCATATGACAATAAATTAATGACCTCTAATACATCATTGAAAAAAATTTTCATATTATGTACTTTGTCAATCAGTCCAATATGAGAGTGAAATTTCATCAGATTTTCAGCCTTCAGAGTCGTGATCAATCTGCAGTAAAGATATTGTATAACATTATTCAGCCATGTTTCTGAAACTAGATCAAACAACGTAATATCGGTCACACTGCCGGTCTTGCAAACTCCTCGGCTAAAGCATGCCGAACACGTAAATCTGGCATTTCCTTTGCAAATATTTCAATCAGAGCAGTATCCGATCACACTTTCCGAACGCCATTATATAACATTCCGATCCGATGAATATCACATCGGATGAATTCACACCTTGTGCGTTAGTTTAAAAATAGACCTTACAAGGATTTAAGGCGGTAACAGTTTTGGCTCTTGGCCCAAATATTTCAGGCCTGAAACCTGGCGAAGTGCTGTTAAAATGTTTAAAAATTAGGTACCTGTGTTATTTTTCCATTAAGATGAATATACGTGAAATCCTATTTAGATTAATCTTTACGACGAATCGGTTTACATTATGAACATCAAAAAATGTTCTACGGATAAATTGAAGCTTTTCTTCAAACACAGCAAACTTTTTTGTGGCGCCATTTTAATTAAAAATTAAAAATGTACTTCGTATTTACCACTTTTATTGTTAACAAAACTAACATGTTTCGTGATCAGTTTGATAAATTAGAAATATCAATGATCAGAAGGAGCGTGAATGCGAATTTTAATATTATTAAAAACCAAAAATTGTTTTTAAATGACCCAATATTAATCCTGTTCCCTTTGTAAATTGTTCCCTATTGCCCCTCTTTCCTCTACCCATTCTTACCTTTCCATTGACTATGTCTATTATTTATAATTATGTTGTGTATGTCTATGACCATTGTTTTTATCTATTATTTATAATTAGTTAGTAAACCCTGAAGAAGTAAGCATAGCTCACGAAACATGTTGTTTTGTAAACAATAAAAGTGGTAAAAACTAAGCATATTATTAATTTTGAATTGAAACTTTTACTAGTTTTTCTTTGTATTGGTATTACAATAAAATTATTATTGATATAACAAAAAATATAAGCGCAAACCACTAAAAAATTTATTTTTGCATGACAAACCTACCTATGAAGTAATATAAGAAACAATTTTTTAAAAATACCCCTTTATGGCTAAGACTATTTTTGAGGTTTTGTATGTTCTAACTCTTTTCATTCTTATAAAATTATGCAAAAAATAAATAAAAACCACTTTTTCGCTTACTTGCCTCATGTAAATAAGACGGTCGTTTTAAATTTTAAATTGAAGGCATGAGAATCGAAATATTTCTAGCTTTTATATTCCTCTTAAGCTTTAATTCATTAGTAATTTTATGCTAGCAAGATGATTTACTGCTGTAAAATTTAAAATTATTTGCACGAGGCAAGTAAGCGTGGTGGTTTTTATTGTAAGTAAGCGTAGTGGTTTTAATTTATTTTGTGCATAATTTTTTAAGAATAAAAAAAAGTCAGAACTTAGTCAAAAATAGTCTTAGCCATAAAAGGGCATTTTAAAAAAAAAATTCTTACTTCATAATTAAGTCTTGCAAAAACGTTTTTTAGGGGTTTACGCTTATATTTTTTGTTATATTATGAATAATTTTATTGTAATTCCAATGCTAAGAAAAGATAGTAAAAGCTTCAATTTATCCGTAGCATATTTTTTTAAGTTCATGCTGTAAACCGATTCGTCGTAAAGATTAATCTAAAAAGGATTTCACGTATAGCTTCTTCTTAATGTTCATCACGATTTCTATAGCTTTCATATCATTTACCTATATTTAGGCTTAATAACTTTTTTAAATTAGCTCCCCACAGGATATGTCATTTTTGGGGATGCTGTGTGGATTGCTGTCATTTAGGGAAATGGGGGTAAATGTGTCCATGAGTGACGGACTGACGGGTATGAATCCATCCCTCCCAATCGGTGCAAGGCGAAGGGTTGAGAGTCCGGCTGGAGAGGACTATGTTGTCTCCCTCAACCAATCTCTCCCCATCTAGACAAATATCACCCCATGAACACGGGTACCTTTGCTAAGTCACCGCACGTAGCGAATCACTTGGGGTGACCAATGGTAGATCTTGAATATAAAGAATTTAGTAGAAAGTTTCAATAATAAGGTTAGGTTTCTGCTTCTTTCCCGTTTCAAAGAGTGCTCTTGACTGACTCTTGTTCCTTACCAGTTTTTATCCTAATCTTGCAGATAATGCGTTTTCCCATTCCGAGGCTTCTTACAAACAGTCAATGCAATTGTTCCGAGGTTATTTTTCAGGCCATGTTTCCAACAGGATACTTAATTGGCCACGATTCATTACATTATCTGGTGTCCTATCGACTGGCTTCAATTATTTTTAAGAGATTGTAGTTCACTATTTCTTAAGAAAGAAGGATAATAAAAGATTTTTTCGAGTTGCATAATTTATTTAAATTTTATTGTCTTATAAGTATAACTATTTAATCGATATTGTTTATTCGTAGATAACGTCATCAAGGTTGGAGGCAGTTGGGGCGGAGTAGGATAGAGGAGAGGAATATGTCTTAGCAACAGGGGCACCGTAAGACTGGGGAGCAGAATAGGCGGGGGCGGCTAAGTTAGTTGCTGGGGCGGTGTAGTACTGGGCTTGGGCATTGTAGTTCTGGGGAGTAGCGACCTTGGCGACGGTAGCAATGAAGGTTTGAGGAGCAGCGTTAGCCTGGGGAGCGGAGTAAGTCTGAGCAGCGTAAGCCCGGGGAGCGGGGTAAGCCTGGGCGGAATAAGTCTGGGGAGCGGAATAAGCCTGGGGAGCGGAGTAAGCCTGAGGGGCAGCGTTAGCCTGGGGAGCGGAGTAAGTCTGAGCGGCGTAAGCTTGGGAAGCGGAGTAAGCCTGAGGGGCAGCGTTAGCCTGGGGAGCGGAGTAAGTCTGAGCGGCGTAAGCTTGGGGAGCGGGGTAAGCCTGGGCGGCGTATGTCTGGGGAGCAGAATATGCCTGGGGAGCGGAATAAGCCTGGGGAGCGGGGTAAGCTACTGGAGAGGCAACCTTGGCGATAGGGGCAGCATACGATGCTTGAGAGTAAGCCACAGGGGCGGCCACTTGCTGCACTGGGGTGGCGTAAGCCTGAGGAGCGGAGTATGTCACGGGAGCGGCAACCTGGGGAACGGGGGCGGCATAGGCCACGGGAGCGGTAACCTGGGCAGCAGGGGCGGCATAAACCGCAGGGGCGGCATAAGCCACAGGGGCGGCAAGTTTCACAATAGGTTCCCGGCTGACAACAGCATTGAATCCATTCTGGGGATCAGCAGTATAATCAACAGTCCTCTTGAATCCATCGGCATCCACAAGGGAGTAAGATCCCTTCACGACATCTCCAACTCTAGACTCAGTTTGGCTCTTGGAATCTCCAGAAAGCGTATCAGTAACATCGTAAGAGTAAGTATACTGAGGGTTCGGGTCGTATTCAGCATCCTTATCAACAACGGGGGTGGCGTAAGTCAGGGGTTGCGCAACTTGGGCCACTGGGCCGGCGTAGGCTAGAGGTGAGGCAACCTTATCGATGGGGGAAGCGTAAGCCACCTGGGCGGCGTAAGGGTCTGAGGTCACCAGGTTGGAGACGGGGGCGGCGTAAGCCAGAGGGGCGGCGTATCCCAGGGAAGAGTATCCCAACCCGGGTTGGGAGATGAGCCCAGCGCGGGCTACTGCCACCATGACGGCGAAGCACAACACCTGAAAAAGAACGGTAGGAAGTTATAATAACGATCCAAGCAGATAAAAAAGAAGATATTTCATAAAATTTGGGATGAGTTGCAAAAGACAGGGATAGAGGAAGTGATGGATTCTAATATTATGTTATATCGTTCCACATCAACATTTTACCTCTATTATTTTGCTTTACATTTTGTTAATGTCAAATTTGAATCAATATTTTTTAATGGTACCTACCTACTTACGATATTTATAGATTTAAGGATTTTTAGAATGTAAGCTTTTTTAATATATTATTGTGATTTACTTTTGGGGTGTTCCTTCTTTAGCTAACATTTCGAACAGCGTTAATTGTACTGAAATTTTGACAGTTAAGAAGATTGGAGTGGGCAGAATGGTAACAAACAAACACTTCATCACAATATACACATCTGCCCTGATGACGGAAATTATAATGCTGTTCTATGACTAAAGGAGGAAGAGCAACACGGCACAATACCCCAAAAATAAATCTCAATAATATTTGTTATAAATTCACATTTCATTTCTTTCATTTTATAATGTAGCCAACTAATAATGTACATATTGCCAATTTTTATCAAATTAACATTTGATAAAAGCTGGCAATATGTAAAGAATAGAAATGCATAAGCATAAATTCAGATTTTTCATAAGTAGAGGTTTCTAATAATGGTACAATTAAGGGTCAGTTGTTTCGCAGCAACTTAAATGTAACATTATCATCAAATGAACATTCAGCGGCATTTTATTTTTTTGACAGTCTTCGTCAAATGCCATTTCTAAGACCGTTTCAGCTTTTGAACAAACTGTGATTAGCAGAAGAGGACAGTTATCATATTGTTATGCTTGTCAGCTTATTACAATTTGATAAAAAGCTGAAACGCTATTAGAATCGGCGTTTAACAGGGATCTTTCAGATGAAACAAAAAACGAAATGGCGCTAAATGACCATTCGATGATAATGTCACACGAGAATTTTTGCGAAACAACTGGGAATTAGTCATCATATTTTCATTGAGTGATTTATTTCATTAAAGAGTAGATACTTCATAATTTAACGGACACTGTCTATTATAGTGTGATGGCAGAAGAAAACATTAAAAATATATATATAAATATTAGAACGAACACACTCCAGAGTCCAAGCTGCCGAAATGAAGTACTTGAGAGGAGTGGCAGGGGTTAAAAATGGGATCATATAAGAAACTCGACGATCCGAGACGATCTAAACATTGAACTACTGCTACTCTTCATAGAAAAATCGCAACTGAGGTGGCTTGGGCATATACTAAGAATGTCTGATGACCGAATTTCGAGGAAAATACTAAGTGCGATTCCAGAGGGTAGACGTCTAGTGGGCTGCCCCAGACACAGCTGGGCGAGAGGCGACTCCAGAAACTGTGTGAAGAGAGAATGGGACTGTCATGGACGGAGGCCGAACAATCAGCACAAGACAGGGACGTATGAAGGAGCCTTATCGATGCAGTGGGTCCCCGACCCGAATAGGATAAGGGATGATGATGATGATATAAATATTAGAAAGGGTTAACAATACACATACATGAATAAGACTTTTCTACAGTGTGTCTTTTTCAGGATGTCTTTTTGATATAAAATATGGAATATTATCTTTGTGTCTCCTACCTTGAAAGCCATTTTGTTGTTTGGTTAGGAGAGGTGATAAACTTTTGATATAGTTCAGGTTCAAGTCAGCCTATTTATATGTTCCTGGTCAGCCGCGTCATTTCGCCGAGAACTTGATCTTGTTCCTAGCACTCGTAGGTAATGTATATTGTGCACATTTTTTGCAGGATTTAGTAGATTGATGTAGGGCTGCCAAAATATCGTTACGTAACTACGACGAGTAACAATGAAGAAGATATCAGAATATTAATATAAGCTCTACCTGTACGAAGTAGGTACATAGTGTCGGGAAACCAGTGGTTCAAGCAGGAAACTGGTGAATCTGCAACACATTTGGAGTTTTGGAGTTGATTTTGTGGTATAACTTTTTTAATCAGCTGTTTATTGTCTTTTGAAATGCGTCAAAGCCTAGACACGGCGCATACATTTTTTAACCCCCTTAGTTGGCCGAAAAGAAAGGTTTTTCTGACGATGGCCACAGATTGGTTGAGGGTCGTAAAATTATAAATCGAAAAGTAAAAAAATTCAAAAAGCAATGTTTTTGGGGTTCTCTTTGTCATTTATTTATTTTATCAGGTTCTCCATAAAACAGTTATACACCAGAATATTATGGGGAAGATTACAAAATTTAAAGAAAAAAAAATGTATAAGGACAGTTTCATATCTTGTGACGTATGTCAAGATAATTACTGAATTCTCTGTATGTCGATGTTTAATACAGATTTTATTTAGCAGTTGAATTGCTCTGTCTAATGGCGCATTTAGATTCCTCAGTTTCCCGCACGTACAACTAGTTTTCCGAACCGTATAACCATGTTCACCGATCAAAACTGCGGGAAAAAAATTCTTAGCGAAGGATTTCAACTGACTTCTACTCAATTTGAAAATTTTTCGGGTTGAGCGTTGGCGCAATGCCAATCGATAAGAAATAAGTGTATTTTCAAATTTGAAAAAAATCGTCGAAATGAAATGCTCTTTTAGGTACTCGTACTTATTTTAAATGAATTTTAATAAACAAGCAGTGTCACTGAGCCGCAGACTTCACTTTGACAGCTCAACACTAAGCGAAGGTTAATTAATATGTGCACAAATATGGCTTAACTTTATGAATATCATTAGTTAAAATTTGATACGCTGTAAATATTAATTGTTCAGGAGAGTGTAAAGAAAGTATTTTTTTCTCTTCCTGTTTTTGTAGACCTATAATTATGAACTTTTATTATAAAATAACATTGAACAGATTTTTAGAATACAATATTTTTTGTAAATTTCTGTAATAACTGTATTTAATTTATTTTAAATTCTTCGGAAAAATAAATCCTCTTAAAATACACGCCGTAGACACATTTATTTTCCTATAAATATTTCGACGACGCAGATCGAAAGAGAAAAACAACGAAGAAGACTGATCGACTCGTTTTTGAATTTCCCTAAATGTAGTGCATTTCAAATTCCGATATAAATAGGTGAGGGAGCCAAACATTGTACGTTTGAGAGAAATGTTATCTGAGCAGTCGCTCAGTGTTAGAATTTCTCTATATACGTAGGTCCCCCTAATGAGGACAGCTAAGAAAAATGATTTTTTTTTTTAATTTTCATTCATAAGTGGCTAGCATATTACAATTACCAGGCCCAGAAGCTAAATGAAAGAAATCAATTTCGATCGTCCAGTTGATTAGTCAGACATCTTCGAAAAATCGAAAATTGAGTTAAGTATGCAGATATAAATAAAAGTGTTCCCTGTTACTGGTACAATTTTTAGATTACTCATAATAACCACGAAATCAATTATAATGCAGAAAAACTTTTAGTGAATTAAACAAAATATTGATGTTTTCTGGATCACCATCACCATCAAAACGTCATAATAATTTACCCGGCCGTTATGCCTCCCGCTTTTATTTTATGGCGAATTTAATATGTAAAACATAGACGTGTAAATAATATTTGATTTGTGGTGAGAATTCGAATATTATTTTCCTCATCATCTCAAAACTCACAACTTGGAAATGCCTGAGTAATCAACAGCACGATTGATATATATGTGTTTAAAAATAAATTATTTAATTTCAATTTTATCTAAATGTAGCAACCCTGGTGAGTAGCAGTATTTTTTGCATATAGGTATATGGTTCTCGTTTTACTTCTAAAATGGTTGGAATGTTTTTTTTGTACTTGTATTTATTTAAAGTGATAGGCGGCTCTGACGCAAGGCGGAATTATTTTTAGTTTACTTCCTCAAAGAAACAGGATTTAAGTAAGTACCCACTTGTAATATGATTTACTTTTAATAAGTAATTGTCTTGATTTTAAATCAGTAGACGCCAGTGCTTGTTGAAGTTCACATACTGTTGTAGTCAGCAAAATAGATGGTTGTTCTGTGATTTGGTCGAAAGTTTTACATATTATTTTTTTAAATTCTGGGGGAAATTTTGGATATAATTTTGATTAAGTGCTATAATTTTAGCAAAAGTAAATTTGTATTTTTAAATTAATTATTATAAGCTCAGTGTATACATGATTACGATTTCAGTGGTAATTCATCATCATCATCTTCTTACCCTTATCCTATAGTGGAGAGGATTGGCGACATACGGCACCCTTGTCTGAGGCCGATTTCCACTTCAAATTCTTCTGAAACTTTACCGTTTACAGTGTTTGACACAGTGGTAATTAATAATAGTATTTGATTATATTCGCCGATTTGTATAGCGCCGTTTTAGTAAAAAATCACTATTATGCATATATTTTTTTTAAGTCTCCGCACTTTTTTTAGGCACAGATTTTGGAAATTACACAACGTTTGAACTTAAGAGATGTTTTATTTTATTTGTAAAATTAACATAGTAAAACTATTTTTTTAATGTTTTCTATTTACTTACAAACAATTGCCTAAGTTGCCTCTAAAATCATGAAAAACCAAAATCTTTAATGGCCTATATCTTATTATCTAAAGCAAAAATAAATAAAGTAGCTCACACCGTGCTAGATATTTGATGTACCTTTTGATTACAAAAATAATTTTTAAGTTTGGTTGGGTGTTTTGATCTCAAATCCAAATTTAAGATTTGTATGCAACTGGCCGAAATGGGCCGCGCATACGTTCCTTTTAATTACTTCAAGAAATAACTAATAACATTTGGATAGATGGTAAAAGATGCATAAAAATTCAATTTTGATTCAATCAAATTTCGAAATTTCCATTATAAAACGTATTCTTTACCGGAATTTTAATATTTTTTATGGATTTGACATTTGCGAAGTTTCTTTTCAATCTAAATACGCGTGAATACGCAAACTTAGAACCTAATAACCTATTTTTAGTGCACGTAAATGGTTGTTTCTTGAAGTAATTGTTGAAATGAGGTGTAATTTCCATAATCTGTGCTTAAAAGTAGGGCGGCTTGTGGAACATTTAATATTCATCCACACAGGAGGCTTCGAGGAAAAAAAATTCCTCAGTGTCTATGTCATCTTTGGAGATGCTGTGCGGAGGGTCTTTTTTAGGGAAATGAAGGACAGGAAGTTCTGGGAAAGAAAAGGGTATGAAGGGTGGGTAGGGTATCTGCGGGTCAATGTGTCCAGGAGTGACGTACGTATGAATCCATCTATCCCACTGCAGTGCAAGGCAATGGGTCGAGATAATCTGACTGGAGAGGTCTTGATTAGGTCTCCCTCAACCTTCCTCCTCCGATATTGTATCCTCCTATCCCCCTACTTTGCCTCCCTTTCTTCCGATCCGGCCCGCCATGCAGTAGGTGGGTTAACAAATTCGCCGCCAAGTCCCAGATAGCCCGGGATCTCCTGCTAAGTCGCTAAACATAGCGAACCACTTGGGGTGACCTATGGCAGGGGTGTTATTTATCCAATAAATGGTACCTATACCCGCCTTCCAAATTGTTAATTGTAAAAAGCGTATTAGTTTAGAATAATGTCACAGTTTTCAGTCGCAAAAGGTTTCCAGTTCTGAGACGACCAGTAGTAGCTTTTTTTAATATTTTTGTATTGATTATTTTATTTTATTTATTTATATACGCCTTGAAGGCTTTTACAGTATCACATTATTAATGTTACACATGTTATTCAGGAGTATAATTGTAAGCATGAAGTATATAACATTATAAACTGTACATTAAGGATACAAGCAGGTTTAATATGTAGGTATGTAGTTTCGTTATCATGAAAATTGTACAAAGGAGTTAATAAGTTTACTTAGTATAATAATGGTAAAACAGAAGAGTGCCTAAGGTACCTTAAAAGTAGGTATTGAGGAACGTGTAGGTATTTACTATGTTGATTTTATTATTAACTTGATCATGAATAATTTGTTCGAAAGCAAGTTTTTAAAGAATTCAGCACAATTAACGCAGCGATAAATAGTACCTACACAGAAAAAATAAATAAAAAATACATGAGTTGCAATATCATGAAAAGTTATACACATGAGTTCAACAAGTTTATAATGCGATAGTAAAAAAGTAAAAAATAGTACAAATAATGGTACAAAAAGTACAAGATAATATTAATACAAAAGAGAGAGGATAAAAGAGAAAGAGAAAAAGTACAAAAGAGAAAAAGGACTAAACGTAAGTTCTTAGGTAATCTTTGTGTACATAAGTATTAAATTTTGTTTTTATTGTGATCGTGAAGGACCATCGATTTTAATTTAATCAATAATACATTATTTAAGCACCAAGATTTAAGTTGAAATATAAGTCATTAATGTGAGTTTGTTATCATATTTATAACAATAAATACGAGAGGATTATTGTTAATTGTGTTCTTATTTAGCTACCTTTATTATTCACATATAGTAGATGTTTTGCAATAATTAATTATCTAGATGTCTTTAAATTGTCTTCATGTTTTGACTTAAGTTTAAATATACTTCTTTCAGTTAGTTTTAATTGATTCGGTAGGCCATTATATAGTTTGGAACCATGAAATTTATTATTTCTCTAATAGGGAATAACCAGTTTATTTTTGTTATTTGCCCTGGTTGAGTATTAAAGTTTAAATGAAACACTTTTTGTGACGGTTGGGAGAAGTTGGGATTCTAACTAAAACAAGTTAAAAGCCATTAGTATTTCTTTCGTAAGGTCTTTATGTACTTACCGACAACTTAATATCAAAATATTTTTTCTGCTGGTTTTATTCAAATAAACGTTTAATAACATTTTTTTGTTATAATTATTAAAATGTAAAGATCAATTACTTAATATGGTTATCCAATCACGGACAATGACATTTTTGGTATTGTTATTTTGCCGATCGTGTTGGTTGAAAAAAGCGACCTTTAAAAGAAACTGATATATTTTTTGCAGTATTTGCAAAATACGTAGGTAGATACAATGTTATCTTTTTTTAATAGGCTAGCTAGCAAGATTATTCATATATCTATTTTTGAGTGCCTCTGATAAATAGGTACCCACTTACTATCATTACAGTTTTTTTTACATCTTGAAAATAAAACACCATGATAATGAATTTGATAAATGTATTATTAGAATAGATTATTGCATAAATATAATCATGATATGAAATCAAAGTCATATAAGCACTTCATTAATATCCTTGAAAACTAATTGGAAAGATATATGTACATTAATTATTTTTATATAACTCTTGAACTTTAACACATTTAAAGGTTAACTGTAATTAAATCTGATTTAATGATAGTATGAGGGGGCATTGTACGCGAGAGGGGCGGCGTACTTGGCCACAGGGGCGGCGTAAGCCAAGGGGGCGGCGTACTTGGCCACTGGGGCAGCGTAAGCCAGAGGGGCGGCGTACTTGGCGATAGGGGCGGCGTAAGCAACAGGGGCGGCTACCTTGATGGCATGTCCCAGGGGCTCACGACGGACGACCGCGTTGAAACCATTGTGATCATCAGCGGTGTAGTCGACGGTCCTCTTGAATCCATCAGCGTCAATGAGAGAATAAGATCCTTGGACCACATCTCCGTCCCTAACTTCGTGCTGGCTCTTGGAATCTCCGGTGTGAGGGTCCTGGACTTCATAGGCGAAGTTGTACTGAGGGTGGGCGAAGTTGTCCACAGCGACGGGGGCGGACAGGACCTTGGCATAGCCTAACGGATGCGCAGGAGCTAGAGGCTGGGGGATGACGATGGCGTTAGCCACCACCACGATTGAGGCGAAGATCAAACACTATAAGAAAAAACGTATTATTTAGATTTTTTCTATTTATTTGTTACTAAGACCTATTTACTAACACTTTCTCCAAGGGCCTACCGGGAAGCCGGCTTAGGGACGCGGACGCCGAGTCTAGCTTGCAACCGGACTGATGGCTCGACTGCCGGACGACTGCAGCTCAGCTGTTTTTGTTAAATTATGCAATCTCATCATAATGTGTAATTTTTAATTCTATTAACTCTTCTTCTTTTATATTAATTAACTTTTATTTTAGCTACATCAAGTGGCGGAGATTAGACGTGATACAGTGAAATAAATAACTAACAATATGTTCGCACTCGCATACTGCCTGCTAACAAGTATTACCCGGAGGAAAAGGCCTATATTGGAGGTCTTTTCATAAAACTGTAATATAATGTAGCTTCTTTATAAACAAAAATTAGAGTCTTGACGTGTACGATGAAGGAGGAAACCATCTGTTTCCTTAGAAAGCCGTGGAAAAGTCGTGGGCACTCCAAAAAGGATCTGTTTATCATTTGCATTTGCTCTGTATTGATGTTGCTATGCTTGCTATGGAGTCAGACCTTATATTTCAATATCTTTGTGGCAGACATACAGATGAAATTTCACACGTACGTTAATTACTCATGGATGGAACCGATCTACTGGAAAATAACACACGTAAAAATATCTGTTTTTTAGTTTAATTTTAGTGTTTATGTGTATGCTAAATGAATTTTATATTCACAAAAAAAGTTAGTGAAGTTAGGTTGGTTTATTAGGCGAATGTAATTCCAGTAGGTGTAATTCTCTCGGTGTATAATTTTGCATTAGTGAGTGAATTGGGCAGTGTAATATTAGTGTGCATGATATATGCCTGTGTTATTTAAAAGAGAAGCACAAAAGATTATTATTTATAAATCCCAAAATATGCACAGAGATAGAACAAAGAGGCTCCTATAAATAAACTCCTGAAATGTTTAACTCATTACCTGAAGATATTAAAAAAAGATATCTATTTGGAAAATAAAAACAAAATTCAGGTCATTCTATCTCCGTAGAACGTGAAAACAAATAACTACTATTTTTGATGTAAACAAATACCTGGGTGTGTAATGTATACCTAAATACCCAGAATTTTTTTTTTAAATATTTTTTTATGGTATTACAATAAGTAATTTTTTTAAATGTTTAGTATGCATTATTATATTAAGATAGGTATTTTATTGAAACCAATAAATATGATAAAATGAGGGATTTATAACAATCAAACTAATTTGTTGAATTTTGCAAGATTTATGTAAAATTTATACTTTTTTTTCAAAAAGGAATGTCTTGTAATACACTTTGGTTTATTTTTTAATATTATTTAGAGTATTTTATAGTCATTTTCTTTGAAATATTTATTTTATCATTCAGTTTGATTTTTTTATTGTTTTATTTTATTTTTGTGTCTACATTTACTATTATTATTACATAGTAAAACAGCCTATAAACGACTGCCATGATACGGACATAAGTCCAGTACGATGGCCGTGACTTTGAAGATTATATGAAATAATAAAAAAAAAACAATACTTTTGGAGAGAGAAAAAAATAAGCTAAGGAGATCTCCCTTGGTCTCGGGCCCTTCGTGTAAAATCACCGAGAATTCGGAGAGCATAATATTACCACTTTTGTTACTCATATATGTCATACGAGAATTGTTCAGTTTAATTTAAAATAGCCTGTTTTTTGTTTGAATAGAAAAACTTCAAAAATTACTTTTTCCAAACTCATGAAAGTAAACTCATTTATTAGAAAAATTGTAGGTTACAACATAAAAATGTATTTAAAAAATTATTTAAGTATTCTCATACCTTGAATGCCATGTTGTAGAGGAGAGTTGGAGAAAATGAAGTGTGAATGATAAGTTGTATGGTGAGTAAGGACCCGATAATACTATTTTTCTTTAGTTAAATCTCGCTATTTATACGCTTGAGTTAGATTTGACCGCTATTTATGAACTTAATTATTGACATTGTCGACGAACTTAATACACACGTCAATTGCCTTTGCGCAGGGCTGCGACATCTCTATTAAATACAATTTCGTAACGGTTTTAAGATAAAATTATCATTTTTAAATGATCTATAATTCCATTTGGGAGGCGGGTATCGCCGCGCCCCGGAAACCATTTATTGGATAACCAACACCTCTGCCGTAAGTCACCTCAAGTGTTTCGCTACTTTTGGTGACTTAGCAGGGGTGCCTGAGTTCATGGGGTGAGGTTTGTCCGGATCTTGGCAGCGGATGCGTCTGCCCATCTATAACGTGTTGAATGATGAATCGCAAGTGGCAAGCCGGATCGGGAGAGACTGGTTGAGAGAGATCTTTTGACCTTCCTAGCAGGACGCTGTCGGAACATTGCCTTGCACCGCAGTGGTAAGGATAGATTCATGCGTCCGTCACTCTTGGATACACTCTTGGACCCCAGGTTCCTACCCATCCTTCATACCTTTTTCCTTCCCAGAACTTCCTCTCCTTCATTTTTCTAAAAAGACCATCCATACAGCATCCTCAAAGATGACAAAAGCCCCGAGGGGAATTATATTCCTATTGTGTGGAGCTATTGTAAAAAAAATACTCATGGGAATAACACAAATAATGAAATTAATGTAATTGGTCAACGCCGGGATTTGAACCCTTTACATCAAGGTGGTCGTTGAAGGCCTATCTTTCATGACTAAAACATTTTAAGGAAGCCATTTTCCCACTGCCTTAGGCAGATTTGACTTCTCTGCGGCATCATCTAAAACTATCAACATTATCTACACAAAAATGTTTTGAAAAAAATTAAAACAAAAAATATTAACAATCTACAGCCCTAAAATAGGTGTGAACACGTTCGTAAGGATACGAGTTAGATTTCCAAGTACCCAGCGGCTCAATAACCCAGTTAGGGCCCTACCACGCCCTACTCCAATCGTTATTTCAAGTTATTAGTTAGTACTAACTCAACAATAATGATTGTACTGTGTTGTGTTAGATCGGTTTAAAATTCTGGTCACTGTTATCATGTGTGTGCAAGTTTCAAATATATTGATGTAGTTGCGGTGCCTAATTGCATCTAATTCCTACGCTAGTATCACTGATAAAAAAAAAGACATCTAAAAGGTCACCAGAGACAAAAAATTCATTTATATCTTTCACTCCAAATAAGGTCACTAATCACTGGTGTATTTAAATACATTTTTTGGTAGAAAGCAGTAACTTCATGGTTTCACATAAATAACTTAGTTTTCAAACACGATTTATTTAAATTTTTTTACTACCGACCGGTTTCGCTTAACACAAGCATCTTCAGGGTATAAAAATAGAGAGGGCCTCCGACTACTAATTATACTGCTAAGTAAGGGGCCGAAGACCAACAGGTCTCCCGGCCAAGGGGAATCACTAAATAAAAATTAATTATAAAATAATGAATTAATTTTTATATTCTGAGGATGCTTGCGTTAAGCGAAACCGGTCGGTAGTAAAAAAAAATCGTGTTTACAAACTAAGTTTGTAATTGTTATTTCAAATAATACATTAGACAGGTTGTTAAGGAACGTACTTGAATAGCTGATGTTATTTGGAGTAAAAAATGTAACAAAAAAATGTTTCCGGTGACTTTTTTTGGTGTATTTTTTCTAAATTATTTTTCTTCAACACCAAAGATTTTTTTCCACGTTGTCATTTATGGTCACTCAGTCAAGTGCAATTTTGTGAAGGTTCACCTCAAAGGCGTTATACAATAAATAACCTAACGTGCATAATAAACCAACTAATTACTGTGAACTACTTGTTCATTGCTTACTAGCTTTGCGTCCAAAAAATATGTTTCTAATTTTAGAAATCCAAATTTCCCCTAAAATCATAAGATTTGTTACTAATTAGGTATTTTTTTATTTAAAGTTAGTAATATATAATTCTTTTTTCAAACTTTCTTCAGGCCGGTAGGTACCTACCATGATATTGAAATAAATGCAAATAAGAAAGTCTGAGGGAACGGACTCCGGTGTCGATAGAGACGGAGAGAGAAATAAAAGGCATCCGAGTTGGTTGCGAGTCCAGTCGTTTATTGAAGCATGAGCTACGTGCTAAGGTTGGTCCGATGTAAAGGGAAGTATGTCAAAGTGCCGTAGAGTGAGGTGTTGCGGGTGCACGGAGATGGTCAAGGTCAGGAAGCTGCGGTAGAGCAGGCCACGGGCCTGCAGGTCACCAGAGTGTTCCTCAACGCCGTAGTGGCGGAGATGACCTGGTCGTCCAGGCCGTTGCTCGACGCGGTGAGTTGCGGAGATGAACGGCGGTGACTCAGTGAGTGGAGCCATCGGCAGGTAGTCCTTGTGAGGCGGAGTGAGTGAAGTGGCAGCGAGGCGCGATGGGCCTCGGTAGCCATTGAGATGAGGCGCTGTTTCCCGTACAGAAGATGCTTCGGATCTTGTAGATACAGGAGCAAGGCGATGGTTGCAGCTGCTAGGTGCGGTGGACCTGAAGAGCTGATGAGAGAGATATGATGAGAGCCTCGAAAGGAAGCTGCCCTGGAGGAGAGTGCGGATGCACCGGGCACTCATGTTACACTGGTTCGCTGTATAGAGGCAATTGTAAAAGCGACCGTTGGATGGAGACTGACTACTCTGAAGTTAAGTGCGTCGCCTTATATAGGAGCGACTGGCCAAGTAACTTTCCGTTCGCTGGCAATATGTGCGCTGGAAGGTGCTAGAATTAACTCGTCACTGTGTTGATGCACGCTTCGACCTTTCGCGAAGGTGGCGAAATTATTATTTATCAGGCAGCTGGCCTAGCGAGTACATTGCCGCCGATACGTGCATAAGTAGGTGAGTAGCTAGACGGTACTGGCGAATGGCAAGTATTTGGCGACTTGCAGATCTTTCTCGTGTGTTCTTTGAGTGGCGGAAAAATAATTGTATGAACGCCACAAGTCCAAATTTTGTCCAAAATGTTTTCACATTTGGAAAAAGAATCTTTTCTGAACCATTAAATCCGCCAACACCTTAAAACAGAAACGGGACATTTTGGAACCTATTTTATACAGACGAAATGCAAAACGGTCGAGTTAAAACAGAACTTTGTCAATTCAACCAAAACGAGTATTAACCATAGTAAGTTTCGAAGAAAACAGCAATGAAGTTCGTTGCTGTTACACGAACTACGATAGATGGTACTTCTCTACGGTGCTGCTTAACTGATATCTGTTGAGACACCTAACAGTTCTTTAACTAACATATAACTAACTATACTGACAGCATCTGTTGAAAGAAGTTGAAATTACATGTCTAATACTATATACTGCACCCATAAACTGCGAGCGGGCCGGATCGGAAGGGACTGGTTGAGGGAGATCTAATCTAGACGTCTCCAACTGGACTTTTTCGACCCATCGCCTTGCACGTACTAGGAAGATGGATTCATACGTCCCTTACTCCTGGTCACACTGACCCCCGGATTCCTACCCTCCCCTCATTTGCCTTCCCATAATTTCCTCTCTTTCCTTTCCCTAAAAAAACTCTTCACACAGCATTCCCAAAGATGACCTAGGCCCTCAGGGCATCACGTTTGGAGCAACTGTTAAAAAAAATTTAAAAAGTATGATTGATTTTACAATTTTTTTTTTAAATATCCTCCTGTTTTATGAAATTTAATGATAAACGTCTAGTATGATGCTAATTGTATAACCTATAATAATGTTGTCGATAATCTAAGTCCAAATGGTAATGTCTTGATATCAATCTGATAAAATAATAAGCTGTTTTAAGTCGTTACGGGGCTGTCGCTTAAATTTTTTGTATTTATTATACTTAAATGATAAATAACTGCCTTCTTATTATTAAAATACATAAATATCTTAAATCAAAGATTGAATATAGATACAGTTATACAAAACAACGCAATGGTCGTAATTGGTAATCATACTTTTAAATGTGTGCAGTAGAGTACTTACATGGAGATATGAATTTAAAAATTACGTTTCTATTTTCGATATAGACTTTTATTTCGAACTAAAATTTTACAATATACTAACCCCGATTTTAGCCCGTCAGTTTTGCATATCTTCGGTCTGTAAATTTGTTTGTACGTCCCGTCTCCGTTTTAAGATGGTGGCCGTTTCAAAGACTCAGAGAAGATTGTTTTTTCAAATGTGAAATCGTCGTATTTATTTGGACTATATTATTCGCATTTTTCAATATTATGTTACGTTCCAGCTTGAAGAAAGTTTGACAAAATAATTGTTATTTAGTAAAGTTTCTTTGTTAAAAATGTATCGTTCTTTATTAGAAATAAAAATATATTAATGAAATATTGGTTTTATTATGGTTTATAATTAATCAAGTACGTATTTAAGTACAAAAAATGTTAAGGTTTTGATTAAGGGGCCATACATAAATTACGTCAAACTAATTTAATGATTTTTGCGTGCCATCACACATTTTGCAACATTTTACTTATTTTCTTTCGTTTTGAAAATTCGTACAATCAGACGGACATGTCAAGAAAATTCCTATCATCTGGTAAGCCCAACTGCATGTGAAGTCACAACGCTGAAGACCCCCCCCCCCCCCGTACGCCTTGTCACACAATGTCACACTTCTCTACACCCCTCCCTCTCCTTAAGGTGGAACGGTCGTAATTTATGGATGGATACATTAAGCTAGTTTACAAGCTACTAGCCGGTAAGTTTAAAAGCGAGTGAATCAGCAAGTAAGATTGTTATGATGACACACAAAACTGTCCACTCGCCCAGTAGCAACAGAAGCAGCTGAAATAACGAGTCCCGCGCCGTGCAACTCTGTCTACATTTTGCAGGAAACTGACAGCTCGTAGCTAGTGCCACACGCTAACCAATAACGGCTTTCGCCCAAACTAATTCTGACGGATGAAATCAGCTGTTGGTGGGTTGCCATATTTAGGCAAACACCAGCGAGTAGCGAGTAATGTTGAACACCTTTCAACTTTTTTCGTAGATTATCCACAATCTGCTAGTTAGCAAGTAATACGATGACACTGAGCGAGTTTACTAACAGATAGTGAATTTCCCAGATGTAAACTTGCTCTATGTCATCGAGGCTTTAGAAACATATTTTTTGGACACTGGGTCTCCCGTTCACAGAACTACTAATAAATAAAACTATTTTAAAATTTGATGAAAATAAAATTGAATTTTTTTTTAATAATATATAGTGTTATCTATTGGTTAATGATACCTTCCTTTTTAGCCACTGTTTCGGATCTCCTCATGTTGAATGTTAATGGAAAATGCAGATGATGATGGACAAGGCAACACTATCCGAACGTTGACTCAAGAAGAGAAAGAAGCTAAAGTCAGGTCATCAACCCAAGAGACAAGTCCGTCCGAATCATGAATCATTTAATTTGTAAATACAATGGCAGTTATCCAGACAGAGTGACAGTTCACTGAGCCAGGTATTTGGAGCAGAAAACGACACCATGTTTGTTACAGATTACTGATATCAGAATTAGCATATTGTTTGCATGTTTCAAGTCGATGAAGAAACAGAATCAGTTCCTACACGCTGCACGAAAGTTGTCACATTGATATTTTACGAATATACTAAGGCAGACCAGTGAAAAATGTTGGGTTATTGTAATGTAAGATTTGTGAGGCTGAAAGTATTTAAAAAAATTGACTCAGGGGGTACTTCACCATCCTCCTGATAGCTTATCCATACGATAACGAATAACAGAGAAAAAAAACTCAGTTAACTTATCCTATACAGCCACAATTCGTAGATTCAAGTACTGAATAGTAAACTCAAGCTTTTTAAATAAGTACATCGTGTTTAATTAATCGAAAACGTATGTACGTTATCGTATGGATAATCTGTGAGGGGAATGGTGAAATACCCCATCCATATTATTTACCTTTTGATTTTTTATTTTATTTTTTATATCTGCTCCACACAGGAAGCCCTGAGCAAAATAATTGCCCTCAGTGCGTACGTCATCTTTGGCGATGCTGTGCGGAAAGTCTTTTGAGGAAAGAAAGGATATAAAGTTCTGAGAATGAAAAGATATGAAAGGTGGGTAGAAATTTCCAGGAGTGACGGACATATGAATTAATCCCTCCCACTGCGGTGCAAGACAATGTTCCAAGAGAGTCCTGTTGGGGAGTGCAAAAAGTCTTCCTCAACCAGTCTCTCAGCTAGTGGGCAGAGGCGTCCACCGCAAGACCCGGAAAAACTTCACCCCTTGCACGTAGCGAACCACTTGGGATGACATATGGCAGAGGTGTTGGTTATCCAATAAATGGTTCCAGGAGCGGCGGTACCCATACCCGCCTCCCAGATCGAATGTTAGCAAACTTGAAAAAATTATGAAATATTTCAAACATTGAAACAAAAGTACAATTAGTCACTATTTAAAGGTTAATTCTACCTGAATAATTTAAAGGTTAATTCAACTTGAAAATAATAACTTGTTAATTCAATTAAAAGTCACACACCGACAGCCGTAACTAGTTTGCTTAATAGGAAGAAGAGATAGAGTCGAAGCCCAAGTACTCAAACATTTTTTTTTTTTAAATCACATAATAATGTTTTAGCAAATAATTTGCTTTTAAAGGAAGCGATTCCATGTATTCACTCGTAAAAGCTACACACTAAGGCTAAGTTGGGAAATGAAGAGCTTTTTTTAAAGTAGGCAAGTTATCTGAAAAAAATAATATTTTTATGTAGGTAATTGAATATATGTGACTACCTTCGTTTATTATCACAAACTTATATTTTTGTGCTAGATGAAGTGCGTTTTATGTTTTGGCAATAAAAAATAACAAAATCGTAACTTTTTATTACAAAAGTAATAATTAAACACACCAGTTGCGGTTATCTGTGCTGTACGTTGGTCCTGTGTGAATTTTTGTTTCAATGAACTCAAATTTGCTTTGAATTTAAGTGTCGTATAACCTAAATAAAATAAAGTATTTTTTACAGGGAAACTCTAAACACAAATGTTTTATATTGGAGTTTTACATGTGTATGTAAACCGCAAGTTAGGAATAATTCGTACCAGTCTGAAGATGGCTTTAACAAGCTGAAACCGGTTGCGGTCGAATAAATTAAGGTGGAAATAAGTTTCATATTTGTTTTATTATATTAGTAGCAGATCCAGCCACACGTTGCTGCGGCTAACAAAATACAACGCCATTACCCAACCTTCATAACAAACGCCATCTATTAATTTGCATACATACCAAATCCACACCGCCTGCTGGCCAGCCTGCTGCCTGAATTGAATCTTTAAATTTCTCGGCTTTTCTCTACTATAATATGCATGTATTATACAAAAAAACCTTCCTCTTGAATCACTCTAACTATTGGTGAAAACCGCATGAAAATGCGTTACACAGTTTAAAAGATCTAAGCGTACATTGGAGGTTATCCACCACTTACACGCCCTAGTATAAGTAACAGATGTTTACTCCTTCAAGGCTCTTGCAAGGGCTCTAATTTTTTTGAAAGAACGAAGCTACATTTGATTTTGAACGAATCTAGACCTCCAGTGTCCTTGCATATGTTGTTAGCAAGCAGTAGCAAGTGCTTAGCGGGAAATATAAACAGCGGTACAGACGGCGGGAGCGATTTCATTTTATACTATGTAAAGATGTTCAAGTTCATTAGTGCCAATATGAAAAATCTTTTGTCCCTGCATACGCTGTTAGTAAGCAGTATGCAAGTGATTTTAGCGGGAAATACAAACAGCGGTACAGACAGCGGGAGCGACTTCATTTTCTATGTAAAGATGTTCAAGTTCATTAGTGCCAATATGAAAAATCTTTGTCATTATATCGGAAAAGATCATAGACGTGAGTAGGTAAAAAAACATTATTGATACGTTATGAACACAAACAATGACAAGTGAGTTTCGTATTGAATGAAAATATTCATTAAAACCTCTCGTATGAATGTTCATTGAAATGTAATATTAAATGTTCTAAGCCCTCTGGTTATTTGTTATGGGTTTTTAATACGCAAAAAATGTGTTAATAATTAGGTCAAAACGTTTTAGCACTACTTGCTGACATTGGATGTTCGAGGTGTTGCCGAGTAGGTAGGTGTGCTGGAGAAATTAATATTATGTGATTTGCGGAATAAGGTCATATATTTCATACTAATGTATGTGAGGTGAAGGAATTTGGTCAGCCTGATCTGAGAGGAAATAGTTTTAAAAACAGAACGACTGACACAGGCCAAATATTCAATATTGTTTTAGTTAATTACAAGATACACGCTAAATATACATAAAAAAAAACACTGCTTACGAGAAATACAAACGTTAGAAATATTTCGATTCTCGTGCCTTTAAAATTTAAAATCGATTGTCTTTTTTGGACTAGGCAAGTAAGCGAAAAAGTTGTTTTTATTTATTTTGTGCATAATTTTATAAGAATGAAAAAAGTTAGAACATACAAAACCTTAAAAATAGTCTTAGCCATAAAGGGGTATTTTTAATTTTTTTTCTTCTTATATTACTTCATATTTAAGTCATGAAAAAACATTTTTTTGTGGTTTACGCTTATATTTTTTTTTGTTATGTAAATAATAATTTTATTGTTATTCCAATACATAGAAAAGCTAGTAAAAGCTTCAATTTATCCGTGGCATATTTTTTATGTTCATAATGTTAACCGATTCGTCGTAAACATGAATCTAAATAGGATTTCACGTATAGCTTCATCTTAAGAACATTTTTAACTACAAAAATTTTTTCAACAACCACAAACAAACAAAACAGATCAGTTGGACAAGTTAACACAAATAATTAAAACAAATCGAGTGCAGTTCACATGCGGTAGAAGCGAAACTTCACCAAAACAATATCAACCAATAGGAGCCTTGAAAAGTGAGATCATAAGCAAAGCGGCCAATGAGCGCAGTTTGACGTTTCGTCTTTGTTGAGTTGTAATTCGTCATTTCATCCGAGTTTCAAATCTCAACGGTGCTAAAGAAGTTTCACTTCAAAAAACTGTGGAGTATACCTGGAAGATTAATTTATAAACAAGCTTACACTCGATTTTCACAACATACGCCAATTGGGGATGACATAGTCTCACTGGCTCCAGGCAGTTGGGAGCAGTTGGAAAAAAACTGATGATATATTGCGTAATTTTCATTACCTTATTATTTTTCATTATTTTATTTATGGTACTTTATAAAACTGTAAAATGGGGGCCTAGCACGGGTAAAGCACTCAAAAAAGTCCACATAATCAAATAATTATACAAAGATGTTATAAAATAATAATAATAATCATCATAGTGGCTCGGGGGCGAAGATATTCTGAAAAGGAAATTAAATTAAGAATTAAAATCTAATAAAAAATAACGAAGAAAGCTAAACATTGAAGGAACAAGAAATCAGAAATATTAGAAATATCTCTAGTATTAAACTATATACTGATAATTCGGTATTTCATAGGACAATGCTCCGTGGAACTAGCGTCATTGATCACCAATATTTTCACGCGTTCGTAAACTGGTTCAGGTTCCAATCAAGGACTTTAATCATATCGCGTTTCACTATAAATACATTCGATTTCCTATGAAACAGCACATTCAGTCACCTTCCGTCAATCAACACACAACAATGGCCTTCAAGCTTTTCTTCCTCGCCGCCGTGGTAGCAGCCGCCAACGCTGGCCTTATCGCTCAGCCCGGCTATGGATACTCTCCCCTGGCCTATGCCGCCCCCGTGGCTAAAGTGGTCGCTCCCCTGGCTTACGCCGCTCCTGCCTACGCCAAGGTAGCCAAATACGAGGAGAACGCCTACCCTCAGTACAACTTTGCCTACGACGTCCAGGACGCTCTGACCGGAGACTCAAAGAGCCAGCAGGAATCTAGGGACGGAGATGTGGTCCAAGGATCTTACTCCCTGGTTGATGCTGATGGATACAAGAGGACCGTCGACTACACCGCTGATGACCACAATGGTTTCAACGCGGTCGTCCGTCGTGAGCCCCTGGGACATGCCGTCAAGGTAGCCGCCCCTGTCGCTTATGCCGCCCCTATCGCCAAGTACGCCGCTCCCCTGGCTTATGCCGCCCCAGTGGCCAAGTACGCCGTACCCCAGGTTTATGCCGCCCCCGCCCCAGTTGTGAAGTACGCCGCTCCCCTATCCTATGCCGCCCCAATCGCCAAGTATGCCGTGCCCCAGGCTTACAGCGCCCCTGCCTACTATCACTAAATAACCCTCCATCACCACCACTATTTATAAATAAATTATTCTCCACAATCTATACATTATTTTTATTTTTCGCAATCAAATTTAAACAAAAAATAACGTTTGCAACCAGTTAAAATTATTTAAAATTACAAAGGAAACTGAGTTAATTGAAGAGGAATATTTTTTATGAATAATATGTATTATGGACTATACTTGAACTGGTTCTAATAATGGGCACCAAATGTTTATTATTGGGTCATCAATACGTCCATCACTAAACTCAATTACTCAATACATAATTTTACGAAAATGAGTAGATCCAGAGTTTCTACTACCTTCAAGCTAAAACTCCATAAGAAAATTTTTAATAATGAACTCTCAACATGAATTATCGTGATTGAATTTTCTTAAATGTACTTTCGACTACTGGAAATTTTTTTTAATAGTACATCTTTAAGAACAAAACAAAATTTATGTAATTTCTGACGAAATCATAAGTGATCCGTTAATTTTTTTCCATTTGAAGGGAAAATTTTTCCCTTTTGGCCAGCAGAAATCAAGACAAAAAATATTAAATCCAAGGATCTGTAGCAACGTCTTGTGTATGGAAACATATGTTTCAGAAAAAGGAAGATGATGTAAATTCAAAGGTAATGGAGAAACTTTTGAAAAAACGATTACGGCAAGTAAATCAGGAAGAGACTGCCCTATACAAAAACATTTAAATAGAAAAAAAAACACGCAGGTCCAAAGAAAAAAATCTTGCAATGAAAATCATGATGAATGAAGATTAATCGTGATTAATTATAAAATTATATGGAAGATTGTTTTCGAGTTCAGACTTCGAAGAGATGAGATGTTGAATGGAGGGGAGGCAATTTTGCCTTCTATCAAGGATATTTATTTATGATTATTGTGATTAATTTTTGGAAATTTTTTTATACTAAGAGGATTAACACGCACAAAACGTTATATCACTTCTACATACATAAACACACATTTCACTTCAATCTACACATCTTCTTTGACGATGGTCACTGTAACGCTGATCGAAACATTGTTTAAAGAAATGTGAAGCGTGACACGACGTAACCCAAAATTTTATCCCCATAATCTTATTTTTTCCGCGTTACTCAACAATTCCCCCATTTTACCAAAAAAGAAATTTCCTCACTTACTCGAATGAGAATCTCACCTTTTTAAAATTCACGTCCTTGACTCCCCAGACTCTAAATTCTGTGGTTTGGATGTGAAACTTTAGATCACATATTTTTCGGTTGACCCTCTCTAAATAAATATCCTCTCTTCTATCAAGCGTTATCTAAAATTGCCTCCCCTCCATTTAACATCTCATCTCTTCGAAGTGTGAACTCGACTACAATCTTCCATATAATTTTATAATTTGAACATTAAAAAAAATTAATGTATAAATTCACCTTTCCTTTCTCTGTAACTTTAAATGGTGGCCTAGAACACCCCAGAAGGGTGAAAGTCAGAAATAATTGAAAAAAACATATGTACGACGAACCTACAAGACAAAGTTAGTGAAGACAACTAGTGAAATTCGGACGCTGTAAATCATTAATCAAAAACACAGATATTTATGAAATGAAGTCACCCAAATAACTTTAGGTATATTCGCGAGGACTTGCTTTTTGTTCGGTTTCTCTTATTCTCGACCATTTGTTTTAACAAATATGTTTCGTGTATCCTATCTAACGAACTTGTCAGAAATTCAGTGCTGGGTTAGCATCGTCATGCGATCATTTTTTCTGGGCAAATATTTGAGACCGAAGAATGTCTATTGTAAAGTGAATGAAACAGCCGGCGCGCGGCGTTTATCGATTTTTCAGATGTTATCACGTCAAAAACGTTTGGAGTATTACAATTTTTTTTTAAATTTAAATAGCAAAGGGCTAAAGGGTCTGCATAGGTTGTGGATGAACAACAAACGTTGTGACAATATATGAGGAAATATTCAACACCTTACATACAACATTTATGGTACAGTAATTTCGGTACATTGTTTTATTTATTTGCTTTCGATATTAGTAGTTTTTGTGTAAATCTTTTTCCGAAGAAATTTATCTAGAGGTTAATCTCTAATAGACCAACTTCTGTTAGTAAAAATGTGAGTCGGTCAGCTGAACTTTATAAATAAGAGATTATTAGCTTGTACTACCTTCGTATCAAAGGCACATGTAACGAACGTAGATATCAAATTATTTGATACAAAGAGTATTGTGAACCTCGCAGATCAGAAAGCAACTACGTTTAAAAACACATGTGAAAACTATCACCTTACTGGCAAATAAAATAAACTGCAGGAGTGGTACAACTCCAACTTTACGCAATATTTTGCGCGTTAATGAATCCCATGGTCAATTTTATGTAGTGCAGTTCCGCGATACCGGTTTAAATAGAGTCAATATACGATTGCGCTAATCTAGCATGCCTTAGTTTTCACATAAATACGATCAATTCAGGATCAAGCAGCACATTCAGTCACCTTCTGTCAACCAACACAACAATGGCCTTCAAGCTTTTCTTCATCGCCGCCGTGGTAGCAGCCGCCAACGCTGGCCTTATCGCTCAGCCCGGCTATGGATACTCTCCCCTGGCCTATGCCGCCCCCGTGGCTAAAGTGGTCGCTCCCCTGGCTTACGCCGCCCCTGCCTACGCCAAGGTAGCCAAATACGAGGAGAACGCCTACCCTCAGTACAACTTCGCCTACGACGTCCAGGATGGTCTGACCGGAGACTCCAAGAGCCAGCAAGAATCCAGGGACGGAGATGTGGTCCAAGGATCTTACTCCCTGGTTGATGCTGATGGATACAAGAGGACCGTCGACTACACTGCTGATGATCACAATGGTTTTAACGCGGTCGTCCGTCGTGAGCCCCTGGGACAAGCCATCAAGGTAGCCGCCCCTGTCGCTTATGCCGCCCCTATCGCCAAGTACGCCGCTCCCCTGGCTTATGCCGCCCCAGTGGCCAAGTACGCCGTTCCCCAGGTTTATGCCGCCCCCGCTCCAGTTGTGAAGTACGCCGCTCCCCTGTCCTATGCCGCCCCAATCGTCAAGTACGCCGTGCCCCAGGCTTACAGCGCCCCTGCCTACTACCACTAAATAACCCTCCATCACCACAACCACTATTTATAAATAAATTATTCTCCACAATCTATACATGATTTTTATTTTTAAAGAACATTGAATGCATTGGTCTTATAAATTACACACTTCCCCCTAATACTTAACAAGCCAAGTACCTTAAATACAAATCTCTGTATCAGAACTTCCCAAATGTTTTGGATTACAGTTTGTGTTCGCAAGAAAGGTCCTGTGAACTTACATATTATAATAACTTTAAATATTAAGGATAATGTCAGGATCTACGGAGATAAACAAATTGGTAGTAGAATTGTATGGGTACTATATTTGTAAAACTGCAGTGCTGAATTCCTAGTACGCACAAATATAATAATTACAAAACTTAAATTTAAGCAGCATGTAGGTTTCTTTTTTACCATTCCATAGAATTACAGGTTTTTTATGAGCACTTCTATTTAAAACATAAAAATAATACTTACTTTGATTTATTGTTCGGATCATTTATAGTATTAACAATTAGTACATTAATGAAAAGGCCTGTGGGATGTGCACAGATACAAACATTTCAATTCAAACTGTTAACAGCATGCGTACATCAAGATTTAGTTGTTAATAGTGAAATAACAGAAATAATAATAAGCACTATAAAATATAAAATTAGTATACAGATAGAGAGAAGAAATAATATTAGTTAATAATAATAAGCCATTGGGTTGTTCTTCTTTTTAACCTACATAACTTTTACCTCTCTGTCACATTTCCACCACTCTGTCACATTTTGTTTTTACTATAAATGAAGCTCTCTGGATATCATAGGGGAAATTTTAGCAAGGGAGGAAGGAGGCCTAAAATGCCTATTGGGGTGACAAACACGAGCTGCATGTATAACTATTTCGAATGACAACCCACGTGACAGAATTGTCGTATGACATAAAAATTGTATGATACAAGTTTTAGAGATTTTTAAAAATATTTTATTAAATATCATTAAAAATAATAATCGCTGTTATTTGATAGGTTATACCTTTTGGAGTTTAAAAATAATTTTATATTTTATGTCGTCATATCATTTTTTGTAACATTATAGAATAAACGCAAGTCGAGGTGGCAGAAGACAACTGTGATTTGTAAGAAATACACTTCTACCATGAGGAGATACAACTCTGTCAGGAGATACAACTCTGTCATTTTTACTATAAAAATATAAACACATATTTTTTTTTAAACGCACAAAGTCGTTACGTCTTTAGTACAGTTGATTTTAAAATAACTACAAAATAATAATTTTGATAATTCTGTTGAATTTTTCTCCACTAACTGGTGGAGACAACTTTATGTAGTTTTAAAAGAAGAATGACCCAATTACATAATTTTTTGTTCAAATATTTCTATTTACCATGACGTTATATTAGCTTATAGCTAATGAAATTGGCAGATGTTTTTTTTAAATATACTGTACCGTTACTGTCTTGAAAAGAGTCAATATGTGATTGTGCTAATTTTGCAATAAATACGATCAATATAAGATCAAGCAGCACAATCAGTCATCTTCATTCTCAACCAACACACAAAATGGCCTTCAAGCTTTTCTTCTTCGCCGCTGTAGTAGCAGCAGCCAGCCCCAACCTCATCGCTCAGCCCGGCTGTAGATTCTCTCCCCTGGCCTATGTCGCTCCCCTGGCTAAAACGTTCGCTCCCCTGGCGTACTCCAATTACGAAGAGTATTCTTACCCCCAGTACAACTTCGCCTACGATGTCCAGGACGGTCTTACCGGAGACTCCAAGAGCCAGCACGAATCCAGGGACGGAGATATCGTGAAGGGATATTACTCCCTGATTGATGCTGATGGATACAAATGAGGACCGTCGACAACACCGCTGATGACCACAATGGTTTCAATGCGGTCGTCCGTGTAGCCCCTTTTAGCATTTCGTCAACTTTTACTTATTATTATCTTTTCTGCCTTTTAAAAACGATTTGAAATATTAATTTTGCAGTATTTTTGAAATTAATAAATTAAATTGAAAAAAAACCAGTACTTAACTAACCATATTATTTATTTCCGCCACAGGAAGGCTGTACGTAGGTACGCACTTTTGTAATCTTAAACTAAATGTTATATTAGAAACGAAAAGCAATTTAAGAATGATTTTTTTTAACATAACAGTTGATCTGTAAAGAGAAGACGTCGCGTCCAAAAAAAATGTGTTTTTTATTTTCTCGTATTTCATAAATCAAAGCCAAAATTTCCTCTGTAATCTTAAAATGTGTAAGTAGGTACTTAAATATCCACCTACTTAATTTATTTATTTTATACTGGGTTTTACTGATGTTGGCACTTACTTGAGAATAATCCAGTTATAACACAATTAAAAACTCAGTTATTACACAATTAAAAACTCAGTTATTACACAATTAAAAAATCTACAAATACATACAATTAAATGCAGAAACGTACAATTAGAAAAACAAAAACATCACAAATAAAAATACAGAATTATTTACAAGCTCACTCAAGTAACACATTACAATGAGTAGAAAGAGACAAGAAATTCTCCAGGCATGCACAGAGAGACAATTGATACAATATAATTAGTTAGTTTTAATTATTAAACAAATATTTTTTTGGTAACGCATTTCTTATTTCAGATTAGGAATTATTCAATTTGCGCAAAGAAATGTCTCCAACTCAATGAAAATTATTTTTTCAACGATTCTTCAGGCCGGTAGGAACACTAATATTGGTTATTCCGGTTTGGCAGTTCGTAGTAGGAACCATGATCATGCGTTGGCATGATGACATTTGACTGGCGAAATTAAAAGGTTGTATCCAACAATACCACCATTTGGAACCGGAACCGAAACATATTCAACAAATTAACAGAAAGATGAAAAGCCTAACGATCCGCTACAATCAGCCAATTACCATTACCTACCGCGTCGTGTGAAAGTACAAAAGATAAGCGTTCGCGGTTCAACAGATATCTGCTCGCAGATTTATAGCTGTGTGTGAACGAGCTTTAATTTTAAAAGATGTGAGTAATGTCTACCGCAAAGTGAATTAAAAAACCTTTGGCGAATTAGAAAAAATATTTTTAAATTTTAATTTGATAAGAAAAGCTGCCGGAGCGGTACTACTCCAACTTCTACTACTACTATTCAAAATTTAGCGCTTTAACGAAACCCGCGGTCAATAATATGTAGTGCAGTTTCCCAATACCGGTTTGAGTAGAGCCAATATACGATTGCGCTAATCTGACAAGTCTTAGTTTTCGTATAAATACGATTAATTCAGGATCAAGCAGCACATTCAGTCACCTTCTGTCAACCAACACACAACAATGGCCTTCAAGCTTTTCTTCCTCGCCGCCGTGGTAGCAGCAGCCAACGCTGGCCTTATCGCCCAGCCCGGCTATGGATACTCTCCCCTGGCCTATGCCGCCCCCGTGGCTAAAGTGGTCGCTCCCCTGGCTTACTCCGCCCCCGCCTACGCCAAGGTAGCCAAATACGAGGAGAACGCCTACCCTCAGTACAACTTCGCCTACAACGTCCAAGACGGTCTGACCGGAGACTCCAAGAGTCAGCAAGAATCTAGGGACGGAGATGTGGTCCAAGGATCTTACTCCCTGGTTGATGCTGATGGATACAAGAGGACCGTCGACTACACCGCTGATGACCACAATGGTTTCAACGCGGTCGTCCGTCGTGAACCCCTGGGACCTGCCGTCAAGGTAGCCGCCCCTGTCGCTTATGCCGCCCCTATCGCCAAGTACGCCGCTCCCCTGGCTTATGCCGCCCCAGTGGCCAAGTACGCCGTTCCCCAGGTTTATGCCGCCCCCGCCCCCATTGTGAAGTACGCCGCTCCCCTGTCCTATGCCGCCCCAATCGCCAAGTACGCCGTGCCTCAGGCTTACAGCGCCCCCGCCTACTACCAGTAAACAAACACCCCATCACCACCATGTATAAATATAAATAAATTATTCTCCACAATCTAAACTAGATTATTATTTTCAATTCACATTGAATGCATCGGTTTTATGAATTACACACTTCACCCTAGTACCTAACAGACTTGAATATGAATATTGCTCAGACAATGAGTGGTTTGAAGCTTATCATGAATAATTTTGTATAAACATATTGAGTCAGCAAATTGTCTTCTGTTTTCCAGGGTTGTAAAAAGAATTAGTTGTACTTAACTAATCATATTATTTATTACCGGGAAGGAAGGCGATACGTAGGTACGCGCGCTTGTAATCTAAAACAAAATGTTACGCTAGAAATGAAAACCAATTTAAGAATGATTTTTTTAACATACTCGTAAATCAACTGAAAATACTAGTAGATCCGTGAAGAGAAGACGTGGCGTCAAAAAAAAAATGTTTATAATTTTCTCGTATTTCATAAATCAAAGCCAAAGTTTCTTCTGTATTCATAAGATTTGTAAGTAGGTCCTTAAATATCTACTTACTTAATTTTTTAATTTATTAATTTAAACTGGGTTTTACAGATGTTCGCACTTACGTGAGAATAATCCAGTAATAAAAACTCAGTTATTACACAATTACAAAATCTACAATTAAATACAGAAACTTATTAGAAAAACAAAAACATCACAAATAAAAATGCAGAATTATATATCTACAAGCTCACTCAAGTAACACATTACAATGAGTGCCAAGAGACATAAGAAATGGAGAGACAATTGACACAATATAATTTGTTAGTATTAATTATTGAACAAATATTTTTTTGAAAACGCATTTCTTATTTCAGATTAGGAATTATTCAATTTGCGCAAAGAAATGTCTCCATCTCAATGAAAATTATTTTTTCAACAATTCTTCAGGCCGTTAGGAACACTAATATTGGTTATTCCGATTTGGCAGCTCGTAATAGAAACCATGATCATCCAAACACTGGCGAAATTAAAAGGTAGTATCCAACACGATCACCATTTTGAACCGGAACCGGAACATATCAAACAAATTTACAGAAAGACGAAAAGCTTAACGATCCGCTACAATCAGCCAATTACCATTACCTACTGTCACAAGGTACCAATAGGTGAATAGTTTTGTACTGTTGTAAGCTAAAATCAAAATGTAACATGTGAAACGATAGAAACTCTTTCTATCGTTTATCTAGGTACTCTACCTACAAAAAATATGTTAATTTTTATCCTCAGAAAATACAATTCTCGTAGGATCACTGGAACTAGATGGATGTTTCTGGAAAAGGTTTACCATGAAATGAAATAATATCAAAAGCTTGTGAGAGGTTTTGTGAAGAAGTGTCGCTTTCCTGTGACGAAAAGTGAAGATGCATGAATTTGGATGAACCTAGTGTACCAAGACAGAGCTGCGCTAAAACCGTTTGTTGTTAAAATCTATTCGGTTTATCACGCGCAACATCATCAAAACGAAATAAAACGTTTTAGATTTGAGAAAATGCAACGATAATATTTTATTGAAGAAGAAGATAATACTCAATCTAAAATCTATCTATCACGTTCTACATACATTTCGTCTTTTAGTAAAAGGTCAACAGGTATGCCATATTAAATAAAATTGGATATATTTATCCGAAACATGATCTTGCATCTCATAATGCAGGGAAATATTGCCGGAAGTCGGGGTCGTGGAAGAAGGAGAACATCATGGCTGAAAAACCTGAGACGGTGGATTGGGCAGTCTACTGTAGAGCTGTTTCAGTAAACAAAGTCCGCATAGCCAACGTCCGTTGAACGAACAGGGCACGAGAAGAAGAAGAAACACTATCTAGGTTACAAACCAGTTCTTCAAACAATTGTTTTCAATTAAAAAAATGGTAGCTGCCAATAATATGGGGAAAAAAGAAGAAAAAAAAGTCGAAGAAATTATTTTAATTCTGAAAATTTAAAATACGAGATTGAAAAACTGAGTCGGGAGGGAATGCTATCACTGTTCTACCGGTATTTCAATGGAAGATGCTCTGAGGAACTAGCGTCATTGATCCCTTTGGCACCGGTGCATAGTCGAAAGACACGCCAAACACGCGCCCAACATATATACACGGTTGACATTTGTCACATGAGAACGGGTCGTTTTTTTCGACTCGTTCTTGAGTTCAACAGCTCGGCTATGGAACTATTTGCCGGCCTCTGTGTTTCCTCACTCCTACAACATGGGTCTCTTCAAGACCAATGTTCATTCCTTCCTCTCCTCAAAACGACCCTCCACACAGCATCCCAGATGACATAGGCCCTGAGGGAAATTATTTTCGTCAGTTATTATTATGTTTCCCTAATCATCAATCAAGAACACAGGTCATTTATGAAATGAAAAAACCCAAATAAATTCAGATATATCTACCTTGAAACTTTTTCTGGCAAAATCTTTAAAAATGTGAGTAATTTCTAAAGTGAATTAAAAAACCTTAGGCGAATCAGAAAAAATATTTTCCAATTTTAATTTGATAAGAAAAACTGCCGGAGCTCCAACTTACGCAAAATTTAGCACGACGGTCAATAATATGTAGTGCAGTTCCCCAATACCGGTTTGAGTAGAGCCAATATACGATTGCGCTAATCTGACAAGTCTTAGTTTTCGTATAAATACGATCAATTCAGGATCAAGCAGCACATTCAGTCACCTTCTGTCAACCAACACACAACAATGGCCTTCAAGCTTTTCTTCCTCGCCGCCGTGGTAGCAGCAGCCAACGCTGGCCTTATCGCCCAGCCCGGCTATGGATACTCTCCCCTGGCCTATGCCGCCCCCGTGGCTAAAGTGGTCGCTCCCCTGGCTTACTCCGCCCCCGCCTACGCCAAGGTAGCCAAATACGAGGAGAACGCCTACCCTCAGTACAACTTCGCCTACGATGTCCAGGACGGTCTGACCGGAGACTCCAAGAGCCAGCAGGAATCTAGGGACGGAGATGTGGTCCAAGGATCTTACTCCCTGGTTGATGCTGATGGATACAAGAGGACCGTCGACTACACCGCTGATGACCACAATGGTTTCAACGCGGTCGTCCGTCGTGAGCCCCTGGGAAACGCCGTCAAGGTAGCCGCCCCTGTCGCTTATGCCGCCCCTATCGCCAAGTACGCCGCTCCCCTGGCTTATGCCGCCCCAGTGGCCAAGTACGCCGTTCCCCAGGTTTATGCCGCCCCCGCCCCCATTGTGAAGTACGCCGCTCCCCTGTCCTATGCCGCCCCAATCGCCAAGTACGCCGTGCCTCAGGCTTACAGCGCCCCTGCCTACTACCAGTAAACAAACACCCCATCACCACCATGTATAAATATAAATAAATTATTCTCCACAATCTAAACTAGATTTTTATTTTCAATTAACATTGAATGCATCGGTTTTATGAATTACACACTTCACCCTAGTACCTAAGAGACTTGAATATGAATATTGCTCAGACAATGAGTGGTTTGAAGCTTATCATGAATAATTTTGTATAAACATATTGAGTCAGCAAATTGTCTTCTTTTTTCCAGGGTTGTAAAATGAAATTGTTCTACTTTACTAATCATATTATTTATTACCGCCACAGGAAGGCGATACGTAGGTACGCGCGCTTGTAATCTAAAACAAAATGTCACGCTAGTAACGAAAACCGATTTAAGAATGATTTTTTCAACATACTCGAATATCACCTGAAAATACTAGTAGATCCATGAAGAGAAGACGTCGCGTCCAAAAAAATATGTTTATATTTTTCTCGTATTTCATAAATCAAAGCCAAAGTTTCTTCCGTAATCATAAGATTTGTAAGTAGGTACTAAATTTTTTAATTTATTTATTTTATACTGGTTTTACAGATGTTTGCACTTACGTGAGAATAATCCAGTTATAAAAACTGTTATTACACGATTACAAAAATCTACAATTAAATACAGAAACTTAAAATTAGAAAAACAAAAACATCACAAATAAAAATGCAGAATTATATATCTACAAGCTCACTAAAGTAACACATTACAATGAGTGCCAAGAGACATAAGAAATGGAGAGACAATTGACACAATATAATTTGTTAGTATTAATTATTAAACAAATATTTTTTTTGAAAACGCATTCCTTATTTCAGATTAGGAATTATTCAATTTGCGCAAAGAAATGTCTCCATCTCGATGAAAATTATTTTTTCAACAATTCTTCAGACCTGTAGGAATACTAATATTGGTTATTCCGATTTGGCAGCTCGTAGTAGGAACCATGATCATGCAAACACTGGAGAAATCAAAAGGTTGTTTCCAACACGGCCACCATTTTGAACCGGAACCGGAACATATCAAACAAATTTACAGAAAGATGAAAAACCTAACGATCCGCTACTATCAGCCAACTAACTTTACCTTCCGTCACAAGGCACCAATATGTATGTACTGTTGTAAGCTAAAATCAAAATGTAACATCTGAAACGATAGAAAGAGTACCTACAAAAAATATGTTAATTTTTATCCTCCGAAAATAGGTACAATCTTCGTAGGATCATTGGAACTAGATGGATGTATCTGGAAAAAAGTTTTCCATCAAATGAAATAATATCACAAGCTTGTAAGAGGTATTGTGATAGTAGAAGAAGTTTCGTTTTCCTGTGACGAAATGTGACGTTGCATGAATTTGGATGAACCTAGTGTACCAAGACAGAGCTGCGCCAAAATCGGTTGTTGGGTAAAAAGGTATTCGATTTATCAAGCAAAACATCATCAAGACGAAATAAAATGTTTTAGATTTGAGAAAACGCAACGATAATATCTTTATTGAAGAAGAAGACAATACTAATAATCTAAAATCTATCTATCACGTTCTATATTCATTTCGTCTCTTAGTAAAAGATCAACAGGTATCCCATATAAAATAAAATTGGATATATTTATCCGAAACATGATCTTGCATTTCATAATGCTGGAAACGATTGTGGAAATTAGGGGTCCCTGGAAGAAGGACAACATCATGGCTGAAAACCTGTTGCAGTGGTTTGGCCAGTCTACTGTAGAGCTGTTCCGGGCCGCGGTAAACAAAGTCCGCATAGCCAACATGATAGCCAACGTCCGTTGAACGAACAGGGCACGAGAAGAAGAAGAAACACTATCTAGGTTACAAACCAGTTCTTCAAACAATTGTTTTCAATTTAAAAAAAGGTAGCTGCCAATAATATGGAGAAAAAAAGAAGAAAAAAAATAGTCTAAGAAATTATTGTTAATTTTAAATACGAGATTGAAAAAATTACATTTAAATAAAAGGTCTCAGTAACCGAATTGGTACAGGCGTCTGTCCTGGTAAGACGACAGGTTCTGGGATCATGTCTCAATTGCGACCACTATCTTTTTATTTTTCTCTGTCTTGTTTTTTTTTCTTCATATTTACGCTTAGATTATTAATATTATCTTCTCCTTCAATGATATATTACATTGATGGGAACAACCTTCAAAAGTTTTAAAAAGAGAGTTACTCTTTTTAAGACTTACTTAGAAGAAATTATTGTTAATTCTGAAAATTTGAAATACGATTGAAAAACTGATATTTAAATAAGAGGTCTCAGTAGCCGAATTGGTACAGGCGTATGTGCCGGTAAGACGACAGGTTCTGGGATCGTTTCCCAATTGCGACCATTATCGTCGGGAGGGAATGCTATCCCTGTTCTACCGGTATTTCAATGGAAGATGCTCTGAGGAACTGGCATCGTTGATCCCTTTGGCACTGGTGCATAGTCGAGAGACACGCCAAACACGCTCCCAACATATGTACACGGTTGACATTTGTCACATGAGAACGGGTTGTTTTTTCGACTCGTTCTTGAGTTCAACAGCTCGGCTATGGAACTCACTCCTACAACATGGGTCTCTTCAAGACCAATGTTCATTCCTTTCTCTCCTCAAAACGACCCTCCACACAGTATCCCAGATGACCTAGGTCCTGAGGGAAATTATTTTCGTCAGTTATTATTATGTTTCCATAAATGACCTGTGTTTTAAGAACACAGGTCATTTATGAAATGAAATAACCCAAATAAATTCAGATATATCTACCTTGAAACTTTTTCTGGCAAAATCTTTAAAAATGTGAGTAATTTCTAAAGTGAATTAAAAAACCTTAGGCGAATCAGAAAAAATATTTTCAAATTTTAATTTGATAAGAAAAACTGCCGGAGCTCCAACTTACGCAAAATTTAGCGCGACGGTCAATAATATGTAGTGCAGTTCCCCAATACCGGTTTGAGTAGAGCCAATATACGATTGCGCTAATCTGCCAAGTCTTAGTTTTCGTATAAATACGATCAATTCAGGATCAAGCAGCACATTCAGTCACCTTCTGTCAACCAACACACAACAATGGCCTTCAAGCTTTTCTTCCTCGCCGCCGTGGTAGCAGCAGCCAACGCTGGCCTTATCGCTCAGCCCGGCTATGGATACTCTCCCTTGGCTTATGCCGCCCCCGTGGCTAAAGTGGTCGCTCCCCTGGCTTACTCCGCCCCCGCCTACGCCAAGGTAGCCAAATACGAGGAGAACGCCTACCCTCAGTACAACTTCGCCTACGATGTCCAGGACGGTCTGACCGGAGACTCCAAGAGCCAGCAGGAATCTAGGGACGGAGATGTGGTCCAAGGATCTTACTCCCTGGTTGATGCTGATGGATACAAGAGGACCGTCGACTACACCGCTGATGACCACAATGGTTTCAACGCGGTCGTCCGTCGTGAGCCCCTGGGAAACGCCGTCAAGGTAGCCGCCCCTGTCGCTTATGCCGCCCCTATCGCCAAGTACGCCGCTCCCCTGGCTTATGGCGCTCCAGTGGCCAAGTACGCCGTTCCCCAGGTTTATGCCGCCCCCGCCCCAGTTGTGAAGTACGCCGCTCCCCTGTCCTATGCCGCCCCAATCGCTAAGTACGCCGTGCCTCAGGCTTACAGCGCCCCTGCCTACTACCAGTAAACAAACACCCCATCACCACCATGTATAAATATAAATAAATTATTCTCCACAATCTAAACTAGATTTTTATTTTAATGCATCGGTTTTATGAATTACACACTTCACCTAAGTACCTAAAAAACTAGGTACCTACCATATTACAAATATCCATGAGAACTTAATAATTATTTTGAAAACTCTCCAATACAAAGACTTCATATACTCGGAAATAAATATACTTCAATTGACGTTTATCGACATCAATCGATTTCTAAATTTAAACTCAGTATATCAGAACATTTAAAATAAAGCTATAAATATCATGCACTATATAGCACCTTTATCGATATATTATTGTAGCTATGTTTCGATAAACACGTACCAAATATCTATAACAAAGATTGCTAATTATAAACATAAATAATGACAATCTTGTCTTATTTCTCTTTATAATTAAAATAACTATCTCACATTAATTTACGTGACCATATATTCTATTTTACCTGCTTTGTGTCATATTTAGTGTTATCTATGTTTTGTTTCTTATATCTTATGTTATCTTTTTTTTTTTCTTACAGTTATATTATGTTTATATTATATTTTGTTATTTCCTATACTTTACCAAAAACATGTACTGCACTTTATGTAAAAGCCCTATGGGCGTTTAAATAAATAAATAAATAATAATAATAATAACTTTCCAATCGTTTTGGTTTACAATTTGTATTCGTAAGAAAGGTCCTGTGAACTATTTAATATATCTTAAATATTTGTTTTGGTGTTTATAATAATGTCGGAATCTTCGGAAATAAACCAATTATTATTGATATTATTTAGCAAGTGTTGAGATTCTATAGGTAGGTATTATATTTGTAAAACTGAAGTTCAGAGTTCCTGGTACACACAAATATAATATTTCTAAAACTTAAAAACCAGTAATAAAAAAAATTGTAAGCCGCATATAGGTATCTTTTATACCATTCTAAAAAATTACCGGACCTCTACGAGCACTTAAAATATTTTAGATTTAAAACATAAGAATATTTATTTTTGGGGTGTTATGCGGTGTTGCGCTACCTCCTTCTTTAGCCAACGTTTCGAACAGCGTTACAGTGTCCATCAACAGGGCAGATGTTTGATAATTTTGGCTGTGAAAATCTGGAATCATATAATCATAAACATATTATTTACTTTAATTTATTGTTTGAAACATTTACATTTGAAACATTTAGTTTTAACAATTATTACATTAGTGAAAATGCTTTTGGGATGTGCATAGGTACAAACACTTGAATTAAACATGTTAATTGCATGCGTAAATCAATGTTTAGTTGTTACTAGGTCTAGATGTTACTGTTGAAATTTCAGAAATAATTATAAGCACAATAAAGTATAAAACATATAAAGTATACAGTATAGATAAAGAGAAGAAATTTTTTTAATTAAAATTTAATTTAATTTTTTTTTTTACATGAGATACGTACATATTAAAGCGGGTAATTAGCGGAACTACTACAATTCCAAATTTCACCTAAATTGGTTAGGCTCATCAAAGCCGCAATGTCAGACTCAAGATGTCAGATCAAAATAGATTGAGAATTGTAGGAAGAATTTACAGTATCGCAGGGATTAAAACAGGGGACGGCCTGGCTCCCACTCTCTTCAACATTGTGCTCGAACGTGTAATATGGCAAACGCAAAAATATGACACTGTCTCCAATATTTATTTCTATAGTAGTCAAGTTGTCGGAAATGCGGATGACACTAAAATTGTCGGAAGGTCAATATCAACTATTAAGGAGGTATTCAACCCTCTGGAAGTAGGACTGCGGATTAATGTTGACAAAACGAAAATGATGCAGAGCAGAAACCCTCCACATAGAAGAAGAGGAAGTGCACAATTTAAAGACTACTCATTGGAAGTGGTCGATCAATTCATCTTCCTGGGCTACAGTCTGACAGAGAACAATGAGGATCCAGCAGAAATCAGAAGGAAAATCACCACAGCCAACAACACATAATTCTCTTTGCTGCCAGTGTTTAAGTCACGTAGCGTTCACAGAAAAAAAACCAAAATAACCATATATAAAACCATTGTTAGAACTGTATTGGCATATGGATGTGAGGCTCTGGCACTAACGGCAAAGATGGCTGAAATGCTGGATACTTTTGAAAGAAGAGGGTTGAGAAGAATATGGGGACCCGTAAAAGAGGGGGAACAGTGGCGCATCCGTCACAGCAAAGAACTGTATGAAATACATCAGGTCCCTAACATCTCAGCCCGTATGAGACTCCTCAGTTGAGATGGGATGGGCATGTACAGAGAATGTCGGATACACGCGTCCCAAAAAGAGTTATGACTGGACACCCAACTGAAAGGAGAAAAGTGGGAAGACCCAGACTGAGGTGGGAAGACGAGGTAAGAGGGGAGCACAGCTTCTCCATGTAACAAACTGGAAGTCGGCCGCAGAGGATAGGAGGAGTTGAAGGCAAATGTTGCGGGAGGCCAAGGCTCGATATGGGCTCTAGCGCCATCGAAGAGAGGGAGAGAGAAAGAATATATGGCATTTAAATGCCTCTTGAATTCCTCAAGGCTACTTTTAAAGATGTCAACAGTTTTTTTTTTTTTTTATATCATTATGGGCCAGTGCAACAGAACTTGGATTGATCTTTCACAAAGCTTGAAAATATACTTTGACATTTGACGAATTGTTAAAATTTTGTTAAACAACTAGCCCTTAGTTTAACAGATCGACCTTGCGGAACACTATTTAAATATTATTTCCAAGTCTTATAATGTAAAGTGCATTTACAAATGAACACTTTTTAAAATTTGATAGAATAAATTATTTTTTACCCTAAGAAGTTTTAAACTTTTGAACCCACAACCTTTGGGCCCAGTGTAAAAGATCTTGTAATATTGTAGTAAAAGAATTCGTAAATTTTATGTGTGGTCCGTACAAAGCTGCCAGTCCACGTTGGGCCAACGCGGGCTGAGCCCAACGTGAGCTTTAGGAACTATTCTCATTTTCTCAAAGAAAAATAATTATTTGAATAGGCAGAAAAACGATCCTCCCTTCGTCTATCAATTTATTTTATTTTGTGAATATTTTATCTTAAAGTAGGGATCAGGACATATAATCAGCATAACACCGTTCCCAACGGAATTAAATTAATAAAAAAGGTTTATTATGCATTATTCAAAGCTCAAATATTTAGAATGTTAAAATCATTAAAAAAATCAACGATCTTTAAGCCGCCGCTACCCGAATTTCTACCGATTTTTTACATATCTCCCTTAAACATTTGAAGTTTTTGAGCTCTTAAAAAAATGTATGTTATTTTTTAAGATAATATCTAGATACGTTCCACACCGAAACATAAATTATATTTAATTCCCTCGATAGAAAAAAAATCGCAAAGTATGCTCCGAAAATTATTAAAAACAAATCTATTTCTATTATTTTACAAGTTATATTTGTGAAAAAATTCACAATATTTCTTTAAATGATACTAAGATATGTTCCACGAGATTTTTGCTCTATTTTAAACGAGTCATGTTCTATTAAGCATTTTCACAATTTTCGCTTCAATTTTACCATTTAAAATATTAGCGCGCTGTCCAACATTAGTAATTACATATCTCTCCATCTTCTTCTTTTTGAGCGGGATAGCGCCGCCTTAAATATAAACGGTGTCCGGAAACTAGTGGTACAAGCGGGAAACTGAATCTACATCATATTTGGGGTCTATTTTGTGGTAGGTACCGAAAACATTTGGTTTGGCTTTCGTTTTAAATTGCGTTTTGTATTTACTACGATCATGCTGACTACGCCACTGTGAGTATATTTAACTGCGTGTTAAATGTTGCACGAATTTTTTTAAATTTAATAAAACATGCACTAATAAATAAAATCCTCCGTGGTTCTTGCATCATTGGTGACCTTACGCAACATTTTCGCGAGTTCATGATTTTGCTAAAAAACTGGTTCTGCATCTAACTAGCTAACCCAATGAACGAATTAAATTATCCAAGGACTTTAAGCAGATCACATTTCACTATAAATACGTCCGATTTCCAACGACACCGCACATTCAGTCACCTTCTGTCAACCAACACACAACAATGGCCTTCAAGCTTTTCTTCCTCGCCGCCGTGGTAGCAGCCGCCAACGCTGGCCTTATCGCCCAGCCCGGCTATGGATACTCTCCCCTGGCCTATGCCGCCCCCGTGGCTAAAGTAGTCGCTCCCCTGGCATACGCCGCCCCTGCCTACGCCGCCCCTGCATACGCCGCCCCCGCCTACGCTGCTCCCGCCTACGCCAAGGTAGCCAAATACGAGGAGAACGCCTACCCTCAGTACAACTTCGCCTACGATGTTCAGGACGGTCTGACCGGAGACTCCAAGAGCCAGCAAGAATCTAGGGACGGAGATGTGGTCCAAGGATCTTACTCCTTGGTTGATGCTGATGGATACAAGAGGACCGTCGACTACACTGCTGATGACCACAATGGTTTCAACGCGGTCGTCCGTCGTGAGCCCCTGGGACAAGCCGTCAAGGTAGCCGCCCCTGTCGCTTATGCCGCCCCTATCGCCAAGTACGCCGCTCCCCTGGCTTATGCCGCCCCAGTGGCCAAGTACGCCGTTCCCCAGGTTTATGCCGCCCCCGCCCCAGTTGTGAAGTACGCCGCTCCCCTGTCCTACGCCGCCCCAGTAGCCAAGTACGCCGTACCTCAGGCGTACAGCGCCCCTGCCTACTACCACTAAATAATCTCTCCAACATCCAACACCTTCCCATCAATCGTTAGTGCGTAAATAAATTATTCTCGACAGTCCATTTGTGATTTTTCTTTTCAATATACCACTGTTTTTGTGCGGATTTACACTTGACCCTAGTACTTACCTAAAAAGCAAACAAAAATTCTCAGAAGGCTTGTATCAGATTTTTTTCAAACTATTTGACGCTGGCAAAGACCCGAAAGGCATGCATGAAATTGGCCTTACGAAACCAGGCAGTGATCTGCTTTGACGCGGTAATTACGCGCTTTTCACGGCCAAGTCTCTCCATTCTCCATGATGATGGGTTTGTTTGGGTCAGAGAAACCTTCAGTATTATTGTAGCAATGTAGCAATTGTTCAGCATTTTCGAAATGTGACATTCCGCCTGCAATTTCTTTCTTGTAAATCAAAAAAGGAATTACTTATGCTACGTCGGAGTAAAGCATTAAAAATAATAATTTCGGTGGTGTGCTTTGTGTAACCATTACTGGGATTTGCTTTGATTTTCAAAATTTTAAGTGATTTTTGGAACGATTCTGACGAGCGATAAATTTTATTTATTAATTAATAATTCTTGATTATGTCGTAATTTTACAAGGTTACTAACGATGTTCATTCTAAATGTAAATTTCTGACCGTCTTTTGAAAGGCAACGATCCCGAGTAATTTTTTTTTCAAAAATATTTTCAGCCTCACAAATCCTACAATAATAACATCGAGTAATTTTTCAGAGTTGCGTTCACATCAATATAATAACTTAGCGCAGGTTCTTTCATCGGCTCAGTAAGGGTTTAAGCATAGTTAATGACTAAAAGTTAGAAACAGGAAATTAAAGCGAAGTAATAAAAAAATATAATACATACATTTCTTCTCATGAGATCCCGTTTGAGGTTATACAGATGCCTACATATTATCTATCTCCCGTGGAAATCAATTGCTATGTGGGGGATAAATATTTTATTTTAATTATTTTTTATAAGTGGCCCTGAGGAGAACAATTTCCCTTTGGGGATGCTGTGAGGGGGTCTTTTTAAGGAAAGGAAGGAGAGGAAGTTCTGCGAAGGAAAGGGTATGAGGTTCCCTGCGAAGGAAAATGGTATTTTGAAAAAGCTACACATCGAAAACCTGATTTAGATATGTTACATAATTCCGAATTTTCAACATGATATAAATCTGATGATACGTGAAAGTCAAAATTTAAAAAACTTTTCAACATTTCAGTAGAGAAAGTTTTTATAAGATATTTTCTTAAAGACAGAAAAAAAAAGATTTTCTTACTTAAGTAGATAGACATAAATTATAAATAACTAGCTGACCCGGCCACGCGTTGCTGTGGCTAACGAAACACAACGCCATCTATCGGATGGTTGCCCAACATTTTAACTCACACCGCCATCTGTTAATTTGCATACAAATCAAATCCATACCGTCCGCTTGCCAGCCCGCTCGTCCACCACATACAGACATTCTCCTGTGATAATATATCTCAACCAATTTACACAAAACTTTAACAAATTATATACCTAAACCTTCCTCATGAATCACTCTATCTATTGGTGAAAACCGCATGAAAATCCATTCACTAGTTTTTGAGTTTATCGCAAACAGACAAACAGACGCGGCGGAGAACTTTAATTTAAAATATGTAGAGATATTGCGGAAATGAAAAAAAAAACAGTTTTTTTCTAAGGTTAAAAACCATTATAATACCACAGTTTCAGCCTCTACGTGAAATATCTTTTGAACCAAGAGAGGCTCTAAGTTATGGAATAGGAAGAAAACTTTTGGATTTTAGAACACGCGTAATTTTTTTTAACACTGTTCTTTTATCACAAAGGTAATTTTTTCATTGTGAAATTAGTGTTGATATTATTAACTTATAAATTATATATTTTGTACGTTTTTTTTTCTAAATAAGCAATATATGCGATAATAAAATGTAAAAACAAAAACACAATAAAAACTAACTTTCTACAACAACATAAATACTTGTCACACATGTTAACACCTCAGCACAGGTTCTCCTAGTGAGGTGTTCACGAAACAAACAATATTACCCACACACAGTTTTACCTTGTCAAACCTACCTTACATCCAACATAGTAATATTAACGATGTTTGTACTACTAAATTTTTTTATTTTTTTATTTATTTATTAAAAGAAGTTTATACAATGAACAAAAAATTGTGTTAATTCATCCGCCATGCTAGGGATGTCCCTGTGTTATGGCGGATGAAGTTTACAGATTGTGTAGGTACAGTGTACAGCTATTAACTTATGCAATTCATTTAAGTAGTTTAAGTAACATATTTAGTAACAAATTAAGTTAGTAATTTAATTAACACATTAAATTAATTTATGTTACAAGTTGTATCAATTATATTACAATTAATATAAACCGCTGTAATCATTTGTAAAGTGTGTATTCAAGAATAGTCATATATAATAAAAAATAATAAACGCGTCTGAATAAAGGGTAATTGGGAGGCGGGAATCTCAATTTGGGAGGCGGGAATGGGTACCGCCGCCCCGGGAACCTTTATTGGATAACCAACACCTCTGCCATAGGTCACCCCAAGTGGTTCGCTACGTTTGGTGATTTAGCAGGGGTGCCCGGGTTCATGGGGGGAGGTTTGTCTAGGCGGGTGACCAGGACATACTGAACCCCAGATTCCTACCCACCCCTTAATCCCTTTTCCTTCCCAGAACTCTCCTTCCCCTTCCTTTCCTCAAAAAAACCCTCCACATAGCATCCTCAAAGATGACATAGGCCCTGAGGGAAATTATTTTTCTCAGGGCCTCCTGTGTGGAGCTCATGTAAAAAAAAAAAAAAAATTAAAATAATGTAATCATAACTATTACCTACCAATAATGAAAACTTTTATAATACCGTTAAAGCTTTATTGATGTTATGTATATAAGATTAAGGTCACTCAGGAAATAGTTTTTGCCAACATTGGCACCTCATATCTCAAAACAAGGTAAAGTGATGTTAGAACCCCGACCAACCAAATGACGGATTGCATCCATTGCATCTATATTAATCCATGTGGAAACCTATATTGATGGGTTCCATGCCAACTGAGAATAAAGTCAACTCAACACCTCCTTGAAAAGTCGTTAAAAGCTATGAAAAAAATCATTCTAAATAATAACACTAACACTAACACTTACCTAACGTAACCTATTTAACCAACTTTTAGAACATATTTTTTTATCACTCTAAATGACTTGTCTGAGATGGTTCTGAGTTGGTTTGATTCCGAGTTGCCCGGTCACCATATTGATGTAACCTAGATATTATCATGCTTCATTTCAATATTGCACTGTTAGTATCCAAAATAAAATTTTAAAAAGTATGAATAAAATTCAAACTTTGTGAATATTTCGTAAAATTCCAAAATGTTTTTTTTTGGTTCCACGACAACTCAACAAAGTGGCATTTCAACACTTATTTGGAAAGTCATTAAAAGTTATTAAAAAAAAGTTGAAAATTAGCCCATAATCTAACCCAACGTAACCTATTTAACCAATTTTATGTTATTGAGTTGTCCGGTCACCGTTTTTTAATCATGTATTTTTTTAATTGATATAATTTAGAAGAGACTTAAAAGCTACAAATGTTACGAAAGTTAGCAAAAACATAAACCGTGTTCAATATGTTGCGTGTTAATGAAACCCGCGGACAATATAGTGAGGTGTTCACAAAACACTACGACTAACCTATTTACATACAGTTACGGATCTTTACAATGTTTTTTTCTTATTACTAACCTATTATCTATGTAAACTATGTAATTATTTGTAAAGTGTATGTACAAGAATAGAAATAAATAAATAAATAAATATACAAAATATGTAGTGCAGTTCTTCGATACCGGTTTTGTTCAGAACCAATAAACGACTACGTGCGTAGAAAATGATTGCGCTAATATCTCTTGCCATAGTTTTCGTATAAATAAGACCAATTCAGGATCAAGCAGCACATTCAGTCACCTTCTGTCAACCAACACACAACAATGGCCTTCAAGCTTTTCTTCTTCGCCGCCGTGGTAGCAGCCGCCAATGCTGGCCTTATCGCTCAGCCCGGATATGGATACTCTCCCCTGGCCTACGCCGCCCCCGTGGCTAAAGTAGTCGCTCCCCTGGCTTACGCCGCCCCCGCTTACGCCGCCCCCGCCTACGCTGCTCCCGCCTACGCCAAGGTAGCCCAATACGAGAACGCTCACCCCCAGTACAACTTCGCCTACGACGTCCAGGACGCTCTGACCGGAGACTCCAAGAGCCAACACGAATCAAGGGACGGAGATGTGGTCCAAGGATCTTACTCCCTGGTTGATGCTGATGGATACAAGAGGACCGTCGACTACACCGCTGATGATCACAATGGTTTCAACGCGGTCGTCCGTCGTGAGCCGCTGGGACATGCCGTCAAGGTAGCCGCCCCTGTCGCTTATGCCGCCCCTATTGCCAAGTACGCCGCTCCCCTGGCTTATGCCGCCCCTATCGCCAAGTACGCCGCTCCCCTGGCTTATGCCGCCCCAGTTGTGAAGTACGCCGCTCCCCTGTCCTATGCCGCCCCAGTAGCCAAGTACGCCGTGCCTCAGGCTTACAGCGCCCCTGCCTACTACCACTAAATAATCTCTCCAACATCCAACACCTTCCCATCCATCGTTAGTGCATAAATAAATTATTCTCGACAACCGATTTTTGATATTTTTATTAATCTTACTTTTCCTGACAAGTAATCTTAAATACTCGCAAGGTCTATCATTCCAAAAAGAAAACCCAGATATTCTAAAAAGATCCGCATTTTCTTCTTAAGTTTATTAATATAATAATATTCCGTACCCCAAGGTACGTGACGAAATTACATAGGTGTGAATTTCGCCCACTTGAATTCCACCCACCGGAACTACACACGTAAAAAAAACAGAGCAGGGTGGCTCCTCACAGTTAGATTAAATACCCAGATGAAGAGAGGATTTTTATAAAACTGATTTCCAAATGCAACTTTATTATTTTTTTATGATTTGGTTAATATCGCTGTTTTTTTTTTTTATAGTTAATACCGCACAAGAGTCCCAACTGCTCCCGTCTGGAGCCAGTGAGACTATGGCATCCCCAATCGGGGTATGTTGTGAGGCTGAAGGTAGTGGGGAGGGGAAGGAGATAGGGAAGAGGAAGGTGGGGAAGTACCTGGCTATTCAGATCTGGTCACTAAACACGGCTAAAGCCATTTTCAAGCAACGTTTCAATTCTGAATGGTGGTCTTACACCAGGGCGATACTGATAGTATCTTCCACTCTGGAACGTGCCGCAAATATACTACATATTATTTTAAATGAATAAATTGTGAAATAACACAAATATCAAATAAAATTTATTTGCGCACGCCGGGTTCGAACCCGCGACCTTCGGATTGTGAGTCCAGAGTCTTACCTCGGGACCACGGAGGCCGTCAACCGCTGTTAATCGAATTTGTGTAATATCGCCGTTTTTTCATGCAGATTTCAATTTTGTTTTTTTTTTAAGATAGACAAACATTCCTGGGTTACAAATAACCTGATAATATTTGAATACCTCCTCCTACCACCGGAGAAAAGCAGAAAATGTTGTTTTGTCGTGATGGAGGACTTAGCCAGCCAAGGAACTGAACACACGACGCCTGGGTGGGACCTAAACGTGATGCCGACTCGGCCACTGACCGGTCAACACCGGTTTAAAAGAATTATTTCTATTCTCCCTATTTTTTTTATATCGGGTGCAAGATTAAAAAATTTTATTGTTGATATTATTTATGGTGTCTTTCTTCAAAGCTTGTGTCGTCGACGGAGCCTCTTTATGTTGTGGATTAATCGGTTAATCTAACAGATCTATTTAATTTGGTTTGTGTTTGCTAAAATTTGGTTTTTGGTCGAAAATATATAAGTAGTATTTTTTTGTATTTTTGGCGTATATCTGGTATGTAAAATCTATTTGGTCTGTGTTAGTCATTCTGTGTGTTTTAAGTATTACTTTCAAAGTAGTTTTCTGTTCGATTTCCGTATGACGAACGGTTGTGTTTGTTGTTCCTGCCAAAACAATTATATTATTTTCAGTTGTTTTAGCTCATACACGGTGTCCGGAAATTTGTAGTCCAAGGGGGAAAACTGGTGAATCTACATCACATTTGGAAAAGATTTTATGTTATAACTTTTATGATTTGGGCTTATTTTGAGCTTGAGTATATCGAGACTAAATTTTTTGGAAAATCATTAAATAAATCAGTAAAAATAATGTATTTATCGTAGTTTACTGCCAGAAGTCATTGAGTGACAAATGGTTGATTAAAAATAATCGACTACCCATTATATCCAATCTAAAATAATAACAGTGTCATTTTTTTAGGCACTTTTATTCAACTGATTTCATGTGGGAATTAAACTTTTTTGTTCCATTCACGTTAATAAGAGAAAATATAAAAACTGCACTGAGTGCCTTTTGCAAATATACTGTAACATCAAATGGTACCTAATGCTTTATATTTCTCAAGAAAAAACCAAAATATTTTATTGACTTTTGGGCTTATTTTTACGCGAATTTTATAAGCATTTCTACACATTGTCCTATTTTTAAAGTCATTAATATATTTGAGTGATTTTGTATTAACAAAAGTGATGTTCATTTCCATAAAATTGTTATTTAATTAAGATAAATAGATTTAGATAAATAACATCATCAATCTGACTATTAACCGACGGTATGGTAAACTTACTGGACGTTACAGTTTGGAAGATACTCCCAGTAACACACGGGTGACGGATCACAATTCAGATTCGAAATAGCCCAGTCAATCTAGACAAAAAACAGGCCCTAACTGGAACATGCTAGGGGAGAGCTGAATTTTTGCAGGTGGATAGTACATCTTATGTGGAGTATTTTCCAAAAAAGTCCCTACCCCTCCCCCGCTTGCTTCCTCCCCTGTGCCCTCCCAAACATTAAAATGTGGGGTTCTACTAAAGCGATTATATCTCGTAAACTAAAAGATATATCAGAAAAAAAATTTCATCGTTGAATTTCTTATAAAATTGCCTAAAAATTCTATAATAAAACTTTTTTTAATATCTGCATTAGTTTGGCCAATAATAATGAGATTGTTGTTAAAAAAATTTTTTTTTTTGCAAAATTTTTTTTTGAAGTTGAATATTTTTTTTGTCTGAGAAAATATGAAAAAATACTTTCGACAAATAAGTTGTCAAATTTAATAAGCTTTAAAACCATGCATAACAATGTTTACTTACATCTTTTATTTCTATCGAAAATAGTGGACAAACGCAACGGCGTGCGCGGGCTGGCCGTAACACGGAGTGGCGAGGCCAAGCGACATGTCGTTCTTGTCGCGTCGCTATTTACTGTTTTATCAAGTTGAAACAAACGAAAAAATAAATAAATATGGTCAGTTTGATCTCATATGTTAAAAAAAAAAGATATGTCTTAAGGTTAAGGTGTGTGTCGGTTTTGTGGTTATATTTTGACGTGGTTGCGCCAAGCCGTGTATCAAGTTTTTTGTGCGTTTTCCCTCCTTCATCAGGTTAAAATATTGAGAAAAAATTAATTAACAATTAATAAATAAAAAAAAAACCACTGAAAATGTCTGAAGAGAACTTATTGTGTATTTTATGTAAAAAAAATACCTTCCAGGAAATTTTGTTAAAGTAAAGAAAGGGTTACAAATGCTAATTAACGCTAGTATTGAAAGAGATAATAATTATGTTAAATTAACCACTTTAGGTAGCGTAACCAACTGTCCACGTAGATTGTAGAAAAATGTATAATAAGCCTAGCAGTATTAAAGCTTTTACCAATGTTAATTGTAGCCTATTGACCAGTAGGTACACCTCAGCCATTCCTAAGGCATTTAGAAAATACATTTAATTTCACGGAGAACTATTTGTGAGTATTATTTTTGATAATAAAAAACAGCGTTTGATTTTAAACTATCTCATAAATATCGTTAACAAAACATTTGGTGTTAAGACCAGAAATAGGGGAAACATTGTAATATAATAGATGACAAATGGGGTGCAAAAATAAAATCTAAACTTTTAGGTGTGTTTGATTTGGTCGTAGCAGAAGCTCGCTATCATGGCATTTGCTACAAGAAGTTCTGTAAAAGTAAACCAACTCAGTATATAGGAACACCTAAATATGATAATTCAGCTAAAAATTTTCTTAAACTCTGTAGTTTTTTAGAAAATACTGACGAATGTCAGTTTATATTAGAGAAATTAGGGAAAATAGTAAAAGACATTTGTGGCAGTGATCTTCCGTACTCATATACATTTCCTAAAAAACAAGTAATTGACTATTTTCAAGATTTTATGTATACATTGACTATTTTCAAGATTTTATGTATACATGCACATGACAGAAAAACTGTCATGTGCATGTCTCACTCAAGTTATAAGATACTAGGCGACTGGTACAGAAACAAAGAAAAGAATGCAAATCTGGAATGTTTAAGAATTGTACTTGCTGCCGCAGAAATAATCAGAAAAGAAGTTTAAAAAAATGCCACATGATTGGGAAAGCTATCCTGATGTTTCGGAAATCGGTGATGATTTAGTTCCTGAAACTCTGAATCTGTTCACGTTAACTGTAACCAAGAAGAGATTGTATGATAATGGACCTGATGTTACGAGAAGACGTTTAGTAATTAACCACGCCATAATAGCATCTGCAAGGCCAAGGTCTTTTTGTCATCAATTCAGACAAGTTTGTGTTTTCTACAGAGAATGTACGGATCTAAGAATTTAATAGAAGTGTTGTCGTCATTGGGCATTTGTTCGTCGTGTCATGAAGGTGACAGATACCAAAGATCTGTAATAAGAGCTGGGCCTCCTACAATCGAAGATGATACATTCTAACAATTTGTGTTCGAAAATGCCGACGTTAATATAAAAACATTTGATGGCCTAAGCACATTTCATGCCGTGGGAAGAATAAAGTGCAATGTGCATCAATCCAGCCTCTAATTTTACAAGTCTAGATGTACTTCGTCTTCAGTGATGAAATGGAAATTACGTTAATCAAGAAAATATCCTTCAACCTTGTTACGCGAAGAGAAAAAAGAGCGGCTTGAAAGATGTAACCATCAAAGATGTCAGTGAATGTATATCTTTCAGAAAAGAGCATGCCGATTCATTATCTTTTGTATCTCCAACCAATTATTTGTGGTGAAGTGACATAAAATTAGCATTGTGCATTCAAAAGTTAGCTGGAACGGGTTTATGAACGATTGTGTGACATTGTAACTTTGACCAACCGCTTTTTCTCAAACCTATTGAAATGGTAGCGGGGGCTGGTGGATCATCTGAAATTTCAAAAATTATTGTATGACTAGGAAGTTTCATTTGTAAATATCATATTTGGGATGTATTGGATCACCGAAGAAAGTGGGCTCGAAGATTTATGGAAAACTGTGTACGGAGGTCCCACAGTGATACACGTGATAAAAGGACACGCTTATGCAAGAGCTGTAAGAGCCTATGTTCTTACAGGCGCTGCAATCGTCAAAATAATTTGCAATGACTCTCATGATACTTTTTTTCCTCGTGAAATAAAAGAAATATTGTGAACAAGAAGATGCCACATGAATAAGCTTGTGAAGACGAATCAGTTGCAATAAATCTTAAACATTTCACCGACACTTAAAACACAATCAAAGCGACAAGTCGGACAGCAAAACTTACAATATGTTTTTACTTAACAACATGTTTTGCTCAGGAGTTTGGACTGATACATGCATTGACATGAACAATCCTTGATGAAGTCATTAAAAACAGTAGGAGCACTTACGCAAGGGTGTGGGATTTCTCAGTAAATGGATATTAGGAGCTCCATTATTCATTTCAATCAGTGAAGCTTTTCAAACAAGACTTGACAAAATTTATACTGGTGACACACAATACTTTTGCTCGAAAGTCTGGTGAATTAATTTGCATTTCTTCGAGATTAGTATCAGACTCAACTAAAACATATGACGATGCTTATGAGGTAAGGTTCAAAGCTATGAAGAAAATGGCAGGGCAAAGTTTTTCAGAAGTAAAACTACACAGATCGGATATGATTGATATTCAAGCCAGTAATAAATCTAACAAAGTTAGAAACAAAGAATTTATAACCAACCCTAATCAGATATTCAATAGAATATTATGCGTATGTGACAGTCCTGCAAAGCTCAAATCCTACTCTGAGTTTGAACTAGCTTCGCATCCACCTTTATTTTAAGACGTTTTTTTAAAGCAAGGTAAGAAAGCCTCCATTACTACTATTACTATACAGTTTAGTGTTAAAGCGTTTTTAAATCGTGAATCAATTAAAAAGTACTCGGTGTTTCAATTTAAAACTATAAATACCTACCTAAGCTCAAATCGGTCATCTGCAAGCACAGCGAGCTAGGCCCGACCGCCAAGCACGCCGTGCCGCCCTGCTATCGAATCGGATTTTGACCAGTATTAAGAATAAAGGTAAGCAATATTATACATCGTTTTAAAGCTTATTAAATTTGGCAAATAAATTATATGAAATATTTTTGCGTGTCCCCCCAGATAAAAAAAATATTCACCTTTAAATCAAAATTTTACGAAAAAAAAAAATATTTTTGCGACAATGTCATTATTATTTGCCAAACCGTAATAGATAACAAAGACAAATAGACACCTTATTTTTAGACAGCTTTCTAAGAAGTTTAACGGAGAAATTTTTTTTCAGATGCATATAATAGTTTAAGAGATATAATGGATTTTGTAGAACTCTAAAATTATAAAGTTTGGGAGGGGACAGGGGAGGAAGCAAGCGGGGGAGGTGTGGGGACTTTTTTGGAAAATACTCCACATAAGAAGTACTATCCACCTGCAAAAATTCAGCTTTCCTCTAGCATGTTCCAGTTCAATGCGTTCATTGACTGGGCTAAAACGTTGATTGAAATGGTTCTAGCCATTATTTGTTTGTTGACAAGGGTCAGAATATGCAGATAATTCCCCACTCCCTTCAGCCTCACAACGTCACAACATCTGGGATTGGGAGAAGTTGGGTCTTCTGTATGGTATTCGTAAAATAAAATTATATCTGCTACTTACTACACTAGAATGTATTTTCATTAGAGTGTATTTAGCCTGCACTAGAGTGTATTTTCATCATATGTGTGTAAATTTATGACTATAATAGCATACCTCAAGCAAGGCGACATGTCATACACATATATATCATAGTTTACTTCAGATATCTTAACTATCAGTCAGAAGAGTGTTAACTAATAAATGTTTTATCTTACTCAAAATTATTATTTTTTATTCCAAAATTATCATCTAACTGACAGCCCTGATTTGAGAGAGCTGACTTTCAGAACCATTTCAAGCAAATATAATTTTGAATATAACATAATTTGATGATGATGTTGACAATTTTGCATGATTATACTTGCTATCAAATTACCTTTCTCTACACATTTTCAAACTGTTAATGTAGAATGCTCTCTTTTTTACAACTTAGTACACATTTCTTTTTATATTTATATTTTTTGTAAAAAAAACAACTGTTGAGCTTTAAAAAAAAAAAAAACAACTGTATCTCTTATATTTTACGTTTATCTAAGTTTTAGTTGTCCTAAAAATTTTGATACCCTTCTTTGTGCCACTGTAACTCATAATCATCATTGTAATGTAAAAGCCTTTTAATGGCGTGAAATAAATAATAAATAAATTATTTGATACTTATCGACGTTATCGACGCGGTCTCCGATTCTTATAATATCTTTATAAAATTTTTCTTTCATATTCAAATTTTGGTAACTAAGAAGATGATGTGTAGATAATGCAGAATGAAAAGTCTCAAATAAATTGTTGAGAATAATTTATTTATGCACTAACGATGGGAAGGTGTTGGATGTTGGAGAGATTATTTAGTGGTAGTAGGCAGGGGCGCTGTAAGCCTGAGGCACGGCGTACTTGGCTACTGGGGCGGCGTAGGACAGGGGAGCGGCGTACTTCACAACTGGGGCGGGGGCGGCATAAACCTGGGGTACGGCGTACTTGGCCACTGGGGCGGCATAAGCCAGGGGAGCGGCGTACTTGGCGATAGGGGCGGCATAAGCGACAGGGGCGGCTACCTTGACGGCATGTCCCAGAGGCTCACGACGGACGACCGCGTTGAAACCACTGTGGTCATCAGCGGTGTAGTCGACGGTTCTCTTGTATCCATCAGCATCAACTAGGGAGTAAGATCCTTGGACCACATCTCCGTCCCTAGATTCTTGCTGGCTCTTGGAGTCTCCGGTCAGAGCGTCCTGGACGTCGTAGGCGAAGTTGTACTGGGGGTGGGCGTTCTCTTCGTATTTGGCTACCTTGGCGTAGGCGGGAGCAGCGTAGGCAGGGGCGGCATAGGCGGGGGCGGCATAGGCGGGGGCGGCGTAAGCCAGGGGAGCGACCACTTTAGCCACGGGGGCGGCATAGGCCAGGGGAGAGTATCCGTAGCCGGGCTGAGCGATAAGGCCAGCGTTGGCGGCTGCTACCACGGCGGCGAGGAAGAAAAGCTTGAAGGCCATTGTTGTGTGTTGGTTGACAGAAGGTGACTGAATGTGCTGCACAATCCGCAATGAACCGTATTTATACGAAAAATCTATATTAGCAATCTTTCTACGATCATTGGGTCAGCCAAATCAAAACCTGTTCAACGGACTAAATATTGACCGTGGATTTCGTTAACCATGATTTTTTATCACATGCGAAAGATTGCCTAATGTATTTACATGTTGCTTTTTAAACTATATGAGTACTTCCATGCCAGGTATTCTGGATATCAGTCCATTGTACGAAATTGTTGAGGTCACAGGAGACAAATACAAACTCAAATTCTTACCTATTTTCACTTATAACACATCGCCAGTCTATTTATTATAATCTTAAACTTTATTTATTATATCACCAACAATAATCTATCTGTCGTTCAATTTATTATTCTATATCTTCGAAAAGCGAAACAGCTATCATATAATAATAATAATTGCGCATCTAATCTTTTTTCATAAATAAGCCGTTTTGCTTAATTGAATAAAAATGAGAAATGTGGCAAATAAAAAGAATATGAAAAAAGCCTACTACGCATTATGTCATTCACGAATTGAATATGGAATCATAGAATGGGGATCTGCTACACATAAGTACATACATAACCTAATACAATTCAAAAAGAAATCATAAAGACCATACTGAAAGTACCCATTAGAACGCCTTCAATTTGAAAAGCTTTTGACAGTATATCACATTCTAATCTTATCTCTAAACTAACGAAAATTGGTATAACTAATAATGCCTTAACGTGGATCGAAAATTATCTACTTCATAGAGAGCAATTTGTCAAGTTAAATGGTTTTCTGAGTGATTCCCAGATCAGTAAATTTGGAATCCCGCAGGGAACGGTACTGGGTCCAATACTTTTTATCATTTATGTGAATGATATTTTTAAACTCACCATAAAGTCCAAACTATCATATGCTGATGACACAGCAATTTTTACTGAGGGATTAACCTGGACTGAAACTCAAAGAACGGCGGAATTAGATATAAATATAATAAAAAAATGGTTTGATCAAAATTTACTATCCCTAAATACTGATAAAACCTTTGTTATACCATTCACTTTGAATAAAAATGCTATCCCTGAGAATGTAAACATATGTATCCACTCATATGATTGTAATTCAAATTCATATCCATGTAAACCTGATTGTTCTACACTTACTGTTAAAACCAACGTTAAATACCTGGGTGTAATTATAGATAGCAACATAAAGTGGAAAATACAAATCAGTTCAACAGTTGCGAGAATAAGAAAATTAATGTTCATTTTCATTAAAATTCGAAACATTTTAAATATTACGATGTTAAGAACCATTTATTTTTCCTTAATTCAATCAGTGCTACAATATGGAATTGTTGATTGGGGTGGTGCCTTCAAAACTTCTCTTTTACCTTTGGAAATCATTAAAAAAACAATAATAAAAATAATTTTAAAAAAGTCATATGATTACCCCACCATTAAACTATTTCAAGATTTTAAAGTTCCTTCACTTCACATTATTTATAAAAAAATTACAGTTTTACAAATACACAAAGATTGCTTCAATAATGAGAACCTTACTCATTTTTCAAACAGCATTAGAACAAATATACTTGGCTCTGTGACTGTCCCGCGTTGTAACACTACCACAGTCCAATAATTCTATAAATATATTGGAGTGAAATGGTTTAACCAGTTACCAGTTAATCTAAGATTGGAAACTAATTATAAAAAATTCAAAAAATCAATAAAAACACATTATTATGACTACATCTTATAATACTATACTTCTCATCACAATTGTAGTAACGGATATCCTTTTTCTCTTTTTATTTTTCTCCTTTCTTTTTTATTACCTCCTCAACTTCATTTCTGTTATATTCATATATGTATATTTTTATATATGTATGTGTACACATATGCATATGTTTTTATATATGTACACATGGCGATAACATTTTGTATATGTGTATATATGTAGGTGTGTGTGTATATCTACGTGTGTGTGTGTATACTTACATATATGACCTTTTTTCTTATTTCACTGTTAAATTCCTATCTTTTGTTTTACACATAAAAAAAAATACTATATATTTCTTTGTTAAATTGTACTTTACATTCGTTTTCTCCGCCTTTTTCACACGAGCTCTGCTCAAAAAAAAGGTGTAATACTTATTAATTAATGTATTTTTAAAAGAAAAACTTTATTTAATTTATAAAAAAACATGTAAACTCTGTACCATTATATTCAATAAAAAAATAAAAAAATTGAAATTTTCAATAGTTTTGACTTACCAAATGTATAACAAATCAATGGCAAAAAATATTATTGAAGCTATTCAAAAATACTGAATCCTCTAATAGACCGTGTATGCATAACACTAGATCGAATAAAAATGATATAAAAAATATTCCAAGTTATAAAATCACATTCGGACAAAGAAACTACACATACATTGCAACAAAACTCCATAACGTCCTTCTCCAAGACATAAAACTCATAAAAAATTCTAATGAGTACAAATCAAGAATAAAAATATGGCTGAAAGAAGTCATTGAAAAAATCAAAATGAAGACACTAAAAATGACATAGAAGACAAATAAACTATATTTAAATAACTTTAGTCCGCCTCGGCACAGGACAGTGAGAAGGACTAAGAAATATAATATCTATTCTTAAATTCACCGTTATATTTTGTATATTGTAACATTATTTTAATAGTAGCTAAAATAAAAATAATAAAAATAAAATTAAATGTTTTAATTAAATTGACGCCACGAAGCAAATTTGCGAATATTGAAAAAGTAATAATAAAATAGTTAAACTTGATGTCAATAAATAAGAACATAAGAAAACTGAATACCCCTTGTATCTACCTACAACTGTCCTCATGAATAACATCACTCATATTTAATTTATTAAGTACAGCGACGTGTTCCGTTTTAACTGGACCATTTTGCATTTCGTCTGCATGTCAGTAAAGATTATTTTCGCAAACGTGAATCGTCGTGTTTATTTCAACTTTCTTATTCGAATTTTTTTCAACAAAATTCAAAAACGAACTGCCATTGAAATAGTAACGTAATTATTATAACGTAATTATTATCCTGACGAAGAAAACGTAGTTTTCGAAACATGTTGTTATTGTTAATTAAATAGTGGTGTACACAAAATTATTTGTTTTTCATTAAATTAGTAACGTTTCCTTCAGAAAATGATTTTGTTTGCATTAGCTACACGCTGGAGGCTCAGAGGAAAATAATTACCCTCAGGACCTATGTCATCTTTGAGGATGCTGTGTGGAGGTTATTTTTAGGAAAATTTATTTTTATTTATTTATTTATTTCTATTCTTGTACACACACTTTACAAATAATTACATAGTTTACATAGATAATAGGTTATTAATAAGAAAAAAACATGTTAAAGATCCGTAACTGTATGTAAATAGGTTAGTCGTAGTGTTTTGTGAACACCTCACTAGGCGAACCTGTGCTGAGGTGTTCCCATGTTTGGGATTAAGTGCTATTCTGTCGACCTAAGTAGAAACACTGTAACCTCCTTGATATTGTCAAGAAGGGCACTGTGGGTCGACCCATGGCGGCAGTATCCTACACATAAGTTAAAAGATTAGTTTCGGTGGGGATCTATATATACAGTTGTTCTTAGTTCTTAAAATAAGTTCTAGGAAGGAAAAGGATAAGAGGAATGGGTAGGAATCTGGGATACAGTGTGTCGAGGCGTGACGGACGTGTGAATCCATCCCTCTCATTGCGGTGCAAGAATTCTGCTGGAGAAGTCAGAAGGTCTCCCTCAACCTGTCTCTCTCGATCCGGGCCGCCACGAACTAGATAGGTAGGTGCAACTGCTGCCAAAACCTGGACAAAAATCTATTCAGTCACCAAACGCAGAAAACCACTTGGGGTGACCTTAGGTGACCTTAGGGTATTATCCAACAAATAGACTCCCAAGTTAAATATAATTCCCTTTTTGATTTTTTTTTTGTTAATCATTGCAATACATAAAAAATTGGCTTATAATTAAGTGGAACGTTTGCGTGGCCCTTTTCGGCCCGTTTCATGCAAATCTTAATTTTGAATTTGAGATCAAAATACCTAACCAAACTGAAAAATTATTTTTGTAATCAAAAGGTTTATCAAATATCTAGTACGGATGTGAGCTATTTTATTTATTTTTGCTTTAAATTATAGGATATAGGCCAATAAAGATTTTCGTATTTCATGATTTTAGAGACAACTTGAGTAATGCAATCCAAGGCAATCCAATTATTGCTTGGGCAATAATTATAAGGGTAAATGAAAAACATTAAAAAAATAATTTTAACGAACCCTCTGATATGAAAATATCTGGAGTCGGTGAATTATTTTCCCATTTGGTCTCTGGTAGGTTGACATGTTGTTCTTGTATTGTTTTGTATTTATTATACTTATATGGTGCAATTGCATAGCGCGGATTGACTAGATGATCATTTGTGGAAAAGTGTGTGGAAGGATTAAGTTTTTCCTGTGGGGAAGATTTAAACCGGACGTAAAGTCAAAAGAACAAATAAAATACGATGAAAAATAAAACATTGTTAAAAATGCATTTTTTGGGTAGGTACTAATTTTAATATATGTATAGACGACAAATTTTGTTCTGCCGTAAATAGGTAATTTGTATTTTAAATTTAAACCCATCAAAATGATTTTATTATATTTCTATGATAAATATAGTATAATTATTATTTTTATTTATTTTGTATGTAAAAAACGGTTTTAATTTCCATAACATTATTATTTAGATCAGTAACATCAGGATAACTCAGTTTTGACAAATGGCAGTAAACCGACGAATCTGGAACGTCTCGTAAAAGTTGTACTTTTACGAGACGTTCCAGATTGGAAGATCCTTTCAGTATCGTACAGGTGGCGGATCACCATTCAGATTCAAAACAATACTTGAAATGGTTCCGTGTTCGTTGACTATGTCCGAATAGACAGATAACTCCCCACTATTTTTAGCCTCACAACAACAATCAGAGTGCGATAGTTCCACTAGCTTCAGGCGGTTGGTAGAAATTGAGCCTCTCGTACGGTATTCATATGATTAAAATATATCTATATGATTAAAATATATGTATATAAAATATATCATTCTAAAATCTTACATGAATATAATTGAAATAATGTTAAATTAACACCAGTTTCACAAATTCGCGACTTGGGAGTTATATTCGATTCAAACTTAACTTTCACAGCACATATAGATGAAATAACTGATAAGGCTTTAAAGATGCTTGGCTTCCTTTGTAGAACCTTAACTGATTTTAAGTCCTTGGATTGCATGAAAACACTATATTTCATTAGTTAGAAATCAAGTGGAATATAATTCACCTATTTGGTCCCCTTTCTATAAAGTACAATCTAACAAAATAGAACGGGTTCAACAAAAATTTCTTAGGTACTTAAATTTCAAGTTCAAAATCCCAATAGAAAACATTAATTATTTAAGTATAATGAATCGACTTAATTTAATTACGCTATCCGACAGAAGAATCATTTCAGTCCTAATTTTATTATACAGAGTCATGAACAACCTAATTGACAGCCCTGCCATTGCTACTACTATTAAACTCCATGTACCGACAAGGAATACTAGACAAAATATTACATTATTTTGCAACACATACATAACCAACTATCAATCACGCTCACTTACCAATAGGTTGCATGATTTAGGCAACAAGTTTGGTGATATTGTAGATATATTCGCTGATTCCCTTTATAATCTAAAATGCAATTTAAACCAACATTGTGGAATCCTACAAATTATTGTAACGTATAATAATAATAATAATAATAGGTATAATTTATTTAACGGTTTGATGTGTTATTGTTATGTTTTATATTATTGTCAAATGTTATATTGTTTAAAATATTTCACGGTTTTACGCTATATTCTTCAAAAACTACTTGTATATTTTTAAAATGTTTTCACTTTTATAACTTTTGACATAAATTCTATGTATGTATAATCCTTGATATCTTAAATATTATTTTATAATCTATGTAAAAGCCCCTATGGGCGTATAACAACAATAAATAAATAAATATATATATGGTTACTTACAATTAATTATTAGTGCGCGTTTCAAAATATGTATTGGTAAATTTGATACTTATCACACAGCTTCCGATTCTTAAAATATGTTTATATCATTTGTTTAAATTTTAAAATGCAGTTCTCTCAAGGTGTGTAATAAAAACTGTAAGCAGAATGGTGTATTAAAAAAATAAAATCAAAAATTAATTGTCGATAATAATTTATTTATGCACTAACGATGGTTGGGAAGGTGTTGAATGATAGAGAGGTTGTTTAGTGGTAGTAGGCAGGGGCGCTGTAAGCCTGGGGTACGGCGTACTTGGCTACTGGGGCGGCATAGGACAGGGGAGCGGCGTACTTCACAACTGGGGCGGCATAAGCGACAGGAGCGGCTACCTTGACGGCATGTCCCAGGGGCTCACGACGGACGACCGCGTTGAAACCACTGTGGTCATCAGCGGTATAGTCGACGGTCCTCTTGTATCCATCAGCATCAACCAGGGAGTAAGATCCTTGGACCACATCTCCGTCCCTAGATTCGTGCTGGCTCTTGGAGTCTCCGGTCAGAGCGTCTTGGACGTCGTAGGCGAAGTTGTACTGGGGGTGGGCGTTCTCCTCGTATTTGGCTACCTTGGCGTAGGCGGGAGCAGCGTAGGCGGGGGCGGCGTAGGCAGGGGCGGCATAGGCTGGGGCGGCGTAAGCCAGGGGTGCGACCACTTTAGCCACGGGGGCGGCATAGGCCAGGGGAGAGTATCCATAGCCGGGCTGAGCGATAAGGCCAGCGTTGGCGGCTGCTACTACGGTGGCGAGGAAGAAAAGCTTGAAGGCCATTGTTGTGTGTTGGTTGACAGAAGGTGACTGAATGTGCCGCACAATCTGCAATGGATCGTATTTATATGAAAACCCAGTATTAGCAATCTTTCTACGATCATTGGGTCAGCCAAATCCAAACCTGTTTGGCGGACTAAATACTGACCGTGGATTTCATTAACAATGTTTTTTTTAACACACGCGAAAAGATTGCGTAAGGTCTTTACAAATTGCTTTTTAAACTGTACAAGTACCTCCATATCAGGTATTCTGGACCTGAGTCCGTTAAACGATATTTTGGAGGTTACAGGAGACAACACAAACTCAAATTCTTACCTATTGTCACTCATAATCACATCGCCAACACAGTAGATTTCTCAAAAAAAAATCTACTGTAATCTAACTTGTTGTTTACGTCTAATAATAATAAAATCATTTATTCAATTTAGTACTTTATAATGAAATAGCGTGTTCCTGGCATGCGTTTTAATGCCACATATAAATAAATTGTTTCCCCCTCGTGTCCTTTCCCATTCGTCCCCGTTCCCTTCTCCCCCTAATTCATTCCCTTTCCGCACCTCCAGTATTCCCCTTACCCTGCCGCTAAACTACATGAAATATGCACATTCCTATAAACAAATGACTACTCGAACTATTGTAATTTTTAATACAAATTTCATAACACCAGACTTCACCTTTAAATACAGAAACCTTCGCGGAGGTGCGCATAACAACTCACCTAATAGTACAGTAAATAATTTCATAACGCTCTGGCGTTTGTTTGTATATAATAGTTTGTTTATATATAGTGAGCCAGAGCTCACTATATATAAACAAACTATATAACTACATTTTAATAAATCTTGATTTTAACATAGACATCGAAGTAAATAATTGATAAAATAAGGCAAGTATTCAGAACCAAAGTCGATGAATTGGTTGAAATGACTTTGATTAATAAGCAGGTTCTCCCTTCAGTTTTCCTTTTCTATCTATTTCCTTCCACTCAACAACTTCCCTTACAAAGAGAAGGTAGTATTACGAACATTTATTTAATTAAATGAAGACATTGTGAGCGAAACTCAATCAAAAATCTGGAAACATAAAAATCAGAAAAATATATTAGCACCTCTGGGACTCTAACCCAGGACTTCTCGCTTTCCGGGCGAACGCGCTGTCCACTGCGCCAAGGTGTTGATATCAATATCGGTAATTTTTTTAACTGTGTCATATAGTTTTTTTTAATAAAGGTTAAAATAAAAGGTTTTTCATAAAAGTTAAAATAAAAAATAATAACAAAATAACTGCTTGGGAATACGTGCGTATTTGTCTGATTAATTAATTTAAATCACTAATTACAAAAAAATAATCAAAATTATAGCATTTTTTTTAACAGAATTGCTTATTATTTTTTTTTTACTGACTAATTTTACATCTCAATAATTATCCCTTTTTTTCCTCACTTATTCGAACGAGAATAAGATATTGTTCCGTTCCTCTTCACCTTTTTAAAATTCACGTCCTTGTCTCCCCAGATTGTATATTATGTGGTCTTGAAGTGGGCACTTTAAATCACATACTTTTTGGTTGTCCCTCTCTAAACAAATTTCCTCTTTTCTAAAATTGCTTCCCCTCCATTCAACATCTCATCTCTTCTAAGTCAGAATTCGACGCCAATCGTCCATTTAGTTTTGATATTTGGTTATTTAAATAAAATTGATATACAACGGGCTAACTAAATTGAATGCACAATTTTACGATTAACACAATGAGTTTTTATTTTGAGGTACAATCAATAATAAGACAGCAAATAAACTTTTACAATAACTTCATGGGCTCACTCTTAAAGGAAACTTAATTGATCCCTCAACCGCTATTTTACTTTTTAGCAAAATGGTTACAACGAGTATATTCACTCTAGGTTAGCTGATCACTTCAGTCCTTCCAGTGATTTACCTGAAGATGGGTTGTAAGAACCGAGAAGCAACGTACTCTCTAGAGTTGATACACGACCTTAGATCGGTCATCCCGGCTGTGACGTCTCTTCCATAGATCATATCTGTAAGCCTGAGCGGCGCGATGAAAATTAATCAATAGCATCCGTCGTTCTAATCAGTACGAACACTTAAAGTTTTTTAAATTCTCAAAAATATATTTATTATTTTTGAAGATATTACCTATACATTTGCCGAGCCGAAACAGTAATTGTATGAAATTCCTTCGATACATTTTGTTCTGTTATTTCATTTATTGTATGTATGAAAGAATTCACAGTGTATCTTTAAATACCACTCTGGACTTTTGTCGAGAGATTTTTGCTTTATTTTAAAAGAGTCATGTTTTATTAAATATTTTCGCTTAATTATAATGTTTTTTTTATGTTAGCGTGCTCTCTCTAATATTCGTGTTTTCTGACCATCTTCTTCTTCTTTTTGAACGTTTACTACAAAGCCTTAATGTGTGTTTTTTTCTGGTTGTTTGATGTGCACTGTTAATTGAATCCGTTTAAGTAATCAACATGTATATTACTCGTGTAACACACATTAGTATGTGCGTGTAATACATCTACTTTTGTGCTTATAGTAATGTGAATTAAGGTTAAAATGAGTAATGAAAGGGTTGTGCAAATATTTTTGATTGCTTATTTAATTAAATGGTAGGTCAATAAATACATTCATCATCAGTACAGATCAGTTCGTTTAGTGGTAGTAGGGGGCGGCGATCTTAGCTACAGGGGCGGCATAAGCCAGGGGAGCAGCGATCTTGGCGACCGGTGCGGTGTAGCCAACGGGGGCGGCGGCGTAGCCAACGGGGGCGGCGGCGTAAGCCACAGGGGAGGGGATCTTGGCAACAGGGGCGGCGTATGCCACGGGGGCGGCGGCGTACTTGGCTACAGGGGCGGCGTGTCCCAAAGGCTCGCGGTGGACGACCGCGTTGAATCCATTGTGGTCATCAGCGGTGTATTCAACAGTCCTCTTGAAACCATCAGCATCAACGAGGGAGTAATATCCCTTAACCACATCTCCGTCTCTGGTTTCTTGCTGGCTCTTGGAGTCTCCGGTCAGACCGTCCTGGACATCGTAGGCAAAGTTGTAGGCGGGGTGAGCGTATTCCTCAGGAGCGGCGGCGTATTTAGCTACAGGGGCGGCGTAGGCGATGGGAGCGGCGATCTTGGCTACTGGGGCGGCGTAGGCCAGAGGGGCGGCTACCTTGGCGTAGGCGGGGGCTGCGTAGGCTGGGGCAGCGTAGGCGGGAGCGGCAGCGTAGGCGGGAGCGGCGGCGTAGGCGGGAGCAGCGTAGCCCACAGGGGCGTAACCCAGTCCAGGTTGGGCGATCACTCCAGCACGAGCAACGGCTACTACAGCGGCGAAGACGACGAACTGGAAAATATTAATAAATTACTTAATTTAATTGCTTATTAATTTGTTAACAATAATAAAATTAAAACACTAATAATGAAAAATAAATGTTTTAACTTGGCTTGTTACATAGTCAAAACCAGTGGTGTGCACCGGTGAGGAGTTTAAGGTTAGCGCGTGAATCTTACTAGGAGAACTCTTACCGATGCCTTAAAATGTCTATGCCAAAATATTTTTTTTTTTTAGGAAAATAGTTGGATTTATTCTTCATTGTATCCTTTATGGCATTCAAGAAAGAATGTTTAGGAGGCGGGTGTGGGTACTGTCGCCCCGGAACCATTTATTTGATAACCAACAACTATGCCATAGGTCACCCCTGTGGCTCTTTAAGTTTGGTGATTTAGCAAGGGTGCCTGGGTTCATGAGGTGAGGTTTATCCGGTCTCTCCTACCGCGTTGCGGCTGGCTCGAGAGAGACTGGTTGAGGGAGGCCTGATGACCTCTCCAGCCGGACTCTCTTAACCAATCGCCTTGCACTGCAGTGAGAGGGATCGATTCACACGTCCGACACTCCTGAACACACTGACCCCCAGAATCCTACCCATCCCTAATTTTTTTTCCTTCCCAGAACTTCCTCTTCTTCCTTTCTATTAAGATCCTCCACATAGCACTCCTTGAGGGAAATTATTTTCGTCAAGACCTCCTGTGTGGAGCTAATGCAACAAAAAATTAAAACAATATATCGGAAAGTGAACCGTTATTATTTCATTAACAGAACTATGTGTACTACGTGTTTTTTTTGTATTGAGACGGTTTTAATAATTAATTACTGGAATAAGATTTTTTAAAAGAGCTTATGGTTAACAGAGGTTTGGAATGTTAAAAATATTTTTCAAGATTTCACAATTTCGTTTGCATAGATTTTATATTTTAACCACTATAAGTCACTTCACGGAGTTAAAAAGGTTGTACCTTGAAGACCATTTTGAATTGTGTACTGTAGTAGGCACTTGCAGAATATGGTCTTTGGGTACTCGACTCCAACTATTTATACCCAGCGAACTATCACGTCATCTCTCAACCACACTATCGTCCAAAATCCAGATTACGAACACAGTCAAGCCAAAACATTACTCCGGGGCAAACTGCGAACAAAAAACAATGCACCCAAACGAGAGAGTCACTTACACACTTAAAAAGTGAAGCAAACCGACACAAAGACATTGAGAGATGGTTAGTTTACAATTCTACAACAACTGTAGATACTTATTACCTACAGTGTATAAGACCACTAATACACTAACAAAGTTCACCTATGAGTAATTTCGCGCACCTTCACATTTAAACCCGGTTTATAAAAGCATTTGGGTGACTTTTAATATCGCGAATCATTTTGCCTGTGGGGATACTTTCGTAGAGATATTTATTTTTAGTGTTGTAGACACTGACGTAAAGCTAAGCAAAATAAAAATTGACGGTGAAATTATTGAAAATGTTACTGAAATGAAATATTTAGGAGTTATATTAGATTCCAAACTAACCTTTAACAAACATACTGAATATACCCAAAAAAAAGTTGGAAAAAGGGTATCTTTTTTGGGAAGAATTCGTCAAAAACTTTCCAGAAAAACTGCAGTCACTATTTATAATTCAATTATTGCTCCACACTTTTACTATGCTTACTGCTTAACTATCCTTTTCCTTTGTAACGAACGAGAACAAAATAAGTTTCAAATTCTTCAAAACAGGGCATCGAGAATAATACTTCGGCGAAATAGATTTTCAAAAGTAAATAAAATATTAAAGGAATTAAATTGGCTAACCGTGAAACAGCTGTTGACCCTGCACACGATGATATTTATCCATAAAATAGTGAACAACGTGTACCAAAATACTTCTCAAACAAAATCATTTACAACAAGGACATTCACAGACACAACACAAGAACGTGCAAGGAGATAAGACTCAAGCTCCATTTGTTGAGAATAGTTATCAATTTTCCTAATGAACCAAGGTCATAATGCTATGAACCATTATCAAAGGTCCTGAAGGGCCATTCTGTTTCGCTTGAGACAGAGTAACACGTGTTAAATCAGCCGTATACGACAGCTTGACAGTTTTCTTAAATGCATTGTTCCGTAACGCGCTAACGAGCTAATTGCTGCGCTTGTGTTAAGTCTTCAACTCTTAAAAGTAGTTACGATAACGCCAGAGATGACGAGCGTTTTGCTGCGTAATTGTCAGATAAGGGAAAATTTGCAAATCGAGTGTCATCGCGTACTAACATCAAGATAATGCGACAAACGGATGGTCATTTACGAACCCCTATTTGGCTTATATGTAAGTAGTTTTAAAAATTAATAAAGAATAATGTTTAAGTAGATAATAGGGTATTTTCACAGTTTTTTTTATTATTGAAAAAAATGAAGTAAAAAATTACGATGACAACGGAATTTTTATTTTATTTTTATGACAACGGATACATTTTCTACAACGTTTTAAAATACGCCTTTTTAAACGGCGGCCAAAACGATGTTTTCGCGCCGGATAATTCTGTGACGTCACCCCCGCCGAACATTTTGCGATCGCCGCGGTAAGTAACTGTAGTTAGTTCGTAAGTTGTAGCTGGTGTTGATTATTGATTGACTTCTAGTTTGCTCGAATTATATCGTTATAATCTTCCCACTTGCTAAACATATATAATTTGGTACACATGCGTACAAATACTATAAGAAAAACCTAAAATAAGATGTTTTAGATCCTTTCTAATGCGACAAAAAACCTTTTCTAATTCGACCGTGTACGTGTTGGGCGTGCGTTTGATGTGTTTGAAGTGATCAATGAAGCTAGTTCCTCGGAGCATCTTCTATTGAAATACCGGTAGAATAAGGACACCATTCCCACCTGAAGCCTGTGCTCTAAACATTGCAATCCGTTTGTTAGAGAAGAAAATCTATCGAACGGACCGCCCGTTTCTGATTTCTGAGTAAAGGGTTTTTCAAGTATTTTGGTGTCCTAGACCAGAGGTGGCTGCCAAATTCAACAGTGGGGCGGATTTGCGATTTGTGCAGGGTCAGCAGTTGTGTATCTGTGGGCCCTATAGTAAAGCTTTGTGAGAAGCTAACTTGACTCTGGCTTCGATGGAGACCCCCGTGCCTGCTTTTTTGCAGATTTGAATTTTAACATTACAATAAAAAAAAAACATTTAGGATGGGTTGTTTCAAAAAAATTGATGGATTCATCAAATATTTGAAGTTGATTTTCACGTTCTGTGTAAGTTCTATTCAAGTTCTGTTATTACATCGTTATAGGACAGTTGCTTCACAAAACTGAAATAATCACAGAACTTGAATAGAACTTACACAATTTTTTTTTAATATATTTATTACAAAGTTTATATTTCAACCAGTTGAAATATAAACCAGTATATAATATTAGAGTTTTTGTAAAAAAAAGTTTTATTACCATATCGCCTTAAAACCCCGAAATTCAGGGCTTATAAAAGTAATGTTACTCATTGTAGCGTCTATTTTAGGCAAGTTGTCGGATTACAATGTGAAATATGACAAATCAATCAAATAAAATTTATTTACGCACGCCATGATTTGAATCCGCGACCTGCATATTGCTAGTCTATAGTCATTGAGAGTCTTATTCCTTAGAGCCTTACCCTCGGCAATAGAGACCATCGAACGGCGACCTCCCCGGTTAGTCAGTTGATTTTGCTCAAAAAATGTCTCATATATATTTTTTTTTGTTATTGTACAACAGAATTTTTTCCAATTACAGTACAATTTATGTTATTATTTAGTTACCATATCAGCATTTAGGCAGGTGACTCTTCTAAAATAGTTTTAAGGCATATAATGGTTTGCAAGTTCATTTAACAGCACCACTCCCCTCTTCATGCAATGCTTTGCCAAGACGTCTGTTCTGCCGTTCGGTACTTTAAATAAATTATGATGTCGACTTCGGCTATAGTGGTCTGGCACATTATAGCATTCCAAGAGAAATGGGCTATCGATGAAATTGATACAAATTTTGAAAGACAGAATAGCAAGACTTGCTTTCCGCCTAGTTTCTAGACTCACAGAATCAGTTTCCTAAAGTAAGTCAATGTGGTGCATGAACCTTGGATAGGTTCAATGCTTCCGCATATAAACGTACCTGAGGAATTTCTTCTGAATTTGCTCCAACGTACTTCTGGTGGTACGGTGCCCAAACTTTGCTCGTGTACTCCAGCTTGCTTCTCAGTATGCCATCGAATAATGCTAGAATAGCTTCTTGGTTATCAAACTGCTTATAAGTCCGATGACCTGTTAATTATTGTACAATATTTCACCGGTCAGTGGCTGAGTTGGCATTGCGTTTGAGTCTCACTCAAGACCTGTGAGTCGGACCTGGCTAAGTCCTCCATCACGACACAAGAAACATTTTTCGCTTACTGGGGTGGTAGTAGGAGATTTTCAAATAATGTCGGGTTATTCGTAACCAGGGAATGTTCGTCTTTCTTAACTCAAATGGGTAAATTTCGCGATGTTTTGACTTTTACGTAATGTTTTGTGGATTTATTTTATGATATCTTAAGTAATATTTACTGAAACACATTCCTTGAACAATAAACTATGTCTGAAAACAACATTGATTGCGTTTATTCGATGAATTTACACGTTTTACGATGTTTTTCACGACAGCGCGAGAGCGGCGCAAGCCAATCTGACAGTTCAAAGGCGGCAAAAAATCTAAGTCGGAGATCATAAACAATTCCACAGAAAATATTTCGCTCCGCTAGGTGGGTTCACAGTATCTTATACCTTATGAACAAGAATGCCCCAAGCGATTCTGACCTTCTTCTTCATACGTTTTCTTTATACATAAGGGTTAAAAACGCATTACAAAATTATTTTTATTATTTTGGCCTGTGCGCCGGCGCACGACTGGCAATCCAGCGGAAAAGATTAAATTAAATTAAGAAAAATTAAATTATAATTTTTAAAAATATATGTACGCTTAGAGTTAAAAATATAGTATCTCCATTAATTATAATGATGAGGTAACTGAACTTTATTAAAAGTTTACAAACATTCGTAAACTAGATTCTGTTATTTAAAAATTAGTTTTTAGTTCCAAATTTATTTGTGTATAGTTTCGCACGGACCTTAGTTTAGCATAGATATAATGTATAATTATTGGTTCCATGCCAACTGAGAATAAAGTCAACTCAACACCTCTTTGAAAAGTCATTAAAGGCTATGAAAAAATAATTTTATAATGACGCATAACCCTAACCTTACGTACTGATTTAATCATTTTTTATATATTTTTTTCATCACTCTTAATGACTTTTTTGGAGTGGTTCTGAGTTGGTTTCATTCTGAGTTGTCCGGTCACCATAATTATTTTATAGAAGATGAAATGTCTGTGTTCAAAAAAACTTCGCCTCTGTGATACACAATATATTTTAATATGATTTTATCCTTGGAACGGGAGGTTCAGAAGATGCAATATTTAAAACCAAAAAAATGTGGCCTATTTTTGGTACATTTCAGAACCTCATTGTCGACCAAAATTGGAGATAAAATATTTTACATCTAAGCCATCGCATATAGGTCAACAATCATCACCTTTACGCCAACTATCTTTTCAAATTTCTTATTAAAAGAAATTATGTTTGATAGATCTTGCAACAGCTGCACTAAAGCCGTAGCCTCCACTCGACTCCACTCGAAACTCGACCACTCCCGAAACTGGTTTGATCGATAGAAGGTAACCGCTGATCTCGCCTCCACTAAATCTAGATTAAATAAGATAGATGGGATCAATCAAAACTCGAGCCTTGGCTAGAATATCGGTCCTTTTGATCGGATTTGGATTTATAATAGTCGATTTCAAAACTCTTTATCCGTTTTTTTAATGACTTTATGGTTCACAGTTGAATCGTCTTAAACCGTAGCGAACTAACTGACTTTGCAATTTTTGAGTTAGAACCTGAAATGAGGGTTCCAAATCATAATCTAGCTCTGCCTGAAAGAAGAACCAATCAGATAAAAACTGTCTATGATGGGTCAAGTTATCATTTCTCTGTTTGGTTCTCACTGGCAGAACTAGATAACGATTTTTCATAAATTTTTTCATCACTTCTAATGACTTTTTTGAGGTGGTTCTGAGTTGGTTTCATTCTGACTTGTCCGGTCACCCTTATAATTATGTCTTGGAAACAGGAAACCTCGCGTGATGTTGATTATTCCAATTTTACAGCTCGTGACGCTCCTGCGAACTCTGGCGCAGTAAAGGTACTCTGTTGCCCGGGCAAGTTTTTTTTGCCCGGGCAACAGATTTTCCAAAATCTTATGTAGACAGTGACCTTTTTCTTGTTTTGGAGATCAAGTGTGCAAAATTTCATTTGTATAAAAATCAAATCCATGCAGCCCGCAAGCCACAGACTTTCTTTTATATATTATGAATAGATTGATTAATAAATAAACTAGTCACCTACCTACTCGAGGTCATCATCAAACAGTATTAATAGCCTTCCGTCTGCATGGTTGAATTTCAGAACCCGACTTCGATTGCATGTCTGACGCCATGCCTTACGCTCCGCGCCACAAATAACATCTGTGTACGTGGAATTTCAAACGAAGCTACCGTTGTAAATCGGTTTTAAATTCAAAAGTTCGACACAAGATGTTACTACTTCCGTCGGCAGGTTGGTGTGGACGTGCCCTAAGCAAGTATAAGTACTAAGATTTAGTGAACTAGCAGTTTCCCTCCGAATATGGAAAGATTAACGGTAATACTCAGTTGTATGATGCGGCTATATATATAAAACGTGACGTTATTGCCTATCTCGGTTACTTTGATCGGTAACTATCACTAGATGACAATGGATCCGAGGAACTGGCTATTTTTGAAACCAGTTCCTATTGGATTTATAAAGTAGTCACAAACACTAACTGGGCGAAGCCGAATCAAAAGCCGCCCGCAGGGCCTAGCAGCAAAGACCTGCGGAGCGTGTTTTTAACTGCAAGTTTAAATTAATATCTTGCCACAGAGAGAGATAATAAGTTATGTACCTTTTCAAAATAGGTCAGAACCATCAGCACATTGCAGAAATTGTAATTTAAAAAATCTTCAAAAAGTTTAAACATTTTTAAAATTGTAAATGGCTATCCGCGGACCATAAAGCAGATTCGTATGTGCGGTCCAAATTTCGTATCGTATTTTCAGAATAATTCAGAAATGCTAATCGTTTTCTTTGTACTTTTACAGAGTCCGACGTTCAGAATAATTGCATCACAGAAGTCATTATTTTGGTAAAACTGTGCCAAGTTGAATAGTAACAACTACTGATATGCATACCAAAAACTATTGGTATATTTGTTGCAAATATTGAAGGAAAAAAAATCATTGAAATTTTGAAAAATGCTTGAAAAATTATATATTTATTTTATCAGGTTCTCCATAAAACAGTTATACACCAGAATATTATGGAGAAGATTACAAAATATAAAGAAAAAAGTGTATGGAGGCAGTTTCACTATCTTGTAGCTATGTCAGAAGACAGTTACTGAACTCTCTGAAGATGACATTGAAGATGTCGATGCTCAAAACAGTTTCATTTAGCAGTTGAATTGCTCTGTTTAATAGCGCATTTTGATAGGAAGAAGTTCTCGCTTTCGGAGCATAAAAAAATGCGTGGGATCTCTCACGATTATCAAAAATATTATCGAACAACCAGATTTAGATGCAAAAGATATTGATATCAACATTATGTGGAACCGCACAAGAGACCCAACTGTTCCCAACCGTCTGGTTTCACCATTTTCAATTTGGGAGGCGAATGTGTGTGTTTGGTACCGCCGCCAGGGAACCATTTATTGGATGACCAACACCTCTGCCATAGGTCTCCCCAAGTGGTTCGCTACATTTGGTGACTTGACATGGATGTCCGGGTTCATGGGGTGAGATTTGTCCAGGTCTTGACGGCGGATGCGTTTGTCCTTCCTAGACACATTGACCCTCAGATTCCTACCCACCACTCAAACCTTCAACATTCCCAGAACTTCCTATTCTTTTTCCATTATATATCCAATTCGGTCATTTTTAACTATATCATACTTCGACTAAGTTAAATTAGTCGACTAAGTTAAATGTATGATATAGTTAAAAAATAACTGAATTGGATATCGACACCTTGGCACAATGGTAGCGCGTTTGCCCGGAAAGCGAGAGGTTCTGGATTCGAGTCCCAGAGGTGCCAATATCTTTTTCTAATTTTTCTGTTTCAAGATTTTCGATTGAGTTTCGCTTTTATTGTCTTAATTTAATTAAATATTAGTATTTAAGTAAAAATAAAAATAAAATAAGAAAAATATATTTATTCAAAGGCTAAGTTGTTTTTCTACAGCGCGGTATAAAGATTTTAGCGCTGCATAAAAAAAAATCTTGGCCAATATTCGAAGTGGACCAGTGTGTGCAAAGGTGGGTCAATAAATACCTCTACTGATATAATATAATATACTATACTAGTATAGGTGTATTAAATTTATGTAGGTTCTGTGTTGTGTTCAACGCGCTGTATTTAAACTCCTTCGGCATTGTTTGATACACTTATGTCCCTGTCCTTTCACTTTCATTGGAGAACAATCGGCTCAAAATGCAGAGGTGAACCGTCGTGAGAAAATATGTTCGTAGAATTAGAGAATCGGATTTACGTCGCATTTCTGACGTTTTTGTATGCCGAACTTCGTAAACCAAAATCATGTTTAAATTCGATAGCCAATGTCCTGAACTTCAAAACTCAAATGTATAAAAAGTCTGAATGTGTGAAGGGGAAGGAGATGGGGAAACGAAAGCCATTTCAAGCAATGTTTCAATTATGAATGCTGGTGTTACACCAGGACGATTCTGAGAGTATCTTCCGCTCTGAAAATGAATATATTAGGTAAAAGATTAATGTTAGATGGTAAAAAAATATTTTGAGTTGCCTATTTCACGAACAGGAATATTTTTATGCCCTGTTAAAAATTAAATCAGAACTTTTTGAAAATTTGATTTAGTTTGAAAAATTTGAATTTTTATTTTATTTTATTTGAAATATGTAATAAAAAAATTAAATTTTTTTGAAAATTTAAACTTTAGAGCAGTGTTTTTTAACATGGGGTCCGCAAATATGTGTATGGAGTCCGCAGTCTCATCTCTGGACCATTTAGTAAAAGTCTCGTAATCGCTACGCTTACTACTTTTTGGAGAATTCTGTAGGCGATATCAGTAAACACGCTGCTCACTTCAATGACTTTGGTTGGCTCACTACGGCAGCGTACATCTTTAGTGCCTCTAGCGGGCTGAACTTGGGTCTACAAGTGAGAGATAACAAAAACTTCCAAGTTGAAGATAAAATTAAATTGATGCTTTAAAAGCCTGACAAAATCGTACAATTAAAAATAAAACTATAATCATTTTCCTATACTGCCAGCGTTTTTAGAACCCTCTAGGAGCAATGTTGCCAACACAAGTACTAGACGAAATGATTAAACACCTTTTCGCTTTAAGGTCTTCGTTGCGCTTTAAGGTCTTCGTTTCGGGATTATTTTCCAGTACCCGACAAAAATAAAAAAAAACTGATATTAGAACCTTTTATCACAGATATTGTTGGAAAACCAATTAATAGAAATATCTTGTGATTCAGCTTTGAAACGTAATTTCAGAGAATCTTTTTTATCAAGTTTTTTGGTGAATGTAAAGAAAGATTATAATATCAGAAATAGCACTGAAACATATACTGCTTTACTCAACCACGTACCTCTGTGAAAAGGTATTCTCTGCTCCTGTATATACTAAAAAAAATAAAGAAACAGATTACACGTGGAATCCTTTTTGAGATTACAACTTAGTAGTAACATCAACCCGAATACCACTAATTTAGTTGCAAAAAAACAACACCAACCTTCATATTAATTAACCGTTAATTAATGTTAATATTGGTGTTGCTGTTGTATTTTAATTATTAATGTATTTTTTATTAAAAAAAAATTCTATTTGTACTACTAAAATAAATGGTCCAAAATTTATTAATGCTTTTTGTATTAAGGGGGTCCTTGAAAATTATGCTTGATTTCCTAGAGGTCCGCGGCTGAAAATGTTTAGGAAACGCTCCTTTAGAGAATGGTCTTTACGAAGCGCTTCACACGTGAATATAGATCGCTAATTGTCAGGCCCCAGAAAATTAACTATGTTTATTGAGTTCTAATTCAGCAATTGTTTTACCTCGTTAAAAAAGAATGTATGTCAAACACATCATAATTACTATTTCAGTAAAATGAAGAATTATTTCTTAAAATGTACGTTTCTTCCAAAAAGAGTTGAAGTTCGTGACATTTTCGTATCACTTAGCATATTTTTCATATTGTCCTAATACACTCCTGACTATGCAAAACGGTTCAACTAGACATGTTGGTCCGTAGAAGATTAAAATTTCATTAATCAATACATACAATCTCAAACAAATCATTGCCCCAGTCATGGCGCTCTCAACTCTCAATGCTAAATAATTGATATATGATTCAATTCAATACAATACTTTAGTTTTTTAGGGATTTAAATAATGTTATAATAATAATATGTAAATTGTTTAAACCTATGAACGTTGAAGAAATTAAGTGATATATGACCATGTAATACATAAATTCATATTGTTTTATTTTCAAAGGATAAAAACAGCAAAATAACATCGTTGAACTTGTATTGTTAGATTAATTAAAGGCGAGTGCAATTTTTCAGAATGCTCTTGAAATCATTTTCAAGGAGTAACGCGCCAATTTGTTCGAGGGGGGGGGGGTTACAATGACATCTGAATTATATATTTGATATTGTATTCTCGGTTAGGGAAGCACATCCTGCGTTGCGTATGGATCGAGAGAGGTTGGTTGAGGAAGTTCTTTTGAGCTCTCCAACCAGAATCCATCGCTTTGCTTTAGAGTTGGAGAGATGGAATCATACGTCCGTCGCTCCTGGATACACTTACCCCCAGATTCCTGCCTACCCCTCATACATACTTCCTTCCCAGGACTTCCTCCCCTTCCTTTCCTTAAAAAAAACCTCCACACCTCCAAAAAAGCATCCCCTTTGATGTCATAAAATTATTAGGGAAATTGTTTTCCTCAGAGCCTCCTGTGTGGAGCTAATGTAAAAAATAATCCTAAGGCATCTCGGTGATAGAGGGGTAAGTACTTTGGCCTTCTAAAATTCGGGATCAAATCCAGCGATTGATCCTGGAAGAAAAGGACGGGAAAGAGAAGAAAAATGCTAAGAAAGCTAAACCATTTACCCTCTTAAACAAAAAAAATTATCGGTTAATTTCGATCGCGCTGGCCACGCTCAATACGAATATTTTTAAAAAAAAATCTTTAGATTCGTCTTAATGACTATAAAAGGCAACTTTTTGCATATAGAAAAAATATATTGATCACGGAAATTTTAAATGCTGTAAACGACAAAATGTTAATTGTTCAGGAGAGGGAACAATTTTTTTTTTTTTTTTAAATCATATTCCCTGTTATGTTGGGGATTTTATAAATAAAAATGTTACAGATTTAATCGGTGGGATAAATTTTTTTAAAAGAATCCCAATTGCTCCCAACCATCTGGAGTGAGTGGGGTATGTTGTGAAGGTGGTGGGGAGGGGAAGGAGATGGGTAAGAGGAAGCCGGGTAAGTACTTGGCTCTTCAAACAGACCAAATACGGCTAAAGCTATTTCGGTCAACATTTCGATTGTGAATAGTGGTCTCTGAACGTGCCGCAAATATACTATATATGAATACCGGAACTTAAAAGGGTGTAAGTGTCATTTATAAAAAAGACATTTTCGTAAAGTACGCTCAAAAATTCAAAGAAAATTTTATTTTATTTTTATGCCAAATCAACATAATTCAAAATATTTCACAATTCAAAAAACTTTCAAAATCCAAAAATTTCAAAATTCATAATTTAAAAAAAATCATCATCATCTTCGTCCCATTATCCTATTTCGGTCGGGGACCCATTGCATCGACAAGGCTCCTCCATACGTCCCTGTCTTTAGCTGACTGTTCGGCCTGCGTCCATGGCAGTCTCATCCTCTCCTCACACTGTTTCTGGAGTTGCCACGCCCAACTGTGTCTGGGGCGGCCCACTGGACGTCTATCCTCTGGAATCGCACATAGTATCTTCCTCGGAAAAATCAAATCTCCATTTTGTTTACATCAAGTATCACATCTTTCCCTCTAGTTTTTCCTTTCATTTTATCCTTAATAACTCTAGAATTATCAAGCGCGTACTTACACCCCTAAAAAGGATGAATTTTGTTGATTAGACATAACAATAAAATAGGGTTTTCTTTGATTGTTTGAGCGTACTTTAAATTTACTACTTACGTACTTTTAAGTTTTCGGTATTCATATTATTTAAACTATTCGGGATTACAAACTCAAATGCAAAAATGATGAATCACAACACAATCTATACAAGGTCGAAAATTATGCGGTTAAAACAAATCGTTCATGTCTGCATCTTCTTTTGTACAACAAATTTACATAATTACCCATCGGATGTTCATAGGATTCACTGACCTTTCCCATTCATGAAGTTGCACAAAGCACGACGTGAGATGATCTCGGTAATAACTCTTATATAATGTGAGGTAATAGCGACTTGACCGTGAATACCGCTCCAAACTACTATCAGATGATTCAGATTAACCTGAAAATCTTTTTGGAGCATCAGTTGTGTTTTGTAATTCACATAAACAGATTTTATGGCCCGTAATGTTTTATGAATGAATTGTGGAATCAAATTGATAAGATTAACTATTTGATACGCCAATTATTTTTGTATTCACGATAGTCAAAAATGATATGATTGATTTTTTTGCTTGAGGCTTTTTAGATATGTCTATATGAATTTCGATTTTGTTTTCTTGAATTAATGAATGCATGTCTTGAATGTGGAAAATAGCCCATTTTCTGACATTCGATCGAGTTAAAACTTGGCAGATAGATTCGTTGTCGATGATAATGCATTAAATCAACTTTTGGAGATGATCACACATAAGTATTTCTCTGAAAGTAGCTATTAGCTGGCCCAAGAGATGGCGCAACTACGTCGAAAATTGAACAGAAAATAGATGTGTTATGGTAAAAAAACTTTGTTTTTATGGATCGATTTTTTCATTGTAATAAATCCATAGTAGCAAATTTAACATAATAATCATTTTTGAACTACGGGGGAATAGAACGATAACAACACCACCTCAACTCGGACCAGAACACTGATTGGAGTTGATAGCCTGTTTATTAAGATTCGATGTCCCTTGCTTGTATTAAGAAATTTGTGGTTTTGAACAAAACGAACAAAACGTGATTTTGAACAAAACGTGATTTTGAACAAAACGTGGTTTTGAACAAAACGAGATTTTGAACAAAATGTGATTTTGAACACAACGTGATTTTGAACAAAACGAACAGAACGTGATTTGAACAAAATGAACAAAACGTGATTTTGAACAACACGATCATACTCCTTCCCAACAATAATGATGGGGACAAGGAAGAAAGAAGACAAAAATACCTTTTGATTTTAGACCATTTAAGAAGTCATTGTTTCTTGCTGAAACTTCTTCATCTTGGGAGGCGATTATAGCGAAACTAAGGGAGATCTTCTGACTTCTCCAGCCGGGCTTTCTCGACTCATCACCATACACCACAGTGGTAGGGATAGATTCATACGTCCGTAACTCCTGGACACACTGGTCCTCAGATTCCGACCCATATCCCTCACACTTTTTCCCAGAACTTTCTATAGACACTATAAAAAATCCCCGAAGATGACATAGTCCATAGTGTTAAATTTAATTAAATGAAGACATTATGAGCGAAACTCAATCGAAAATCTGGAAACAGAAAAATCAGAAAAAGATATTGGCATCCTCTGTCCCAGAGGATGCCAATATCGTTTCTGATTTTTCTGTTTCCAGATTTTCGATTGAGTTTCGCTCATAATGTCTTCATTTAATTAAATATTACAGTTTGAGGTTTTACTCATAAAGTTAAAATAATAAATAATAACATAGTGTTAAAATATTTTCCTCGGGTCCTCCTGAATCGAAAAAATGTAAAAAAGTAAATCTAGCTCAATTGTAAAAGAAGGTTTTTATCAGAAATACAACATAAAGCAAACTCAAGACCGTTTGTAAAATAATATGAATTTACAGAAACAGTTTTGTTATTCTCACTAGAAATCCATTTGCAATATTAATATTTGTTGCTTAAATATTTGTAGACTAGGTATATCCAAAGATCACTAATAAATCCTTTCAACACATACAATAAATTAATTAGTTAACTCGCCGCCTTTCCGCCATTAATCAAAGCGATATTATTTGTAGCCACCATCCATTATTTGTGTTTTAAAATACCAGATGTTTTATCAAACTTCTACTAACGGTACGAAATGGATAGGACTGGAAAGGTCGAATTAGTTGCGTTGTCAAAAGATGTAATGGATAATGCAGCAGGATAAAATGTTTGATGAAAGATATCGCTGTGATTATCGGATGAAAGAGTAGAACGAATTACTTTTTATAAACAATTTAAACAGATAAAATACAAGATCAGAGAAGAAATAAATGAATTCTATCTATCATCTCTATCTTATATTTTATATTCATAATTATAGAGAAGAATATCCCGGTGCCGTTTTTTATTCAAATCAACATTTTATTCAGAGATTGATCTTCAAAAAAGGATAAAGCTTGATAAATTTGAAGTCTCCGTGAGATTTCTAAAAACTTCACCACCCTTTTTAACACCCCTAGATACAGAATTTTAATACTTTTTGAAGAAATTTAGCACATTTGACGTTCAAAATAAAATAATTTTTTTTGCTGTCTCCATCTGATTTCGAAAAACTCCGCGTGAAGCCCGGGCAAAGCTTGGGAACTTCTATTAGTAAAGCCTCGATTACATTGAGCGAGTTTACAAGCTACTAGCCGGTAAGTGTAAAAGCGGGTGAATTGGCGAGTGAGATTGTCATGATGACACATAAAACTGTCTACTCGCTCAGTAGCGACAATAGCAGCTAAAATAACGTCTCCCGCGCCACCCAATTCTGTCAACATTTTGTAGAAAACTTGAGCGCGTAGCTAGCGCCACACGCTAGCTAGTAGCGAGAATAACGACTCCCGTGCGAACTAATTCTGACAGTTACGAAATCAGCTGTTGGTGGGCCGCCATCTTGAGCACACGCTAGCGAGCAGCGAGCAAAGTTGACCATCTTTCTACTTTTTCGTAGATTGTCCACAATCTGCTAGATAGCTAGTAATACGATTACACTGAGCTAGTTTACTAACAGCTATTGAATTTCCCAGCTAGTAGCTTGTAAACTCGCTCAACGTCATCGAGGCTTTAGGGCGAACATATTAAATAGTAACAGATAGTAAGCAAATACGTCGAATTATTGTTATAAAACGTCTGAAACTTTTACAGCAAAATGTTCGAAACTTTCACGACAGTGTAAATAACTAAATAGGCATGTAAATGTTAACAGTTATTGGTATTTTCAGATTTCAGTAACTTTGTTTCTATATCTGTTTCTAGATAAAAAGATAAACCCTAAAAAGCAAAAATTTTACCGCCCCCTAAAGGTGATTTTTGGCAAAAATGGCGCAACACAAATTGTCCAATTATTATTTTAGTTTATAATTGAAGATAACATTAACAACTCTCAAACAAAAAATGTGAATCGGAGTTATCAAAAAAGGTTTGGCTCTGGCTTAACCCGAATTTACATTGTGTATGTATTATGACACAAGACATTAATTGCACTCTTAGTTTATCGTGTAAATATAGCGTTCATCTAGCATGCATTTGATACCACAAAATTAAAATCACACTAGCGTGAAATTACGGCACCACAAATGGTAAGCAACTAATAAATAAATATTTATTATCTTAACCGCTTTAAATACCAGCGTCTTCTTTAGTTTAATAGCTCCTATCTTTAATGAATGCTGTTAATTTTTAAGATGACGGCAATTAAAACAATAAAATAAATTTGATGGGCGGGCCCAACCTTGTTTACGACCAGCCGATACTTTTGCGCAAGATGCATGAGAACTTTACGGACTGGATCTGATTTTATCAACATATATGCAATACGGTTTTTCAGAAGTTAGTAACCGTTTAGCAAGTTGAATCGTTAATTTAAAATTCCGAAACAATATTTAACAGTCATTTAACCTCACAAAGAAACAAACAATTTTTTTTCAAAATGGAATACCTACCCGGTTAAACATTGTAATATGTTTTTTTGTTTGTTTATTCGAAAAAATAATTAATATTTATTATTACAAAAGTGGTGATTATGGCGGCTCTTTGGATGACAAGAAGCACTAAATGTATTGTTCGAAAAAACTCCTATATCATCGTGCTTGACCAAATGCACAGAGATGTCACCCGCTTGTCCATTTGAAGAGATAATGCAGTTTTGAAATAAGGTGTTATTGTGACAAAGTGAATAATTCATATCTTCTTGTGATTTGAATATTTTTGCTATTCATTGTGGTTCTTCCTTTAGTGTTGTAAAGTTGACAGCTGATTTGTGCATATTTAAAAATTACAAAAAAAATATTCTGAGATTTATTTAGGTGGATTTAATTTATTTTGGGAGGCCTCCCACATGTCGCAGAGATCCCACATATATTGCGGAGATCTACAAAAGTTCAGTGTTTCTGTTTTTCCTTTGAGATTTTTCAGGTCGCCATTTTTTCTAAAATCGCACAAGGTAGAGTCACAATCATAATTTTTTAGTATTACGCTTAGAGAGAGTTCTGGACTATTTACACGCCCCAGACTCGCAAATTACAATACGCTTCTTACAACTGAAAAATAAATTACAACATTGCTTTGATGAATCACATAAACAATTTTTAAAGATCATATTGCTAAAAAGTCATCATAAAAATACTTTATAAGGTAGCCGGAAACTCGTACAAGTGGGAAATTGCTGAATCTATATAACACAGAGAATCCAAAAACTGCTTTTTTCGATCTGATATATATATATTTTTTTTTTAATTTTATTCAATTTTTATGCAGCTAAACGCTTCAAAAATTTAGAGTCTGGTCTATGCTTCACCTTTTTCAAAAAGACAAACAACTGAAATTGACCCTCCAGCAAACAATTTTTTTTGATAAATGAAAACAAATAACTTTGTGTACACCACTATTTAATTAACAACATCGACATGTTTCGAAAACTATGTTTTGACTTATTATCCTGACGAAGAAAACATAGTTTTCGAAACGTGTCGATATTGTTAATTAAATAGTGATGTACACAAAGTTATTTGTTTTCATTTATTAATAATGAAGCCACAAAGTGAATTTGCAATTTTGAAATAAAAAATTCCAACTTTGGACTCGATTTACTCGGAAATGAGAGCTCAAATTACAAAAGTTATTAAACAAAATCGACTCTAAATGTTATGTAGATTCATCAGATTCTCGCTTGTACTACCCAAAGTTTTCGGAAACTGCGTACAATGCTTAGCCGTGCGCTGTTATTGAATTTTAAAGGTTTCCATAATCCTAAAATACCAGAAACTTGTTATTATTATTATTATTTACATAAATATTATAGCTAATTGTTTTTAATATTTCACTAACCACGTAAGTAGGTAGATCTATAATATTTACTACTACGGCATTTAGCGGCATAACGAAAGCTGATGATTGGAAAGGTTAGTTGTTGAAAACCGATGCAAAAAATAATCACAGCGCGTAAAAAAGAAAGCATCGCAGTTGAAAATCTTACCAGGTCTATGGACCAACCAATAAATACTGTCGTTGCGAAAGTCACGTTCCAAAGAAAATTTATGTCACGTGGAATTATTTAAATATATCACTTTAAATTGCATCAAACGTAGTTCTTAACAAATAAAGCGATGAATTATCTTTTATATTTATAATAAAGCGTGAGCACAAAGTATGCGTAACGACCAAATCATATTAAAATCATCCCCTAAAGCACTTTTAACATTCTTGGTTCGGTGATTCTCAACTTGCCCTTTGGAATCACTGACCAGACACTTACAACGGGACAACAGTAAAATGGCCACAACTCAGCAAAAATAAATCAAATTTTCTATTTTTATATATATAAAACATTTCATTTGCCCAACAAAATAGTCTAATTATTCAAAGCAAAAACCATTCAAACTCATGAAAACTTAAAACAAAAAGCTTTTAGAACACTAGATAAAAGGTTGCCCACTCACGAATAACCGCAAAAGCCAAACCTCTGTATTAGTTAACTTTATGATTGATTACTTTCATTAGATGCCGTAATAATAATATGGTCCATTCGGAAGCAGGTCAAGGTAGACCAATACATAAAGCGCTACACACACGAACAAACGCGTCTACCGACATACCTACACTCGCTTTGGGCGGATTGTTTCTTTGGCCGAATCAGGTATCTACAAATCACTTTGTCTGTGCATTCGAATTTAACATTTTAAATTTAAACATCCACTTACATCTTAATCTCGGATCTTTCTTTATTTGCGGATTGGGAAATTGTGATCGTAAACTTGTTTAGATGTTTATTGATTGCGATACACATTGATTAATTCTCTGCGAGATTTTGCGTTATTTTAAAACTAGTTTTGGTATGATTAGAATGGAATTCTTTTAGCGCCACTAAATTATCTATTTTAATTACATTATGAGGGAATTGGGGTAGAAGTTATTTTCACAAAGCGATTATCTTTAAAAATATAATAGTTACATTTTTTATGACAGTGTTACGAGGGAGTGTGTTATAAATTGGTAGAGCTTCAGAATGCAGGGTCTTAAACAGTTCCAATTTTGATGTTTTCCATTTGAAAGGCTTCAATTTTTAATGTGTTCCATTTGAAATGCTTCAATTTTGAAAGTGTTCGATTTCAAACGCTTCAATTTTGAATGCGTTCCTTTGAAAGGCTTCAATTTCGAATGTGTTCCATTTGAAAGGCTTCAATTTTGAAAGATTTCCATTGGAATTGAAACGTTGCTTGAAATGGCTTTAGCCGTGTTTAGTGACCAGATCTGAATAGCCAGGTACTTCCCACCTTCCTCTTCCCTATCTCCTTCCCCTCCCCAAAACCTTCAGCCTCACAACATACCCCAATTGGGGATGCCATAGTCTCACTGGCTCCAGACGGGAGCAGTTGGGACTCTTGTGCGGTATTTCATATAAAAAAAAAATTGAAATGCTTCAATTTTGAAGGTATTCCATTTAAAATGCTTCAATTTTGAATGTGTTCCATTTGAAAGGCTTCAATTTTGAATGTGTTCCATTTTAAATGCTTCAATTTTGAAAGATTTCCATTTGAAATGTTTCAATTTTGAAGGTATTCCATTTGAAATGCTTCAATTTTGACTGTGTCCCATTTGAAAGGCTTCAATTTTGAATGTCTTCCATTTGAAGATTTACATTTTGAAAGAAAACTAAACTAAAGCGAGAGTTATATTAAAGGAAAGTGGAAATTTCATGTTTTCTATTCTATACCATCAAAAGAGCCAAGTATTGTACTACTCAAAAATACAAAGAATACGATAGAATACCAAAGGTCCTTCGATATAATATCATCTTAAAGGTACATAATTAGTAATAATGGAGGCCATGCAGGTGGTATTCAAAGGCTCTCTGTCTTTCAGAGGCAGACATTCATGGTAAAAGAACATTATTTGCGGATTGTAATAATTGAAAAGCACGACGCAATCACAATGATTCACTAATAATTAACGAAAATAATGTTTTTTTAATAATTTAAGACGAAGATAATATTTATAAATCGGAACATTGAACAGAACAAGACACAGAAAAAACGTTACTTTTCAGTAGTTATGTAGAATAGTTTTCGAAGTAAAATATGTATTGCTGACTAGCTGGTTCCCGGCATGGGTTGCAATGCCATATTCAAAGAAATAAGATGTTTCTCATCATATATTCAGTCCCAGTACATTCAGTTTTCAAACAGCTCGCGTGCTACCCATTACAATTTTTTTAATTCAAATTTTCATTTTTCATATATTACAAATATTCATTTTTGTATATTATATAAGAACAATCGAATATTATAAGAACAATCAATAAAATTTGGTACCTTATATAGGTACCTACCTAATCAAAATATCTAAAATTTTTGATTCGATTCAAATTATTATGTAAGTACTTCAAATTAATTCATTAATTTAAAGAGTTTTGTGAACTGAATTTTGACCTAACAATCATTGTTTTTCAGAATGGCATTCTCAATTTTTTCGACAGTTTCGCAAGAATTTTTGTGATGATTACAAAACTTTTCAGATGTATTTTCATGTGGATGTAATAATCCAGAAGCCCTTGCGGGGGTTTAAAGAAGATATTTTGAAAGTTTCAAACATTTCCTATGCTTAATATAGCAATACATAGACATCTCACGAATCCCAAACACATTTCGATTTATATAGATAGATTGGCAAAATGATTTTATGCGTAAAAAAAATTTTTGGTTACTAGAGACGAAAATTACTCTCTCATATCGCGTATAGAATTGCAACTGTTTAATATTAATTATAAAACCAAATAACCACTTTCACATAAACTTCAAGATTTTTAATTAGTTTTACGAATTTGAAAATATTATTTTTTATCGTCTCCTGTAAAGTTTCATTTTGTGGCTTGAAGAGTTTTACCAATCCATAATCGAAATTTAACAAAATGCAAACCAGATGATTTCCCTAACCTTCTTCCCTAACCTTCTTCCCTAAGTTCTGTTTAATTGTATTGGTAGTTTATGGTGTTCCATGGAAAATAGGTAGGTAAAGCGATAAACGTTGAAAATATCAACCGTATTAAATGCCATGGATAATAAAAATAAGTCATAATTCATTTGTGTAATTGACGTTTTATTTTTAAAAAATCCCACCGAAGGGCGCCGAAAACTCAATGCGTATGTCATTGCTCATTAAACTATCCAAATATTCTATATATTTCGCACCAACTAACGAATTTATTCGGTACCAGCCAAAGATATTCAAATATAAGAGATATGCTACGATGTTCGCCCGACTGTCGGCGGATTACTTCCTAATGGGAATAGTTTGATTACGGAAAGTAGTTGATTTTCAGAAGGTATGCAGTAGTATTGGTTGACAATATAGTTTGAATACGGAAAGAATTCGTTCATTTAGTTGATTTTTTTAAGGTGTCCAGTAGTATTGGTTAACAATATCGGCGACCCCAGGAAACACAGCCCCACCAAGTAAAAACTGAGGATAGCACGTTTCCTATATTTCAATATCATTGGTACCAGCTGAAGTACTCGGCGTTGCCAGGGCTTTACGCAGAGTTTTTCGAAATCAGAAGAATGCATACTGCACAGTAATAATTTTCAAGTGTGCGAAATTTCATCATGAAGTACCAAAATTCTGCTTTCAGGGGTGCTTATAGGAGACGGAGTTTGTTTTTCGAAATCTCATGCCTTTAAGGGTGCAAAATTACATAAATGTCCGAGAAAAATTGTAGTTTTTTATTTGAAAAAAAAGAAGGCCACGCCATCTGCCCGCCACAGAAACTCTTCTTTATTATATTGAGGTGATTTTTCACAAAAACGGCGCTCTACAAATTGTCCAATTAGGGGCCATCCATAAATTACTTCACGCTAATTTCAAGATTTTTTGATCCCCCCCCCCCCCCCCACGTCCCTGTCACACTTCGTCACATTTGTGAGACCCCTAGAGTAACGTCATATATTTTGCAATTTTACATCAAATTTTTTTTTGTGTTTTCATGATTTAGATTTTTACATGTGACGTCACAGAGCTGATGACCCCCCCCCCCATACCCCTTGTCACACAATGTCACACTTCTCTACCCCCCCCCCCTCATTAAGGTGTGACGTAATTTATGGATGGCACCTTATTATTATTATCATTATCATTATGTACTGTATTTTTATATATAAGGATCTCCGCATGGGAGCAACTGCATATATTTTTTCTATTCCTTCTGTTTATCTGCAATGTACAAACTTATTCATTTTTATATCTCTGTATCATGTACTTAGTCACTTATTATTTATTAATCGCAGTCAATCAGACTGTCACCTGTAAAATTATATTACCATGTTACGCCACCTACGATTTAAAAACTTTCTCTTCTATTGTAATACATTATTTCCATGTATATTTATATTTACCTTTATGCCTACCATCTATATCTTTTATATTCATTTCTTCAAATTTATTTTTTTCTTTATACAAACCGTGTCTCAGTACCACACACTAATCATACATAAACCCAACTGAATACAGAACAATAGCTTAAATAAATAGAGAAAATAACTAAATGTATATTAAAACGAACTAGCAATAATTAAATTTAAATAATTATGTATACATTCTTAGAATAATAATAATAATAATAATTGGATGATTTATATAGCGCCGTTTTTGTGAAAAATCACCTCAAGGGCGCTGCACAAACTTACAATACATTTCTAAAATCTAGAAAAACTACAAACTAGACAAACAATTAAAACAACTAATGGCTAAAAATTGCATCCACAGGTTCATAAGAAAATATATGTACAATGTCTCGACCAATGAACGCGATGCTTCTTAAAAATGTATACAGGTCCATACTTACCTGGGAGGTCGCTTGAAATTGAAAGACTACCATAATACGGGCATGTGCCTAGTGTGGTAGTCGAAAAACGTATAAAACTGTATACCTATGATTTTTTTTTTACGAATAAAGAATAATTAAAAAAAAAAAAAATTTAAAAATTAATTAAAAAAATTATTATAATACGTACCTACATATATAGTTCAGCTATTTAAAATGAATTGTATTATTTAAAACAAAAAAATATCTTAATGTTATGTTTACACGAAATTAATATAAGCTGATTTGGGGACATGTAAAATAGCTTCAGGCCATCTCATTAAAATACAGTTTACACTGAGATATGGTATAGGTAATTGATTACTTTGTCCAAAAGACGGTCAATTAAGTTGTTTTGTCGTGCAAAAAATAGGCGCAAACCAATTTGACGAATATCTTCCATTTGGCGTTAGTTTGACACTAGACTTGCGTAATGTGTGATTTGAACGCTATAAGTATGGTTAGTAGGGGTGAGATTCAACATTATTTAATTTTGTCGAAAGAACTCTGCTTTGAAAAGATTTTGTCGTTTAGTGTGCAAAGCCTCTATTACATTGAGCGAGTTTACAAACTACTAGCCGGTAAGTTTAAAAGCGGATGAATTGGCGAGTGAGATTGTCATGATGACACACAAAACTGTCTAGCAGCTAAAATAACGACTCTCGCGCGAACCAATTCTGTCGATATTTTGTAGAAAACTTGTCAGCAGCGAGAACAACGACTCCCGTGAGAACTAATTCTGACAAGTACGAAATCAGCTGTTCGTGGGCCACCATCTTGAGGCTCACTCTGGCGAGTAGCGAGCAAAGTTGACCACCTTTCAATTTTTTTTGTAGATTGTCCACAATCAGCTAGTTAGATAGTAATACGATTACACTGAGCGAGTTTACTAACAGATAGTGAATTTCTCAGCTAGTAGCTTGTAAACTCGCTCAATATCATCGAGGCTTTAGTTGGTAGATTGAATGCCCCTGAAAGAGGAAAAAATATTGGTATACGGACAATTCATATATGATTCATATTGACTATCTACTTTTTTTTACATGAGCTCCACACAGGAGGCCCTGACTTCTTTTATCGTCTATAAATATTCGTGTCCCAAGTAAAAAAACAAGAAATGAGTCATTGTTTCATACTGAAATTGCTTAACTTGGAAGGCGGGGAGCCATTTATTGGATAACCAAACCCTGCCATAGGTCATCCCAAGTGGTTCGCTGCATTTGGTGACTTAGCCGAGTGTGGATGCCCGGGTTCATGGGGCGAGATTTGTCAGCGAATGTGTTTTGCTCACCTACTGCATGACGGGCCGGATTGGGAGTGGTCGAAGGAGACCTAACCTAGATCCATCCAGCCGGACTATTTCGACCCATCACCTTGCACCGCAGTAGAAGGGATAGATTCATACGTCCGTCACTCTTGAACACATTGACTCCAGGATTCCTACTCACCCCTCATACCTTTTTCCTTCAAAGAACTTCCTCTCTCCTTTCCCTAAAAAGAGCCTCCACACAACATCCCCAAAGATTACACAGGCCCTGAGGGAATTTTTCCTCGGTATTGGCGACATCCGATTTCTTTCAAGTCGGTATAGATCACATTTCTTGTGATAACCTGTCCAGGGATTTGAAGACACATCCATCCGTATCTATCCACATCCAGCACACTTTTTACATTAGCTCCACACAGGAGGTCATGAGGAAAATAATTCCCCTGCCATGTCATCTTTGGGGATGCTGTGTTGAGGATCTTTTGAGGAAAGGAAAAGGAAGAAGTTCTGGGAAGGAAAAAGGCACGAGGGGTGGGTAAGAATCTCTGGGGTCAGTGCCTCCAGTTGCCACGCAATTGGTGGACCCGGACGAACCTTACCCAATGAACCCGGATACCCCTGCTAAGTCACCAAATGTAGCCTGGGGTGATCTATGGTAGAGGTGTTGGTTATCCAGTAAATGATTCCCGGGACGGCAGTTCCTCAAATTGACCAGAGGTAAATTATTTTCCCCGTGGCCTATAATGTAGAGTCGATGTAAAAAAACAATAAATAAATATACATGCTCTTCTTGCCGAAAATAACCTAAATAGAATAAAGAATTGAATTACGTATGGCATCCTTGCACAATTACACAATGCACCTATTATTGGGATACATAATATATGCAGATGCAGTAAAGTGCATAATTCACCGCGGGCAATGAGTAAATTACTCCCGGCATCTGTCCCTTAACTAACTTGACACTCGACATAATATACGAGGGCTCTGTTATGCAACCAACCAACTGCAGAATGGAACTGCAATGTGTGACTGTAACAACTAACTGCAACTGCAGTGTCGGCACGCACTTCAACAGGTGTCAACTGCAACCTGCATGTTTACATGTGTCGTGGAAGAAAGATCTTTAGGCAAACAAATAGAGCACGCGTGACATGAACACAAAGGAGGTTTGCGAATTCATTTCTGGCAAGGTGTCAAGTAATTGCAGAGTTCGGAACAAGGATGACCATAATACGTTAAATTCCATCACTGTCATTTCTTTTAGGAAGAGATATATTACACAATCATAATACGTTAAATTCCATGACTATCATTTCTTTAGGAAGAGGTATATTACACAACAAATTTATAAACCTGGGAAGACTTCGGTGGCTGGGTAATGTGGAGAGAATGACCGAGCATCAAGCACCAAAGTCCCAGCTGAACTCAAGACCGATAGGGCAAGAATAGAGAGAGAGAGAGATAAGAGTCTGGGAAGGCCAAGATTAAGATGGAGCGATAGCGTCTTCCAAGATATATCTACCTTGGAGCTTCTAAACTGGAGAGAACTGGCCCAAAACCGAGATGAGTGGAGGAAGACTCTTGAGGAGGCCAAGACCCACCAGGGGTTGTAGAGCCAAGAGTGATAATGATGATGATATTACACAACACTCGGAAACTTATCGCGTTGATAAATAAAAGGTTTTTTGTCTAAATTGTATTTAGATTTTTTTAATGGATTATCAGAATATTAGGTTAGAAATCGTAAAAATAAATTATGATTATTTAATTTTTTATAAGAAAAACTCTCTTTTTATAACTTTTGAAGACCTCTCGTCTAACCGGGACGTGCGCGTTTTCCAATTTCGAGTCCCAGTTGCGACCATTGTCTTTTTCTATTTTTCTGTGTCTTGTTTTCTTTCATATTTTCATTTAGATTATAAGTGTTATCTTCTTCTTCAATGATATATTACGTTGATGGGAATAACCTTCAAAAGTTATAAAAAGAGAGTTTTTCTCATAAAAAATTGAATAATTTTATTGTAATTCCAACACAAAGAAAAGCCAGTAAAAGCTTCAATTTATCCGTAGCATACTTTTTGATGATTCATACTGTCAACCGATTCGTCGTAAAGATGAATCTAAATAGGATTTCACGTTTAGCTTCATCTTAACCAATTAACTTAACTTCTTCGCATTGTTAAGAAGGTAGAGGTCAAAGTGGCAAGCTGTGGTTATTCAGCCAATCGACGTCATCGGAAGTCATTTGGTTCAGCAGAGATGTGCTATGGGGGAACCGATGAATGGAACATTCTTCTACGATGTGCTCTGTTATTTTAATGTCTACGGTGTATTCTGTTGTTAAAATAAACGTCCGCGTTGCCGGCACTGCGACAGAAACTGAACTGAAAACTGAAATACGTCCACATTCACACAGTTCAGAAGTCTTTAGAACCCATTTACGTACGACTGCACTGGATGTGATTCAATGAAGTCCAATCTTCCAATGGAGAGAGAATTCCAGATCCACAACAACGTACTTGTTTTCACGTCCAAAGTCTGTCACCGGGTTCGCCACGACTCTTCAGGGTAATATCGCGGTAGAATAAGAGTTTCGCTGTCGGTACAAAGGGGTTTCCAGGGTATTCCATGATCTTATGGTCGGCAGTGAAATATTAAAGAGGACAACTATGAATTGTTTTCGGCGGACCCCTTCTTTCATCAGAACAGCCATTAAATTTTAGTTTCTTATTTAGATTCAGCCATAACTCCGAGATAGAAGCCACAGAAACAAGGTTTGAATTTAATAGGTTGAGGAGAATAGATTTGTTATAAACAGCACTTCAGCTATTCCACTGAATTATTCTGACTTCTTGTTGAGTTATTTTGAATAAATGATTTTAATGTGAAAATAACAGAAGCAGCATTAAGACGTTAGATTAGTTTGAGAAGAAACTAAATCAATTAGAAGCATAATATTGGTTTATATAAATGAAGAATTGTTTTGGGAGAGTTTTTCAGAAAGCTTTTGATAGTACATTAATAATTGTTTGCGTGCCCGTTTGTGGCATTCGAAAGAGATGAACCATTGGGATTTGAGAGCAGTGAGTTGTATTGTTGATCGTGTGGTATGGTTGTATAAAGAGTTGCTGGATAAAGCCTCAGCAGATGATTTTTTGACAGGCAGGAATAGTATAGAAGCCTGTCGAAAAGACGAATTCTGACAGGCCATAGAAAATTTTATATTTTCTGGGCATGATTGTTCTGGGCAAGAACTTATGGCAGAATGAGAACTTATGTTGGAACATTTAGGTGGGGAGAAAGAAAGAAATTGGTCAGGTGGGTGGTTTTCTTAACATTTAAAACATCAGGGGGTTACTTTGGCATAACCAAAAAGGCTGTAATTGAAACATTGAGTGGAATAAGTGTACATTTTAACCGGTAATGAGTTGAAGAATAAATGTATATGAGAGGTAAGAGACTATCCTCAAATGTGATGACGACAGATTTGGAGGGCTTCCATAAAATGATGCCCTCAGGGGCGTCCTTGTAATTTAGCCTTCTGTTTTTTATGAGATTTCCGATATGATGATGACCCTCGACTCTTACACCTCCTAGCTTAATCGAAAGATTCTTGCTATTTGATAGGAAATTACCAAATTCAAGAAGGTGAATAATTTTACCTTACTCGATTTTTTTAGAGTATGCTATGTATGGGCCACTGAAATGAGGAGAATAAAAGTGTGTTGGAGTAGGTTAAGTAATGCTGGTGGGAACTGAGAGGTCCAAGGTGAGTCTGGTTTTATTGGGAAGAGGGACTAAACTTTATTTTTCTAGTTGAATTCAGAATGACAGACTCACTGTCTGAAATGTCTATATTGTAACATCTATGGAGTCAGGAGGAGGATCTGGGGGCTTTATAGGATGTCAGGAAGGGGTTCTGGGAACTTTTTAGGGAGTCCAGGAGGGAAATCATCCTTCATTATTCACAAAATTACAACAATAACAACAAAAGAGTTTGAAAAGTGACAGATTTAAGAAAATATTACAAATATCTATAAATCAGCGAAAAAAAGCGAAAGATCGATGGAGAGAAAAATCCTTCAGGCAAAACATACACTTTTTTAAGATTTTTTTGAAGGTGCGAACCAAAACAACTGATGACAGCCAAATATTTTTGTTGTGAGTGAGTAAGTATAATTGCTAACACTCTGTAAATGTTTCAAATAAAAAATAAATAGTACTTTCATTAAAGTGGTAGCATTTAATAATTGATCACGCGATTCTCCCAATTATTCTGTCGACAATGTAAGTAATTATGATTATATTGTAATCTACGCCAAATAACATTTCGATAAGAAGTAATGGGTAGTGTTATTATTTAATGATGATTAGCCGGGAGTAACAGGTAATGTGCATTGTGCAGTTTTGTGGAGATGAAGGAGTAATTATATGACTAGAGACTGGTATTTAATCCTTGAACTTTACGGTTTTTTAAACAATGCAGTAATGTTCGCTTTACTTTATGTAATAAATTATAAGATAATGAAGACGAACAAACATGGTTTCCGTGATAACAAAAAAAAACAATTATTTTTTTAATAATTTGATGCATCACAATGTCCGTTGGAATTTTTTTTATTTACAATGAATACATAAAATTTAAAATATAAAATATGACGGAAACTAGATTGTTATTCACGGGTTCAAATACTGGCGTGCGCAAATAAATTGTACTTGAATAATTTGTGTTATTTCACAATATCATTCATCAAATATAATATGTAGTATATTTGCTGCTCGTTCCAGAGTGGAAGATGCTCTCAGTATCGCCTTTCAGTACCATTCCGAATTGAAACTTTGCTTGACGTCGACTTTAGCCGTCTTTGATGACCAGATCGGAATAGTCAGGTACTTTCCCAGACCCGTACGTACTTTCCCATCCGTTTCTCCTCCCCACTGCCTTCAACCTCACAACATATCCCAATTGGAGATGCCAAAGTTTCACTTTTTTTATATATATGAAATACCGCACAAGAGTCCCAACTGCTCCCGTCTGGAGCCAATCCTCAATTGGGGTATTCAATTGTGAGGCTGAAGGTAGTGGGGAGGGGAAGTAGATAGGGAAGAGGAAGGTGGGGAAGGACCTGGCTATTCAGATCTGGTCACTAAACACGGCTAAAGCCATTTCAAGCAACGTTTCAATTCTGAATGGTGGTCTTACACCAGGGCGATACTGATAGTATCTTCCACTCTGGAACGTGCCGCAAATATACTTTATATTATTTTTAATGAATAAATTGCACTTGCTTCAGGGCAGTGGAACTCCTGTAAGGTTAACTCCTGTCCTTTAAAAAAAAAAGTTGAATAAATAATAAGCCCTAATGGACGATTTACATGATGCTTTTTTCGTCCTGTTTCAATACTGATCGCTTTTTATATGGAATCAGGATGAAAAAAAGGACATGTTCAATTTTTCTACCGATTTTAGTACAATTTAAGATGACGGACTGAGTGTACGGACGTCTGTCATTGTTTTAACTAATAACTGTATTCTATGGAAATGTTGCATATTTAATTAGTTTTGTATTTTAAATATTGCTAAAAAAGACTTGACTTAATTTATTACTGAAGATTATCAACGTGTGTGAATGTTCGATTTTCTCACGTGTATTTTTGATGATTTATTGCCGGCATCGGCAAAGGCAAATGATGCTTCCATGTTGTGATCTAGGTCTATGTTCAAGGCGTTGCCATTTTTTAACGTTTTATATAAGACTATCTCAAAATATATTTTTTTTGTGGCAATTATCTACATGAAATCTTTAAGAACGAAAACGGGTTCCGATACAATTTTCATATGGGAATCGGAATGAAACAAAATTGCGAGAGTGTGAAACGTCCAGAAGGCTTTAAAAAAGTCCCGAATTTTTTCCCTTTTGTTATTATTGTGATGTTTGTAGTACTACGTAAGTAATTCAAATGAGATCTTTATTATATTCCTGTACGGTTCAATCATCCAGCTCACAGAAATCTGATAATTAATAAACGCTTAATAATTAATTTTGGAATAAAAAGTGTTTTAATTCAAAAAACACAAGAGTGTCAAAAAATCGAAAGTAGGTAGTGATTAAATCAAAATAACCACGAATGTACTAGACAATGCAATATAAGAAATGATTTATATGTGGAAATCAACAGTAAATATTCAAATAAAGCAAATCCTTTTATGTAATTAAATAACCTAATAAAAATTATTAGGTTATTAAAAATAGTATCGATTTATGCAATGAATCTTTGTGAAACTGCATAATCTGAATATTTTTTTTATATTTAATTATTGAAAAAAATAAAAGCGACTTTCAAATGAAAATTTGAAAAAGAAAAATCTCAAGAAATTAATCACAGGACCTTTGTTAGCATCGCCGGGGCTTTGCTCTAACCGTGGAGCAAAGCCCCGGCGACCGTATCCCTTTCGGTGATAACTTTAACTGTGTCGTACTTTGGCTAAGCACTACCAACATTATCTTCATTGTCTTAACGCATATTTAAATATGACCGAAGGATATAGGTTCAAATTAGCTCAGTGGTTGGAGCTGAACTCCGGCGAGGCTAAGGTCCTGTGTTCAATCCCTAGATGCGACCAATCTTTTTCTAATATTTCCATTTCAAATTTTCGTTTGAAAGTCGCCTATATTGTTTCCAATATAAAAAAATGTATATTTTTTTTAACAAATCAATTTTTTTTTAAATCGAGAATAGAATAGAAGCCGCGGCTGTTTCGCGCCAATCCTCTCATTCTCGCCCTTCCTCCGAGTGAAAGGTCCCCGCCCGCCGCTCTGTCTACAACTATAAAAGCCTTACCAAAATCCATTCAACACACAAGTTCACCAGTTCTCAGACTAAAACACAATGGCTTTCAAGGTATGAATTTCTTATTCTCCTCTGAAATTATGAAGACTCGAACGCGATCGAAATTTTGAATCTCGAAAAATTATTATTTGAAACCGTATTTTATCGTTTTTCAAATTTGGAATATATTTATTTATTTGTTCTTTTCATAACGGTCTTGCGAATCGAAAAATCCTGCGTTCAATTCAATTTTTTTTAAACTAGTATCATTATTATTCATCGTAAATATAATATAGTTTGACGCGTGACTTTCGAGCTATTTCTTTATTTATTTTTATTATTGTTTTTCTTTCCGAAGAGTGGTTGACATTTTTTTGTTTTAAACTTTTAAACAAATATCATTCTAACTGACTAATTATTTTTCTTCTTAGATAGATTAATACTGTAATATGTTTGTATGTTATTGTATTGCATTGATACTTCAAATGAATGGAGTTAATATTCTACAATATTTTATACTAAATTTGATAGAAATATATTTTATTTCGACAACGGTGCATGGCCAATAGTTAATATACATAATTGATTGAACAAAATAGTAAATCCAAAAAATTAGATTTGTTACAGTACTGAATTGTCAGAGCAATATGTTTATACAATATATCTCCCTTTTTTTTAAATATTTATTGCACCCTTAACTTTCTCAAAGAAACGAACATTACGAACGCATTTGTACGATTTTTTTCTTTCTCCCACGTCTATTATCGATTTAAAATTTCGGTCTCGTTTGATTCGTAATGATTCGATAAAATGTATATTGGTCCGTTTAATTTTATTAAGTAAGTACTTACTTTTGTAAAAGTTTTCGTTCGTATATTATACGTTTCTCTATTTTAGCATGCTTTGTATTATTTATATCATTGCATTCTAAATATATCTATTATTTCACAAACAATTTTTTTTTTTAAGTTTTGTCTATGTTTAATTCCAACGAGTGTTTTAGACCCTTTTTTAAATTTTTTATAGGAATGATTCCTGCTATAATAAATTTTGTAAGTTATATCCATCAACGTAATATATCATTGAAGAAGAAGATAATACTAATAAATGAAAACGAAAAAATGAAAAAGAACAAGACACAGAAAAATAAAAAGATAACGGTCACAATTGAAAATCGAATCGAAGATCACACCTTGCCGGGGACAAAAGCCCTACAAACTCGGCCAATGAGACCTCCTATTTTTAATTTTAATTTGTAATTTTTGTAGATCTCATATTTCAAAATCAGAATTAACAGTATTATTTTATTATCTTCGACCAATTTTTCCCATCCTTTTGGCAGCAACTTTTCAAAACAATGTTCAAAGAACTGGTTTGTAACCTAGATGCTCGGATAAGCATATCCGATTTAATTTATTTGGGACACCTATTGACCTTTTCTTAAAGTTTAAATGAATATTTGACGTTTATTAGAATAATTCTTGCTATAATAACTTTGAAGGTTATACTCACTTATGTAATGTATCACCGTTACTTATTTATTTTTCTGTGTTTTGTTCTTGTTCACATTTTCATTTAGATATACTTATTAGTACTAGTACTTCTTTTTCAATGATAGATTTTATTTCTTTTCCAATTTTCAATACAATTCCATCCAAAACGAAAATTTAATTACCTTATTAATATTGTTTTTTGGCCGACCATTCTTTGCCTAAATTTCAAGTACAGATCTCTATTTCATCATCAGTATAAAATTGAAATGGGATGGTGATATACGATGTCAGGCAAGTGTAAAAGAGGTGAAGCGCTTGCTAAATGTTTTAGGTACTAAAGTGTTGTTCACCAAAAAGATTTCCATTCTAACCAATGTTTACTCATTGTTGAATTCGTCTTATAAATATCCATATTCGTCATTTGCTTATGAACTTTCAGCTGGCCTATAAATTTTTTTGTCGATTTCGTTCTTCGTTATAAAGTTACAATTAATGCATCGTGTGTTACTACTTTTGAACCTTTCCCTTTCACTCCCTAAGGCCACTGTATTGTTGATCATTATTACGGTTAGACGGACATTTCTCTCGTTAAGTTAATCCTGTTCTAATACCTTTACGAGTTTACTCGTACATTTGTTTTTTTTTTCTTTTACATTTCATTGTGATTCATAGACTAGCATTTTTGCATATAGATATTTTATTCCCCTGTTTATTGTTCCCTTATTTTATTGTTCTTTATTGTTATTGTTATTTTATATTATCCCCTTATTTTATTATTCTGAAATAATTACTTATTTATTTCTAAAGTCATACATGCAGTTAACAGTTGTTTATAGTTTACATACATGAGTTGTAGAATCAAATGCAGCAATCTCCAAATGCGTTATTTTGAGAAAACCAAAAGCAAAACGCTTCATTTTAGCAATTCTCACGCATTCATAAGTTAATAATTATATTCACTTGGTGATAAAAGCGTTAAAGCTGGTTTTAATGCCAAATAACTATTTTCCCGGTAAAAGGGTGAATCATTAAAAAATTTGCATTGTGAGTTTACTTTTGAAAAAAGTGGAGATTACTGCATTTGATTCTACACATCTCTTACGATAATACAAACAAATGTTCCTAACACAAAACATGGTAGTAGGGTGTAAAATAATCAATAACTGTTTGTAAATGGTTAAGTCGTAATGTAATTGTGAACACCTCACCAGGAGAACCTGTGATGAGGAGTTCGCACGTTTTTATTTATTTGTTCCCCTTTATAACTATTCTACAGTATTAAAGTTCACACAAAGACATTCGTCTGGTTATTTTAGTTCTGTTGTGAAATATATATTACCGCGATATTCAAATTTGTGTTTTTTTAGTTCTTTTAAGCATTTTTGATAATGGTCAATTTTATGAATCTTAATTCATTATTAATCAATTCATCCAATCATAGTCCATAATGCAAATGTTTTTCTTGCCATAAACGATATGTTTTGCGATAACACTATTATAATTATGTGTTTTTAAATAATATTTATGAAGCATAATGTCGAAGTATAACTAAAAAATTACCTTAGAAGCTTCTAAGAGTACCTTGTACACTGGCAGCCGCTTGGATATATTAAAAGCTGCCTCACAGATACTAAAAATGTCGATACACGAATTGATTCTGTTGAATAGCAAAATTGTCTTACCCACATTGGCAAGTTAGTCCTTCAGGCTGGGAGATAAAACAGTATATGCTGACGGTGATAGCTATAAAATTAATGCTCTCCTAGTTTTCGTTTAAAGAAATGTGTAGCAATGCACAACTCCTCTGACAAGTAGATAGTTTATTCTGACCATACCCAAGAGAAAGTCAGTAGAATAAAGCCGCGGGTGGTAGTTACACTCCCTCAAGTAGAGAAACCTCAGCAATAAACACTCCCTTTTCTAAAACCGCATTTGGAAAAAGACATTTTAAATAGGCAGCATGCAAATTGGATTGTTAAAATGGGTCTACCCATTATTGCAAACTATTGTAAAACATAAACGTAGACGTGAATATTAGCTTACATGCAAACTAACCTTTTTAATAGCGATTACACTTAATGGTGTATTATCGCAAAACATAACGTCCACATTATTGCATCTTTTTATTTCATATTTTCTTTCTACATTTGTAATATTATCATTTATATGACTAACCTATTACTTTTAAAAGCTTATGTCAACCTTAAAGAAATTATATATAACTGTGTTTAACTGTAGCATTTATGTTTGTATTTATGTACCTCCTAAGTCCGTCTCCCAGTAAAATACGAAAATTAATTTATAATCATATTTTATATTGATAAATGAAAAAAAAATTAAAAATGCATTTTTTACTTTCACAAAACTAAGCAAACCAATTTTTTTTCAGTTCGTCGTATTCGCTGCTGTAGTCGCTGTGGCCCGCGCTGGCATCATTGCCCAGCCCGCCTACGCCTCTCCCCTGGCTTACGCCGCCCCTGCTTACGCCGCCCCCGCCTACGCTGCCCCCGCTTACGCTAAGATCGCCGCCCCCCTGGCCTACGCCGCCCCAGTGGCCAAGTACGCCCCAGTGGCTAAGTACGAGGATTACCCCAGCGCCCACCCCCAGTACAACTTCGCCTACGACGTCCAGGACGGTCTGACCGGAGACTCCAAGAGCCAGCACGAATCCAGAGACGGAGATGTCGTCCACGGATCCTACTCCCTCATTGATGCTGATGGTTTCAAGAGGACCGTTGAATACACCGCTGATGACCACAACGGATTCAACGCAGTCGTCCACCGTGAGCCTTTGGGACACGCCGTAAAGGTTGCCGCCCCTGTCGCTTATGCCGCCCCTGTTGCCAAGTACGCCGCCCCTCTGGCTTACGCCGCTCCCGTGGCCAAGTACGCCGCCCCCCTCGCCTACGCCGCCCCCGTGGCCAAGCTCGCCTACCCCGCCTACCACTAAGAACTTTGCCCTGTGTTTCAAATGACAGTTTAGTCAATTCTTATTCGACATTAGAATAACTATTGAATGGAAGTCCTCTTTGAGTAATTTTAACTGTAAATAAATTAAGGTATTTATATAAACCCGAGTTTTGATTTTCTCTTCAATCCTATCACCCGAAGAAGAGATTCACGCTAAGACGTTCCAAAGCGCAACAAAAATGTTATTGTGGTTAATAGGTACCTACTATCTAAGGGGTTTATATCAACCTACTTATTTTTTTGTATCAATTACTATCCATATAAAATGTTATTTTAAGAAGATGTACATTTCAAAATATATATACAGAATACTCGTATATTCTCAGTACTTCTCACCAGGAGATCCTGTGCGAAGGCATACTATGTTTTGGATAGACGGTTTTCAGCTTCGATTGAATCGACGTTCATGATCGTCGATTCAATCTTAGATTTTGAAATACCCTTGAAGTCACTAATAATAATGTCACTAAAAACAGCATTATACACATTACTAGGGCCGGCGACCCTAGATGGGGGCAGTTGGAGCAGTCCGATCAGGCGCCGATTTGCCAAGGCGCTGATAAAATTTAACAACATATCGTCTTTGAGATTATGTTTCATAAAACGGCGCTGCACAACATACAAATCATCGAAATATTATTGTATTATATGTGATAACCTACCTAGGTGTATACTCGTTATGACAAGGAGCGCCAAAATGAACTCGCGCCAGGATGTCTAGCACGGACCATCGATAAAAGTCTATATCAATACGATAGACTTAAATAATTCATCTAAGACGCGATCAATATATATTCCGTTCGATCTTGGCGAAACGAAAGTAGTTGAAAAGTGACTAAAGACCTCATTAACGAATTAATTTCCGTTAAGTCTCAAAAAGTACTTATAAAGCGCTAATTTATGTTAAAGTTGGTATTTCGTTTCTAAATTACTTACGAAGTCGTTTGACATTTACGTATGTAAATCCATTTGCCATCGTATATCGATTTCTTATTTACTAGTGGTCGCCCAATGGTCGAAATTCGACCACAATTAATTTAATGTGTAATGCTTTTTTATTGATTTTGATGTATTTTTATGCATAATTTTAAAAAAATATTAACATTCTGCACTCCTTCTCTATATAAACTATACGTGTGCGAAATTTCATACTCCACGGTCCGCGCAATTTTCTTAAAAAGGGGTACAAAGTTTTTGCTTCACGTATTAATATACTGAAGATGATTCCCTGTTAATATCGGTCTGGCTATCAGCAGTGAGGCAGTTCCCGGGAAAATGATATAAAATCATCGGTAGTTACGCCTATCGATCCGATATTGTAAAGTTATCGATTTTCCTTTGGTAGACCGCCAGGCACCATTTGGTTTAGGGCGGGTTCTGAACGTTACTTACGTTTGGGAAAACTCAGCCGAACTAATGAACCTGCAAAATATTTTTATTAGTCTGCACATATCTCGAAACACATTTCACCAGTAGTCTTATCTTTAATGATATATTATGATGACTTTTAAACGGTTGTTTATATTTTTAGTCTGACCTAGTTTTGCGAAATATGTTTAAGCACGCGATTATAATATTATAGACATCTGCGTCAATTTTTTATGCAACTCTGAAGAGGAATTTGAATCAGGAAAGGATGTTTAAATGATGAAAAAAACAAGCCAAAAACTTGTGTATTCTTGGTGTGCCTTATATCACCATGAATACAGGTAATAGGCATAAAAATCGCGTGGCAAACGGAGTCCAGAAACGCTCAATTTTAAACGCTTAATTTTAATGCAAAAGTTGTTTTTATTTACTTTGTGAATAGTTTTATAAGAAATAAAAGTTTATCAAAGGAAAACATGTTAAATTATTGTTAAGTTCTAAATTAAATTTTTGTAGGCTTCTGCAGAGATACTGTATTTTATTAGTACTGGCCAGTATCTCAGTAGGTACTATTCTGTTTTGATTGATAGTTTTATAGTTCTTTGAAATCACAGTAACTATTTATTGTTATTTCGTACTATACTAATATGGTTGAAGAGGATTCTGTCCTTGTAACTCGGAAGCTAGATTTTGTCTGGTGTCTAGCAGCGAGCTCTAGCAAAATAACGTTGCTAATCCGTAACGTGACTATCTTCGGCACATGCCGTAACCGACACCATGTGACCCGAATATAGCATAGACAACTCAAACAATATTTATTTATTAATTATTGATGCCCTTACGGGCTTTTACACATGTTTACATTTTTTATGATTTAGTGCGTACAGGTGTATTTAGATGGCAAAGATAATATAAATAGGTATTACACATGGTACGTAGGAGTAAAGAGAGACAGAAAAAAACCATTTTTGAACTGCAGATGGCATAATATGTATTTAACAAACAATAATAATGTATGTGATGAATACATAACGAAGTTGAATAAAAACAAAAATACACACTACCGACTTGCACAGCACTAAAATTAATATTAAAACTGTAATACTAGTATATGTAATATAAGAACTGATTGAACTATGAGTAAAATTATAAATGAGTAATTCTTATTATTCACATCACATCACAGTTTGAGCAGAATAGTTTTTTGCAGATCTTCCAAATTAATGGTTCTCAGCCAGTGGTGAGCAACCGGTGGTCCTCGGCGTGTAGCGCGGGGTGCAACGGTGCATTATTCCTAAGTATTTTGTTTGCACTGAACAATGCTTGCTTGACTTATTTTTAACAATCGTAATTTTTTACATTAACTCCACAGAGAAGGCCCTGAGGAAAATAATGCCCCGCAAGGCATTTCATCATCTTAGGGATGCTGTGTGGAGGAGTATTTTTAGGAAAGGAAGGAAAAAGGTATTAGGGATGGGTAGGAATCTGGGGGTCAGTGTGTACATTAGTGATGGACGTATGAATCCAACCCCCTCCATGCAGTGCAATTCGGTGAGATCTACTGGAGAATTCAAAAGGGCACCCTCAACCTGTATCTTCGTGCCACGCCATTGGTGGGCAGACACATCCGCCACCAAGCACCCCAAATCACCCCAGCAACCGTGGTAAGAAACTTAGTGAACCCCTTGGGGTGACCTATTTCAAAGGTGTTTGTTATCCAATAAATGGTTTCCGGGGCTACGGTACCGATTACTCGCCTCTCAAACTGAATTCGTCTTGCTTTCCATTGAAAAAAACTACTCTAAAACTATTTTTAATTTGTCACTCGCTCGGTTGCACAGATTTGCGAACAGAAGCCATTTTTGCGTTTACATTTGATCTGTCGTGATGTTAACCGTTCAATGTTTAACAATAACATAAATATAGTAAGATTGTTTATTTTTTTCTCGATATGGTTCACGAAATGGAAAATGTTATACGAAGACTTGAGTCGACGCGAACCGGAGACAAACGGAATCCATCTTAAATTGAGTGGAAATGATATAATTTGACAGCCAGTGTTCTAAATGAGTAAAGTGATAAATTATGACGGGATGTATTAAGCAGCAAACTGAGAAGCATCCGACAAGATAAATAGTGCGTGTGTCCGAAAGTGGATACATCTTACGGTTCATTGACACTGATACGACATGACGGTGAAGAACAGACACAGCGATTTTCTATTTCCCGCTTTAACAGAAGAGAATCGGGGAACGCATCGGAATTGGAGAAAATCAAAGAGAAACTTGATATGTTTTCCGATCACGGGAGAGTGGGAATTGACTGAGTGAGCTTCCCGCCGCTTAAAAATCTCGAAACTTTGTGGGCGAAATGCGAACCTTCCAATGTGACCAATTGATCTGTATTATTGAATTATTTCACTTTTTCTGTAAATTAAATTGTAAATTGTGGTAGATTGTAAACATCATTTTTATCATTTATCAGAAAACAGGTCGCCTAAAAATCACACAATTCTTGAAAAGTCTTTTTCTGTAAATTAAATTGTAAATTGAGGTAGATTGTAAACATCATTTTTATCATTTACCAGAAAACAGGTCGCCTATAAACAACACAATTCTTGAAAAGTCTTTTTCTGTAAATTAAATTGTAAATTGAGGTAGATTGTAAACATCATTTTTATCATTTACCAGAAAACAGGTAGCCTATAAACAACACAATTCTTGAAAAGTCTTTTTCTGTAAATTAAATTGTAAATTGAGGTAGATTGTGAACATCATTTTTATCATTTACCAGAAAACAGGTCGCCTATAAACAACACAATTCTTGAAAAGTCTTTTTCTGTAAATTAAATTGTAAATTGAGGTAGATTGTAAACATCATTTTTATCATTTATCAGAAAACAGGTCGCCTATAAACAACACAATTCTTGAAAAGTCTTTTTCTGTAAATTAAATTGTAAATTGAGGTAGATTGTAAACATCATTTTTATCATTTACCAGAAAACAGGTCGCCTATAAACAACACAATTCTTGAAAAGTCTTTTTCTGTAAATTAAATTGTGGTAGATTGTAAACATCATTTTTATCATTTACCTACCAGAAAACAGGTCGCTTGAAAACAACACAATTCTTGGAAAGTCTTTTATTTTCTTATTTCATGCTATAACTTTTTTTTTTTAATTCCAGAAAAAGAAAATTACGTTTTCACTCATTTAATTAAACACATTAATTTAAACTAAATATTACAATACAGCACTATTCTATTTCATTACTTTGTATATCGAGAATAAAAAAATATCCATCTTTTTTTAAATTTTAATGAAAGGCAATTAACATATTTAAAACTGTATTTGATAATGTGGGCCTCACTGGGTGCTTACACGTGTTGAGCCCCCTTTTTTACAATTTGATAAAATTCAATAAATAGATAAAATAAAATGAAAAAATCGTTTGAAATAATCTACAATAAAAGAGAGATGAAATAATAAAACACGATAATAAAGACAGAAATGAAAAAATTGAAAAAAAAATTAAAATCGCAAATACGTATATACGTACGGTTGAATACAATGATCGGCAAATATTATAATGATACTGTGTTTCTTTATTCTTTTACGATATATATTTTTTTTGTAATGTTGCCTTTTTTTTGTTCTTAAATCCGTGTTTGATTTTATACCTGAAACGTTTTTTTATTTCTCCAATTTTTTGTATCGAGTGAAAGATTGTTGAAAGCTTTTATTGTCTAGTATTTGTGGTGTTTGTCCAAAACCTGTGTTTACCGTCGGAGTGTCCGTGTTTTTTGTAAGCTTGTCTAAATGGTCTTTTAATGATTGTTTGAATTTTTTTTGGTCAAAAATGTAATTTAGCATTGTTATATGTGAATTTTCATCAGTTCGTGTTTTTCCACCGGCTTCATTTTTAGTGCTCTCGCCACCCGCTTGTTTCCCTTCAGCTACCTCACAGAAGCTTCTTGAATCACTGATCTATTGATAGAAATCCCATATCATTTACTTGGTTGCTTTTTAACAACCATGCACTAATTGCCCTTCTTTTCGAACCAAGCATCACTTCACATATGAGAACCATACCACGTTTTTATGTTCGCACAGAGGAATTCCACAGTAGTGTATAATACGAGTATTAATTCACGATTAAAATGACATTGACTTAATCATATGGTTGGGTTTACCTCTGAAGATGATACTAATCGATAGAAGCATATTGTGGGCGTATCTGTGTACCTGAAGTAAGCCCAATTTTTACTTCCTTGATTCTTTTAAAAATTACGAATCGAGGGTCCCGAAGAACACTGTCGGATTTGCACATTGTAGTTTTGCGATAGAGCTGTTTAAAGTTTCGTTTCCGCATTTTTACTGTTTTTGAGATCAATAAATAAAATATTGTTTTGATATTTTGCATTTCATTTCATTTCATTAAAAATTCCGAAAATACAGACTTTTAAATTAAACAAGTAAGTCAACAAAACGGTTTTCAATTTTTATCAAATCCGGCATTATTCTTCGGGACCGTCGAAATAATCATTTAGAATCTTCCCTCTTAGCCACAATCACAAGAAATGTCAATCACCGTCTAATAATAATCCCCAAAAATTCCCATATTCCTTTCCAAAGAACCAACGACGTCTTGTGAGAATGTGTCGACTACATAACTTGAACAGCAGATAAATAAATGAAAAATTTCTTTGATTGAAACCATTTTTTACAATAAAAACACATAAATTTGTTGACGGCTTTTATTTTATTCACACTCTACCGGTTTCAGAAGCACCCTTCCTTCATTTGGAGAATAATATATCTAACGAATGTTAACGGTCATACAAATTTTAGGTGTTAGAGTGGGAGCTTCAACGCAAATTATTATTTAAGCAAAGAGGTAGGGGTAATTGAGGGATTTCCGGGAAGAACAGAGCGGTTTATTGGAAATATGTTTAGAATAGGACTAAAAGATAAATTAATTCGGTTTTTCAAAATACTAGAATTATTATTTAAGGATTTTCTAATTTCAAGTGTTTCTAAATTAAGTGCTTTAAATAGCATTACCGACTCCATACCTTTAGAGTCGGGGAATTCGGACGCCCGAACAGGTGAGAAAGTTCCCGAATGTAAGCTGCAGCAATGCGAAGTATTGGTAGCCGGAATCTTATTTTAGAATTATTTATTATTTTAGAAGAGTATCATCTGTCGTCGTTCGTGTCTAATGTACGAATGGTTACGATAAAAGCCGAATACATCTGGGAGACGGGCAGATGCCATCAGTGTCGCGGGTCCACAGCCGCAGAATAAATTAGAGCCTCCTGTAAAAATAACGTCAAGTCCATTTAAAAATGCATTGTAAACATTACGATAACTTAAATAAAGTAATATATAATACCATCAAACCTCGATCTTATTTGGAAGTTTCCCAACTCATTTCAATAAGTCTTAAGGATGGGCTGTTTAAAAAAAAAATAACAATTCATCCAATTTTTGAGGTTAATTTTCACGTTCTATGAAAGTTCTGTGATTATTTCAGTTTTATGAAGCAACTGGCCTATATTGATACAATAACAGAGCTTGAATAAAACTTACACAGAACGTGCAAATTAAGGGGGTTTTCTAGTCTAGAAGCATGAATTGTAGGTATTTTTTCAGGTGCAATAAAAAAAGGAAATAATATTTGTAATAGCCATTACTTTACCAAATATTAATTAAACATCAAAGAATGCATAAAAAAATCAAACGAAAAAATTTAAAATTCAAAAAGTTACAGGGCGTTGAAGTGGGGGGTCTCAAAAAATGGCGCACCCTGGTTGACACGTTTGCAACCCTCCTAGTATAAAAAAAAAAACAAACAAATTAATTCTTAATCCAGACAAGTGCTGCTGTGGCATGTACCCCGGAAAGGCAAAAAAATTTTTTTTTCGCAAAATGGCGGCAGTCTGAAATAAAAAATTAGAAAAAGACATTTTTTTACCATTTTTTTTTTGACTTTTCGGAATTTTTTAAATATGGTAAAAATTGAAATTTTGTTATAGTTGTGGTAGGAGCGATAGAGTAATGTGTAGAGAAGGCTCACACCAAATTTCAAGAAAATTGGTTCAGTGGAACTTGAGATATCGTGTCAACCGTCTCGAAAAAAGTAGTTTTGAGAAAATGCGTTTAAAATGTTGTTCTATTTAGATGCTGGTTAGAATCCGTCTAAACCGCGACAATAAAATGGTTATAATTTTTAAAATAATGCGCATTTCGAAAAATCCTTTTAAAGAGATATTTTCTAAAATCTAAACTATGGAAATATGAAGAATTTTTTTTTTGTTTTTTTCTAGACCAGAAGACATTTGATGATTTTTTTTAAATTTTTGAAACAAGCCGTCCTTGATCGCTGGAATTAGTGGACTCTACGGAATGTATCACAGCTCTAGGGATTTTGTGGGCAAGCGGCTCATTGTAAACGTCTAACAGTAGTAACCATTATAGTTAGTATCCGGCTCTGTTAGCGAGTACCCAATCTGTTTCTCCATGCCTGTAATTGGGTGCCTTGTTTTCTTATATTCCGCGTAATCTTCTTAATGAACTGCCGATAGCCGACGTCACGTACACCGTCAAAGAATTGCAGTAGACACTGATAATTTATTTTAATTACTGTTTACACAGAATTATCACAATTGTCGATTAATTCCTTGGCTGTAATAATTTCGTAAACGGATTTTTCTTTGTGGGTATTTTTGATATCACGTTTTTTTTTAATCAACCTGTCAACTGGGTCCTCCTTACTAAAAAAGATTAAAAATAATAAAGCGATTTTAATTCAAAGGAACTGTATAAAGGACAAGATCAGAATCTCTTGCACTAAACATTAGCTCCACTCAGGAAGCGCTGAGGAAAATAATTTCATCTTTGGGGGAAGCTGTGTGGAGGGTATTTTTGGGAAAGGAAGAGAGGACGTTCCAGGAAGGAAAAAGTTTTAAGGGGTGGGTAATAATATTTGGGGACAGTGTGTCCAGGAGTGACGGCTGTGTGAATCACATTAATATCAATAATAATCACATTACTACAAATGCGATGCAAGGCGATGTTCCGAGAGCAGCAGATAGGGGGGTAGACAAACCTCATCCCATCAACCTGGGCACCCCTGCCATTTGTGGTAAACTATGGCTATTAATGACTAATTAAAAATTACACAGTTGAGTAGTTTATTCACAGTTCTTACTAGGGATTCCTGTTTCGATGCGAACTTTAGGTAATTGTATGAAAATTGATATCATGATTTCTTCTTCTTCGTTCTAGTTGTCTTTTGATAATACTTTATATTTGATGTGTACAGCTTCTCCGACGGCTTTGAAATAAATTGTCTATTATTTTTGTTTTTTTTTCTCAAAGTCATCAAAGTCAAAAAAAAATTACCTATTAAATGTCGGCACTGATCACACTGCTACGGTCGCAACGGATTACGTAATACGCGCTCCGTCTCGTCTGTAAAGTGATACGCTGGATTGTGCTCAGTGGCCAGGTGTTATGAAAGTTATATTTGTATATATATACTTTTTTTTGTTACTCGATAGCACATATGCTCAGAAAAGTTTGTCGGGTACGTCCCTACATGCCCTGAATTTATTTATTAAGATATTAAATAAATAAATATCATAATTTTGACTGACCAACCCCTCAAATGTTCAATATCTACTAATTTTTTCAATGCTTTTAGTTGAAGAAAAAAATTAAAACATCAAAAATGTCACAGGAGACCAAAACTTTTCACATTTTTTACTCCAAATAATAACAGAAATCACTCGCTAAAGTAAGTCAAGTACGTCCCTTAACACTGTATGTGAGTTTCAACAAAACCAATAACTGCTACACGCAGCATCTGAATGACTGTTTTAATGTCTTCTGATAATCAATTGTTAACCTTGAAATTCATTCTTTATTAGCTTTTCATAAATGTGCCAATTTGGCTCATGCTCAAAATCAGACATACAATAATATTATGAAGAGAGTTCAATGAAATAAAGAGTGTGTTATTGTTGTATATTATAAGGGCCAGTGTTTTACAGAACTTGAATAATTAATCAAATTTCAAAGTTAATATTTAAGATCGGTTAATTACGACGTAATTAGACGGGCCAGTTATTTCGCAAATTTTGAATAATAACACGCCTTGAATAGAACTTTCACGCAATTTGAATATTGAAGATCGGTTGTTTAAAAAAAATTAACAATTAATTAATTATTAATATTAACAACAAAATCTAAATTGTTAAAATGCAAAAAAAAATTTAGATGCAAAATTGCAAAATATGTGATGTCACACTAGGGGGATGGGGTCTCACAAATGTGATGATGTGTGACAGGGACGGGGGGGGGGGGGTTAAAAAAAATCATGAAATTCGTGTGACGTAATTTATATATAGCCCCTAATAACAGGACTCGAATATACACAGAACTGGTAAATTACCTCAAATATTTGATGAATTGTTCAAAATTTTTGAAACAACCCATCCTAACTTTGAAACTTGAAGTATTAATCGTTCAAGTTCTGTGAAACAACTGACCCACAGTGTGGTTGATTTATATCTATGTAAAACTGGGTTTGCAATACATAGATAGAGTGGACCACTTGTTTTCATTTCACCACGTGTACAAAATTGCTTTTATGAAACCCTGACATTTTCCTCTGGGTCTAAGACATTTATTATTTTAATTGAAATTTTTGATACAATCCATATAATAGATACATAAAATAATGAAAAGTATATAAAAAGCTTAAAACAATAAATGTATGAACAAAAAAATCCCAGAAATGCCTGTGCGTGTGTAAAATGTTGATTTTTATTAATATTTTTATTTCTATGGCTAAAGTGAAGATTCTAAGTGTATATAAATTAGGGATTTAAAAAGAGTAACTGAAAAAATGCAAATAAAAACTACAACAACAGTCCGCACTGTTATTATTGCATTTGTGAAAGTTTTATAAGAATGAATGTTACAAGTGCAATTAAAAGACAAAAAAAGACGTAGCACACTATAATATATTTGTACTCTAAATTCTGTCTAATGATACTTTAATTAATGGCTTTGTTAAAACTTAAAAGAAAAAATTTCTGTTTTAGTGTTTTTTAGCCAAATTGGTATATTTTATAAAAGATTGGAGATTTTGACATGTGTTCTTAGTGATGCTATACGGAGGGTATTTGGAAAAAAGGAGTGATTTTATGTCTTGAAGAGACCCATGCTGCATCTAGAATATAGACCAAAGATAATGAAATATAAGGAGATATCCTATGATGTCCGCCCGACTGTTGGCGGATTACGATCTAATGGTGCTATTTTAAATACGGAAATTAGCTGATTTTTCATTTTCCGAAGGTGTGTAGTAGTACTGGTTAATAATATAGTTTAAATGGTAACCGGATAACTCAATGAAACCAACTCGGAACCATATCAGAAACTCATAAAAAGTGAAGTAAAAAAAAATATATAAAAAAATTGGTTAGATAGGTTACGTTATGTTAGGGTTACGGGCTATTTTAAAATTATTTTTTAATAGTTTTTAATGAAATTCCAAAGAGGTTTTGAGTTGACTTTATTCTCAGTTGGCATGGAACCAGTTTGAATACGGAAAGAATTCGTTCATTTAGTTGAATTTTTGAAGGTGCGCAATAGTAGTGGTTAAAAATATCGGCGACACCAGGAAGCACAGTCCCACCCAGTAAAAACTGCTAATAGCCCATCTCTTTATATTTCAATATCTTTGATCTAGACAGACAGTCTTTCAACAGAATGAGATGAGAAATAATTTTTACTGGTTTTTCAGATTGGCGGCTTGCGATAGAAATAACAATTTTCTGACAATTTTTTGTGCTAATATGTTGAAAACCACATCGCCTGATTAAACAAAATAGGAGAAAATTTTATTATGTATTTTTAAGTGACATTCCTCTTTTATCTTGATTTCACTTGAAAACCTATTTTCAGACGTTCTCAGGAGCAAGCACAATACAACATTAAGGCATTACAATACAACATAAATGCACAATACAACATTGAGGCATGTTAATTACTATTATTATTAAACTTTTGTAAAAAAAAAAGCATTGGATTTTTTTATTTATTTACGACCTAGTTTTACATGAATAAAAGGAAATTTATTTTCACAATATTAATTATGTGAGTTACAAAATCAATAAAACAGAATAAATAAGAATGCAATTAACTCGTAAGGTATAGAATATTATAACAGAGATTAAAATAAATGAAATACATAGTATGAATTAAAACTAATACAATTTATATATAAAAAATGTATAAGAGCTGGTTAATGGGTATAAACAAACAATTATATGTGTTTATTACTGCAAATAGAACAGAAAAAATATAATAAAATAAGGATATATTTTACTGGTAATTTTGGATGAGAAAATATTTTATGAAAAGAACAAAAAAATAATAAAAGTTAATTATTAGCAGACAAAATCGAGATTAGTTGACTTTTGAAACATTCAAAACTGTCAACACTAAATATATCTATAAATTCGCAATGATTATACGCAAGGTTATGGATTCTTGGAATTGGTGAGTAAATAGAGTAATTAGTATAGAGTTTATTGTAGCACTTAAAAATGTCTTTACCACGAGCTTAATAAAATAGTAATTTTTCAGCGCGTAGTAATAGTAATTTATAAATTCGATTGGAATTTTCATTTTAAAATTGATGTACGGAATGAATTTGTTTTGTACCTTTTCCAATGATTGAGAATAAACTTTGTAGTATGGTACCATACGGTGGAATTGTATTCTAATCTGCTTCGTACTAACGAGCAAAACAGATGTTTTAATGTTGATATAAGACATGATGTAATTTGACACCAGTGCCAACAGCTGATTAGAGCGTTTCGGATTACCTGTCATTGGAAAATCTTGTCTTTTTCATTCCTCGCAATATTCCAACATAATATGTTGCTCCGATATTATCGGAGTTATCGTTATTATTTTTTGGGTTATCATACCGTGTTGCCCTTCTTCTTTTTTGAGAGGGCGTTTCGGACAGCATTAAAGTGTTCATCAGCAAGGCAGATGTGTAGATTGTGGTGAAGTGTATGTTTACGTATGTAGAAGTGATACCGTTTTGCGCTCGTTAATCGTCTTAGGGACGGTATTTCAGTATAAAAATTATTAAAATAACGTGGTTTTTGGCTTTGAATAATGGACTTTGGAATATGCCTACTCGAAGCGTTTTGGGTCTTCCCATGACTTCAGGAACAAATCCAAAGTAATAGCCGGTTTCAATTAAGTGCTCGAGAATTGCCGATATGTCCGGATGGCCGATTTTGCACGCTCGAAAGTGTTCTGAGATTTACATTATTACAATTGAATGCACATTAAAAAAAATATACAAACATTCCCAAACATTTACGAATAACCTGACAAGATTCGAAAATATTCTACTACGAAGTACTAACACTATAAGCGAAAAATATAGCTTGTGCAATGATGGATGACTTAGCTAGTAGATGAATTGAAACCACGATGCATTAGTTATCTCACCTGCTACCCTTAATATCGGCTATTTCTAAGGATTGCCTAGTAATTAAAAAATATTTATCGAAAATGTCAATTGGCATTATTTCACGTTTTGCTTTTTAATTTTAATGAGATTGTCATAATACTCATAAGTCGCTCTTGGCTGAATATAATACTCTGCAGTTCACCGAAGAGTGTTTTTTTTAATGATAAGAATAACAGAGCGACCACGCGATCAACTCGGAAATAATAGCTTTATTTAATATGGCAGATGATACCAAACTCGCAGTATGTTACTTCGCTGGCGACAGTCACAGTTGGGCTTCTCTTGCGCTCGACCATTAAATACATTTCCAATATGAAACTGGTTCGTCACAGCGATCGACTGAAAATCCATTTTCAAACTAAATAGTTCAAAACTTTTCCACAACATACTTCTCCTGACTATAACAGTTTTATGGGTGTTTGTTTATTGGTCTATTGTTAATAATTATTTACTGGAATGTATCGCAATAAACTCAAACATGATAACAGATCGATGTTCGAGCAAAGTGTTGCGTTATTCTAAGTGTAAAATAAATTAAAGAAATGAATTTAAAATCAGTGTCAAATCTTCACAAGAAGTGAAGATAATAACAGAAAAAAATTACGTCTAAAATAGTGTTTAAAGTAAATCAATTAATGGACAGTGTGTACAAATTGTCTTTCATAAACACATGGCTTTTTTTAAATTGTTAACAAGTGATATACATTTTAAAAATACTGTTTACATTGCATTTTAAAGAGACGAGGTATTATTATATTGAGAAGCGACGTATGTGATTGTTTTCAGTTGAATTTAATTTAAAAATAGAGAGTAATATTGACAAGTATCGTTAAAAAAACGTTGAGGATACTTTTAAAATACAGTAAAAAGTGATTGTTGATGCTTCTGTACCTTCTGGTTGAATTGCATTTAAGTACATTTTAGGATTCATATTTCTCGTTAAAAATTCAAGATGTCTAAAATTAAAATCGATATCGATTCTATGCTGGCAAAAGCAGGTGATTTTGGTCGATACCAAGTCTTTCTTATGTTCCTTTTCTCTATCGTCAATATCGTGTCTGCTTTTCATTACTTCTCACAAACCTTCATCAGCGTGGTCCCAGAACATTGGTGCAACAGTACAGAACTCCACGGTGTTGAACTGAACGAATTCACAGTGGAGAAGATTAGGGAATATTTGAAACCTTTGAAGGACATATCATGCAAGAGGTTTCGATGGGATGACCCAAGCGTTGAAGGACGTTGGTCCTTTGTCAACATCACTGAAGGAGATCCCATGCCGGCCTGGACGGCGGAGAAGTGCAATGAAGGGTGGATATATAATCGGGATAACGGTTTTGAAAGCATTGCCTCTGAGGTGAGTTGCACATTTATTTGTTGTATGTACTCTTTTGCTTATCAGTGAAACAGATTCTGTGTCATCGTGGATTCCATCTTTTCCTCGTTTTTAGAAATTATCTACAACATTAACGTATTTAGCAATTATTATAGATATCATTATTATCATTACTGGCGCCGACGCATGAAAAATCACGGGATAGTCTAATGTCTTGAAAAATAACTTACATTTTTGATAATGACAATTAAAAAAATTTCCTGTTAAAAATATTCAGTAATAGGTAGGGTACCATTGAACAGATTCTGTACATCGATGGTAAGCGATAAAATACCTACCTGCCTATATATAATACTTTTGTTTCAAGTAAATTAGTTTTATTCTATATTTGAAATGTGTATTTTTTTGTTTAAATTTTTAGGGTAAATCTTGGACAAGTAATTAATCAAACGCATTAGATTAACTAAAGATATTATAATATAAGTATATTTCTAATCGTCTCTCTTATTTGTCCACAAATAATCATATTCTAATTCAAATTGACAATATTTATTTTTGAAAGGCATTCTGAGGCGCATATTTTACAAATACTTTCAGCTTCAAATCCTACACTCTCAAATTAGGTCTTTCATATTTCGTCAGTCGTACAAACATCACACCATGTAAACCACATCTGTTTAACTCATTGTAACTACTTGTTAGCAATATAAACATTGACCTTTTACTGTGAATTATAACTCCAAATCTACTTGACAGATGTTTGGAGTGATATGTGTTTTCATAAATTGTTTAACCTTTTTTTTAATTTTAGATCCGACTACTATCAATTATATGGACCCTTATGCTAAGGCTGGTCAACTTAAAATCTAACACTGATGATTTTATAAAAAGTTAAAATTCATTAATTTCTAATCCTCTCCTTTATTATTGACAGTCTTGTCAATAATAAAACCACTTAATATGTTCATGAGTAAAAAAAAATTGATATAGTTACACTTTGAGATTCATAATTTAACTATCCGGCTTTAAGTTTTTGGTAGCGCTAACAACAAGCAAATGTGATGACAATGCAAGCTGAACTAGTCGTACAGCCAAACATCGGAATTTCGAAAAAAAAATTGTAAATCTTTTTGACTTCTACCATCAAGTAGAATCACCTCCCGAAGTTTGTGCACTTTACCGTGGACTCACTGTATATTAAATATTGTGCTGACTGTAAGGATATTAGTGTGATAAAAATAAAATAAAATTTCAAGAAATTTCAAATCCAAATTCCATTCCTTTTTTAAAATTTTTTTGTGCAAATATTAGTTTTTCACATTTGTTTGTCAAAAATACATAATTTTGGTGGCTTAGAGCTAAAATAATGTATCTCCAATTTTGGCCGAAAATGAGTGAAATATCTATATTCCAGTAAATTTTAACATATTATTACATCAAATGGGGTAGTTATGATTCTTTTGTTTGTTATACATAACGGAGATCTAATGCAAAAAAAATTTTTCGTCCTCGGCCAACCTCCGGATCTTCGTCAAAAATCCAAAAAACCGCAAACTTTTTTACTTGTTTTCAATTTTTGCCGGTTTGATCTCGACGGTTTGATTTTTCAGCAAATCACCTGCACATCGTTCAACATACCAAAAAATCTAAACTATCTGTTTGAAATGTTTACTGTATTACTACGGAAATGTACCAAATATATTCTATGTTTTTGAGTTCAAAAAATATTGCATCTCCCTTTCACCTCCGCGCAGCGCCATCCCAAAGACAATAGTAATAATATAGAGTAAATTCTCAAAGCAATTTATCTATAAGCATAGATATTGCATCTCCTTAAAAAAATAATATTTATCTTTTTGCTATAGAGAGTCCTAATCAAATTATTATGTTTATATCAGATGCAGACGTTACAATATAGAACTAAAATCTTATTTTAACATCACGAAATCTAATTCCACGGTTTGCAAATTTTCAATTTCAGTTTTCTCAATACTACGATGTATGGAGATGCACTATTTTAACCCTAAGCCATTTTAACTCTAATTGTAAGCAGTGATCTTGAGCGTTAATTTCCCGTAGGTAATTACGCGTAACTACCGTTTGATATTTGCCTAGACGCAATTTTCTGTATAGGAGTTGTAAATCAGCTGAACGAGGTCTGACAGACGTCTTTGTCACAAATGAATATATTCGTAATTGCATTTAGACATATGGATACGAAGCGAGGGCAAGTTCGGAGGCTAATATCAAATAATTACTGTATTTAATTCACTGAAGAATATAAATAAAACAAAAAATACATAAATTTTATTAAGTAATCACAAAAGAAAGATAAAGAAAGGAAGTCAAGGATGTCGAGATTGCATTTTTTTATCTTCATTTGTGTAAAGGTTTGCCATTGCAAATAACTGGATTTTTTAATGCAACACTGCACTGCTTAGATCCAATGAAAGAAATGCGTAATAAACACATGTCTGGGAATATGTATGAAAGAGGCAGCCTAGAAAGATGGAGACTTACCAGACAAAACCGGAAATATGTCATTTTTAAATAAACTTTTAGACGTATTGACTCTTTTCCAAAAAAAAAATATAAATTGATTTCGAAAGGCTGTTATTTTATCTAGTGAAGATATTTTTTTAAATTTTGCGAAAATATGTTTATTTTTAGTACAATAAGGTTTTACCGTAGGTCGTTGGCAGATTTGTTAAATTTTCAAACAAATTTTTTATTATACAACATACATTTCAAATCATATAATCATGCAGTAAAATAAATCAATAAATTTTTTGGGAAACCTATTTTTCAGAATTTTAATTTTAGTTCAAATAAAATCATAAAAAAAAGATCCGCGCCCTGGTTCTGTGACGAAAGTACTTTAGTTTGTCTATTTATTTACGGTCTTATAAACTAAAATATATTATTTTAAATTACATTTTTTGCTTAGACATTATTGAAAAATTATAAATACTTATGATCAAACAATAATTACATAAATAATATGATAATTAAAAATAATAATTTTAATTGTTTTATCGTCACGAGTTTGAGCATTTTTGAATGTGTGTATTTATCAAAGCAAATTTGGAATGAAATAAAATCGATATTGAGTCATTATGTTAAAATGCTGGTATGTAGAATAATTAATCTTTCTCACGAAACCGCCCTGTACCGTTGCAAGAATACAATCGCAAGATCATCATTCGACGAAATTTAAATTCTCGGCCGCTGGTTAATGGCTCTTAAGTAGTTGTGTCCAAGGGCGTCTTCCATTTGTACCAGTAACCTGTACATTATGCTGTAATTTGGTAGACGTGTACATTCTTCCCAAAAAAACTTAAATTACGATATCTTGACAAAGGCAAGATCGTTGCACAATTCAGCCCCACTTCGGGGAATGTTGTGAGGGTGTAGAAAGCGGATAGAAAGAGAATAGACAAGGGACGGTTGTAAAAACCTCATTATTCAGATATGTTCAATAAACACACGCAGAAGCAATATTTAACATCAGATTTATGAAGTCTTGAAGTGATGAATATTTACATAATTCATAAAATTTTAATTCATGGTGGAAATCCATATTAATATTATAACATTTCCACTAGTTTATTTTGACCGTTATTTTAATGAGCGACATCTTTGACTTTTCTTCAAGTCTTGGACGAATATTTTTTTTTTGAATAACTTAACTCATTAGTTATTCCTAAAAAATCGTAATGTAGTTGTTTTCACTGCGGTTAAAGTCAAATGATTTAGTGTTCGTCTTTCTATGTTACTATCTTGTCCAGAGTCTGTGGAATCCTTTTATTCTATCTTTTTGGCTGCACTTCTTGTTATTTTTAATATCTTCAAACCCTAATTAACTGGCAGATTTTTAAATATTGTATGTGTGTTTCACCTTGATGCACTGTCTGCGTTCCTGAACGATGGCTTTCAACTCTTTCCATTGCGTAGGTACTGTCAACTGATTCTTTCACCGAACAATGATGATCATGTATTGTGCCAAATAGTTTCATGAGGACTGCTAAATACCTTTCCTATGGTTTAGTTCAAAGGTAAAACAATATAAATAAATATTTTGCGACACTATAATCCCCCGTAGAAACGGCTGATTGTTTATCTCGTGTATTCTATTATCTAAAATTATCTTTGGTTTAGTTCAATCATATGCCAATTACCTTTAGGTAGAAGCTTCCAGAATAAAGAAATGACCAACATAATAATGTAAGGTAAGATTCACAATCAATTACAACTTATTAATGGGGCATTCTACTGCAGTAGTTAGTATGTAATTTTACACAACAATACCCGGGTCATCGACGATATGATAATAGTATGGTTTTTATTCGAATTACCATGAAACTGGTCAACTGCTAGTTAAGTACAAAAACCGCTTATTATATTAGATTACCTATTGTACCTTCCCATTAGTTGACAATTTTTTACAACCTTGGCAGTGACTTTCGCGTGGTACAAATGACGGAAAAATCATTCTCGAAGTTGATGTGATGAACATGTCGGTACTCAGAATTATGTTCAATATAAAATGAAATGTCTTACTGTTTGTTTGACATTCAGTAACAAAAAATAAGTCTCTCACCGTGATAAAGAAACCTTGTCCCTAAAATGTAATTTGTCAAAAGAGCAATGTCTTTCCTCATATTAGAATAATTCAAAAACAAAATTTTGACAACGTAACAAATATTTGGTTGATGGAAACAGATTAACTTTTGTTGTTGTTCTTTATAATGATTTTTTATGTGAATACTGGTCAAGAGTTCCAATAGCACCATCTTATACTATGCTAGAACATCTGTTCAGCCATGTAGTATCTTGAAAAAGTCGTGGCGATGATTGCAGCTTAAATTTTCGGGTTCAGCCATAACATTCCAAGAAGAACGGTCTATTAAGAAAGTTACGCTCTATATTAAAACCAAGCATTGCAAGATTTGCATAATTTTGATAAGACAATAACATCGACTGTACCGATTTTCCGTCCCTAATAACTTTGAGACATACCCGCCATACAGCGCTATTCCACGTGCCTAATTACAAAACAAAGCAGCATCTAATTCGCCGATTAACCATGCTCTTCATACCTTCAATAATATTTGTCACTCTAACACCGACATTTCGGATTAAGGAGCATCACACACATTCACACATACACACACACACGCATGCACACTACACACGTCACCGGGTAGTTACTAAATATACATACATACATCATAATATAAGACAATGCAAGGAAACATATCATAAGTTTCCACTGTGAAATATTTAATATTTGTAATTTTTTCATACGTTCATTCATTTCATCATACGGGTCGTACATTAACCACGTGATGGTTTTTAGCAACTCTTTAACTCCCCCCCCCCCCTGGTGATATGTGGTGAGGTTTTAGACTACCCCCCCCCCCCCCCACCCAAACCCAATATCACGTTTTTTTTTTAGTACAAAGTAAATTGAAATTTTCAGAATATTATTCTAAAATACAGGTATAATCTGATTAAATTTTGGAAAATTAAGCATCGTGATAAAAATGTCCAGACAGACATTAAGGTTGCAGGTTGTTTTCGACTGGCATAAAAATAATAAAGGAAGGTGTAAAAAAACATACATTTTTATTCTTTTTTGTGGTATATTTTTGTTTTGCATCAGGCCACAACTCATTAAATTCTTTCTGAACTACACTAGGTTTTTTCCCTTGTTATGCTCTGCAAATATCGATCACGCCAAGCATAACTTCAGTAACATCGGCATGAACTTAGCCAAAAAAATTCTTAAAACCACAAACCACAGGTAAAACAGCAGAACTCTCTTCATCCCACCCTTATCCTAGCCCCCACATCCACTAAAGAAATTGTTGACACAATACTCTCTATAAAAACAAATAGCGCTGCAGGTATTGATAAAATTTCACCTTACATACTAAAACACATAGCTCACTTTATTTCCACACCGTTAAAACATATTGTAAATCTAAGTTTCAAAAGCGGCTCCTTCCCTAATCAACTAAAACATGCAACGGTGATTCCAATCTATAAGAGTGGCGACAAAACAAATATCGAAAACTACAGACCCATTTCTTTGCTAAGTGTCTTATCAAAAATCATTGAAAAAATTGTTAAAAGTAGACTTATCTCACATTTGGAAACCCAGAAGATTCTCTCGCCCAATCAGTTTGGCTTCCAAAAAAAAATTAGTACAGAATCTGCGATCTTAGACTTGACTGAGAACATCACCAACAGCCTGAATGAAGGCGATTCCTGCCTAGCCATATCCCTAGACTTAGCCAAAGCATTCGACACGGTTTCCCACCCCGTTCTTCTGGAAAGACTATCTCAAATAGGCATCCGGGATTCAACTCTTAACTGGTTCTCCTCGTACCTAACTGGAAGATCACAAACCGTGAAAATTAACAACATAGCTTTAAGCAACCCTTTAACAATCCAATTCGGAGTTCCACAAGGAAGTGTTCTAGGCCCTATTTTGTTCCTCATATACATCAATAAACTCTGTAACCTACCCATAACCGGAAAAATAATATCCTTTGCAGATGACACTGTGCTTATAGCTCGACACAAAAATTGGAAAGGAGCATTCGACATAGCTCAATACGACATAGGTCTTGTAAAGAATTGGTTAGATGATAATCTCCTCACCCTCAATGCTGGTAAAACTAAATTCTTAACCTTCAGTCTATCTGCTGCAACCCAACCTTCTATCAATCAGAAAATAACAATTCACTCTTGTCCAAGTCCCTACTCTTCCTGTACTTGCCCAAATTTGGAAAAAGTATCTCATATAAAATACCTGGAGGTCCTAATTGATCACCATCTTCGTTGGGATCAGCACTTAGCCAGTCTAACTCCCCGAATTCGCAAGCTCTCTTATGTTTTTCGAACTCTAAGAAATATACTTACTCCTATAACACTAAAAACGGTTTACTATGCTCTCTGCCAATCCCAGTTAGCATATGGCATCATAATTTGGGGCGGCTGTGCTCTTAATTTTATTGATCCTCTGCAAAAAGCCCAAAAAACGATTTTACGTGCTATCAACAAGCGACCAACAAGATATTCCTCCAATAGACTGTTCACAAAATATAATGTCTTAAACATACGGCAACTTCATCTAAAATTTACACTAACACATTTCATGTTCAAATACAAGAAAAAAACTCTCTTACATCACAGTTACACCACCAGAACAATAACCAAACGACACTACAATGTTCCTACACTACGCACCACATCAGCTCAAAGACATTTCATGTACCTAGCTCCTAAAATGTTTAACCTTCTCCCCGAGAACCTAAAATCCGAAACCCAACCCCATATCTTTAAAAAAAATTTATCAAAATGGATCCTTACATTCAGTAACGATGATGTGTAAAACTTGCTATTTTAATTGAATTGTAATATAATTAATACATCTTGTAACTTAAACTATTTAAATGAATTGCATAAGTTAATGACTGTACACTGTACCTACCCAATCTGTAAACTTCATCCACCATAACACAGGGACATCCCTAGCATGGCGGATGAATTAACACAATTTTTTTTGTTCATTGTATAAACTTCTTTTAATAAATAAATAAATAAATAAAATAGGTCTTTATACAGATCTTCTAGTTTAGACGTTGTAACATTTTTTTAAGGTAAAACATAAGCGCCAAATATTTACGCATGTATTCGGCGTCAAAATCACAGATTTACTGGCGACTAGTGAGCCGAGCGGATGTCGCAACGCACGGGAAAATCGTTGCCTGACAATGATGAGTCAAGGCTACGCGCCGCTGTTTGGTTTAAAAATCGTGCGTTCAACGAAAAATTAATACACATGATATCTCATTATATCCCCCCCCCCCCCCCCCCTCCCTCCTTGTGATATTTCGTGATTTTTTTCCGAACCCCTCCCCCCCACTTTCGAGCCTCACGTGATTAATGAACGACCTCATAGTAACCAATTTATTGTCATAGTAACTAAAAATTAAAATAAATAGATAACATATGGACATCGAGGACATTGAAATTGATAACTTTACAATATCGGGGTGATAAGCGTAATCACCGATGATTTTATACCGTTTTCAAGAGCACGGCCGCAATATTGATTGCCAGACCGATATTGATAGGGAATAAATAAGAAATCGATATACGCTGGTAACACTCGCGGATCTACCTATGGATTTACATTCCTTAACGTCGAACTGCTATGTAATAATAAAAAACACTAATAATTAGACCACTTATAATTGAAATAATAACTTTAATACATATTGGCACTTGGCGTTTAATTTTTTAGACTAAACGGAAGTTAATTAATTAATGAGGTCTTAAGTCATATTTTAACCACTTTGTTTCTTCCAAGATTCAACTGAATAAATTGATCGCCTTTTAGATGAACTAATTAAGTTTACGGACCGCGTATACGATTTCTTTCAATTCTAAGAGCTTCGTTATTCGCCTCCATTCATTAATCAGCCAGTTATTTTGCATAACGAACGACTTGATTCAAAATGTTTTATAGATCGATAGCTTAAATGACACTCAAGAGGCCGCGCTAAAATTTATCAATCATGGGTCGGAATATCTCTTATCAATCGTTTACCGTGTTTGCAAATATTGATAACTGACCAAAGTGACCAAGGATGATGGATTTAGTCATTATCGTATTGATATATGGTTTTATCAATCGTCCGTGCTAGACCTCCTGGTTTCTAGGCTAAATCTATTGGTTCCATGATAATTGATCCGCTGACAGTTGGCTCCCGGCATACTTATGTACGACTAGCTGGTACCCGGCATGCGCTGCAATGCATTCAAAGAAATAAATTGATTCTCCCTGCATGTACTAAACCGTGCGTCCCCGTTCATCTCCTGAGTCCCCTTCCCCTCCCACGTTCCCCTACCACCTTCCCCGCCTTTTCCTCCCTCGTCCCCCTCTCACGAACTCCACCTCCCCGTTCCCCTCCCCCTCCTGCCTTTCCCCCTGCCGCCAAAATATATGAAAAACTCATATTTTTATTTATACAAATTTCATAACTCCAGAGCTCACCATTATTTATAGCCTATTCGCTGGCATGCACACAACGACTCACCAAAGTTTCATTGCAATCGGATGAACGGTATGGCAGCGCATAAAATACGAACAAACAAATATTGAATTTTATACATATGATGATATGCAATCGGTTTAGGGATAATACATTATATCTAATTAAGTATATTAACTCCGAAGGGATGTGCAGAGAGGATGTACCGCCGAATAACAAAGTACATAACATATTTTCATTCAAATGCATCAAGGAAAAATCTGCTTCTTTATACGCTGTGTACACCAGAGCATTAAGTACAAAAAACGACCATTCATATAAATTCGTTTGATATTCATACAAGCTTATTATTAAGGGTATTTTAGATGTCGATTTTACGTTTGAAGTTGGTAAATAATGCACAAAAACATATAATTTGGTATTAAATATCATTTCGGGGGGGGGGCTATTGTCGGCGGATCGACAACTGTCGGGTCACCAAATCTATTGCCTCATGTAAGTCCATATTTTTGGTGCATGAACCTCGGATAAGTTACATGCTTGCCCATGTAGATAAACATGAGTTAACATAAACATTTTATGATTTTATCATTGAAGGAGAAGATAACACTTATAATCTAAATGAAAATATGAAAGAAAACAAGACACAGAAAAATAGAAAAAGTCAATGGTCGCAACTGTTATTATTATTATTGTTTATCTTCTGCTTCAATGATATATTACGTTGATGGGAATAACCGTCAAAAGTTATAAAAAGAGAGTTTTTCTTATAAAAATTGAATTTTATGATTTATTTGTGAGGGGTCCAAACACCAGAAGCCTAATCCAAGATTATCCACCCATATTGATACTAATACTAAATGCGAAACTGCTCGAGTTTGTTTGTGACGCTTTCACGCGTATAACGATAAAACGATTTGAAAAATTCTTTCACCAATAGAAAGCTAAATTATATGCGAGGACTATAGGCTGTATATAATGGTAAGCTCTGCAGGTAGGTACTCAGCCCCCTACCTACTGGTCGGCTGCTGCTCCAGAAAATTCAAAAGTTTGAATATGATTTATTTTTTTTGGACAAGCTTATGTTTTGGAATAAATGTCAGATGAGAGTTCCTGCATTCAAAATATAATTCCTAATGATTATAAAGACTGTATAATAAATAGTGTAATTTTTTATTATATTTACAAACTTCCACACATTTAAATAAAAATAAAACTCTAAACATCCGAAATGTTTGTAAGCGCATAAATTCCGAAAGACTGCACCAAATTGGATAATTCTTTTTTTCTTTGAGCTCTAGCATTATGAAATTTAGGTGGCACGCGAGCTCTCTGAAAACTGAATGTACCGGGAATGAATGTATGGAATGTGGGAGGGGGTGGGGGAAGGGGAGAGGGGGATACTTGATAAGTGCAAGCGCTACAGTAATTTCCCCTAATACCATGCGAGCGAAGCCGCGGGAAAAAGCTAGTACCTAATAAATGTTTTCTTTGTTTCAGCTTAATTGGGTATGCGACAGTGACTGGAAGCCAGCGCTCGGTCAGTCCACCTTCTTCATCGGCTCCGTGCTCGGATCCTTGTCTATGGGCATCCTGTCCGACTGGATCGGCAGACTGCCTGTGCTCTGCATCGCCAACGCGCTTGCCTTCATGGGCAATATGGCCACTGTGTTCGCCAATTCACTGCCCACCTTCGCCACCTGCCGATTGCTGTCTGGGCTGGCGACAGACACCAATTTTGTGATGATGTACATCATTGGTGAGCATTAGTTTTAAAATCAATTTTGGTTACCGTTTTCTTGTCTTCTTCTTCTTCGGTCGTTTTTCATTTAGGAGGTTTGCTAACTGTGCTATCTTCACCCTCAAGCCTAGAACAATCTTTATATATAAAAATCATTTGAGAAATATTGGTGGAGTGTTGTCTGGGCCAGCGGTTTTTTCAGTGTCTAAGGAAAGTAATTTCTGTTTGCAGAAATTTCACAGTTCACTTTCGTGTGATTTGGCAATTTGTTAAGTGTGTGGTCTTATTAAATCATATTTGTTTGTTTCTTTGTTCGTATGAAATGTGCTGCCATACCGTTCATCCGATTGTGATGAAACTTGGGTGATATGTTGTGCGCATGCCCGCGAAGGTTATAGGCTATATATAATGGTGAGCTCTGGCGTTATGAAGTTTGTATAGATAAAAATGTGCGTATTTCATATATTTTAGCAGCAGGGAGGAAAGGGAGAGGTGGGGCTCGCGAGGGGAGTGTCGAAGGAGTGGGAAGATGGGGAAGGTGGAAGAGGAACGCGGGAGGGGAAGGGGACTCGGGAGGTGAACGGGGACGCACGGGAGAGAACATGCAGGGAGAATCAATTTAATCATTTGAATGATATTGCAACGCTTGTAATATATACATAAGCAGCTCCGTACGTCTGATGGACATCGCTTCCGTTCCCAAAAACAGATTTTTTTTCTGTCAGCATTTTTTCAAAAACAAACTCACGATCGTATAAAGCCGGTTGTAAAGAGCTAGATAGTATTAATATCCTAGCGTCTGTACGGTTGAAATTTAAGAACCTGACTTCGAGTACATCTCTGACGCCGCGCCGTATGGAAATCATCTGTGTACGTGAAGTGCGTATTCCGCGAAATATACATTTTATTCATATAAATGCATTACATTCGATTCGAGGTAAATTCGCTGTTTATGAACGTATTTCAAAATTAAAGACTGTTTTTGAAAGCAGATGAAAGACTCCATCAGATTTTCATATTACTAATCAATATAAATTTTTTTACATGAGCTCCACACAGGAGGCCCTGAGGGCCTACGTCATCTTTTTTGTTTTTTTAAGGAAAGGAGGAGAATTCTGGGAAGGAAAAGGGTTTAAGGGGTGGGTAGGAATCTAGGGTTCAGTGTGTCCTGGTCATCCTCCTCCAAGACCTAGACAAAGCTCACCCCATGAACCCGGGCACCATAAATTTAGTAGTCAGTAGTAGCATTTTAGTCAAGTAGCGAGTATACTTGTTACTCGACTAACTATTTGACCAATGTGAAAAAGCCTTAAGAGTAAGAGTCTACTCGAAATTCGTTTTTATTGATGATTTTTAAACACTACCGATAGAAAAAATATTATTTTTATTGATGATTTTTAAACACTACCGATAGAAAAATATTATTTTTATTGATGATTTTTAAACACTACCGATAGAAAAATATTGTTTTTATTGAATTGTAAGTTTGTGCAGCGCCCTTGAGGTGATTTTTCACAAAAACGGCGCTATATAAATCATCCAATTATTATTATTATTATGATTTTTAAACACTACCGATAGAAAAATATTGTTTTTATTGATGATTTTTAAACACTACCGATAGAAAAATATTGTTTTTATTGATGATTTTTAAACACTACCGATAGAAAAATATTGTTTTTATTGATGATTTTTAAACACTACCGATAGAAAAATATTGTTTTTATTGATGATTTTTAAACACTACCGATAGAAAAATATTGTTTTTATTGATGATTTTTAAACACTACCGATAGAAAAATATTGTTTTTATTGATGATTTTTAAACACTACCGATAGAAAAATATTGTTTTTATTGATGATTTTTAAACACTACCGATAGAAAAATATTGTTTTTATTGATGATTTTTAAACACTACCGATAGAAAAATATTGTTTTTATTGATGCTTTTTAAACACTACCGATAGATTATTAGATAGCCATGAAAGTGCACGCGCGTGCTAATTTATTGGCAAGTAAGACAATAACCATTTTTTAAGAATTATTACCAAAAAAACGTCCTGGCAAACAACTGACAGTGTTTTTGAATATTTTAAATCACTTCTCAAATAGACACCTAACAAACACAGGTGTTTTACTAGACTCTATAAACCCAACAGGTGCCAACCGATGTGCAAACATTAGGTTCATATTAATCAAAAAATATAAAGAACTTAATAAATTTTATACGCTATCTTTATCAGATATGCTTCAAAACTGTGATATTATAATATTATAGAAATAAAACACATGCGGCCGTTCGTGTTTAAAATATTAGCAGTGTAAGCAATTTCATACTAATGCGTTCTGCGTAAATCACTTGCCTTGCATTCCTCTCACAAAATAAATAGTTTAAAGTCAACAAAATAAGGCATTACCAACTGTATCCATGTGACTCTAACACTAATTCACAGTAATGTCATTAACCCTACTAATAAAGTAATAAATAAATCTCAAAGAGTCATTTCAAATTTCATGGAGATCATTGGCCGTGGTCTGGTCTGGACCTTGGAAGGTTATAGGTTCAAAATCCTGAAATGAAGAAAACTAATGAAACTAAATAATAATTTGGGAGTTTTTCATTCAACCACAAGTTGAAATCGAGTATGAGTACACAGGTTGTAATAGGGCGTATCGGAAAATCTTTAACCAGTGATTTCTGTGTTTAATTACAGTAAAAAACTTAGAAGTGAGTATTCATATGGAAATTTAAATAATAATCATTGTTTATTCCAGATTGCACGCAAGGGTAGTGCAATGCAATACATTCCATATTTTGAAAAAACAAACATTAGATAAAGTAACAAAATAACAAAAATGTTAAACACAAAATTGAATGCAAGCAGCCGTTTATGAGGGTATTTGACCGTCTCCCGTCTCCAGGGGACCATCAGGAGGGACCCCATCCAGGCAACTACGGCAGTGATGATTGTATTCGTCGATTAGTGTAGAGTCTGCGCCATAAGCATCCCTTGCGGTGGCGGAGAAGTATGCTTAGGTACATTTCCGTAGCGCTGCAATATATCCGTAGGCGGAATAGTTGGCGATAAGCATTATTGTAGGCGACTTTTAGGATGTTAGGCGACTCGCAGAATGTTCAGCGCAAGATAGTTTTAGTTTTAGTGTTGTATGGAAGTGTATGGAGCGACATACGCTGAGACGTGCATGTTTCTCGTACATTTCACAACTGCGCTGAACATGCTGCGCGACCGATGTCTCAGCGTACTCCCATCCTTAAACTAGAGTAACTGGGATGCAGTAAAATCTGTTGACAGTTTTGGCGTATGCAACATCGGGCAGAATGCATAGAAAAGTTATTGCAAAAGTGAAAACACCTTGTCAGCATAACTGCTCGCTTCTTTAAGGTCGTTTGTGACAATATGTCCCAGGTACTTTACGCTATGACTAACATCCATTTTCTTTCCATCTAGCTATAAGGGTGTCTGCATGAGTTCATTTTTACATTATTTAAAACGATCAAACAAGATGATGATTTTTTGTAAAATTTTCACATATCTGGAGTCATTTCTTTAGTTCGTTTAGTAATGGTGCTAGAAGAACCATATCATTGTGTAAAATTATGCAAAAAAACCAAAAAAATTTCACCGGACACCAAAATTCCATCTGCAAATTTTATTTCAAGGAATATCAGGAAGCGCTGGTTAAAATTTATCGGGTTGTGCACATATTGAGTCACTTGTATTAATCGTTCGAGATTTAGGCCCTTGTGAAGTACCACTAATCAGAATCGAAGAGTTGGTTGTTTGAAATGGCAGAGGCTAAGTTTTTCGAAAACAAATCTGATTTGCTTTCCAAAGATTTTTTCCCATTTCTTTCGCCAATAACTTATCTCCACTCACTAGATAGACATTGTGAAAGGTTTTAGAAATATTTAACGCTTTCTTCACAGCAAAACGCTTTGTCTTTTTTAGACTAGAAACTCTTATAATTGAGAAAGAGTATGTAAGAAAGTCAGAAGGGTGATTTTCTATCATTTGTGTTATCTTCTGCGTTAGGACAACGTTACGAGACAATTAAGACATCGGAAGGCATCCGTCGAACGTTATCGGCTGTCAAATTTCTGAGATGTTCCATGACTTGTCTATCTATGCCTGTCGTGCATGAAATATATTAATAACCTACTTAAAAATACGAATCTTTATTTATAATTTTTTAAACTACTTACAAATAATAAAAGACTTTATAAATGACTATCAGTTTGTTGCATTATTTTGATGTTTATACTCGATGACATTCGATTCGCAAATTTTCCTGCGACTGACATCTCTTAACTACTTTTAAAAGTTGGAGTCTTAACACAGGCTCAGTATTTAGCTCGTTATTGCGATACGGAATACTGCATTTAAGAAAGCTGTCAATGTGTGTCTTATACGGCCGAATTAACACGCGTTAAAGATACAGAATCACCCTTCAGGAGACAAATAATGTCAGATCTCTTATGCTCTCAAAATTTCTCTGTTTTTATAAGGTATATAGGTTTGCCCCCCCAGTTTAACTACTAGTTAAACTGGGCGGGCGAACCTATTTACTAGAGACATCTCTTGGATGATTCTATAAACATTATGAGCTACTATCACTAGTTCCATCTACGTTTTGTAGCTCGAACTATCGCAGTGGTCTAAGACAATTCTAATCCCGCCCTTCCTTCCAGTGATGGAGTACGTCCGCCCCAGTATGAGGACCTTCGGGCTAAACCTCTGCATCGGTGTCTTCTACTGCCTGGGCTGTGTGACGGTGCCGCTTATAGCCATCTCGCTGGTCTACTGGAGACGCTTCCTTCTGGCCACCACACTTCCTCTGGCGCTCGTCGTGCTGTACTACTTTGTGGTAAGTGCTTCACCAAAAATAAGTGTGTACGTTTGTTCATTTGTATGTTGTTGTGGAATGTTTATGTAGAAACTTAAAAGTGTATATTTATATCCTAATTTACATTTCGTTTGTCTTTGAAATTTGTTTGTACCTTCCGTTACCGGTTCAAGTTAAAATTATTTTTTCGAATGTGTTTATGTTTATTTGGACGCATTACATACTGTATTTTATGCTATATATATTGTATTTCAAACTGAATTATGCGCTATACAGTGGACCCGCGGTAATCCGGCCCCTGGCTAATCCGGCGCCCCCTGTAATCCGACATGCCTGATGATTGGACAGGTTGTAACTACTTGCACGCGCCACCACTATTGTGCTCGACAGCTCGACGCGTATTGTTTCAGTTTTTACAAGGAAATAATGAAAAAAGATGACTTTGTGGCTAGAAAGGGATGGCTAGAACGTTTGAAAGGTCGTCATGGCATACGTTTAATGACCATTACGGAAGACAAACTTTCACCTACACCTGGATGTAAAGTGAGGAAAGGACGATACTGAGAGTGTCTTCGACTCGTGCCGCAATTTAACCTAATATTAATTTAAACGATTAAATTGTGAAATAACACAGTTCAATCAAATTAAATTTACTTATGCACGCAGGGAGTTGAACCCGTGACTTTCGGAATGCTAGTCGGTGGCCGATCTGGTGGGCGATATTGCTCTTTTTGGAAATCACCGATTTAAAGTGATATATTAAAGTGATTTAAGTGATATATAGATAATAGCATTTTTATATATGACATTATTTTGCCTGTTTACAAAGCTTATCTACTTAATATAATTTGCGAAAAATCAATTTTACGGATGTACCTGTCATTTATAAATTTTAGCAAATTATTTTTTGCCAATTTTTTTTATTATAAAGATAAACATTTCCGTTAACATTTGTCATGTGGGCATTAAATTGACAACTGCCGAAATTGCTCCGTTTAAGGTCAGCATATTGCAGTAATATACATGATGAGTCCGATTCGAGCCGCGGTCAACAGTGGTTGTGTGTACCTTACCTATTGCTTAGTGCCGTTCGCCCGTTCCCGTGCCTCATACAGATAAGAGATTATTGTTACATTTTATTTAATTCTGTTTATCGTATACTTATTTGTTTGCATTCCTACTTACGGCTAATCCGTTTTTGTTTGTGCAGTCAATGAAATAGACTGCGTATTATTTTTTCAGTTTAATTTTTAAAAGTTAAGTTTTTTTTTTATATAATGGAGGAAGACGAAGATAGACCTCCCGACCCAGGATCGATATTAGATTTTTCTGATTCGGAATCTAACACTAGCCAGGCTTCTATTACGCTTCCATCTCGTAAACGACGACCATCGCATAGCCTTCACATCCCATCGAAAGTTAAATCTATACCGCCGATTCAACAAACCTCGACCTCTAACGACCTTAACCCCAATAGTAACACCCAGACAAGTACTTTAGCTAGTGATAATACAAAAAGTACTGACTTACTTTATCCTGCTTCCGCTTCCGGTCCTTTTATCGTAATTGTTCAGAGAACTGAACAAGGAAAACTTATTCATCCTTTAGATTTTGGAAAATTCTTATTTGACTCAAAAAATAATATCCTTGGTATTGTTAATGGTTCAATTAAACCGGAAGGGCGATATAAATTATCTATCGAGTTTAATACTGCCGCTTCCGCAAATGGATTTGTAAAAAAAATTGACTCGCTCTCAAAACATAAATATAAATCGTTCATCCCGTCATTTAACCTTACGAGAATGGGTCTTGTTCGAGGAATTCCCACGGATATCCCAGAGGCTGAAATTGTTGATGCTTTGAATAATTCCCAAGGAACCCCGAAAGTAATAAAAGCACGTCGACTGAACTACAAGGATTCTACTGATGGAAACAAGATCTGGAAACCTTCCCAATCTGTTGTTGTTACATTTGAGGGACAATCCCTTCCGTCTCGTGTGTTTATTTATTATACCTCGCTTCCCGTCGAAGTTTATAAATTTCCAACTGTTCAATGCTTCAATTGCTGCCGGTTTGGACATACAAAATCCGTATGCCGCTCCCCTCCACGTTGTTACTTTTGCGGAGAAAATCACCCATTTGATCAATGTCCAAAATCTTCCAATAATCCCATTTGCATTAACTGTTCGGGTGCACATACCGCGGTCAGTCTAGCCTGTCCGGAATTGACAAGACAGAGGAACATAAAACATAAAATGGCTACCGACAACATTTCGTACTTCCAGGCCTCAAAGTTATTCTCTCCTGCGAAAAAATCTTTCGCAGAGATGACATCGTCCTCAGCTCCTTTCCAATCAACCACCTTTTTAAATTCAACGTCATCTTCTCACAGAGAAACCATTCTCAAGCCAGTCAAACCCAACCCAAAATATACTCCTTACCTTGATAAAAAACAATTGAATAATATTTTGACCAGCCCGAATGGGAATGCCAAATCTCGGACCCCCAATGGGTGTGCCATTAATAGTAATACATCCCCTCCTGCTCTCCCCGAAATATTGAATAATAATTCTTTTATACAAACTTTAATTACCCTTTTAATTTCTATCCTTACAAACAACAATACTGTACCGTCCAACGCTGCCGATTACATTAAATCTTTATTATCTTGCCTCCCCAATGACTTCGAAACTGAACAAAATTCTTCAGTGGAACAGTAGAAGCCTCTTCGCTAACAAATCTGACCTAATTCAATTACTCGACGAACACGACGTTTCAGTGGCCGCCATTTCTGAAACGTGGTTAAAACCCTCCTTTCACTTAAGAATTCCGGGTTATTATTGTCTCAGACACGACAGACCGGATGGTAAAGGCGGCACGGCTCTGATAATCCATAATTCTATCCCGTTTAAACAAATTAATATACATACTCCCTCCGACGATATCCAGATAATAGCAGCTGTCTTATCTGATATCACAATATTATCAATATATATTCCTCCCTCTACCACTTTTATTGAAAATGAATGGGCACCAATCTTAACCCAGATTTGTTCCCCTTTTATGATCCTAGGAGATTTTAATGCACATTCCCCTTCTTGGGGTAGCAAAATAACAAATCGTTCTGGCCGCAATCTTTTAGATTTTATTGATACCCATAACCTATGTTTTTTAAATGACGGATCTCCAACCAGATTCACCCCCCCTCATCAACGGAAAAGTGCTGTTGATTTATCTCTTTGTTCATATTCGTTAGCATCTAAATGCTCTTGGGACATCCTAAACGATCCCCTCTCTAGTGATCATTTTCCAATTATAATCCGATTCCAACATCAATCTAACACTTATCCTCCACCAGTTAAAAATAATCTCAAATTTAGAATAAATGATGCGAATTGGAGCACTTTCTCTTCTGAACTAGATAACCTTATTAATTTAAAAAAAAAATCGTCCCCGGGAGACATCAGATTGCAATGTGAGACGTTTCCCTCTATGGTTATAAATGCAGCAGAAAAATCCATCCCGAAACGCAATGCGAACATTAAAATAAAACACTCTAATCCGTGGTGGGACGAGGAATGCACTCGCTCCGTCAACTCTCGTAAAAAAGCAATTTCCTCTTTTCGTAAGTGTATGACACTAGAAAATTTTTTATCAGTTAAAAAAGCCCAGGCAGAAACCAAACGAATTTTGAAAAATAAAAAACGCGCTGGATGGCGGAAGTTCTGTGAGAACCTGTCTCCGGAAACTCCCCAATCTTCAGTTTGGTCTAGCTTAAAAAAATTCGGATCATCGTATTCTCCGCCGAGTACCAAGCATATATCAGAAGAAATTCTTATAGGATTTGCGGATAAAATAGCCCCCCCATCAGTGGCCGGATGTGAAGAAATGCCTTCTATTAAGCCATATCCATCTCACTCTAACTGGCTAGATGCTCCTTTCTCCATTGATGAGATGAAACTAGTAATAAGAACCCTTTCTGACTCTGCTCCGGGTCCCGATGGAATACTTAATAGTTTCATTAAATCATTTTCTGATATGGCGGTTGAATATTTCTTATCTCTTATTAATAATATGTTTGAAACAGGACTAATTCCGGATGATTGGAAAACTCAAAAAATCATTCCCATTTTAAAACCTGGAAAAAATCCATCTGAAATTTCGTCTTATCGGCCTATTGCTCTTTCATCATGTTTGATGAAAGTAGCGGAGCGTTTGATGAAGAACAGATTAGAGTGGTTTGTTGAAAGTCAAGATATTATCTCACCAAATCAGTATGGTTTTCGGAAAAAGAAATCTACAATGGATAATTTAAGTTTGTTCACAACTGATATCCGAGTTTCCCAATCCCTAAATTCTTATACATTGGCCACATTCCTTGACCTTTCATCAGCTTACGATGATGTTTTACTGAATGTTTTGAAAGAAAAGCTAATTAAAAAACAAATCCCCCCGAAATTAGTCCAATTTATTATTAATTTACTCTCAGATAGGTCCATTATTATTGAGTCTTCCTCTAAATGCTTAAGGCGCAAACTATGGAGAGGTTTGCCCCAGGGTTCTGTTATTAGTCCTCTGTTGTTTAATATTTATATAAGCGACCTAGACTCAGTAATTCCTTTTTCTATCAAGCGTCTTTACTTTGCGGATGATATCCTTATATATTTGTTACATAAAAATATTATTCTTGCAGCTAAGGAAATGAATTTGGCTTTACAATATATTAAAAGCTGGTTGTCAATAAATGGGATGAATCTGGCGGCATCTAAAACAAGGGTCGTGGCTTTCACGCGCAAAAGAAAAATTCCCCAATTCTCAATTTCTTTTGATAATGTGCCTCTACAAACCGCTACTCAAATCAAATTCCTTGGTCTTCTTTTGAACCATAAACTTTCCTGGCTTCCACACATTCAGATAATTTCTACAAAGTGTGAAAAGGGACTTAATATGATGCGAGCAGTTTCCAGAGTATGGTGGGGATCTCACCCTACCACTCTTAAATTAATGTATAATTCCCTAGTTCGGAGCCACTTGGATTATGGCTCATTCCTTTTTGACCCACTCCCTAAATATCTAGATAAGAAAATGGAAAGAATTCAATCAAAAGCCCTCAGAATGATTATTGGAGCTATGAAGTCTTCTCCAATTAATGCTCTTCAGGTGGAATGTGTGGAGCCTCCATTATATTTCAGAAGGCAATTCCTTGCCAATAAATATATTTTCAAGGCTTTATCGTTATCACATCATCCTATTAAACAAAGTCTTAATAGGTTAAGTGTTAATTTGAATTCTAACAAAAGATTGAGAGAAAAACAATGTTTTCCTCTCTTAATTAAAAGTTTTCATCTCTATAATTCTCTATCATCTTCCCTCCAATATCTTCAAGAAGTTCCCAATCTTCCTATATACAATATTCCATTTAAGGCAATCACTTTTATGCCAAACACAATAACATCAGTCTTTCAGAAGAATATTTTATCTTCCCCAAATAAATTTCAAAATGTGGATGATTGTTTTAAAAGCATAGTGGCTTCGAAATTCCCTGGATTTTCCATCCTTTTCACGGATGGTTCCAAATTTGAAAATAAAAGATGTGGAGCATCTATATATAGTCCAGAATTCAACATCAATCTCACTTATAAATTACCGAAAGAAGCTTCCATATTTTCAGCCGAATGCTTTGCAATTGAACAAGCGCTAAATCAAATCCAGGTTCTCAACATTCATCGAACCTTAGTATGTACTGATTCGCTAAGTGCTCTAACTAAAATTAGGTCAAATATTTTACGTTATCCGGAAGACAATATTATATGTAAAATAAAAAATCTTCTCAAATCTCTTAGTGAATCTGGGTTTGAGACGATATTGGCCTGGGTCCCTGCCCATTTGGGTATCGAGGGTAATGAGATGGCCGATTTTCTCGCCAAATCTGGTTCAGATTCCGGAACTATCCCACTAAATTTTAGAATTCCTATATCCGATGTCTTTCCGATTCTTAAATCTAATATGACTCGTGCCTGGGAAGAAAATTGGGCAGTCTCCAAAATAAGAACTGGATCTTTCTATGCGGGAATTCAAAACCATATCCCTGCTAAGCCATGGTTCCACGGTAAAAAACTTTCAAAACGATTCATTTCATGTATCTCGAGAATGAGAATTGGCCACTGTTCAATTGCATCTCACTTGTCTAGAATTAGAGTTTTAGATGATCCGTTCTGCCAGTGCGGTGTGGAAGAGGAAACCCTCGACCACGTTTTCTTTAACTGTAAAAACCATTCATCTTTCAAGAACATATACCGCCGGCTTATTAAAATCACACACCAGTCCCCGCTTAACATTTCATACCTTTTATCTCTTAACAATTCTCGTGTTCATACAGCTTTATGTAAGTTTATTAACCTGAATGAATTCAATATTTAATTTGGTTTTAGTGATCTAAATGAGTCCAATATTTAATTTGTTTTATTATTTTCCCATTAGATTAACCGAAATTTCTTATCCATTTTAAATATTACCGGCACAAAGCACTCTCTCCAGGGTGAATTGCCTTAAACCAAAAAAAAAAAAATATACATGATATTGACATTGACATCTAAACTAAGGTATTATTACCACGGTGGTACTTGTTACGTAAGTGTAACATTTTTTGAAAAAACCCCGATAAATGTAATTTAGATAAATAAATTGCTGAGCATTACTGATTATGATAATATTCAATCGTGTTTATTTGTTAATACGAGTATAAATTATGATTTAAATTCTATCAAAAACTGTCACAAGTTACCATAAATTTGTGTAATAGTTCAGCCCCATTAATAATCACGAGATAATTCCGACTAATTTTGAAAAATATTATTTAATTTTTTTTTTTAAGAAAATATTAGCGATCCCCAAAACAAAATTTGAGAGAGAAAAATCAGAAAAGGTCGCATCTGGAATTGAAGCCAGGCCTTGCCGGGGCTTTGATCTCAACACTGATCTAATTATTATATAAGCTTTCATAGTACAGACACGTTTTAAACATTGGTCGTTCGAAGTACACCGGTAAAACCAAATACGACACAAGCCCCTGTAAAAGAAAGAATGAAACATTTAGAAACATTTTTTTACAGGCAATTTCGTGCTTGTAAACTTGGCCACCCTGACAAATCGGCAATCGCCGAGCACTTAATCGAAACCGGCCATTACTTTGGATTTGTTCCTGAAGTCCTGGGAAGACCCAAAACGTACAGAGCACGCCTAATTACGGAGGCAATTGAAATCCATAAAAACCCCATTAACATTAATAGAGACGACGGGGCTAAGCTCAATAGTTCTTGGTATCCAGTAATTGACGGCTACACCAAAGCTAAACGCAATAAACCATGCTGAATTTTTTCTAACACCAGCTCGTAGAGAAATGGAGCTGGCAAATCGGTATCGCTTCGACATACATAAGTAAACACTTTCACCAATATCATTTGCTCATCTGCCCTGATGATGGACACTGTAACGCTGTCCGAAACGTTAGCTAAAGAAGGAGGTAGCGAAACACGGCATAACACTCCAAAAATAAATAACAAGAAAATTTAGAAACATTGATTTCAATCTGATTCCATTTATAAGAATAGTTTCTGAGGAACTCCCAAGTGCAAAACAAATAATTTTTACAAGAAATATTAATATTTCTTTCAGCAAAATAACTGGCATAGAATATGAAAAACGATAAGAAAAAAAATATATACAAAAAAATGGCATAATCACCTAAGAACATAAATTTATTTTTGAAAACTGTTCTGCCTGTTATGCTACTTATATAATAAATAAACTGTAACTTTTTTTGTTAACAATGTTTATTACGAAATAAATAAAACTTAGATTAAAGTGCAAGTTTTAATAAAAATAGCTATTCTTTTTTTTTCAATAATTAGTGAATAAGTCTATTTTTCTGTATATTTATGTTCTTTAATTTGAATGTCCATGTTAATGGTAGTATTCAAGACAGTATTTAATGTATACAACTCACGATAATACTCCGTTCTTAGACACGAGTTAGCCATTAAAAATATGCGTTAAGAAAATGGAGAAAATGTTGGTAGTTTTTAGTCGAAGTACGATAAGGTTGAATATATGACCGCAGGGGATAGGGTCGAATTAGATCAGTGGCTAGAACAGAGCCCCGGTAAGGCTAAGGTACTTGGTTCAATTCCTAGATGCAACCGTATCTTTTTCTATTCCAAATTTTCGTGTGAGAGTCGCTAATATTGTCTTCAATGATTAAATTATACTAGTTCAATATCGGATCGGATACGGATAATATAATTAGTTGGGTATCTACGTACGAACGGATTTAAGATGAAGTTAAACGTGAAATCCTATTTAGATTCAACTTTACGACGAATCGGTTTACAGTTTGAACATCAAAAAATATGCTACGGATAAATTGAAGCTTTTACTAGTTTTTCTTTGTATTGGAATTACAATAAAATTATTATTTACATAGCAAAAAAATTAAGCATAAACCACTAAAAAAATGTTTTTGCATGACTTAACTATTAAATAATATAAGAAACAATTTAAAAAATACCCCTTTATGGCTAAGACTATTTTTGGGGTTTTGAATGTTCTAACTTTTTTCATTCTTATAAAATTATGCACAAAATAAATAAAAACCACTTTTTCGCTTACTTGCCTCGTGCAAATACGACGCGCGATTTTAAATTTTGTATTCCTCTTAAGACTTGTCATCCCGAATTTCTACCAATTTATGACATACTTTGCTTGAAACCTTCAAGTTTTTAAAACCTTAAAAAAATAAACCTTAATCTTGATGATAATATCAATAAATTTGCCATGCCGAAACGGTAGTTATATGAAACTAGCAGTTAAAAACCAGCTCCGCAGGTTTTTGCTGCTAGGCCCTGTAGGTGGTTTTTTCTTTTTTTTCTATCATTTTATAAATCAAATAGGAACTGGTTCCTAAAATAGTCCATTCCTCGGATCAGTCGGATCCACTGTAATCCAGTGATAGATAGTCAAAGCGGGACAAAGTAACCGGGACAGACAATGACGTCATATGTAATATATAGCAGCGTGATACTGTTATTCATAAATAAGTATTACCGTCAATCTTTCCATATCCAGAGAGATACTCAAATTTACAAATCCGTAATATTTATATCTGCCAAGGGCACGTTCTCATGCGACCTGCTAACGGAAGTAGCGCCATCCTTTGACGAATGCTTGAATTCGAAACTGAATTACAACGGTAGCTTTGTTTGAAATTTCACGTACACAGATGTTTATATGGTGCGGCAGGCATGCACTAGAAGCCGGGTTCTTAAATTTCGACCGCGCAGACGCAAGGCTATTAATACTGTTTGATGATGATGTTGTAAAAAATCGCAAAGTATGCTCCGAAAATTATTATAAACATGATTTTTCTGTTATTTTACAAGCTATACGTATAGCTTGTAAAATATAGCTGAAATAAAATAGCTGTAAAATATATATAGCTGAAAAAATTGACAGTGTTTCTTTAAATGCTACTTAAGATTTCCCACGAGATTATTGCTCAATTTTAAACGAGTGTTTTTTTAAATATTTTCACAATTTTAACTTTTATCGTTTTTAATATCCCTCGCGCTCCCTCTAACATTTGTCTTTACACACCTCCCCTTTGTCTTTTTATGGCTTACGCCTATTTTATGATTCGACTAGCGCCATCTGTGTTTTTCGCCAATAATACAAATAAATACCTTACATACAATACTATTCCATCAAATCAATTATTTTTTAGTGTAAACGTCGGTGATTTACCAATATTAACATGTTATCTCTGTCTTACCGGCAATACCTACAAACTCTCCTACATGTAAACGGGTATGTCTTATTACAACACTACAAGAATAATTGACTTGTTATGAACAGTTGACCGGCGTCAAAAATAAACTAGAACGGAATATCATTATTGTTTAGTTCTGCTATAATATTATGCCAAAATGGTCATAGAGCTCATCCATTTAATAAACAAAACCGTAGATTGAAAATGTGCAAAGCATGCACTTATTTTAATAACATGTCATTTAACTTTTTTGCAATGCATTTTTAAGAAAACCATTTTATTTAATTAATTCTAGAGAATTCTGTGTTTGTGCAACATAAATCCTGCAATATCAAAATTACGAATTACGAGTAAATACATTTAAAATATAAATATAAAATGTACGGTGTCCGGAAATTCGTAGTACAAGAAACTGGTGAACCTATAATATCTAGATCACATAAAGAATACAAAAAATCTTTTTTCTTTTACAATAACTCCATGCAGGAGGCCCTGAGGAATTTGGGAAAATTTTCTCTCAAAGCCAATGTCATCTTTGGGGGTGCTGTGTGGAGAGTCTTTCAAAGGAAAGGTAGGAGCGGAAGTTCTGGGAAGGAAAAAGGTAAGAGGTGTGAGTCAGTGGGATCTGGGGATCAGTGGATCCAGGAGTGACGGATGTATAAATCCATTCCTCGCACTGCGGTGCGAGCGATGGGTCAAGAGAACCCTGCAGGAGAGGCTTAATGGTCTTCCTCAATCAGTCCTTCCCGATCCAGTCCCATGTATCCGGGCTCCTTGTAACAGGAATCCCTAGTGAGGAGGACTGTGAATTAACTACCGTACTTTGTATTGAATAAGCTATTAAAAAAAATATAAAAAAATAAAGTCATACTACAAAATCAACTGCATTTATATTTTTTTATTAAATTAGCTCTTCACAGGAGGCCCTTAAGAAAAAAAAATCCCTCAGGGCCTACGTCATCTTAGGGGATGCCACGTGGAGGGTATTTTTAAGGAAAAGAAGGAGAGGATATTCTGGGAAGGAAAAAGATATGAGGGGTGGGTAGGAAACTGGGGGTCAATGTGTCTAGGAGTGACGAACGTATGAATCGATACCTCTCATTGCGGTACAAATCGCGAGAGAGTCCTGCTGGAGAGGTTAGGTCTCTCTCAACCAATCTCTTCCGATCCGGCACCGCGCAGCAGGCGTATTGGCCGCCAAGACCTAGACAAACCTCACCTTCATGAACCCGGGCACCCCTGTTAAGTCACCACTAGCGAAACAATCGTAACCTTAGGCAGGGGGGTGTTGGTTATTAAATAAATGGTTCCCGGGGCGGCGGTACCCATACTCAAATTGAAATGTGATGTAGATTTACCGTTCCCCCGTTTGTAATACGAGTTTTCCAGACACCTTGTAAAGTAGGTAATTTTCTTATGGTTTATTCCTCTGATAGCTAAATAAAAAAAATAACCATTAAACGTCGATCAAGTTTTGTCGATGTACCGATAAGATGACGATCAAACAATAAGATGAACTTTGACGAATATAACAACATTTTCGAGCGACCGAACCCACCGTCAAATTTGGACAATCAAATGATCGATATCCATAATAAATGAGGTTATTTTTTAAACTTTTATTGGTCTCTAACATTTGGTTTATGCAACCTAATTTATTATATTACGATAACGAAATCTATTACAAAATTTATGTCTCGCCAAAATATGGTCCAGTTTTAAAAATCTAGATAGGTACTGTCTCTTTCACTGGGACTTAAACTTCTAATAGAAGTAATTTACGATGCATAATCCTTTTTTTTTACATTTATTTATTTATTTATTTATTTGAGACACAAACAGGATATTTACAGAGCATTATTTTGGTTAATGTATAACAAATTAAGATACAAATATAAATATCCCTAGACTAATGTGTCTACAGTAATAACATTAGCGTATTCACAGACACATGAAAAACAATGTAAGTATTTTTTTTAAATAATTTAGAAACTTAAATAGAAAATTTGAAATACATGATAGCTACATAATATTTAAAGTGTTTATTAAAAATAATAAAACAACATTTCAGTTGCACAAATCATGGAGATATTTCTTAAAACAAGTAAAATTATTCACAAAAATATCTATTATAGAGTGTGATTTAGTGAGATCGTTGTAAGATCGTGACATTCTAGATATGGGATTAAAGTATCCCGTATTATTGTTAAAAAAATACCTGAATACCCAACTGCTCCCGTCTGGAGCCAGTGAGACTATGGCATCCCCAATTGGGGCATGTTGTGGGGTTGAAGGTAGGGGAGGGGAAGGAGATGGGGAAGAGGAAGGTGGGAAGTACCTGGCTATTCAGATCTGGTCACCAAACACGGCTAAAGCCATTTCAAACAACGTTTCAATTCTGAATGGTGGTCTTACACCAGGGCGATACTGAGAGTATCTTCCACTCTGTAACGTGCCGCAAATATACTATATATTATTTTAAATGAATAAATTGTGAAATAACACAAATTAATCAAATTAAAAAAAATAAAAGTATAAAAATGTTAATCAATTTTCAGCCTAAGTACAATATCAAAAATACTAGCACAGATTTATTTATAATTTAACCCTTGAAATGCCAGGAGAGTAAACTGATATTGACACTAGTTTCTTAATAACTTACTTGGTTTTTGCAAAATGATGTTTTGTAAATTATACCGACTAACCAGAAAAGGGGTTTATATATTTTTTAAATTGGTATAAATCTATTCTATATAGTTTCCCCAGGATAGCTTCTTACAATTATAACGAAGAAAATGTTTTTTTCTCCCTCTAATGTTTTAAAAAAATAATGTACTTAATGAAGACATTCGAAAATAATCTTGAGTTTTTTTTTTATATTTTCCAGCTGAATATGCGTTCTTTACAATAAGTCATTAAAGGATTTCCTGTATGTAAATACACTACCATGATTTTCGAAAATCTGAATTGTGACATTTTACATGGAATTTTGCCACAGAAAATATAAACATATTTGCCAGTGACGAAACGTCAATCTAGAATAACATTAACCCCTCAGGCATCGGGCATATTCTCAGAAGGTCTGAAAATCTCCGCTTTGTAATAAAATCAAAATAAAAACAGAATATTTCTGAATTTATCCACAAAACTTAAATTGTTTTTGAAAGATGATGAAATACGTATTCAAATGTTTTTATTGGAATAAACATATAAATATTAAAATGTATAATGCAAACCTAAAAATGTTTTAAAAATTATTCATATTACATTTTTTTATCTAAAATTACTGATAACGAAAAAAGAAAAACACACACACACACACACACACATGCTTTATTAGACAAATGTATTAAAAACGTTATTCACGTCACTTTTTATCGTTTCATAAAAAAATATTTATAAAAATTCACGAAGTTTCATAATTTTTTCTCAAATTATTTCGGTTTCATAGATATTAACATTTTACTTCTTCTGCAGTTTACGGCTAGATTCGAATATAAAGCGTGGTGTTTTCTCTCTCTAACACCTTTTAGAGCATATTTCTTACCATGACAGTAAGAAGGGCGTACAACGATTTCTACGAGACCTACGGGATCTATTCCCAATGGCGAACAAATTGTCCGAATTGAGGGGTTCATTTATTATTCATTCAGGTTATTTCCTTTCCAAAGCAAATAAAGTATAATTTAGTTCAAGTGCGGTGAGCTACTGGCAAATCTACGGTGGGTTTCTTGGCACACAAAGGGTTAAGAGACATTTTCAAAATTGGAAATGATTGTGTAAAGAATTCAAACGGGAGATAAAGTGCCTATCTACCAATAATCAATAACATTACGAAAATAGTTAATTTAAGGCCATAATATAATATTTTAAAAGAAAATTATTTGAGTTATAATTTTCAAAATAGGAACTGATGTGTCAATAAATCAAACTATCTCGCGATTTTTCACTGGTCTGCGTAAATATATTTTGCCTAAATTAAAGAAACCTTACGAATTTGATATTGACGAATTTTATATCTGCCAAAAGTACGTTAAGTATTTGTATTGTTAGTTTTAGAAAAAAACTTTTCAAGCACTATAACATTTTAACAAAGTTTATTATTATCACGACGAAGAAAATTCACTAGTTTTTTTTTCGAGATAATTTTTTTTTTATATCCAGTTATCGCAACAATTATTCCATGCATATGTAAAAAACAACGAGCCATAAAATGTGTAGATAATGATTCGATTCTAATATAAGATCGTAAAGAAAATTTGCACGGAACTATTGGTTTTATCCTAAATTCACACACACACAATCAAAATACTTGTCTAAATCGCAATACTTCTGCAATGTCTGAAATATACCTACAAAATAATAAATAAATCTAAGACAAGGGAGATTTTTTATGTTTTTCATTTACCTTTGATTATTCGTGGAATAGGATTAATATAAAATAAATATTAATTATTATAAAATAAATCATTATCTTTTTGTTGGATCATATCTTTAAATTATTATGTATCTTTGAGAATAAAAAAATCATCTATTTTTAGTTTTAAGTTAAATAGTAACTTCTGTCAGACATGCGTAATGTCATTACACAACAAAACACAAGTATTTCGATGTTTTTCAGTTATTCAATTTATGGCGATGATGTGTGAACCAAAAAAAACATGGAAACAACGTTTATACGAGACGAAACTACCGAAAACATTTTTTAACCCACGCATTTGTATCTAGGTCCTACTAAAGAAAAATAATTTAGGACTTATCAACTGTTATGGACTATGACAACGGTCTACGTTTGCGTAACAAATTGAATAGTAGTCGGAAATGAAAGAAACACTCAATCCATCATTGATAAAGATATCAAATGGTCCGAAGCAGAGATAAAATCTAACTAACTGCTGCTAGCTAACTAACAATCCGCTAACAATATGTAAGAATTGACTCGCGTCAGGAGGACACGGTGGTCGTATTCCAATTGGCTCATAAATAAGTGTAACTCGGAAACCGCTTTTCCATTTGGAAATGTATTCAGAGTTGTGCAGGCTAAACGAGCAAGATGGAACACTCCCTTCTTTCCGTTAGTAAAGATATTCTTAGACGAATGAGAGAAGTGCTTCACTTTGAAGCTCTCGTAAAATGCAAATTCAAATCATTTCATGTTGATCGTAATTGAAACACTATGAAACACTAATGGTCTTTAACAACGACCTCTAGCAAAATATTAAAATAAGAAATACAAGAGATATGATTTTAGATTTTCTTTTGAATTTGCCTGGTTGATTTATTTTTGGCGTATTATGCCATTGCGCTACCTCCTTCTTTGACAAAGTTTCGGACAGCGGTACAGGGTACACCATCAGGTTTCCATGTACATGATGATTTTCTCTTGTTGATGGACACTGTAACGCAGAAGAAGGTAGCGCAACAATAAAATAGTATTTTTTACTGATTTTGACTAATCAAATTTTCGAATTCCATTACAATTTTGGTCACTTCTGATCATGATGTTCTTTTGTAAAGGCACTTTATTGTCATGGTTGATAATTGTCATGGCCCTTTTTTGGTTCCACGTGGCTATTTTATATTAATTAGTTCATGTTAAGTTGATCTATGAATAATCTATGAAATTCTTCGAACCACAGAGAGAGTTTTAGATCAATTTTAGAATAGAAGCCTAACTACACTCATTGATAGCACACACTGATAGTACACTACATGTTTTACTACTGATAATATTTTCACTTTTACTTTGGTATGAAACGCATTTTCTGAATGTTTTTTCAAGTTTGGAAATATTATCATCGAAATATTTTAACCAATTAATTATGAGCTTTTCAACAATTCCAATACAGATAATGTAATTTAAAGTGCGCCTTTTTAATGTTTTTGCATATTTACATTTTTTGTTATTGTTGAAAAAATTTAAGAAAAAATTATGACAAATAAAGTTTCTACAACGATTTAAAATGTGCAATTTTTGATTTTCCGCCAAAATAACGTGTTTGTTTTGTTCGTAAATATGGCGTTGTTGACGTCACGCCGGCAAACGTCGCGTCGGTGACAGCTGTCCTACCAGCCAATAAGCGCTTTTAATATTTCCACATTTACGGAACGGCGACGGTACATAAAGGCGATAAACGTGCGTTCCTTATCACAACAATGCTACTGCTCTATCTTACACATTAAATAATGAGAAGACAAAAGATGAGATACACAATGCACATATGTCTCATATTTTGTCTCACCAGTATTTTCAAATGTGTAAGAAAGAGCTGCAGCATTGTTGTGGTAAGGAACGTTTGATGTGTTTTTAGATTTCAGCGTTACAGTATCCATCCGCCCTGATGATGGACAATGTAACGCTGTCCGAAAAGTTGGCTATAGAAGGAGGTAGCGCAATACGGCATGACACCTCACAAACAAATAACGAAAATAAGGAACATTTGTTTACTGCCTTTTGTGTAGCGTCGCCTTTCTGTAAACGTAGAAATATTAAAAGCAGCTAATAGGGTTTTCTACGTCACAATGACTTTGGAGCTAGTTAGATCGTGCGGTTTTTTAAAACAATTATAATTATGAACGAAAATATTTTAATTAAAACAACGATCAGAATTTAAAAATTATCTTTTTATCTTCCATGCATTTTTAACGGCACCCACATTTTGAATATAAAAAATATCCCTGCGTATATTTTCATCCAACACAAAATCTCGTAATTTCCCAAGCATAAGCAGCGTGAAGGCAAAGCGTAAAGTGTCGCGTGTATTCGCTTTTCATGGACAAGTTTTTCCCCTTCCGTCCGCGATGTGCCGAGATCGGGGGTACGCCGGGCCCGGGGCGGCTGACGGAGGCTGTATATAACGCCGTGCCACGCTGCAGAGGGCACTACCAACATTCCCTCTTACCACAGTACTACCTTCCTCACCTGCAACATGGCTTTCAAGGTAAGTCAAGGAAACAGTGAATAGATTCTTATAAGAAATCGAACCGGAAAATCAGTTTAAAATCTTCGTAAAATCGGTTTTCAAATCTTTCAATATTGAGGACGCATTGTTTAAAAAAATTTTAACAATTCCTCAAATTTTTTAAGTTAATTTTTACGTTCCTTGTTAGTTCTCTTCAAGTTCTGTAATTATTTCAGTTTTTTTAAGCAACTGCCCTATAATGATATAATGACAAAACTTGAATAGAACTCGTGATCGTGATCGTGAAAATTAATTTTTAAAATTTGATGAATTCTTAAAATTTTTTGAATGAACCCATTAAAAGTGTTTTTGTGAAATTCTAGATGTCATGTATTAAAAAGTTTACAAAATGATGAATCCGAATCTGAATCAATAAGATTTTTTAAAATTTAAAAGCAGTGAATAAAACAATCACTTTAAGTGCATTGTGATTTCGGTTGAACATTTGGTTTTGCGATTGTTAATTTAATGTCAACAAATGTGCTTTATTAAATTTAAATGTTTGATTAGTATATCGTTTTTCTTACTGGAATACAAACTGTTTATAAAAATAAAGCATTTGCCTTTTCAATCTTGCGTTTTCAATAAATGGTATAAATACAATATAGGTGTATAATTCTCTAAGTTTTCATGTTATTTGTTTACAGTTTGTCTTCTTCGCCGCCGTAGTAGGCATGGCCAGCGCTGGCATCATCGCCCAGCCCGGCTACGGATACTCTCCCCTGGCCTACGCCGCCCCCGCCTACGCCGCCCCCGCTTACGCCAAGGTGGCCGCCCCCCTCGCCTATGCCGCCCCCGTAGCCAAGTACGCGCAAGTCGAGGAATACGACTCCCACCCCCAGTACAACTTCGCATACGACATCCAAGACGGACTTACCGGAGACTCCAAGAGCCAGCACGAATCTAGGGATGGAGATGTCGTCCAAGGATCTTACTCCCTGATCGATGCTGACGGTTACAAGAGGACCGTCGACTACACCGCTGATGACCACAATGGTTTCAACGCGGTCGTCCGTCGTGAGCCCCTGGGACATGCCGTCAAGGTAGCCGCCCCTGTCGCTTATGCCGCCCCTATCGCCAAGTACGCCGCTCCTCTGACATACGCCGCCCCCGTTGCCAAATACGCCGCCCCTCTGTCCTACGCGTCTCCCCTGTCATACGCTGCACCCCAGTCTTACTACCACTAAATTTAACCTAATCTAGTCTCACTACAACAAATCGACTTGGTACCTTTAATTTATATTGTATATTTATATTAAGTTTTATAAACAAACTCTAAAATATCCAATGTGTTCTCATTTTTCATCTCTTAACAATACTGTAACAACAGATCATGAATTTGCATAAAATGAGGCAAGAGTTTTGACCTGAGAAAAACAGCATAATAGAAACGAAAGGAACAGCAAAACTACAAGGTCGTTGGTCATACAAAGCAGAGCAACAATAGAAAACAGATGATTTAGATGTATAGTATGGACGTTAGATCGTTAGACCCTTTGTCTCCAAAGGAGGTCAATGGAAATATTCAGAACAGGTCTGTACGAACAAGTGAAATATTATTACCAACAGAAACTAAACCATCGAGGAGTCCGAACTCTTTATTTTGAAGTAATTGTTTGGTATTGGTGGAATCGGCAATCTTTGATATTGTATTCACGCCATCAATACATTTACATCAATTAAGCACGCGACAAAAGGTGTCGGATTTAATGTGATTATTATTCAAGAGATGAGACGATTACTGATTGATTTGTTTAATTGATTACTGTATAAGCTGTCGGTAGTCCAACAGAAGCGCGCTGGTTTGCATTGTAATCAATCATCAACACGTGATTCGATAATCGGAAGTGATTTCAGTTTTCCTTTAAATAATATGACTATTCTTTTACCTAAGTAGGTTCCTCGTTGCTGTGGATCATAACCCCTACACCAATTTTCATGGTGGACAAGGCTACTGAACTTCTGCGGTGTGTGGAGAGCTGCGGACACTGAAGTGCATTCCAGCACATTGGTGACTCTCCTGTGCTTCTTCTGCCTTCCACTTTGCCAATGACTATGAGATTCTCGCCAATTTATTTATTTATTTATTTAGCTATTTACGCCCTAGTGGGCTTTAACAAAATAAATAAATAAGCAGTACAGTTGTTTTAGGTACATATTATACAATATATAATGATTTATTATTAGATTAAGGAAAATTAAAATTAATATATGTATAAGTATGTAGTAAAGAAAGCGAAATATGTATAAAGAAATATAAAAGGTGTATTCACTAAGGAGTCGTGAAATCATACATCTCGGTAAGTGATTATAAAGACTTCGTTTTAAAACTAACACGGAATCTTTAAACATATCTACAATATTCTCAAATTTATTGCCGAAATGATGTATTATGTTTATAGGTGTATGAGCTTCATAGTTAGTTTTAAAATTGTCACAGAAAAAGGTAGCACTTTGCCTCATGTTTATTTTGGCGAGAATTTCAGGGTGGTCAAGGCAATTTTTGATTATTTTATTTAATAGTACCAGGTTAGAGATGATCCGCCTATCCGACAGCGTTATTAAATTCAGTTGTTTCATCAAAAAGACATAGTTAATATTTTGAATTGGAATATTCAGTTCAAAGTTGATAAATCTTAGAAATTTTTGCTGTACCCTTTTATATTGTCGGAATGTATTTTTTACTATGGGGACCAAATAGGCGAATTATACTCTACCTGCTTCTTACTAAATAAGCGTACAATGTTTTCAAACATTCTAGAGACTTGAAATCACTTGCTGTTCTGCATATGAAACCAAGCATTTTTATAGCTTTCTTTGTTATTTCATTTACGTGCAAAGTAAATATGATGTAACACATTACATACTGTTTGCAAATAAAAAAAATGTAAGTCTTAATATAAGTCTTGATAATAACCGCCTTGAAAGGGCTGATGTTACAAAATATCTTGGCCTTTTCATTGATTCACAACTCACATGGGATCACCAATTTAAACATGTTCTATCCAAAATTACTCCTATAACTGGTGTTTTATATAGACTTCGCGGGTTACTTCCCCCCTCTCTATTAAAATCGATTTACCATGCTATGATTCACTCACATCTAATATATCTCGCCGGAATTTGGGGATTTGCTACAAAAAAAATGATTTCAGAAGTCCAAGTCGTTCAAAATAGAGCCCTGCGAAATATTTTCAGTCTACCTTGGGACACACATGTCAAAGATATCTACAGAAACACCCAAATACTTCCTTTTAATACCATTCCCACTTTTGAAATAACTAAAACTATATTACAAGTAATTCAACACTCGGCACATTCCAACACTACACTCTATTACAATTGCGACGTACACCAACACAACACAAGAAATCACAACAAACTTCTTATATCAAAAATCAAATCAACAAAATATGGACTAAGATCCCTAGAATACATAGCTCACACAAAATATAATCAACTACCCAACGAGATCAAACGTGCAAGTCAATGTAAAAAGACCCAAACTAACATGCTCAAACTTCATCTTATTAATGACTATCTGAAATAATAATGTTGTGTATGTCCCCATCATATGTCCATTTAATACATACAGCTATATGTTTCATGTAATGCGTATCATTCCCGCAATGAGTTTATTAACTCCTGGGAGTACAATGCTTTATATAATTTACTATATTCTGTATTGTATACTTTTCATAAATAAATAAATAAAATAAATAAATAAATGTTAACTTTTTATTTACCAAAGAGCCTTAAAATGCGTTGTAGGCGGAGAGTTGATAACCTATTGTGGATGCCTAGCTCTACCAGGATGGACGCTTTTGATGGTCTGGCTGTTCAAGGAATTCTGAGCATTTTTCTCCAACACCATATTTCGAGAGTGTCTGTCTATCCGCTTTCTTTCGCTGGCTCTAACTGTCCATGTTTCCACACCGTATACTTATTTTCTTTCTGGTCTCGAATTCAGCGTTTAGCATGCTCTTCAAAAGACCCAAGTAGAAGGAAGGAAATAAAAAAAATTGTAGCTCTGTTTTCAGTGCGACCTTGAGTTATCTTTCGTATGCGTTTGCTGGACCCGCGTTTTTCGTGTGTTCCGACTTTGTGACAATATCAAATGAATCAATAACGCTAGTTATATAGAAATAGCGCAGACCCGTGAAAAATCACTTGATATTGTAATTCCAACTTTGAAAAAGTCAATCAGTGCATGGAAAATTTACAAGATGAAAATATTAACATTATAGCTGGAGATTTTAATATAAATGTCAAAGCGAATGCAGACATATACACAAAAAAACTGAAATCTATTATTCAAGCTGCAGGGATGAAACAATTAGTCAAAGATTTTACACGAATTACTAATACGTCAAAAACAGCGATTGATCTGGTAATGTCAAATAAATTCAACTTAAACATTAATGTACTAGAAAGCCCTAAAATTAGCGACCATAGCATCATTCAAATTATACTAAATGACAGAGAAAAATACAAGTCCAGTAAAGAAACACAAGTAATATCATTTAAAAATTACAAAAAATACAATAAAGAAAATTTCATTCAGACCTTAGAGACTGTTAATTGGAATAAAATAAATCAAATGGAATATAACAAAAAAACTGATCAGATGATATTAAACTTAAAAAAATCTATTGATGAAGTAGTTCCAGAACAGAAAATACATAAAATAAACAATAATAAATGGTATACAAGAGAACTTCGCATAATGCAACATGATAAAGATACATTTTACAAAAGAGCATGCCTTACTAATAGTACTATGGATTGGGATAACTACAAAAAAGCAAGAAACAAATACTCTAAAGACATAAAAAGAACGCATAATGAGTATATAAAAAATAAAATAAACTCAGAAGAAGGTGATCCCAAAAAAATTTGGAAAAGCATAAAGGAATTAGTACATGGCGAAAACAAAGACGACATAAAAATAGTAATATTTCCAAAAGAGATAAATGAAGAAAACATGGCTAATAGCTTTAATAAATATTTTATTGAAAGCATCACTCAAATTAACAAATTAATCCCCAACATTGATGTTAACCCCACAAATGACAGTAACGACTCAAACAAAGAATTATTTGTCTTCAGAAAAATAAATGCAGAATATTTATTTAACATTTTAAACAAAATTAAATCAAAGAATAGTTCAGATGGATTAACTATTGGCTTAATAAGAGATGCTTTTCCAGTAATTGGATCTACTCTTTTAAATATTATTAATGAGACAATTGAAGAGGGAAAATTTCCACAGTCATGGAAACTATCTACTATTATACCGGTCCCAAAGGTTAAAAATACCAGAAAATGTGAAGAATTTCGACCAATCAACACCTTACCAAAATATGAACAGATTCTTGAAGTGATAATAAAAGAACAAATTTTGCAATACTTAGATAAACACAATATTTTATACCAAGAGCAATCAGGATTCAGATCCAACAACTCATGTGAAACAGCACTAAACGTAATTGTCGAAGAATGGAAGGAAGGAATGAATAGTAATAAATTTATCTTAGCAATATTTTTGGATTTTCAAAGGGCATTCGAAACTATAGATCGTGATATACTGATAAGAAAGCTTAAAGAAATTGGTTTCTCATCTGTATCCATTAAATTAATAGAAGAGTATTTGAAAGACAGAAAACAGGTAACAAAAATAAATAATCAGTTTTCTAAACCAATGGAAAATAAATTAGGAGTACCACAGGGATCGGTCCTTGGACCTCTATTGTTCATACTCTATATTAATGACATGGTGAAAATATTTTCAAAATGCAAAGTACGATTATTTGCCGATGATACACTAATATACTTAATTGGTGATAACTACGAAGAACTAATAAATATTTTTAATAATGAACTAAATAATGTATCAAGATGGCTAAAAATAAATAAGCTTAAATTAAATACAAAAAAAACAAAATGTATGGTAATTGGGTATAAGAAGACATCCAGTGAGAGCAAAATTAAAATTGACGGTGAAATTATTGAAAGTGTGACTGAAATGAAATACCTAGGAGTTATATTAGATTCCAAACTAACTTTTAACAAACATGCTGAATATACCCAAAAGAAAATTGGAAAAAAAGTATCTTTTTTGGGAAGAATACGGCAAAAACTTTCTAGAAAAACTGCAGTCACTATTTATAATTCAATTATTGCTCCACACTTTAACTACTGCTCAACTATCCTTTTCCTGTGTAATGAACGAGAACAAAATAAGTTTCAAATTCTCCAAAACAGGGCAATGAGAATAATACTTCGACGAAATAGATTCTCAAAAGTAAATAAAATGTTGAAGGAACTAAATTGGCTAACCGTGAAACAGATGTTGACCCTGCACACGATGATATTTATCCATAAAATAGTGAACAACATGTTACCAAAATACTTCTCAAACAAAATTATATACAACAAGGACATTCACAGACATAATACAAGGACTTGCAAGGAAATCAGACTACAAAAAAAGGACAAAACGAATACGCAGAACAGTTTACTATACAAAGGGATGAAGTTATACAACACTCTACCAGAAACTTTAAAGGCCGCACCAATTGGAAAGTTCAAAATTTATTGTAGGAGATACATAGAACAAGAAAAAATATAGTTTGAAATATGAAATGATATAATTAATTAGGAAATTGTAAACTTAAATGTACAATTTAGTAAAATAAAACAAATAAATAAAATAAATAAAAATTAAAATAGTCTGTTAAAATTCAGTACTTCAGCCATTTTTTTTAATGTGAATACCTCACAAGAGTTCCAACTGCTTCCATTGGAGCCAGTGAGACTACGGCATCCCCGATTGGGGTTTGTTGTGAGGCTGAAGGCAAGCGGGGAGGGGAAGAAGATTTTTTACATTAGCTCCACACAGGAGGCCCTGCGGAAAACAATTTCCCTCAGGGCCTATGTCATCTTAAGTATGCTGTGTGGAGGGTATTTTGAAGGAAGGGAAGGGTAAGAAGTTCTGGGAAGGAAAAGGGTATGAGGAGTGGGTAGGAATCTGTGGGTCAGTGTGCCCAGGAGGGACGGACGTATGAATCCATCCCTCCAACTGTGGTACCAGGCGATATATCGAGTCCGGCTGGAAAGGTCAAAAGGCCTCCCTCAACCAGTCTCTCTCGATCCAACCCGACACCCAGCAGATGGGCAGACGCATCCACCACCAAGACGTGGACAAACCTCACCCCATGAAACCAGGCACCTCGGCTCAGTCACTAAACGTAGAGAACAACTTGGGGTGACCAATAGCAGAGGTGTTGGTTATCCAATAAATGGTTCCCAGAACGGCAGTACCCATACCCGCCTCCAAAATTGTGATAAGATGGGGAAGAGGAAGGAGGGGAAGAGCCTGGCCATTCAGATCTAGTCACAAAACACACCTAAAGCCACTTAAAGCATTGTTGCAGGTCTGAATTGTAGTATTACACCAGGACGATACTGAGAGTATCTTTTTACTCTGGAATGTGCCGCAAATATAACTTACAAGAAGATATTATTTTAAATGATTAAATTGTGAAAACGCAAAACAATCACATAAAATTTATCTGCACACACCGGGATTCGGACCCCCGATTCTCGACCACGGAGGCCGTCAAAGTTTTTTTTATACCATTTTATTACAATCAGTTCCAATTTTTAAATGATATTTTATCGCTTGTCTGAATTTTTCACATAATCAGTTTCAAATTTTAAAAGGGACACTGAAATTCAAAGCAAATCCAAGCTCCAGAGTTTATTGAACTAGAGATACACAACCGAAAATAGTAGGTGGTCTTGATAGATAGCTTATGTTTGTATAACGATAGAACAGACACAACATGAATAAGAAGATTTATTTATGAAAAGTGGTGGAAATAATTGCCAGCTTTTGTGGGGAAATTGCGTGATAGTTTAAAGCAATTAAGTTTATTATTTTGTAATATATTTCTCCAGTGAAGTATTTGTTTGACTGCACCCACCGTGGCGTGACATTATAAACATTGCACACAGATTTTTGATCTCAATGAGAATGCATTAGCCTCTACTAGATAAAGTCAAACAAAGTCAAACAGGGAAATATACTGAACGAGTAAGCACATATATGGTGAGAAAGTAGAAAATTTGGATTTTAAAATTTTTATTTATTTTTTATTTATTCATTGTAAATAAACTACCTTTAAGTAAGTTAGTCAATAGGTACTTTTACTTTGAAGATATAAATAAACTTATTTTACTTTATTTTGCAGCTAGAATTTTTGTGTTAGTCTAATACAAATTATTTCTTTCGGCGAGCCAATTCTTCAACATAATATTTGTTTTACCATTTGTACATTTTTTAATTTCGGCAGGTAACATATTTAAGCAATTACGTATCATGTAGTCCAGCGTTCTTTGTCCATGTTTGTTTAAATGCTTAGGTACAATTAGTCCTTCATTTAACATAAAAAGAGTATTATGTGGTCCAGTTTATGTATGTATATCAGGCTATTCATATGCTGAAATATAATTTTATACCACAGAATTGCTCTTACTGAGAGAATTTTGAGATTCTGGTGAAAGTACGAAACATTATGCCTTTGTTCGTATAAACTTTTATGAGCTAATAATTTAACTAATGAATTTTGAACTGATTGAACACGAAATTTGTTTTACAGGAAAATGTATTTTTTAAATTAAAATTTTTATTACAATCCGCACGACATTTAATTTTATATATATATATATATTTTTTTCATATTTGTATGTTTTTTATATGTTATACAGTGTTATAATTTTGGGTAAACATTTTTTAAACTAATCTCCGGTACTATACTGAATCCGCCTACCTTGAAGGAGATTAACTTACATTATGTGTACTCGTGGGTGATCCCACGCACTTTTTTATGCTCCGAAAGCGAGAACTTCTTCCTATCAGAATGCGCCATTAAACAGAGCAATTCAACTACTTAACGATTCTGCATTGAGCATCGACATCTTCAATGTCACCTACAGAGAGTTCAGTAACTATCTTTTGACATACGTCAAAAAGTGAAACTGCCCCCATGCACTTTTTTTAAATTTTGTAATCTTCTGCATAATACTTTGAAGAACCTGAAAAAAATATTAATAAAGGATTATAAAAATAGCCTTTGTCCCCATAAAGAGTGGTGTTTGGCAAGGGAACTCATGCTCATTTATATTAAATTATCTAAATAAGTAAATAATAAAATATGGCAAATAATAACAGAAAGATACGTAAAAAAAAACATATTAAAAGATTTATCAATAATAAATTTCAAGATTTTAAAGAAATAATAATAATCATGAACTTTCACATCAGTTTCAGGTAATTTTTCAATTTAAGTTGGAATTCGTGATTTTTAGATTTAACGGAAGGTTGTTGAAAAAGTTTTACCTAGATAGGCATTTTGAATGTGTTTAGTATTAAATTTTGGGATTTTAATATTATTTTGATATCTTGCTGAAACATTAAAATGTAAGTCATTAAGTTTGTAGTATTGAATATTTTTTAGATATTTTGTCTATTGAATTACATTGAATATTGAAAAGATTTTTTCAGTGGAAAATGTAGATGGTTTATTCAGGACCTTATTAATCAATCTTTGAATTAATTTGGGAGGATTTAAAATAACATCAGAATATGTTCCTCCCCAGCCTATAATACCATTTTGTAATATAGATTAAACAATTGCATAGTAACTTAGATTTTCTAAACTAAGAATATTTCTAAGTCTTATAAATATATAAATGCATTTCCTAATTCTGTTGACAAGTTCACAAATATGTGTTTTCCATTTCAAACATTTAAAATGTTGATTATAAATGTACAGACATATTTCATTTTGGAAGTTGTATTAAGTACAGATTACAATACAATATAAATTGATTAAAATACAACATTTTAAATAAATAAATTGTTTAAATTCACCAGGTGAAAATAGCACTTTGTCGTTGGGAAAATCACAATTGAATGTTTTTAAAATACCACAAAGTGAATTACCTTGAGTTCAATAAGCCAGAAGTCGCTTTTTTAATTAGAGGCTATTTTGATATCATTATTAATCTGACTTTTAAACGTCTCTTCGTAAAGCTTGTTAAAAAAACTGATCTTATTGATTATGGTTCTAAACCCGAATCATTTATGAGTTGTTGCAACATCGCCATGAAAATTTACAATGAAAACCTTCAGTATTCTTATTAACAACTACAAAATACCATTATTCCTTGGGTATCAAAAGTTCAATCCGGTTACATCGAAATAAATCATTTATTTTAATTATTTGTTTATTTCACTTAACCCACATAGTCCTACCGTAGCAATTGTGATTCCAAACAAACAAAAAAATATACCGGGTGTTAAGGGACGTACTTTTCTTACTTTAACAAGTGATTTTTGACATTATTATCGTATATTTGGAGTACCCTCCGGTGACTTTTTCGAGGACCTTTTTTTCTTGGAAATCAAAACAAAAAAATCTTCCGTATGCCGCTACAGGTCACTCAGCCGAGTAACCGCCCAACCTCTTCCCCCCCCCCCCCCCCCTCCCTCCCCTCTTGCCTACCCCTCCCCCCCTCCCCACCTGTTTGTCTTTAATTAGTGATAGTATCAACCATGTTCAATGTTATGGTGTTTGTGAGCGCTTTGATATGAATCACTGTTCAAATCAAAAAAATTTAAAAAAACTCTGTAACACTTACTCTTTTGTCACCGGAGACCAAAATTTTATTTATATTTTTACTCCAAATCATGTCAGAAATCACTGGTTTAAAGTGTTATTTCACAATTTATTCATTTAAAATATTATATAGTATATTTGCGGCACGTTCCAGAGTGGAAGATACTATCAGTATCGCCCTGGTGTAAGACCACCATTCAAAATTGAAACGTTGCTTGAAATGACTTTAGCCGTGTTTAGTGACCAGACCTGAATAGCCAGGTACTTCCCCACCTTCCTCTTCCCTATCTCCTTCCCCTCCCCACTACCTTCAGCCTCACAACATACCCCAATTGGGGATGCCATAGTCTCACTGGCTCCAGACGGGAGCAGTTGGGACTCTTGTGCGGTATTTCATATAAAAAAAAAAAAAATTAAAAAAAAAAGTCAAGTACGTCCCTTAACGTACTTAGGCACAAAGTTTAAAAAAATATCTTCGTCTATGGTTTGTGTTACTGCAAATATACTGGTCTTTATAATTTTTACATTAAACAGCATGTTATTTGATTAAAAAAAATTATTATAAGCTTGCACATCACAAAATCGAAAAGTACATCTTTTAGAACATAAGGATATGTGTATTATAATATTATAAACGTTTATAAAAAAACATGTTTTATTTTGCGTCAAAACGCAGTTTGTTTTCTTATATTGTAACAAAAATCATAGGTAACGTAATTTAACAATAGTTTCTGTCTACCAAAATTTCGTGCTCCAATTTTGGTACGGGAGGGTTATGGGCATCCAATCAAATTCTTTGTCAGTTGCTCAGTGCATTAAAAACAGTAATTTATAGAAGAAGGTGATGACGATGCGATCAAATAAGCGAAATTTGCAAGCAACCACCAGCAAAAGGCCAATTCTGACCTCACTGATCTAGATTTTGGTCATTTGCGAATTGAAAATTTACCGAGACCACAGTTTCAAAATGAAGCATTTGTGGAGTATTTCGATAATGACGAGTGGTCAACTAACGACAATATTCCATTGTCAGATGAAGAAACAAAGTTAATACAATACTCTACTAAAACCTGCAAAAAATGGGCTGAACTCCACCAGTGGAGGCAAATTAAGATTATCACTCCGTGCAGTTGAAGCCAATTATTTTACGGGCGTCGATCGTTGCAATTCAGTAATAATATATTGTTCGTACAGTAGGTAGATAATAAATCGTATAGTTAACATTGGTAACAAGTATCCTAAAAATTCTATATATTTTTCACTAAAAACCCTTGGAAACTTACATTTCAAATGTTTGTATAGTTCAGCGTTTTATTGCAAATAGTCCAATCTCGTTATTTTCCCAGCTTTCTGCAGTAGGGAAAAGTGTCATTTTTTAACATTAGCTCCGCACAGGAGGCCCTGAGGAAAAATATTTCCCTCTGGGCCTACGTCATCTTTAAGGATGCTGTGTGAAGGATTTTTTTAGGGAAAGGAAGGAAAGGAAGTTCTGGGAAAGAAAAAGGTATGAGGGATGTGTAGGAATCTGGGGGTCAATGAGTCCAGGAAAGACGGACGTATGAATCCATCCCTCCCACTGCTGTAGAAGGCGATGGATCGAAGGAGTCCGTCTGAAGAGCAAGAGTAAGTGGGCAAACGTATGTGCCTACAAGGCCTAGACAAATCTCAAGCTATAAATCCGGACACCCCTGCTAAGCTACTAAACGTAGCGAATCACTTAGGGTGATCTACGGCAGGAGTGTTGGTAATCCAATAAATGGTTCTCGGGGGGGCGAACCCATCCCTCCTAAATTTTTTTATTTTATTTTTTTTTTTATTTTTTTTTTATTTATTAGGGAGAAAACACAGATACAGATGTTGATTGACAAAAATTTTCTCAAGACGACAACTAGACAACTCACCTGCATCCAAACTATTCCTCACGAATTGACATTAACAGCAGATAAAAACATGTACAAATATTTTAACATATAAATAGGGAAAAACATAAGAATATTATTTTACAAAAATAAAGACGAGAGAAATGCGCAATATCCCTACAAAAGTTTAAAAACTATATTTGCAGAAATTGAGATGGTAAGACAACAAGAAAAAAATAATAACAAAATACATAAATAGATAAAAAAATAATGTCATACAGAATTTAAAAGAAAAAAAGTACTTAAAATCATAAACGAAGTATGTCTAAAAGAAAATAACTTAGAATTATAAACGAAATATGATGTCTAACTTGTTGTACTTTGTAGGAAAACAGCCTTCAATTTTCTACTAAAAGTACAGTATGTATCAAAAAATATGTCGGAATCCTTGAGGTTTTGATTTTGATTAAACGATTCGCACATTCTTCTGATTGGATCCCTGACACCAGCATTTGTACGCGTCCGGCTAGTGTGGAATAAGTCATTAAACCTTGTTACTCTGGGTAATTGAATCTTACTATTTTAAACGTTTGTTACTGCATTATATTTTTGATACATAAATATATATTTTTTTATCTAACGCCATTAGTCCATTTGTTAATTGAATTTCCTTTTCACTTACCACATCATTGATGTATCTGGGTATTTGATTTGTTTGTATGATTTCCAGGAAATATAAAATTTCTACAGCAACCTAACACGTCAGCATGCTTGATTGATGTGTACATTTCCCACAAAACTTAATTAATTATGATAGCTGCCAAAATTTAATGGTTTTACATGTATAAGTTTGGAACAACCTGCTAACTGGTTTCCGGCGCTAAAATATTATAGTTTCATAACAGGGACCAAACCAATAAAAAACCACATGAAAAAATACTAAAGATCGTGCTTGTAAAAGATTATAATACCGAAGTATAATGTTGGATGACGGTGCGGTACGATTTGATGATTATGAAATATAGGCAATGGTGAATTTGATGGAGTCGATGAGAATCTAGGAGAAGAAGGAGAAAAACAAAGTGAATATAAAAGAGTGGAAAACAGAATCAACATCAGTTCAGAATCATATCTCGTCGTAACTACTTCTAATACAATGTCATTCAAGGTAGGTCTCACACCTTCATTATATAAATATTTTGATATTGATACGTTTTTAGAAGTGAATCAATGGAACGTTATTATTGTTTAAATTTCGCAATGGAAACATTGTTGTTTTAATAGCTTTGGTTTCTATATGCGGTCCATAAATGTGAAATGTGGTGCAAGCCTTTACTACAGCCGTGGTAGCATTTTTAAATATATTTCGCATGTTAGTTCGTTGTTGTATAACAAAAAACACAATCCGTTTATTTAAGGAATTAGGAAGAAAACTGTCATTTCACTTTTTATCTTGTTCATAGAATTGAATATTATTACAAATTATAATAATAATTCACCGAGTACAACCAAAAAGATCTGTTAATTTTGGTGATTTTTTAAATTTGTATTTACCTTCACATGTATAAGGCATTTACGTAATTAAGACACATCACTTTCGTGAAAGTATTATTAAATTCAGGTGTTATTAAATTCAATTAAAAAATGTCTGTTGATTTGTAAAGTTTCAAGGATTTTAATTGGTTTGGAGTATTTTTTTCATTGATACAATATCTTTTCATATTTTAAAACATTATTTGATAATGTAGGCCTCATTGGGTGCTTTGCCCGTGCTGAGGCCCCCAATGTACATTTAATAAAATTCAATAAAAAGATAATGAGAAATAATAAAACGAAATAAAATAAATAACTGATAACTGACTTTCTTCCATTCATTTGAACGCTGATTAAATCCATTTTCAATATATGAATTAGTGTAACGCCACCATTTCTAATGTCTGTTTAAGTCTAGCAACTGGTACCTTTTTACTACCTCTTCAACCTGCTTTATGATGCTCAGCGGTTATAACTTGATTTCTAATTGTTAAAGTTCGATTTTCAGCTATTCTTCTTCGCTGCCGCCGTGGCAGTAGCTAATGCTGGCATAATTGCCCAGCCACAATACTACTCCGAAGCTCCCCAGGCTTACGCTCATGCTCCAGTAGCCTACGCCGCCCCAGTGGCCAAGTACGCCGCTCACGTTGAGGACTACCCTAGCGCCCACCCTCAGTACAACTTCGCCTACGACGTCCAGGACGGTCTGACCGGAGACTCCAAGAGCCAACACGAATCCAGGGACGGAGATGTCGTCCACGGATCGTACTCTCTTGTTGATGCTGATGGATACAAGAGGACCGTCGACTACACCGCTGATGACCACAATGGTTTCAACGCGGTCGTCCGTCGTGAGCCCCTTGGACATGCCGTGAAGGCCGCTTATGCCGCCCCCGCTGCGTACGCCGCTCCCCAGGCCTACGCTGTCTCCCAGGCCTATGCCGCCCCCGTGGCTCAGTATGCCTCTCCCCTGGCTTATGCCTCCCCTGTTGCCAAGATCTCCGCCCCCCTGGGATACGCTCCCCATGCTTACCAACATTAAGTCATAAGTAACGTGTTCTGTGAATACGTCCACTTCAAGTTAATTATGTGAATGTGTACCTGGAGATAATATTTTATTTCGAAATATATGTTTATTTATTTAACTATTGTTTTCTTTTGAACTGCAATACTATATGTCACATTTTTTACTTACCCCGGCTTTGCCCGAGATCTATATTTACTTCGTCGTATTGTTATATTGCTTAATATTTGCGCGAGGTTAACCTGAAACCTGGTTAAAGTTACCTGCAGGTCTTACCTGTAGGTCTTACCTACAGGTAACTTTCTTTCAGATAGACTTGTTAACCTTCTCGTATGAAAATTACAAGATTTAGGGATACTATACTGCGGCCTTTGGGTGATTTAGTTGCTATACGTTGCAATGCTAAATTGTCCAATGGTATTAAGGCCCCGTACCCGAGCACGAAAAGAAGAAGATGGAGAGATATGTAGGAAGTAGGAGAGAGCGCGCTAATACTTCAGACGATAAAATTGAAGCGAAAATTGTGAAAATGTTTAATAAAACACGACTCGTTTAGAATAGAGCAAAAATCTCATGGGGGTTGTCTAAAACAACGTTCAAAGAAACACCGTGAATTTTTTCATACATATAATTTGTTAAATAATAGAGACATTTTTTTTTTTTTTTTTACAGTTAATACCGCACAAGAGTCCCAACTGCTCCCGTCTGGAGCCAGTGAGACTATGGCATCCCCAATCGGGGTATGTTGTGAGGCTGAAGGTTGTGGGGAGAGGAAGGAGATGGGGAAGAGGAAGGTAGGGAAGTACCTGGCTATTCAGATCTGGTCACTAAACACGGCTAATGCCATTTTCAAGCAACGTTTCAATTCTGAATGGTGGTCTTACACCAGGGCGATACTGATAGTATCTCCCACTCTGGAACGTGCCGCAAATATACTATATATTATTTTTTTTAAATGAATAAATTGTGAAATAACACAAATATCAAATAAAATTTATTTTCGCACGCTGGGTTCAAACCCGCGACCTTCGGATTGTGAGTCCAGAGTCTTACCTCGGGACCACGGAGGTCGTCAGACATACTTGAAAATAAAAATTTTCGGAACATACTTTGCGATTTTTTTCTATCGAGGGAATTTTATATAATTTGCGTTTCGGCATGGAGATTGTATTGATATTATCTCCAAAATTAACATATTTTTTAAGAGCTTAAAAACGTCAAATGTTCAAGGGAGATATGCAAGAAATCAGTAGAAATTCGAGTAGCGCTTGCCAACCTTTTAACCGCTAAATAAATATACCTACCTAAGCGGTCGTTCCTTTAAGGTGAAGCCATGCGAAATAATGTAAAATCATACAAAATCATGTTTTTTTGTTTTAAAAATTTGATCGCTTAGAAGTATTATAGATGCTTCATTTAAATACTGCCTGTAGAACATACATTTGCCCTTAAATATAATGGTATTTTTTAAGTCTTTTAATAAACCTACAAAATAATAAAGTATAAGGTCTATTAAAAAACACTTTCAAGTGCAAACTCTCCTACTTATAAACCCCTATTCAGATATGGTTTTATTGCATAATGTGGCAAATTAAGTTTTTTTTAATAATAATCGCAAAAAAATTGATATTTATGGCCGAACTTCACAAAATAAAATAAAATACGCACCATCGCTTTGCTATTTTTGACATCAATCAAGTCGGCCGGCTCTCGGCGAATTTGGATTTTTAAAGTGAACCTTACGCCAATTTAAAAAAAATATCGTAGCCGAATCCGCTATATTTCTTCGGTGACTTAAAATCTGTATGTTGAAGAACTTAGAATAGTTTTTATGACTAACATGATCGAAAAGAGCGGAAGTTGTTTGCAAAATTTCGTGACAAGATGATATAAATTTATCACATTGGTGATGCATGGTAGGATATAGAGATATCATAGAAATCATATAAAACGGGTATCAAGAAGCAACGCAATTAATATTCAAACATTTATTTCGAAAACAATTATGAATATTATGTCATTCTAATTATATTTCTTAGATAAAAATATAACTATTGTGACCCATGTTGAATTATGCATCTGGCTATTTAATTGGTAGATATTTGATACACCTAAAATCATTTGTTTTTAATAACGTTTCATTTACTCAAAATCTCTTACAACTAACTAGGTCAGATTTAATTGCAACCTGTTTGTGACTTTTCGCAGTATGTGTAGTCTTCTTTTATTATCAATTAATTTTAACAATCAACTCAATAATTATAAAACATAATTTCATAACGTTTTTACTAATTTATTTTATGACTATTTGCTTCATCATTTGATGAAAATTAATTGAATCACAATTTTAACTCAATAATTATTGCTTACATCGATTTTGCAACACCATAGAAGTAAAGAGTTTTCCAATAAGAGGTGTTATTTTGATATTCAAAGAAAAGTGCCATTTTTAATTTAAATCATCAGATATTTATTTCATTATAAAGAAAAAGGTATGCTGTTAATAGTAAAAAATAACACCAGGCAAGTGATCACCACAACCACGCTTACAGGACCATATCCTTTTCATGAAAATTTTCCATAACCAAATCGCAAAGTGGCTGCCCTATGTCCTCGATATCCTCACGAATTCCATCTTTGAGGTCTTGAATCGACGCTGGACTGTTGGCGTAGACCTTCTCGTTCACGTGGCCCCAAAGGAAGAAGTCGCAAGGTGTTAAATCACAAGATCTCGGTGGCCAATTGTGATCACCTCTCCGAGAGATAACACGGTCCGGAAACTTTTCCCGTAAAAGATCAATGGTTTTGTTGCTTGTGTGGCACGTAACGCCGTCTTGTTGAAAGTAAACGTTGTCCAGATCAATACCATCCAATTTCGGCCATAAAAAATCATTAATCATCTCAAAAATCTTCAAAATAACACCTCTTATTGGAAAACACTATATTAGATATATTGTCAAAACATTTGTGAAATGTCAACAATAAAAATATTTTAATTTGTAATCAATAATTTTATTTAATCATGATTTAATAAAAGAAGAACTTTAACAACACAACAAAATACATAAAAACAAATAATAATAATTATAATACTTAATACATATTATTTAAATAAGGAAGGCTAGTTTTTGATTTCAGCTTGCAAAGGCTTAAAATATTAATGCATTGTATAATAAATTATTTAAATTTAATGACCGATGGAAGTTGATGATTAACGAGCAATGGAAAGTGACGAATTAATTAATTAAAATTATGCGAGTTAATTTGAAACGTGAAAATTGTTGCAGGGAAAGTTTAGATTTGGTATCAGCTGACGTAATTTGAAGAGTTTAATGATAGGAGCCATGTGGAACGTAGGACTGGTGAGCCACTTCTTCAAGACCATGGGAATGCTTGTATTGTTTATGGCTTTGGGGTTCTTGGAAGTTGTCAATCTTTTCCCGGCGGACCACGGCGTTGAACCCGCTGTGGGCATCAGCAGTATAGTCCACTATCCTCTTGTGGCCATCAGGGTCTACAACGGTGTATGTTCCCTTCACTGCGTCTCCGTCTCTTGACTCCTCGTGGGTCTTCTCATCTCCTGTGTGCTCATCCTTGACTCCATAAGAGAACTCGTAATGAGGATGAGAGTGGTAATCTTTAGGTTCATGGTCACCGTGTCCAAATTCAGAATAAGCTGAGAGTTGCTGGGCGGAGAGCTGGTGTCCGTGTCCTAATTGAGCTAACTGCTCATGTCCGTGAGCGAATTGCTCTTGAGATGTAGCGATTCCGTGAGCAAACTGATCATGGCTGACTGGAAGTCCGTGAGAGAATTGCTCATGGCTGGCTGGAATTCCGTGGGAGAATTGCTCATGGCTGGCTGGAATTCCGTGAGAGAATTGTTCATGGCTGGCAGAGAGTCCGTGAGCGAATTGCTCATGACCTGAAAGCGCGTGAGCGAACTGCTCTTGGCCGTGGGATGAGAGAGCCAGTTGGGCAGCTGCAGCGAAGTCATGTTGCTGGTGGGGAATATAGCTGGAATGGGCGCAGGCCGTTAGGGCGGCAATCAGGAACAACTGAAATTATTCAAATAAATAATCCGATTTATAAAAAAACTTTAAATTTTACCACTTAATTGCTATCTCGATTTGTTTTTTTACTTCAAATTACTAAGACTAGTACCCTCCGTGTATACACAGAAAAGATTAACGTCAAGATGGTTGTTTCGTATAACTACTAACGGGACACTGCCATCTCAGGACACACATGCAGTTGTTGGGAGTGGAAAACACAAATAGATGCAGAAGATGTGAAGAGGATGAAGAGAAACTAATTCACCTATGGTGCCAATATCCAACCTGATAGGAACAAGGCTTAGAAATCTTCCCAGATTTCTAAGCCTTGTGGAACCATTGTGGAACCAAAAAACCATTGTGGAACCAAAAAGCATAGCCATAGTCGATCAATAAAACCCTAAATTAATATTATATTGACCAAATCGGTCATCTGTGATCAGTTATCAATATTTGCGAGCACGGTCTACGAACGTTATCAGATATTCCGACGGAAGATTGATAACTTTTATTGCAGCCTCCATAGTATCGTTAAGTTTCGGTTAACTGTCAATGTGCATATATTTTTGAATAATGTCGTTCGTTATGCAAAATTACAGTCTTATTTAATGAACGGATTGATCTAACGAAGCTCTTAGAAATGAAAGAAGTCGTTTACGCTATCCATAGATTTAATAATCCATTTAAGTCGCAATCAATTTATTCCGTACGATCTTTGAGAAACGAAAATGGTTGAAATATGAAGAAATACCTCAACAAGTAATTAACTCCCATTTAGTGTCAAAAAGTAAATACGGACTCCCAATTTTTTTATTAAGGTAAAATTTTAATTCAAAATTGCAACGTATTATTAATATTTTTACATGATTCATTGACGTTTGACATTTCGGAATGTGAATTCGTGGACAAGGTTTTTTTTTATATGACACGCACAAGATTCCCAACTTTTCCCGTCTGGAGCCAGTGAGACTATGGCATTCCCAATTGGGGTTTGTTGTGAGGCTGAAGGTAGTAGGGAAGGAAAGGAGATGGGGAAGAGGAAGGTGGGGAAGTACCTGGCTATTCGGATCTGGCCACCAAACACGGCTAAAGCCATTTCAAACAACGTTTCAATTCTGAATGGTGATCTTACACCAGGGCGATACTGAGAGTATCTGCCACTCTGGAACGTGTCGCAAACAAACTATATATATATATATATTATTTTTAATGAATTAATTGTGAAATAACACAAATTAAACAAATAAAATTTATTTGCCACGCCGGGATTCGGTCTGGCGACCTTCGGATTGCGAGTCAAGAGCCTTACCGCGAGACCACGCCGGCCGTCATGTATATCGGTTGCCAGCGTATATCGATTACTTATTTATTCCCTGTCATATCAACGGTAAAAGTTGGGTGAAACCGAGACACCGATATTATAAAGTTATCGATTTCACCTTATAAAACTTTAGTTAACTCTATAAAAGGGACTGGGTTATTGTTGAAGGAATGAGGTAAATCACCAGAGTGTGTACGGGAACTATACGTAAATTGTCTCTGCTTTATAATAAAAATATTTTTTCCGCACAAATCATAATATTTAATTTTATGATTGTGCTCTATTTTTTGTTTATCACTGAAATATCACACACTTATCCCGTGGCAAATTGGCCTTAAATGCTCAATAACAAACTACTTAACAGTAATCCCACGGTTATGGTATTCACAAAACTATCACGCAATTGGTTTTTAAATTAAACAATAGTTGATAACACCAAATAACACTTTATATCTATTTAACAAGAATATTTCGCACCTTGGCTGCCATTGTAATACGTTTGAAGGTAAGAGGAGTCTGATGTCAAAGTAATTGGCCGCTAGTCTTTTATACAATTTCCATCAATTCCCAACTCTTTCATGCAATGATTCATTTTTAGTGGAATGTATGATTTAAAAATGCAGTAATAATGTAAATTATATTCGTTACTATCGCCATTCTCTTCGTATAATGTGGCGTCGTCAACAATTGGTCTAATTAATTTTTGAAAATTATTTCAACAACATGATATCTCTTTTATTTTATTGATTTATTACTTTACTAGCTGGGATACCCGGCTTCGCACAGGTCAACATTTGAGAGTGTTTTGGAATGTTCCACAGTGATGTTCCTGATTCCCTATTCCCGAACATTCTACGTGTTCCTGGATGTTCTGGAATGGTGTGGAATGCTCTCGAACACTTTTTTATAATATATATTGAATAAAATTAAGATTATCGAATCTTCTATAACTTTTCAGAACCTTCTAGACTCATCGCAATCCATTTCTGAAAGCTTCTAGAACTTTCTCCTTCCATAACTTTCTAGAGTATTTACAAACCATCCAGAACGTTCTGGAACCTTCTAGTCTCACCGACATACTACGCCACTCCTTCCAGAACTTTCTAGAGTTTTATCAAATTTTCTAGAACATTTTGGAAGACTTTTCTTGAAATTTATAGGAGGCGAAACTTCCAGCCCTTATATCTTCAAAAGCACGCCTTTTAGATAAAAACGGGACCCCTCATCCTAGAGGGGGATAGAGATCTACCGCACCATATAACTCCCTTGATCGTACCGAGACTCATTTCTGAGTTTTTGCGGGCCGCACGTTTTTTTGACATTTTTTATAATATATATTGATTACTTTCAATTAATTGATTTATTCAACATCATATTGCTATTGCTTACAAGGTATTTCTGTTAGTTTTCAAAACATCTTTGATATTTACATATGTAGGAAAATTTGTTATTTAAACATTAGGTAGATATTGGAGATGATTCCTAAATTTCGTATGTGACCAATTATAATTCAAAATGTTTTCAAATGAGCAGACAATCCCCAATTGAAAAATGTAGTGAGTAGCGAGTCTTTTGTAAGAAAGTTTATCTAAAGCCTCGATTGCATTGAGCGAGTTTACAACTAGCCGGCGAATTCACTATCTGCTAGTAAACTCGCTCAGTGTATCATCTGTTCCGTATATTTTTTCTGCTTAAGCCTCGATTACATTGAGTGAGTTTACAAGCTACTAGCCGGCGAATTCACTATCTGCTAGTAAATTTGTTCACTGTAAAATCTGCTAGTTAGCTAGTAAATACGATTACACTGAGCGAGTTTAATAGCAGATAGTGAATTCGCCGGCTAGTAGCTTGTAAACTCGCTCAATGTAATCGAGGCTTTAAACTCAAGAACGAGTCGTGGAAACGACGCGTTCTCATGTGACAAATGTCAACTGTGTACTCAAAGATGAAGCTAGTTCGGGGCACTTTTCATAGAAATATGTGTAGAACAAGGACAGCATTCTAATACGATGCCTGTGTTCCAAAGATTGCAATCTGTGCAATAGATTAAGCTGTATTCAGTTACAAAATCTGCATGGCCAGGTACTTTTCAACCTTCATCTTGACAATCGGTAGCAGTTTGAGCTCTCGTGCGGTATTCACAAAGAAAAATATTAAAAATTAGCTGATTGCTCATTTCTGATCTAGTCTCGAAATTGATATTTACCTTGAAATAACAGTTTCCCGACCACTTTTGGATCCATTCTCCGAGACAATGTTAGCGGGCCGTGCGAGATGTGTGTAACCGCTACCTACATAAGCCATTTCACAAAAAATACGTTTAATTTTGTTTTCAAAACTTCACACAATTTTCAAGTGTCATATTTGCTCAGCGAAATTCAGAGCATGCAATGAGACACCACGAGAATAGTAAATTCCTATCATAAGACACCACAAAAACAAAATATTTCTATCATAAGACACCACGAGAACAATAAAGTCCTATCATAAGACTCCACGAAAACAATAAATTCCTATCATGAGATACCACAAGAACATTCGTTTTCACCGCATTGTCAATATATAATTCAACCGATAAGTGGCTGAGTTAGCATAGCATTTGGGTTCCACCCAGGCGTCATGAGTTCAATTCCTCGGCTGGATAAGTCTTCCCAGTCCTCCCACACCCAAGACACAAGTAACATTTTCCGCTTACTGCGGTTTCAGGTAGGAGATTTTCAAATATTGTCAGGTTGTCATACCTCCGGAATTTTTGTCTGTTTTTAAAAAGTATAAATGTATTATTATAAATACCTACAGACTTCTTCGACATAATGTGAATACCGGAAACTTGAATAAGTGCCATTTACAAAAAAGGAGGTAAACGGGAATTTAAAGTACAATATACCTATATTTTTTTTAATTATTTTATAATATTTATTTGTTCAGTCGAAAATACATGTCTGAAAAAATATTTATAATTACACATAAACATAAAATTTTATCGAAAAAAAAATATTTGTCACTTTTTACAAATAATAAACAACGTTAAATAACATTTTAACCAAAAGAATACAGTTATTTGTTTTTGCATCTGCCCTGATGATGGACACTGTAACGCTATCCGAAACGTTGGCTAAAGAAGGACGTAGCGCAACACGGCGGAACACCCCAAAAACAAATAATGAAAATATTTTTTATGTTGCAAAAATTCCAAAATTCAAAATTATGTTATTTGAATTCGAAGCGTTACAAATCTAAAAAATTCACTCCGGACAGGAACTTTCGTACTTTTTCACGATAATATCATATTATTTTTACGGTACGGTAAAATTATTAATTAATAAGTATGTAATTAATGTTAATGTTTACCTCATCCCGTGCAAATTTTATTACCACAGTGAAGCTTTTATTGACGAAATATATGTTTTTTTGAAGAAATGTATGTTCGCGAATTGTCTTTAGGAATATGATCAAAGACATTCGACATTCTAATATCTTCCGTTCTTTTCATGCTTATTTTAGGATATCATCGATGACGTGCGATCTCTCCCTGTGACTAGTATATTTCACGTATTACATATTTTTATTCTTTATCTTTTTGTATAATAAATTATTTGAATAGACCACAGTATGTGTTGTTGTGGAAGGAAATGTGTATATCTTGATGCAGAATTAGTTTATCTCATAAAATAGTTTACTGAAGTATACGATATAATTTAAATGCACTCGCATTCTGATCCGTTAGTTTTGTTTCTCGTACTGTACAAAATAAATTATAACTAATAAATCCTTCAAGATTACTTCCAAGATAATCTTGTCATTCTTGAAACAACATATTATTCTAATTGAAATAATAATTGTTATTCTTATCAACAATTTATTCACTGCAATAATTATTTTAATCTTCAGGAAACGTTTTTGAATCATACTCAATTTTTTGTATGTATTTAATAGCTAAATAAAACAAAATAAGAATTTCATATCTTCTAACAATTAGATCTAAGTGAGCATCTGAAGAAATTTGCATAATACAATTTGTGTTCACGGGTTTTTTTTTTGGCAAAGTTTTTGTAAGAATAGTTCGAATACAGATAACTATGAGAGATTAGCGAAAAGGTTATTAGAATTGATCCTTTGCATTGCTACAGAGTTGAATGTACGATAACATTCAGAATTATGACGATTATTACAAAGTGTTATGTAAAAATACAAAATTATGTGACGTATTTATGATGTCCGCAATTTAAACAGATGACAAATCAAAAACAAAACGGACAACATTAAATACAGCCTCTTATTACCTACCGCAAGCTTTTCATGTGTGTTTTTTATTGGTTTGGCGGCATACCCCATTTCTTAGATACGTGCGATAAACACGTTTTTAAATTCTTAAAAAAATATATGTTATTCTTGAAAATATCTATACATTTCCCACACCGAAACGGCTGACCCGGGAATCATTCATTGGTTAACAAATGCCTCTCGCAGGTGACCTTTAGTGGATCGCTTCAATTGGTGACATTGCAGGAGTGCCCTGGTTCTTGGGGCGAGGTTTATTCAGGTCGCGTGGCGGGCTTTTTGACCTCTCTAGTCGGACTCTCTCGACCCATCGCCTTGCTCTGCAGGGAGAGAAATGGATTCATACGTCCCTAACTCCAGGACACACTAACTTCCAGTTTCCTAACCACCCTTTATACCCTTTTCAGAACTTCCACTTCTTACTTTATCTCATTTGGGGTGACCTGTGGCAAATCCTGGTTATCCAATAAATGGTTCCAAGTTTGAAAAAGGCCGGTTGAGAGAGACCCCTTTACCTCTCCTGCTGGACTTTCTGGCCCTGCACTGCAGTGGGTGCGATTGATTCATAAGTCCGTCATATAAGCCACGGACACATTAACCCCAGAGATTCGTCGCCATCCCTCATACTAATATCCCTTTCCTACCCAGAACTTCCTCTCCTACATTTAATTAAAATTACCCTCCCCAGCATCCCTAAAGATTGCTTAAGCTCATAATTATTTTCTTCAGAGACTACTGGGTGTAGTTAATGAAAATTTTAAAAAAAAACGAGATGAAGTCTCCTTACAATCTTACCGGGACAATTCAGCAAACACAAAAATTAACAATTGTTAATAACTTGTGGTGATCAATAAAACACAATATTTTATAAAAAATAAATAGGGAAAGTTTTATTGTAGCTAACAAATATAATAGTCACACTAAATAAAAACATATTGTGTAACCAAAACAATTTAACCTAATGAAGATGAATATTTATAAGAGGGGTGATATCAATGAACTAGTGCTGGTAGTACGCCTGCTGGGGCTGGTAGGCAACTTTAGCAATAGGGGCGGCGTATGCGACAGGCGCAACAGCCTTCACAGCATGTCCCAGGGGCTCACGACGAACAACAGCGTTGAATCCGTTGTGAGGATCAGCGGTGTAGTCGACCGTCCTCTTGTATCCATCAGCATCAATCAGAGAGTAAGATCCTTGGACGACATCTCCGTCCCTAGATTCGTGCTGGCTCTTGGAGTCTCCGGTCAGAGCGTCTTGGATGTCATAAGCGAAGTTGTACTGAGGGTGAGGGTCGTATTCTTCCACTTGTTGACCGTGCTGGGGGATGAGTGCGCCGCAGGCCACGGCCACCAAGGCTGCCAGGATGAACAACTGTAAATTAAATGGGATTTTTTTTAAAGTACGTTTATGTGCGAATCGCAAGGATTCGAAATGTTTTGGGGATGAATTGTTGGAAACCAAGATTTTTAGAAGACTTTTAGAAGAGGGTGAGTTTAAAATAGGTTCCACTGAACAGGACACACACGAGTCTCAGGTAGCAAGGACGAAATAAGAAAGGCAATTTCATCGGAGGGTGAGTTTAAAATAGGTTTCACTGAACAGGACGTACACGAGTCTCAGGTAGCAAGGACGAAATAAGAAAGGCAATTTCTAAAAAGGCCGACATAAGAAAGGCAATTTCTAAATAGGCCGAAATAAGAAAGGACGAAATAAGAAAGGCAATTTCTAAAAAGGCCGAAATAAAAAAGGCAATTGCGTGCTAGAGCTGAGAGTGCTGACGGTTCCCACGAAGAACATTGGAAGAGGATAATGATAATCGTGATTTATTTTTGGGATATTATTCCGTGTTGCCCTACCTCCTTCTTTAACCAACGTTTCGGACAGCGTAATGGTGTCCATTATCTGGGCATAAAGATGATTCTGTGGAAGGGTTGTTTCTCAGAAATTGAACACTTCATAAAATTTAATAGTTGATATTCAAGTTCTGTGAAAGTCATATTCGATTTGAGGAAATAATGACGGAAATTGATATTTAATTTTGAAAATTGATTTATTGTTAAAATTCTATGAAACAACCCGTCCTGAGAGAGCTACGCAAGAAAATGATGTTTGCCGGAGATGTACAACCATCAACTATATCTATTGTTTGAAGAGTTTTCAACAACAAAATTTAACAACCAACATGATGTTATGTAGGGCGGTTGGAAGATAGCCGATCTATAAAGAGGTTTCTCTAAGGCTAGCTTTACACTCGTAATTAAAAATTACGGATTACGTAAGATTTTGACAGGTCACTCCCAGGAGCGTTTACATATGCATCTGACTTGTGGTAATTAATGATCACAGAAGTGTTTCGGAAGTTCAACCTGTGTAACTGCTCATGCGACCGTTTACATCTGTAAATTTATTTGCGGTAAGATGGCTTCCTTTCAACAACGACCTGCTACTGTCAAATTTACGCGATTTTGTCAATAAAGTCGAAAAGGACCAAATAAAGTGCTGAAATAGAATTTGGCTTTAATTAAAAAATTCTCCACGCACTTTTTTGCCGTCAAAGGCGAAAATTAATGGATTTCTTTCATTTTATTCGAATGACAGCTACCTGACAGCTGCCGACAGTAACCGACTTCGTATTCAAATACGTAATTTTAAAAACAGAAACATTGAGATTATAAAGGTTTGGACCGATAATTGAATAGAAGGATGCTCATTTTCAGAAAACTCAAATAAGTGGAAATAAATGCTAGTTTTATAGGAAAATAATCCAATAAAAACAAATGTCTTTTGATTTTTGACATTTCGCAACGGCGCATTTTGGTACTATTTCTTACAAAAAGTCCCTCAGCTTATCAAACTGATTTTATAAGCTGTGAGAAGGCTGTAATTTCGCGCGGACGCGATTAGACCTGTCAAAAATCTTCCGGAAGAAGAAGTTCTGTAACATGCTTTAAATTACGTTAAGTGACTTTTGGTGTCGTTTACATTGTTAATTTGGCCATAATTCGCTTACACGAGCGAATTACGGGAAAAAACTTACGAATGTAAAGCCAGCCTATGATAAGACTGTAAGATGAGAGTGTGTTGAAAGGCCAAAACTTTTGCTGGCGGGAGGGTGTGAATGCAAAATACCCATATTTGGAAAAAGAATTAAGGAGAGAGACAAAATACCGGCGAATTTTAGAGCCGATGATGACGATAAATTGGTTTTGAAGAGAGGGAAGAAAGAATCGACGTTTTAGCTGTAGTTATGTTCGAAAAACAGCTTATGGTGAGAAAATGTTTTGTTACATTTTGATACGAGGTGACCATGTTGACGGTGTTCTGATAAATTATCACTGGAAGTTGTGTAATTACTGTTATGGAATGTATACAAATATTTGTTTATTAAATTTAAGAAGGTGGGTATATACGTAATTTTAAATAGAGAAAGTATGAAAGAGAATGTTTGATTCGTGCAATGTATTTTTTCGCTGCGTAGATCGGGATTAAGGTTATTTTTTTTAATTATGCGCATTATTATGTCGTATAGCAAAACATATATTACTTGAATATGTGTGTTGGTTTTCATATTAATAAATTGATGATGAGATTTGCATAATTTTCAGCAAAATCAGAGACAAGAAACTTATAAAACTAAAATACGAAAAGGAAGAAAAAAAGATTCAGAAGAACAATGAGAAAATAGAATAATTCAAAACAGTTTATAAAAAATAGATAGAGGGAAAAAGAAAATATATTATGTGAGTGTAGAAATAAAATAATAACAGAAACACATAGAAAGGAAAGTAAAGTCAATGGAAGAGGAGTTGAAGCTAAAATACGAAAAAGGAAGAAAAAAATTGATACAGAAGAATAGTGAAAAGATAGAATAATTTAAAAGAGTTTTGAAAAATAGATAGATGGAGAAAGAAAATGTTTGTTGAAATAAAGTAAGAAAAGAAACATACGGAATGGAAAGTGAAGTCAATGAAAGAGGTATTGAAGCCAAAATACGAAAAGGAAGAAAAAAATAGATAAAGAAGAACAGTAAAAAGATAGAATGATGTAAAAAAATTGATAAGGGAGAAAGAAAATATATCATGTAAGCGTAGAAATAAAATAATAACAGAAACGTATAGGGTGGAAAGTAAATTAATGAAAGTGGAGTTGAAGCAAAAAAATACGAAAAGGAAGAAAATAATGGATAAGGAATAAAAGTCGAAATACAGAATTATGAAAAAGAGTTTTAAAAAAATAGATACTGGGAGAAAGAAAATATATTACGTAAGGGTAAATAAAATAAGAAAAGAAACATTTAGAGTGGAAAGTAAAGTTGATGAACGAGGAGTTGAAGACAATATAATTAATAAAACTAATATTCAACGATTAATTGGGGTTCACTGATTACACGGATTATACACGGATAAATAATATTTACTGATTTCGTTAAAGAAAATAATCTTGGGATTTTTTGACTTGTATAAGAAAAATTATTTTCGGATTTAATTAACACCTCAAGGAAAACCTTTCAGATAAAATTGAAATAACTTCCAGAACAAAAAAACTAACTAACTGATTGACATGAGGGACAAAAGTTTTTATATGCAAAAGGAAGTTGGGAAAAAAAGAACAAAGGAAATAATAGAATGACAGAGAGAAAGAAGAAAACAACTCATTAAAAACAGATAAGTAAACAATGTTAATATATGTATCTGGTACTTAAATACAAGTGTTCTATTAATAAAATTAAAGATAGCTACGATTTAACGGTGATCTGACGCTGATCTCCCGATTGTTGGTTATAGTTATTATACTATAAAATTATATATATCAAAAATAATTTTAATGATAAGTTGATGTCAAATGAATATCAGACGAATTTATTTATAGTGTCGATTTTTCGTACTTACGAGACGATGATATATACAGTAAATAGTCAGGTAGTTTTTTCCTTGATGCATTTGAATGAACAATGTTTATACTTTTGTTATTCGGCGGTTCACCCTTTCTGCACATCCCTTCGGGACACTTTATTGTATTTTGTATGAGTAGTATGTCGTATTTTTCCTAAACCGTCTGCACATTGTATAATAGTTTGTTGAGGGGCCAACTGTCAGGGAATCGGCATATAAATTAGCAAAAACTCTCAGAATACCATTACAAAGGCTACATTCACGAAATAAAAGTGAAATCGAAACTAAATTTAGACCTGTGTAGTTTTCAAAATCTAGCAAATTTCGGTCTTAAAATCTTTTAAATGTCAGCGAGGAAACAACGTAAAATCGCGAAGTTTTGACTTTGACGTAATATTTTGTGGGTTTATTTTGTGCTATCGTATATTAATATTATATTTACTGAAACACATTCCTAGAACAATAAGCTTTGCTTAAAAACAACATTACTTGCGTTTATTTGATGAGTTCATAGGTTTTACGATCTTTTTCACGAAAACGACGCTAACTTATTTGACTGCTCAAATACTGGGAAAAATGGCACCCGGACGCCATAATGGGCGGAGAATTTAATACAAAATATTCCGAGTGGCTAGGTGTGTTTACGGTATCTTATACGTCAAGAACAAGAGTGCCCCAAGCGATTCTGACATTGTTCTTCGTACGTTTTGTTTTAAACATAAGGGTTAAAATCGCATTCCAAAATAAAAAAAAAATGAAAATTTTGGCGTGTGCGCCGGCGCACACCCGGCACTGAAGGCGACTTAATAAAAAATGTTCACGTGTGAAAGGATCTGTCCATAACAGGAAATATTTATTTTTAAATATTGCATTTTATTTTAATGATGATAATAATTTATTTACGATGAACAATATTTGACTTCTGCAATGAATAAAATATATTATTATGGAACAGGTTATCTCGGTGCAAAGTGATATGGCGTAACGTCGGTCGTGTCAGTGCCAATATCCGTTTTGCTTTTTATCTGTGGATTATCATTCACGAATTCAATTTCCCTTGTCCATTTCATTGGGTTCAAATGCATTAATTACTTTCACGACGAATCAGTGTTATGTACGCGTTTTAGTTAGGTATAACCCGGCTTTGCCCGAGATTTTTTTTAAACATGGAGCAAAGAAAAAAAAATGACAAAAATGCACTGTTCAAACAGGCCAGTGCTCGTCGTTACAGAAATACAATTAATTATTCTGTTTTGGAAATTCGTATTTCTTTCGTTAAAATTTTTGACAGTTGTCGTAATTATCCAATTTTACTCGGTGTTTATTCGAATTGTAAATTTCTGACCACCCCTAAAATTGATAATTTTTGTTTTTGAAAGGCAATAATGCTGAGGAAAAAAAATATTTTTTAAATACTTTCAGCTTCACAGAACGTACAGTTTTAATATCCCGTGATTTTTTACTGTTTTACGCTAGTTTAAATTAGTTTAAAATAATAAATCTAATATCTAATGAAAGTGTTGGACGGAAACAATCACGGCGTGCACTTGGTACGTCTAAAGATTTCTAGAGCGTGTCCATAGTCAATGTCCATAGTGGAAAATGCGGAAAATTTAAACGTTTTTTCAAGAATAAATGCACAGTGCATTTTATATCGATGCGATGAAAGATTTTTTTTTAATGAGTAATTTCCTACAACAGAATTATTTATTGAATTGAACTTCGCGTGACTAAACCTATTAATGAATTCAGCTTAAAGGTTTTCATTCAAAGTTTAATACAAGATAAAACCTTAACTGTGGTACGTGTAACAATAGAATAGTTTTCCATAGTTTTTTTTCTCAGGCATTTTTCGAAGACATTTTTATTGTATTTTTATATTGACGAATAAATTTTCTATAACGACTTAAAATGCGCCATTTTCGATTTGCTGCCAAAACGAAATGTTTGTTTTCATACGTGAATTCGGCTGCATTGATGTCATGCCGGGCGACGCGCGACGTTTGTGACAGCCACTTCACCAGCCAGTGTGTTTGCCAGCCATCGTAATGCGTAAAACATCAGGTAAACAAATTAAATTTAATGCATATAAAAATCAGGTAATCGTGACTTTCGTGTTACTTGAAATGCGTATGGCAGTCAGGTAAATGCGTTAATAATTAATTGTATTACGTTTATATATTATAATGCGTATAACAATCAGATCATCGTGCTGATTGTAATGAGTAAAACAATCAGGTACTTAATTATGTTAATAATTGTAATGCATATAACAATCAGGTAATCGTGACAATCTTGTTAATTGCAATGCGTATGTATAACAGTCAGTTAATTGTATAATTAATTAATTTATTGTAATGCAACAATCAGGTATTCGTGCTGATTTTAATTAGTATAACAATCAGGAAATTATGTTAATTGTAATACATACAACAATCAGATGATTGTATTAAAAATTAACTGCATCTGTAATGCGTATAACAATCAGGTATTTAAGCTGATTTTAATTATTGTAACAATCAGGAAATTTTTATAATTTTAATGCGTACAACAATCAGATGATGATGTTAAAAATTAACTGCGTCTGTAATGCGTATAACAATCAGGTAATCGTGTTGATTTTAATTAGTGTAACGATCAGGAAATTGTTGTAATTGTAATGCGTATAAGAGTCAGATGATTGTGTTAAAAATTAACTGCATCTGTAATGCGTATAACAATCGGGTAATCATGCTTATTGTAATGAGTATAACAATCTAATAATCGTTAATTGAATGCGTTTCACCGTACCTTAATAGCCATGTTTAATCTGTTCGCTGAGAGCACTGAGGATTTAATGATCGGTCGTCAATTGGTCGCGATATTTATACTGGCTCCTCTTCCCAAACGGCGGATTGTCGAGCAGGGGTCTGAAGTTGGGGACCTTTCACTTTTGCCGAAATGTAGAGCAAGTTTGTCTTCAGTGCAAGAGGGGAGGTTCAGACGGGTTCAAAAAAGCGGGACTAGAGTTTAAATCAATAAATTGTTGAAAAAAATTATAAAAGGAGGTAATTGTTTAATCGTTTGTTTTCAGGCGATAGAAAACAACGCATAGAAATCGAACCACAAGTTTATCCCCTATTATATTGTCGTTTGAAATCCTCTGATTTTTTTCCCAATATACATTCATAAAAGCCTTTCCGTATGCTTCCCAGCCTTTTTTTTCGTTTCATCCTGCCAATAAATATCACATATTTATCGTGAGTATTTTGTGGGTTCTTATGCCGTGTTGCGTTTTTTTTACATTAGCTCCACACAGGAGACCCTGAGAAAAATAATTTCCCTCAGCGCCTATGTCATCTTTGAAGAGTGGAGGGTCTTTTTAAGGAAAGGAAGGATAGGAAGTTCTGGGAAGGAAAAAGGTAAGAGGGGTGGGTAGGAATATGGGGTCTGTGTATCCAGGAGTGACGGACGTATGAATCCATCCCTTCAACTGCGGTGCAAGGCTATGGGTTGAAAAAGTAAGGCTGGAAAGGTCAAAGGCCTCCCTCAACCAATCTCTCTCGCGGCTCGCCACGCAGCAGGTGCAGAACAGACGCATCCGCTGCCAATACCTGCACAAAACTCACCCCATGAACCCGGGCACCCCTGTTAAGTCACCAAACCTAGCGAACCACTTGGGGTAACCTATGGCAGAGGTCCAATAAATGGTATGACAAAGGTCCAATAAGGTTCCCGGGGCGGCGGTACCCATACCGCTCCCAAATTGAAATAGCTAGCTTCTTCTTTAGCCAAGTTTCGGACAGCATTACAGTGTCCATCATCAGGGCAGGTGTGTAATCGAAGATTGTGGTGAAGTGTGTGCTTATGTACGTGAATGTGATACCGTTTTGCCAATTCCAACCTTCTAGGGGCTGGTATTACAGTATAATTTAAAATGGTTTTCTGCGTTTAGTTTCGGTGTAGCCGTCAATTACTGGATACCAAGAACTAATGAGCTTGGCCCCGTCGTCTTTATTAATATTAATTATTAATAAACACGACGGGGCCAAGCTCATTAGTTCTTGGTATCCGTATTATTGATATTTCGAAAAATGGACATTGTAGTCCTACCTGAAACTTTGGCCAAAGAAATAGGCAACGCAACACGGCCATAGTAACTCAAAAATAAATTCAATTTTCTATAAGAAAAACTCTCTTTTTATAACTTTTGAAGGTTATTCCCATCAATGTAATATGTCATCGAAGAATAAGATAACAATAATAATCTAAACGAAAAAATGAAAGAGAACATTACACAGAAAAATAGAAAAAGATGATGGTTGCAACTGGAACTCGAACCCAGAACCTCTCGTCTAACCGGGACGTGCGCTTTCACCAATTCAGCCATTGCCACCTTCCACCAAACCGTAATAGTTGTCAATATCATATTTTCAAGTTTTAGAATTAACAATATTATCTTCGACTAATTTTTTTTTTCATATCATGGGCAAATTACCTTTTTTCATTGGAAACTAAAATTGGAATAAAAATAGTCGAAGATAATATTGTTAATTCTAAAATATGAAAATATGAGATTGGAAATTTTGACGGTTTGATGGAAGGTGGCAATGGCTAAATTGGTAAAAGTTCGAGTTCCAGTTATTATCTTTTTCTATTTTTCTGTGTCTTGTTCTCTTTCATATTTTCGTTTAGATTATTAGTGTTATCTTCTTCTTCAATGAAACAAAAATAAATTACTTAAAAAAAAGTTGCATTTAAATTCATTATTTATGAATGTCTTGCAAGTAAAACAATATGTTTTATAAATAAAAAATAAACATTATTATTTTTAAATCATAATTCATTATCGAAAAAAGGCTTTTACTTTCACCATCAAATAATATAATGTGTAAACATGTATTTATTAAATCACAATTAACGTGATAAGCGCAGGGGAGAAAGTACTCTCTTTACTTTCAGAGGTCAAAGGTTCTATTCAGCACGATTTTTAATCCAATATTTAAAAAGAAAATTGAGCCATCAAGTAAAACTTTTTATGAATTTATGAAATATTTTGTGTTGTTATTATAAGTGGCGGCTCGTGACTTTTGGGTGTGTAGAGTGCTAATATTAAAAAAATTGCTCGGCTCAGGCGGAACGTGACAACGTGACAATGAGTCATCATGCTTTTTCGTGAGCACAACCGGCGTTCGTCGATTTATAAGAAGTTATCACGTAAAAAAAACATCATTAATGATTTTGTTGCCAAAAGTACAATTTTTTGACGTGATAACGTTTTATAAATCGATTAACGCCAGCTGCACTCACGAAAAAGCATGACTCATTGTCACATTCCACCTGAGTCGAGCGTGCAAGCGAGAGCGCGGAACAAGCGTTCGGCCTAAGCGTTCGGCTTGTGACGCATATATCTCTCTTCCACTCCATCGTTATTATATGACGTTATCACGTAAAATTACCGTCCGTTAACCGACTTTACAGACAACCAATTCTTTTCGAAAATCGATTTTTTGTATGAAAAATTTCCGTTTCGCCGTGTGCCACACAAATGTGACAGGAGATCACGTTCGTTATCTCGATAACGATCCCACAAAAGATAGAGAATAAGCCTGCTGTACTACCTAGAGTCGTCAGCGAAATCAACACTGTTTTCTCAACTATATACCTATGTATATTTTTAACTCATTAAGTTATAATTAAAATAAATATTGCGGAAAAGTCCATAGATATCGCATATTAAATAAAAATGGATAAATTTATCCAAGACACAATCTAAGTAGTATTTAGTTCGAGATGGATCTTGCAATTATACATTCATAAATATAGCAGCCAATAAAAATATGCGTTAAGAAAGTTGGTAGTTCTTGTTCGAATGATTCAGTTAATTATGACCGAAGCGGCCCAGGCTGTCCTGGGCTGTCCAAGACTAGTCCTGGGTTCGATTCCTGATGTGACCGTAACTTTTTCTGATTTTTCTGTTTCGAATTTTCGATTGAGAGTCGCTAATATTGTCTTCATTAATTATATATTTGTCTTTCTTTTAGAACAATTGAAAATATGATTTTTTTATATCAACTGTATATTTAAAGCTCTATAGCTCGTGATGAAATTAACATTTTGAACTGACAATTGTTGGATAGAATGATTGAAAAGCTGTGCTCATGACAAGTCAAAACTTTCCGCTCGACAGTTTCATTCGTGTGTCGACTAGCAGTCTTTTGGGAATGACACGAATGTCAATGTTCGTTATTAGTTTTTGAGGTGTTATGCCGTGTTATGCTACCTCCTTCTTTAGCCAAAATACTTTTGGCCGTGAAAATCTAAAAACTTATCCGAATGTCAATCGTTTCCTCAATTTTTTGGTAGAACCCTGTCGCAAGGAACGAGATTGTCGAAATAAATAATTGGCATTGTTACATATATCTTTATAGCGGAATGTGGGGAAATATGTGCAGTCCATCATACACAGATTATTATATTTAGGGTTTGATAGATAGCACCTATCCGAAGGATTTAACCATCGATTCCTGAGCATTTAGAGTAAAAAATGTGGATGTAATTTTGCTCTCCGATAATATATTTTTTCAATTGACAATTGTTTTTCCATCGTCGCAACTGAGTAGTCCGGTAGAGCATAGCCGCGGGTCACGCGATAAGCACTCCGTCTCGTTCTAGCAGCTGGTAACACACAAAACAGCGCACATATCATTTGATCCCGTCTCGACACATGGGGATCGGAACAGTGCCGACGTGTGATTGAAAAATATTTTTTTTTGTTTTTTATTGAAAAAAATATCATCGGCCAGCAAAATGACCGGTGCATTTTTACTTCAAATATGTTCAGAAATCGCTGGTTAAAATCCTTCGATTACGTTTCTGTTACTCCCTATATAACAAAAATAGTGCATTCTGTGTAACACAATAAAAAAAAAACAATTTTCAGACAAATCTTACATTTTACGTGAATTCTCTAAAGTTGTTTTTTGCATCTACTGAGAAAGAACAATTTTATCATTGACTTTTAATTCTGTTAAAGTATCGATTAATCAACATATATTATAAAAGAAAGTCAGAAACGAATCCCAGTACGACCAAGGGAATTTTATGATGTGGTAGATCTCTATCCTCCCTTTAGGATGACGGTTCCCGTTTTTACCTAAAGGGCGTGCTTTTGAAGATATAAGGGCTGGAAGTTTCGTCCTCTTGAAATTTCTAGAACAGTCTTCCGGAAAGTTCTAGAAGGTTTCATAGAGCTCTAGAAAGTTCTGGAAAGAGTGGCGGAGTATGTCGTAGAATGTTCGGGAATAGGGAATCAGGAATATCATTGTGGAACATTCCAGAAATCTCTCGTATGTTGTCCTGAGCAAAGCCGGGTAACCCAGCTAGTTTTAAATAAATCATATTACTTATCTTTTAAATCTAGCGCCCAGTTCTGCATTATTTATGAAGCTGTCATGATTTATTCAAGAATGTTTAAATTGATCATCATTCATCACACATCACGACTTATTCAGATCATTGCACCCAAGATCATTATTCAATTACCGTTAGCACTAATCGTGTGTTTATGTTCCGGTAAAAGGAAATAGTTATTATTGAATTACGTGATACTATTATTTTTTAAATATTTAACTAACCAGTGTACTCCTATTATTTCATTATTATTGATCGACGTGCGTAATGTTTGTAAAAGCTCTACGAGGCCGAGCATTCGATAAAAATAAATAAACATGTACTTTTATTTTACAGTTTAATTACAGTCCCTAAAATTATAATTCCAGTCCAGTTGATTCATCAGACATCTCCGAATATTAAGTTTTGCATTCTGTACAAATCATCCAAATATTTGGATAAATATTTGGATAAATATTTGGATTGGATTACAAAAATAATTTTTCAGTTTGGTAGGGTATTCTGATCTCAAATCCAAATTTAAGATTTGTATGAAACTGGCCGAAATGGGCCGCGCATACGTTCCTCTTAGTGGCCGTTGTTCCCAACTTTTCGATCGATCAATCTGAGTCTCCGATCAGCTAAGTGATTTGTTTAGTAACGCTTGATTCGTATTGTGAGAGAATTGCTCTGGGAAGAGCATATTTATGCATTGGAGGAGTTGTGAGCCAAAATTTCGGCTCAACACTCGATCAATAGGATTGGGAACAACGGTCGTAAGTATTACAATGAGGTTTATGGGCTTCAATAAGTTATTCTAAATAATTAAAACATTTAAGACTTTGCTTATATTTTACTAAGTTTATTTATAGTTGTTGTGTAAAGGGATTATTAAATACATTTTTTTTATTTGCCGGCAACCCGGGCGTTTATTAAAATAACAATATTATACAACAAAAAGTATGTAACCCGTCTCACTAGACTATGTCTGTTCTGAGACGGGTACATAAATATGCGTACATGTAAATACATACATACGCATATATATACATATTAATCCATATAAACACAAACACACGCATATATATACATATTAATCCATATAAATACATACACACATATACACACAAACATAACATACATACATAAACGTATACGCGTGCATGCACATAATCATAAAAATCATAAATGTACAAAATTTAACCAGAAAACTAAAATTTTAAGGGGTTATCATGGAAAGTATCTATACAGTTTCATAAAATCAAGAGTTTCGCTAGCATCTAAAAATAATAACAATTCAACAAAATAATATTAATAATAATTTATAATATAGTATTAATGCGTAAAACATAAGCAATATTAATAAGAAAGAATAAATCTCTATAATAACATATATCCACAATTTTAACGGTGATCACAATTGATCTTCATTTTGGGAATTTGCAAGTATGAAACGTTTTTATAGCAGTTCAATAATAGTAAGACAGTGTAATAAACTTTAACAAACACTTTATGGGTTCGCTGAGGAACAGGTTACATTGTATCGGTCCTCCCAAAGAAAAAGTAATTGGTTACCTTCACCCTTTCTTTCATCAAAACAGTTTCAACGAGTATATTCTTCCTCTAGGTTAGCTGAACTCCGAGGCAAGCGGTTTACGAAGCATCTCTTGGATCAGACCTGCCAGAGGTTCACTAAAGTAGCGCGATAAGAACCGGAAAGCAAGTTCTCTAGCACTAAAACGTGACCTTTTGTCGGTCACTACAGCTATGACATCTCTTCCAGTGATCACTTCTGTAAGCCTGAGCCCGGCGGGTGAAAACTAACCAATAGCATCGCTTGCTCTAATTAGTAAAAGACGAAGCGATGCGGGAATGAGAATGCATTCAATATCGACGAACTAATCAATACACCCACGTAAATCTGCATATTAAATAGATGGTTTGTTATAGTTCTACATATGAAAAAGAATCATGGAATCAGATCCGTTGAATACCAGTCCACATCACCGCTTTACGACAAAGCGTAGAACCCTCACCTTAAAACTGTTAAAAATGTCAACCTCCTGCAAAAGACTGATAAACTTCCACACCTCTCAATCACAAACCAGATCACATTATTGAAGCTAGCAGGTTCAATAATGGCCTAAAGATCACGACACAATTGTTACGGAGCAGGGGATTGTTATGTAATATCAGATTCTACATATATGAGCTAAATAAACCGGTTGTTGAACTCTTGGAGTCGAACTGCAAAGCGTTGCGGTCGGGCCAAGTAAGCGTGGTTTGTTTATACTATTATGCAGATCTGTGAACTGGTACAAATTGAAACCCAAACAAATAATATTTTCCGGTGTAAGAAATTAATATCGAGCATGACATTTTATGACGGCTGACGGCTAGCGGCGGGGAAAAGCTTTGGTCAACAAGGTAACGATTTCTCACGGAAATTAATCATTTGTGAATAATATCATCAGGATATTGTTGATTATAATAAACATGTTGGTTCACGATTTCATGGATCAAATGGAAAACTAACGTCTACTTTAGAGTCGAAAATTGGGATGAGAATTGATCTATTACTAGAAATAGCAACACGTGACAATTATATTTCGTTGACCTATTACGATAAAGAAAACGCAAATTTGAGTAATATTATTTTATAATAATTATAATAAGATGTTTTTCCGGTATGTGGGGAGGTTAGTGAAGTCCCACACATTCCATAAAGACATACATTACAATAGGTGAACATAATTACACATGACAAACAAAGAAACAAATGATAAAACAATAGTGATATTAAAGAGAAAATATAATCATCTTCATCCCCTTATCCTATTCGGGTCGGGGACCCATCGCATCGACAAGGCTCCTCCATAAGTCCCTGTCCTGTGCTGACTGTTCGGCCTCCGTCTATGGCAGTACCATTCTCTCATCACACAGTTTCTTGAGTTGCCTCGCCCAGCTGTAACCCTCTGGAATCGCACTTAGATAGTTACTTAATTCCGAGGAATACGGTCATCAGACATTTTTAGTACATGCCCAAGCCGCCTCAATTGCGATTTTTCTATGAAGAGTAGCAGTGGTTCAATGTTTAGATCGTCTCGGATCATTGAATATCACCAGTAAAGAGAAAACAAAAAAAGATAATAATGATATTAAGCCTTTAGAGAACTGTGACTACACTAGGAGCTAGTCTTGTTCTCTAATCTGCGTCGATGCTGCAGGATGGACTGAGGCCGGCTTCCATGATGATGGAATTCCAGAGTTGCTTATCCTTTCCCTCATTCCCGCCACCCTGGATCTGATAAAGGCTTTATAACTCTAACATCTCCGTGAACATACGGGAAGCACTGCATTATCTGGGGAAACCAAACATTATGCGGATGGCGTTATTGTACTGGACCCGAAGTCTTTCTATACCACGCTTTTTATAGTTGGCCCAAAGTTCGCACGTATACAACGTTGCGCAGAAAAAGAGGAATAGAGTCCTTTTTACGGCGGAACTGCAAAGGCGAAATCTTCTACTGAGCATGTTTGCTTTCACGCTGAGAGCTCGTCTTTGCCTATCGATGTCGTCGTCATCCATCAGATTACTGGTGATTATGTGTCCCAGGTATTTAGTTCCTTCAGTCACCTTCAGGTTCACACCGTTCAGGGTAGCTGGAGGAATAATGATAGACTGGATTACAAATGAATTTGTTTTTTTTTTATTTGTTATAGAATAGATAATATATATTACAACAAAACTACGTCCGTCTCTCCTGGAATTAAGTCAGGGATCAGAAGATTATTTTTCGACACCATCTCCAAATTCGCCTCCACTCAACCAGCCTTATGAGATGTATCAATCCAAGCATCATTAGTGTTGCCAACTCAGCTCTATTAAGGCTCTGAATCTAGGTCATTATATGCGGAACTCATTCATTTAAATTATTGAAAAGCTATTTCTTGAATTAATATATTTTTTTAATCTCAGAATTTTTCTAGCCACCCGGATCAGGAACAATTTAAGGTGTAGTAACTTGATGAGCATAAATTTCTCCAAGCCGAGCTTTTAAAGTAACTGAATTACCAGCCCTCAGTATCTGATCTATATTTTTCCAATAGTTAGGTTTCTATAATTTTTAAATACCGAAATTCTTTTTTGAACGATTTTACCATTTATTGCATAACCACCACCTCTGGCATAGGTCAACCCAAGTGGTTAGCTCCGTGGATCCGTCCATCAATTGAGAGACTGGTTGAAGGAAACCTGTAGAACTGTAGACGTCTCCAGCAGAAATCTTCGCCTTGCACTACAACAGTGGGAGGGATAAATTCGTGTCCGGCATTTCTGGACACACTTACCAGGATTCCTACCTACCCCTCATTCCCTTTTCCTTCCCAAAACTTCCTATCATTCCTTTCTTAAAAATATCCTCCACAGTTGACGTAGGCCCAAAGATGACGTAGACCTTGAGGGAAATTATTTTCTTCACGTCCTCATTTGTGAAGCTTATATAAAAAAATATACACATATTTGGGCCCGAGACGTGGGTGGTATCATATATTTTTTTTTTAAGAAAGACAAACATTTAGGTTACGAATAACCCAAAAATGTTTGAAAATCTCCTACTACCACCACATAAAGCCGAAAATGTTGCTTGTGTTGTGATGGAGGACTTAGCCAGTCGAGGAATCGAACACGGGACGCCCGGGTGGGACCCAAACGCGATGCCCACTCAACCACTAACCAGTTGTGATGTCGGTTTTATATCTATTTTGCGTAATAAACACGTCTTATGATTATATCTTGATGTACGATCTAATAATTGTGATTGTACGTAAGAGCCAATACAAGATACAATAGGCAGCAGCAGTTGGTTCATAAACCATGATATATGTTGCGCAACATCCTCCATCAGAATAATATTCATAAATCTATGCCAACGGACAGGATGCAGCTAAATGCAGCCTTTATCGATGAATGCAGCCTTTATCGATGCAATATTCGAGAAACGAGATCATCTGACTTTCATTTGGTTGTTACTATTACGTGGATTTCCATATCTGCATATATTATTTATCTTTTATTGAGTCGAGTGTGTTATTGATTATAAGCAACAATTTAAAATAACTACGCACGTCTATTGAAAGGAAGAACGGCATGAAATGATATAATCTTCATGAAAATACAAAATATAATATTCGTTATTGAAACGGTATGAAAATCAAAGGGAAGAAGACACAGGTGATGTAGGTCTGGTATATCAGTCAGTCCATATCCCTGCTATGTACGATATTCCTCGCTCTTTATAAACCGCAAAAAAATTTCTTTTTTAGACGCCAGTCGTTAGCAGTAACACAATATGTCAAATTTGAGATTTGTGTAAATAATCGGATATGTTCTAGGCCGCGCTGGGCTCGACATTCCAAGCGGAGCTTAATCAACTGATATACAGGACTCCAGATACTCGTACTAATATCTACAGCCTGTATGTCGGACGAATATCTACAGCTCATATTTGGACAAATATCTATGAACTTCAGAGTGAAGACTAATATCTACAGAGCTAAGGTGGGATAAATATCTATGACGGTCCCAGTGGTAACGAATATCTATGGAGCGTAGGTGGAACTAATATCTACCAAGGCAGCTGAGCAAGAGGTTGTACGGAAAAGCATAAATTATTTTTGTTATTGTTTTTGGGGTGTTATGCCGTCTTTCGCTACCTCCTTCTTTAGCCAACGTTTTGGACAGCGTTACAGTGTCCATCATCAGGGCAGATGACCAAAAGGAATTTTGTGGTGGTGGAAAATGATTTTTGGTCATCTGCCCTGATGATGGACACTGTAACGCTGTCCAAAACGTTGGCTAAAGAAGGAGGTAGCGAAAGACGGCATAACACCCCAAAAACAATAACAAAAATACTTTTTGGCCGTGAAAACCTAAAAACATACCCAAGCATAAATTACTTCAACCTAACCTAACCTAACCTAACCAAACCTCTGCCAGTGCTGTAGATATTCATCTACATCACCTGTTCCATAGATATCAGTCAGTAGATATTTGTCCTCACTATGGTTCGCGTAGATATTGTTCCAACATACCTCGTATAGATATTAGTCAGAACATGGATTCTCATAGATATTAATCCAATTTGTTCAGTTTTTGGAATTCCTGTAGATATTAGTAGACGCCTCCATATACAGGGCCATACTCTATCCGGGAGTAACATCTCTGCCAATTGAGCTAAAGAGACCTTTAAGAATTCCGTCGTTTTTGTGTCAATATTTTGTATGGTAGGTTACTTTGAAATTATTGTTAGTGGCCGATGGGGGCTCACCTTACCTTATGCCGACGGCCAGCTCACGTTTGTCGGGCATGCAGGAGAGTCCCACCTCTTCAAGGTCGTAGGTCGGTAAAATTACCTGGGTACATGTTATTTGCCAAACCCACCCCGTGTCCCCGATCAAATGAAACAGGTTGGTATGGGGAAACATAATTATATTGACAGTAATTCCACGTCTACATCATCGGGCAAGTACATTACACAAATCACACATACGAGTAGGGCGGCTAAATAATTATTTCCTATTAACAGAAGTTCTCTCTCTAACAGTTCCCCCTGGAGTCGCAGTGTTTATAACCCGGGGATTCTGATGATCGGACACATTTAAATAACAGGGAGGAAGTAACATCTACTCACCGCGGTGTACAGCGAGCAGGTGTAACCGCGAGGGTAACAGCCTCAGGTCAGCTATCCGTTGCCTCGAAATTAGTGGTGGGCAAGTCGGGGTCGGCCCTAGCCATCTTACTTTGAAAATTATTAATATTATTAGGTTATATAATTATTAATATACGTAGGTTACTTTGAAAATTATTAATATTATTTTACAAATATTTCCGATGTATTTGGCTAACATCTTAATATTAGAGTAGGTACCTGCTTTGTTTGATTTGTTACGAAGTCGAGAATTAGTATTTAATGAGAATTAACTTGTAGAAGCTTTAAGCTTTATTATTGTCATATCAAAAATACAAACTTTGGTTGTTTCGGTGTTCTGAACTCGAATTTTCTTTGATTGTAAGTGCATTTTCAAAAATATAACTGAGTGTTCAACCTATAACAATAACCTATTGCAACAAAACTCCATAAAATTCTTCCCCAAGACATAAACAATGATTTTCACTATTTGGATAATAATACTTTCAAGGGTATGCGCTTTTTCCATAATAATACTTGTGATTTTTCAAGGGTCTGCGCTTTTTTCATAATAATACTTGTGATTTTTCAAGGGTCTGCGCTTTTTTCATAATAATACTTGTGATTTTTCAAGGATCTGCACTTTTTCCATAATAGTCTTGTGATTTTTCAAGGATATGCACTTTTTCCATAATAATACTTGTGATTTTTCAAGGGTCTGCGCTTTTTCCATAATAATGCCGCTGATTTTTCAAGGGTTTGCGTTTTTCCATAATAATACTCAAGATTTTTCAAGGGTCTGCACTTTTTCCATCATAATTAACGTGATTTTTCACGGGTTTGCGCCAATAATAAATAAATAAAATAATTGAATAAAACTAACAGTAAATCTTCATTTATTCCTGACAATAATTTCTACACTTCATTCAATTTGGTAATGGCTTCAATTAGGTCGCCATACGTATAATCTATAATCGGAGTAATGTCTTTCACTTCCAGAAAGTGTATCAGCATTGAATAATCGTATATTTTACCTTTTTGGCAACTCGTTGTATAGTTTATAAACTGGTTCGTTGCCAGTGACCACAGACTGTTCTTATATAACCTGCATTACTTCATTGTTAACACGCATTCATTACGATTAAAAACCAGTCTAAGTTGAAATAAGGTTATTTTTGTAATAAAAGCGGAAAATGTAGGAATACATTTTTTTTAAACTACTTTTTAACGGAAAATGCTTAGTTACTAAGGTTAAATACGAAATGCTATGAAGATACCTACCGTGCTCCAGCTAGGAGCACTCCTGTCACGGTAAGACCGATACACCAGGGGACACTGGTTTATTAGGATTTAGAACACGTGCAGAGGATGGGAAGGAGGTTGCAGTTTAATCAACCGGTGTACATAGCAAACTAATAAGCCAATATTGGAATGTAGAATGGGCAGGAATAAAGAAATTAAATTTGGTTTTCGTTAATCGCCTTTCGCTTATTCCCGTTTTTTCTTGCTTCCGGCTTCATGCTCCCGCTTCCCGCGTTTTTTTGTTTGTTTGTTGCTTCCCGCTGCTTCTTGCTTCTCGTTTCTAGCTTCTTCTTATTTTATCCTTTCCTCTTGCTTCTTGGTTTATTGCTTCACGCTGTTTCTTACTTTCTGCTTCTCACTTAGGGTTTCCGGCTTGCCGCTGCTTCTCACTTCACGCTTCTCGCTGTTTCTTGCTTCCCGCTTTCCGCTCCTGCTTCTTCTCGTTTCCTACTTCTGGTTTTCCGCTTCCCGCAAGCACAAACATATTATTTTAATAAACCATCTCACTAGGCTGAGCCCGTTCCGAGGTGGTAAAAATTTAATTGACTTTTAATATTTGTTTTAAATTAGAAGGAAATTAGAAGAAAAAATATATACATCTATAAATTAAAAGAAATGAAAAAATGAGAGAAATAGGAAATTTTTTTTTTTTAAAGAAAGACAAACATTCCCGGGTTACGAATAACCCAACAATGTTTGAAAATCTCCTACTACCACCACAGAAAGCCGAAAATGTTGCTTGTGTTGTGATGGAGGACTTAGCCAGTCGAGGAATCGAACACGGGACGCCCGGATGGGACCCAAACGCGATGTCCACTCAACCACTGACCAGTCCAATATAATAAATTACAAAAAGAAAAAAAAGAAAGACGAAAGAAATATATATGATATAAACATGTGAAAACAGGCATACAAGTATGTGGATTGTGGGTAGGTACACATGACGTGGGTATCTGAAGAAATAAGAACTCTCGAACCGTAATGTTATGGCGTTACGAAAAAAGGATTACGATTAAACTCGGACGAAGCCGGGTAGCAACTAAGTAAGTAGGTGTAGTAAATTGTGAAATTCTAGATGTAGTAGTATGTATTGAAGGTGTAGTAAATTGTGAAATATGTTTTATTTAGACAATTTTTTTTTTCATTAGCTCCATACAGGGTCCATCTTTGGGAATGTTGTGTGGAGGGTCTTTTAGGAAAAAGAAGGAGAGGAAGTTTTGGGAAGGAAAAGGGTATGAGGGGTGGGTGGGAATCTGGGGATCGATGTTTGGATTATGGTTTTATAGTATAATGTGGAAAATTAAGTGCTTTAGAAAATTATTCCAAAACATTCAAATATTTGTGAATGAGTTTTGCTAACTAAATTAGACATGTTTTTCATTAGCTAGTAAACTCGCTCAGTGTAATCGTATTACTAGCTAACTAGCAGATTGTGGACGATCTACGAAAAAAGTTGAAAGGTGGTCAACTTTGCTCGCTACTCGCCAGCGTGTGCCTCAATATGGCGGCCCACCAACAGCTGATTTCGTAGCTGTCAGAATTAGTTCGCGCGGGAGACGTTATTCTCGCTGCTGGCTAGCGTGTGGCACTAGCTGCGAACTCAAGTTTTCTACAAAATGTCGACAGAATTGGTTCGCTCGGGAGTCGTTATTTTAGCTGCTACTGTCGCTAGTAAGTGAATACACAGTTTTGTATGTCATCATGACAATCTCACCCGCCGACTCACTCGCTTTTAAACTTACCGGCTAGTAGCTTGTAAACTCGCTCAATGTAATCGAGGTTTGAAAGTTGCATTGTTATCGACAATGAATACTGAAGTAGGTCAGAAATCGTCACAATAAACCAGTTTCAGGACAAAAAAGTGGCACGCCCCTCCCCACCTGCCCTCTCCCTTTCTCTGTCGTACGTGTGTTTTTAAACATCTTTCTCATGCGCGAGAATGGAATATACCATGTTCAGGCCGGTCTAAAAGATTAGCGTATACTATAGCTAAATTATTAACCCTAAAAAAATAATCTTATTTTTACCAATATCAATCAATCAAGATAATGATACGTCTTAAAGACGTATTGAAGTTTAAAAGTGTATATTCGACATATCATAACACTTAAACAATTTAAATGTAGTTATTGAATAATTATATTAGGGTTTTGTACTTCAAATCAAACCTAAATAATTATGAAAAATATACTATAATAAAAAAGAAAAAAAAATGCGGTTACCCTCCTACAAATCAGCTATAAAGTCGTTTTTTTAATGTAAAATAATGTTTTATTTTATGTCTAAATCGTAATTCTCATCAGTTGCTTTACTTAAAAACAATTTTATTTCTTGTGCTAAATCATATTTATAAGAAGAAGTCCGAAAGTTACACAAAAGATAATCATACGTTTTTCGAACGTATGATTATCTATATGTATATACGTATATTATATGTATGTCTTGGTAATTATTGTACTAATCGTGGTGACACAGCCGTGGTGGCACATATGGTGATAGACAGCGCGCTACATTGCGAAATAAAAAAAGACAGCAATACTTCTGTTTCCCTTACGTGGCAAAGACGTAGATTATCTTTCTAGGGTTAAAAATTTTTTAAAAAGAGGTTAAAAAAGGTCTTTTCCAGAGATATTATGGGAAAATGAAAGTAGGTACCTAACTGCTGAATAACTTAATCCGGCCCTGGGACAAAGTCTTTTAATAAGCTCATTGACACCCGTTGTTATCAAGATAAAATTTTTAAATTTACTAGTTCATTTTTTCCACCTTGTCTCTAATTGAAATAATCCAGTTTTAAAGCAATAACTCAATGATTTCTATCGTTATACACAGTGTGCAATTATATTATCAAAAGCATCGGTTTAAAATAATCGTAACCCAGTTTATTTCTTACCCAATTCTATTTTAAGGCTTTTGAACCGTTGTACTGGAGGTTATTTATAAACTGTGTGATACCAGTGTAATTTGCAGGTATCGGTATTTTATTATTATTTTTTAAATCGTGGAGTGTTACAAAAATCGTTTATTTTTAAGTGGTGTTTTGTTACTTAGTAGATTAAAATTGTTAGAGTTACAAACCAATTCACAATTTTACTCAGAACGCCATTCAGTATCACTAATTAAAAATTTAAACATGAGTTAATGGCGTTAATTCATCGAACAAATAGGATGAAAAAATGGAAACAAATAGGATGAAAAAATGAAAACGGTGTCACTCCGATGAAAGATTAGACATTTTGTAGCTTTTGAAGTGGAAATTTTTTATGGCTGATTTAAAATTTGTAAATCTTTTCAACATCGTGAAATTTTCGCAATTTTGTTGTCAACAAGTTTATTTTCAGCTCCAAAAGTAATTTCTAACATTTTGGGAAAGTGGTGGGGCACCCTCCAAAGCTCCAAAAGTAATTTCTAACATTTTAGTGATGTTAAGCTACGATGCTCTTTATAAATAACTAGCTGTTACCCGGCATGCTTTGCTATGCCATGCTTTGCTTCCCACAAATATATCAACATCGTTTCCACGGCAACGATTTGTTTTCCACGGCAACGATTTGTTTTGCTTAGCAATAACTCGCTTTTCTTAGGGACAGAAAACGTTTGATAAATATAATATATTAATATTTATAATTTCATAACGCCAGAGCTTACCATTATATACAGCCTATAGTACTCGCATATAATTTAGCTTTCTATTGGCGAAAGAATTTTCAAAATCTTATTAAATTCTCAACTGTTCTCAACAATTTTATTTTAGCTAATTAAAAAAATTGACACCTTGTTATATTGTTATGTTTATGTGTACACAGTGCCCGGAAAATCGTATTACAAGCGAGAGAATGGTGAATCTAGATTATGTTTGTTGTATAAGAGTCAATTTCGTGATATAATTATTTTTTAATTTTAGCTTTCGTTTTCGAATAAATAGGTTTTCCTATGGGGTTAACATCAGCTCTTTAATATTTTTCAAAATGAGTCGAAACTTAGATCCGATTTCAAAGACTTTTTTAACGTTTTAGTTGACAAACAAAAATGGAAAAAAGGTTTTTTTAAATTGAAATGCTCACATCAAAAAACATCTTTGTTATGTAGATTCACCAATTTCTCACTCGTATTACAAGTTTCCACACAACATAAGATCGCATTATCGGGCAAATACATGTAGTTTGACGGCCGGCGTAGTACAGCAGGTAAGGCTCTTGACTAGCATTCCGAAGGTCGTGGAATCGAACCCCGGCGTGGCAAATAAATTTTATTTGATTAATTTGTGTTATTTCACAATTTATTCATTTAAAATAATATATAGTATATTTGCGGCACGTTCCAGAGTGGAAGATTTTCTCAGTATCGCCCTGGTCTAAGACCACCATTCAGAATTGAAACGTTGCTTGAAATGGCTTTAGCCGTGTTTGGTGACCAGATCTGAATAGCCAGGTACTTCCCACCTTCCTCTTCCCCATCTCCTTCCCCTCCCTACTACCTTCAGCCTCACAACATACCCCAATTAGGGGATGCCATAGTCTCACAGGCTCCAGACGGGAGCAGTTGGGACTCTTATGCGGTATTCATGTAAAAAAAAATACATTTAGCAAAAAACTAGGTAAAAGCAACAATGAATCTATTTGAATATCCCCATTTATTCTACTTTTATCAATTTTCAACATGATTTTTAATCCATCTGCCATGCATATAGCAACCATCAACACGTATTGAAAAATATATATTTGCAGGTTCCTGAGAGCGCTCAGTGGTTGGTAAGCCGGGGTCGCGCGCGTGACGCGGCCCGCAGCTTCCGGAAGATCGCGGCCTGCAACGGCAAGTCCCTGCCGCAAGAGACGCTGGATCAGTTCGTGGCGGGCTACAGCAGTACCGAGGGGGAGGGATCGACCGGCGCCAGACCCACCCTACTGGGACTGTTCTACACGCCCAGACTGCGGAGGAAGACTTGCATCTTGATTTTTAAATCGTGAGTGAATCAAGAATTAGCACTGATGATTGATTAAACCCTATATTAAGCCGCCGCTACCCGAATTTCTATCGATTTCTTACATATCTCCCTTAAACATTTGAAGTTTTTAGCTCTTAAAAAAATATACGTTATTGCTGAAGATAATATCTAAATAAGTTCCACGCCGAAACGCAAATTATATGAAATTCCCTCGATAGAAAATTATTTAAAACAAGTCTATTTCTATTATTTTACAAGTTATATTTGTGAAAAAATTCACAATGTTTCTTTAAATGATACTTAAGATACCTTCCACGAGATTTTTGCTCTATTTTAAACGAGTCATGTTTTATTAAGCATTTTCCCAATTTTTGCATCAATTTTGTCATTGAAAATATTAGCGCGCTCCGTCCAACATTCGTAATTACATATCTCTCCATCTTCTTCTTTTTGGGCCGGGAAGCGTCGCCTTAATACGATATTGTATAAATCCATCGTCTAAGGTCAGTTATCAATACTTTGCGAGCACAGTCAACAATTTTTAAGAGATATTCCGACCGACGATTCACAAATTTTAGCGCGGCCTCCAGAGTGTCAGATGAACATATACAAAATATTTTGAATGATGTCGTTCGTTATCCAAAAGAACTGACTTACCTATTAATAAATGGAGGATGGAAGTGAACTAACAAAGCTCTTAGAATTGAATGAAATCGTTTATGCGATCAATTTATTAATACGTGATTAATTCATCTAAGATGCAATCAATTTATTCCGTTCGGTCTTAGAGAAACGAAAGTGTTTCAAATATGACTGAAGACCCCATTAACTAGTTATCTCTGTTTAGTCTCAAAAAGAACATGCGAAGTGCCAACGCAATAAAATTAGTATTTCAATTCTAAATGGCTATTTTTTTGCAAAGCGGTTTGACTTTAAGGAATGTAAATCCATAGACAGATCTGCCAGTGTTGCCAGCGTAATTCGTTTTTTTTTTTTTTTTTTAATATTCCCTATCGATATCGGTCTGGCTATCAAGAGTGTGGCCGTGCTCGGAAAAACGGCATAAAATCATTGGTAGTTATGCCTATCGATCACGGAAATAAGATCCCATGTATGGTAAAGATCGTTTTACGAATAACAAGACCAGAAAAGAATATAAGGCCTTGCTCGGACTTGGACTAATTAACGTTCAACAACAACAACAATAAGTTACATACACCTGAAAGCAAATCACAATTAATTGTTTTATGTATTACCACATTTCTAACTGAAGTTCCCGGTTTTCGAGATCAGCTGTAGGCAGTAATTTTCCTCTTATTTTGGACGTCAAAAGTTCAAAATTTTATCAAGAAGTGTCAGCTTTAAGGGGTAGGAAAAAGGGATGGGGATGGTTTTCGAAATCTCATGTAAGCAGTCAGTTAAGTAAAAGTCAAAGTAAGGTCAAGTTAAGTCAAAAGATTTCATCAGTATCGGAATAAAACTGAAGATTTGTATAAAAAACAAAACCATACCTTATAAGCTGCCTAAATTGGTGTTTTTACTTTTCAATTGAAAGGAACATTTTTTATGAGAATTCTCGATCATAACTTTCGTTCGTCGTGGTAATTTTGATAGATTTGATAAAAAAATGTTTATAGTGAAAATATATTGAAAATATAGTGAAAATAAAGTGAAAACTGTCTACCAAAATATAGTGAAAATATAGTGAAAACTGTCTACCAACCTGCATTTATCTATAATATATTATACAAAGAAGAGTATATATTATGGAAGGGTGACACAGAATGTAGAATTATTGTATTATAAATAAATAAAATTTTACTTTTTGGATTACTTTTGAAGGTGATGCACGTCAATGTAATATTTAATCAATGTTCAGGTCTCAGTAGCTCATTGGTTAGAGTGTTGACCCGAAAAGACAAAGGTCCTGAGTTCGAACCCCAGTTGTGACATAAACTTTTTTTTTCTGAGTCTTTCTTTTTCATTGTTAGATTTATTAGTAGTATCTTCTTCTTCAAGGATTAAATCCATAAAATATTAATGAAAAAAGTAGACCTAGGAATCATTTAGTAACTGTTCACAATTTTCTGTCCACAGTATGGTTCTAACCCTCTGCTACGATGCCATATCCCGCAACGTGTCTGGACTCGGTTTCTCGCCCTTCTTGCTGTTCAGCGCTTCTTCTCTGATCATCCTGCCGGCCTGTCTCATCATCCTCGTCTTCCAGGACAAGATAGGCAGGAAGGCCATGACCTCTGGCTCGCTGCTCATCAGCGGGTTGTTCACCGCCATCACGGGGGTGATTCTGGCCTTCTGGCATGACGTTGGTAAGCACCCAAATTTAAAATATTTCATTTTGAAGGTCGTAATTGTTATCGTGATTTATTTTTGGGTTTTCATTCTCCAACAATGTTATACTTTGGCGTCAGATCACGGTTATGGACTGCAAGCTTTGGTTCTTTGACAACTTCTTCCGATCTCTTATTTATATACATTCACCCTTTTGAATATCTGTGATGCGATATCAAATAGATGATTTATATTTATTTTATTTTTTACATTGTTTTAGAAAAGATGTGTCCTTAATGGGGTACGCTGTTCCAAGGTCACATTGCACAAGTTTTTGTGTTTGAATTATAAGTTAATACCTATTTTCAAATATTACAAAAGGAAAATTATAAAGTTATTATCTGAAAGAAAGCACAATACAAGCATTAATCTTTATTTGGTTACAAGATTGTATCTATGTTCTTCCTTCCCATGTCCATAATCCATATCATAATTCTTCTTTTGAAGTCGTTTATTTTTTTAACGGTTTTTATTGTAAGAGGTAGTATATTAAATAATTTTATAGAGAAGTATTGCAATGTAAGTACGGCTATTTGCCGACGATACACTAATATACTTGAAGAACTAATAAATATTTTAGATAATGAACTAAATAATGTATCAAGATGGCTAAAAATAAATAAGCTTAAATTAAATACAAAAAAAAAACATAAGTAAAATTTACAAAATTTTAAGAAACCCCCGACACAAAAAAAGGCTGATAACCTTAAAACGCCTGAACAGATTTTCATGAATTGTAGCTAAGAACCATCTCTATTACGTCAGCTTTCAAACAAAAAAAACTGCATCACAATCGGTCCATTCGTTTAGGAGCTACGATGCCACAGACAGACAGACACACAGACACGTCAAACTTATAACACCGCTCCTTGCGTCGGGGGTTAAAAATGTGTGGTGATTGGGTATAAGAAGACATCCAGTGAAAGCAAAATTAATAATTGACGGTGAAATTATTGAAAGTGTTACTGAAATGGAATACCTAGGAGTTATATTAGATTCCAAACTAAACTTTAACAAACATGCTGAATATACCCAAAAGAAAATTGGAAAAAAAGTATCTTTTTTGCGAAGAATTCGGCAAAAACTTTCTAGAAAAACTGCAGTCACTATTTATAATTCAATTATTGTTCCACACTTTAACTACTGCTCAACTATCCTTTTCCTGTGTAACGAACGAGAACAAAATAAGTTTCAAATTCTCCAAAACAGGGCAATGAGAATAATACTTCGGCGAAATAGATTCTCAAAAGTAAATAAAATGTTAAAGGAACTAAATTGGCTAACCGTGAAACAGATGTTGACCCTGCACACGATGATATTTATCCATAAAATAGTGAACAACATGTTACCAAAATACTTCTCAAACAAAATTATATACAACAAGGACATTCACAGACACAACACAGGGACTTGCAAGGAAATCAGACTACAAAAAAAGGACAAAACGAATACGCAGAACAGTTTACTATACAAAGGGATGAAGTTATACAACACTCTACTAGAAACTTTAAAGGCCGCACCAATTGGAAAGTTCAAAATGTATTGTAGGAGATACACAAAACAAGAAAAAATATAGTTTGAAATATGATACGACATAATTAATTAGGAAATTGTAAACTTAAATGTACAATTTACTAAAATAAAACTAATAAAATAAAAAATAAAAAAAATATTTCTTTGTCCAAAAGTCGTTTTAGTTGTTGGTCGGTGGAATGCATGTAGTAATATGGATCTTGTGAATCGGCCCGAGTAAAGTATCGATCTGTGTAAAGTTATCCTGGTTTTTGAATGCGTAAATTAGAATATCTTTTGCACATTATAATTGTTTCAGTGACATTAAATTCAGTGCCTTAAGGCCGCACTCTTGAAACGCACGGCGCTGAAAAAGAAGAAGATGGAGAGATATGTAATTACGAGTGTTGGACAGAGCGCGCTAATATGTTGAGTCGTAGAATAGCAGCGAAAATTGCGAAAAAGCTTAATAAAACACGACTCGTTTAAAATAGAGCAAAAATCTCGTGGAATATATCTTTAGTATCATTTAAAGAATCATTTTGAATTTTTTCACAAATATAACTTGTAAAATAAAAGAAATAGACTTGTTTAAAATAATTTTCGGAGCATACTTTGCGATTTTTTTTCTATCGAGGGAATTTCATATAATTTGCGTTTCGGCGTGGAACGTATCTAGATATTATCTTCAAAAATAACATATATTTTTTTAAGAGCTTAAAAACTTCAAATGTTTAAGGGAGATATGTAAGAAATCGGTCGAAATACGAATAGTAGACCCTTAAACATAGTCTGTAGGAGTTCTGATGGGGACTCTTAAGTATAATTTTCAAAATTGCCCTTTGTGCTGTGAGGACTGATTTTACAGTGGAATTAAACTAGCTTCCCTGTCCGATAAGACCATATTGTAGATGAGATTGGGCTAATGCTTAATAAATTTTGATTAGCTGTTCTGTATCTAAAATGTTTCTTATTGTTTTGAAAAAGTATGTAAGTTTTTTTTAATTTGTTGCTCACAGTTTTCACTTGGGAGTTCCAATTTAAGTTTTGGTCAATAATTATTCCAAGGTATTTTATTGTTTGTATTTCATTCAATTTTGGGCAGTTTCAAGGAATTTCTTGGTTCACGTATAAACAGTCTTTATGAATTTTTATGTTTAGGTTTGTATTGAGTATTGAGTGAAATTAAAACCAATAACATATTTCAAAACTTTCTCGTGCTTAAAAATATTGCGCATTACAAAACATCACATTCGATGTGTATGTAGGTCACCCAGACCAGAATCAGCTTTTTGAGTGGTGCCTACTTGTAGGTGCCTATCTGTGTTACCTGCTACGTAGGTACCGATAGTTCCTACTATGTCAGCCTCAGATTCATGTATTGTTTCGCAGTTCCCTTCAACAACCTCGCTCCGACCTTCACAATACCTTATCGCTTTGATGATATTATCACAACATGTTGATTTATTTCTCTAAAAACATAATAGTGTACAATAGCTACAATCAGAATAATAATCTATTAAAAATAGCACCCGGCATGGAACTTCATAAATATGATTCTGATGTGGGTATACCTTCGACCAAGTATATCTACTCATTCGGTAAATTTGTCCAGATTTTGTGAACCACTTTTTTTCATTGTTCTCCCCTTCGCTTTTGGGAACAACTCACGGGTCATAGAAATCGTTGTGTCTCACTTACTATCAAGGTGAGTGATATGATTCAAATGGTGTTAGGAAGAGAAAATACCAAGCTTTATATTCAAATCTAAAAGTAAACCACAAAAATATTAAAATGTACATCTTTATGAATCCAAAGTATCCGGCCGCAATTTTAATAAAATTGTAAAGCTTTGTGATCTTTCATTAATTATTTTTGCATGAAACGACAAAAAAGGGAGGTGACACTAAGATGGCAAAAAGGTTATAGTACATTTGTCTAATAAAATATGTGTGTTTTTTTCGCTATCAATTAGTTAGAAAAAAACGAAAGGTGAGCCATTTTTACAACTTTATTATGTTTGCATCCAAAAATTTTGTATTTAAAAAATATATATTTTTTATTTATTTATGAACACTGCACAAAAGTCCCAACTGCTTCCGTCTGGAGCCAGTGAGACTATGGCATCCCCAATTGGGGTGTTGTGAGGCTGAAGGTAGTGGGAAAGGGAAGGAGATAGGGGAGAGGAAGATGGGGAAGTACCTGGCTATTCAGATCTGGTCACCAAACACGGCTAAAGCCATTTCAAGCAATGTTTCAATTCTGAATGGTGGTCTTACACCAGGGCAATACTGATAGTATCTTCCACTCTGGAACGTGCCGCAAATATACTGTATATTATTTTAAATGAATAAATTGTGAAATAACAAAAAAAAATTATTTGCCACGCCAGGATTCGAGTTGCTGGAAAAGTCATTAAAAGTGATGAAAAAAATATATGTAAAATTGGTTAAATAGGTAACAGGCTATTTATGTGTAGGTTAGGTTATGGGCTATTTATATACAGACTTTTCAAAGAACCGTTCGTGCAGCTTGCCCTTTAGTATTTTTCCTCTTGTTTAATTAAACTAAGAACCTACTCTTCAATTGGCCTTTTGTTTTGTTTCAGACCCTTACCTGACAGTGGGTCTGGCCGCGGTGGGCCGACTGGGAGTGTACGTGGCTTACAACTCCAGCGCCCAATACGCCGCAGAGCTGATCCCCACAGAGGTGCGGGGGCAAGGGGTGGCAGCCGTACACGTGGCGGGCTTCGCGGCCACCTTCTTCAGCTCCTATATTCTCTATCTGGTGAGTCAGCATGATGATCGTTGTTGCGGTCATTGATAAATCACTTGATCGAAGGGTCTTCGGAAGAATATCCTCCCCATTTTCCCAGTTACCACGCATCAGTTGGGGTGGTGGTTTCTATCCTGCTTATTATTTATTATTTTATCTTTAGGCTTCAGTTGATCACGTCTGTACCTTGGGTTTGGTTACTACATATTGATATGGTCGCCGACCCCCCGACGGAATAATTAAAACTGTGATTATTAGAATTATAAGATGAAGAAGTAGTGCAATTAACGACAATGACTTGTCTCATTTTTTATTGCTGTCTGTAGTAACCCAATTTGAAATGTTACTAACACCCCTTCTAAACGTTTGCTGCGCAGTCAAAGATCTAGAGTCATTTAAAAAAAATCGATTCATTTTTTCATTATTACAGTCTTTGTCTACACACATTGACATAAAATAAAGAATCTCCTGACCAGTAGCGGACTAACGGGGGGCGGAAGAGGCGGCCCGCCCCGGGCCACTGGTCCTAGGGGGCCTCCATGTTCCCTTGATCAAATCCTAATGCTGGCACCAGCACACTATAAAAAAACTTTTTTGTCATTTTTTTATTTCATTTTCTGAAAAATGCATTTGTTAAGAATGCTCTCATCAAATGTTTTAAAGAAATTCGAAAAATTGACGGAGATACAGCATTTTCTGTGAAACAGTTTGTACGTTGAATTATCCTTCATGTTTTATGTGTGTTGGATTATCTGTGAATGCGTTTTTCTCGAAACTTTTTTAACACGTATTTCAACCTGGTTGACAACATATTTAAAAAAAACTATACATCCGATTTGCATGCACCAAGTCTTAAACTGTTCGAAAATCCAGTGTCTGTCTATGGCACCATTTGTCATTTTTTAAGTTATTTAATAGCAGAACCATTTTTCCTAGCACACTCTGAAATGAAAGACATTAAATTCATGTGATAATTGAAACATTTTGAAAAATAAAACGTATTAATATTTCACGTATTTCGAGAGATTGGATAATTTACTAGATAGTCCAATCATCTCAGCTTTTATTAGGACTTTCTGGAAGAAAGTCGTTATTTATCAGGACTATTAAACTCCCATTATAAAAATGGAGCTGTATTTTCGTAAATTTTGAAAAATTTGAAAACATGATCAAGTGTTAAAAAATTTCAATGTGTGACTTAAACAATAAAAAAAATTTATAAACCACCAATGAGACACTTTTTATCTTTTTTCAATAAAATTCTATTATCAATTTTTATTAAAAACACAAAGCAGCAGGTCTCCGAAGTAGTGATTTTTAAAATGGAGACCATTTTGTGGTGTCACCGAATGAACTTTTAAATCAACAGAATTATTGATAATGTTTCTTTTAATTTCCCAGGGAAACTACTCTCTGGCGATCCCACCTCTTCTCCTCGGTGGGCTGTCAGTCCTGTGCGCCTTTCTCTGCCTCTTTCTGCCGGAAACCCTCGGCAGAGCCCTGCCCATCACTCTGCAGGACGCTGAAGTGTTCGGCCAGGGAGAGCGCATGTGGGACTTCGCTTTCTGCAAAACCAGCACCACTTCCACACAAGAACTTGTCAGAGACTGGCAGGGGCCGACCTACCATTAGGCTGACTAAGCTGCAGCCTGGGTCACGAGGATTTTTAAAAGACAAATTCTGTGTCAGAAACAGAACAGTATTTTTTATTAGTTTTGCAAAAAAGTGATTGAAGAATTTTGCTGTTGAAGAACCTGAACCATAATTAGAAAACTCCAGTAAATCAGTAAACCTACACTGTCAAAGCGAACTAACCCCACAATAATTGTTTTAAGACAGTCATCAAAGAAGTGAATGATAAACTATGAAAATGAAATGAAGACACTATGAGCGAAACTCAATCAAAAATCTGGAAACAGAAAAATATATTGGCACCTCTGGGACTCGAATCCAGGATCTCTCGCTTTTTGACACCTTGGCGCAGTGGACAGCGCGTTCGCCCGGAAAGCGAGAGGTCCTGGGTTCGAGTCCCAGAGGTGCCAATATTTTTTTCTGATTTTTCTGTTTCCAGATTTTCGATTGAGTTTTGCTCATAGTGTCTTCATTTTTTTTAATATTACAATGAGGTTTTAATAAAAAAAAAATAAAGGTTTAAATAAAAAAAAATAATAATGATAAACTATGAGTTTAAATAGTTCACAGTGGAATCAAGCGAAACGACCCAAACTTTTAAATTTGCAAAAAAAGAAGATTTTTTGGCGATTATGATTTGCACTGACATGATAAATGATTCGTGGTGACGACATTAATTTATGATGCTTTCGTTAATAAAAATTAAAATCTAGCTGCCTTCATTTCAAATTTAAACTCGAGCATTATAACAAATGAAGCATTATCCATTACTGGAAACGCAAATGATCGAACTAAATTTGTTGCCATGTGTGAAGCTGATGTTGATTTTACTTTTTCTCTCAATTCGCTGAATTATTCTAATTTCTAAAATACTAAACAATGAAAGATTTCACGGACATGGCAATACATAGCATTTTGGAGAGTAACGCATCTAACCACAATGGTATCTTCATGAAAGAAAGTCGAATTACTTTGTGATTTTATTTTCCTTACACCTGGTATAGTAAATCAGTCAATTTAAAGACAATATTAACCTTAAATCAATGCTATGATCCAAATATTGTATGGGTCCAGTTCCGTTGTATAATAAAATGCGAAAAAATTACTTGACTAAATTTAGTTTGCCACTAAAAATGACAAGTTTTTTATACCATGCAATACAGACATGCCCGATTTGATAGTGTTAATTTTCAAAATCATTATGTATTTTTAATAAATACTATACACTGAATTTATATTATTAAAAACAAAGATTAAAAACGCAGAAAATCTCTCGCAGCACTTCGAGCGGTTGCATTTAATGAAAATTTATTATGTATTTTTTAACCGGTTCCCTTCGAAACATAACAAATTATTTATTATATTAATTGTATTGAGATAATATAATGACTAGTAATGAATAAATTTTTATAATTTCATAAAAGTCACGGTTTTTAGAATGAGTCTAGGAATTAGAAGACTACACTTTAAAAATATATAATTAAATGAAGACATTATGAGCGAAACTCAATCGAAAATCTGGAAACAGAAAAATCAGAAAAAGATATTGGCACCTCTGGGACTCGAACCCAGGACCTCCCTACTTTCCGGGTTGGGCGCTCTTATCCACTGAGCTAAGGTGTCGATATCCAATTCGGTCACTTTTAACTGTACCATACTTCGACTAAGAACCACCCATATTATCTTCATTTTTCTTAACGCATATTTTTATTGGCTGCCATCTTTATGAATGATTGCTATGATGATATATTATATATATATGATTGATATGATGATATATATAAAAAATATTTTTTTTTTTAAACTGAAGTCAAACAAGAAAGAACTTGTAAAATAGATATTTTTTGTAAATGTAGGTAAAATAATATAAATTATAAATAATCATTAATTAGTTAATTATACATTCTACTATATTAGCTGAAATATGGCTAACCGAAGACACAAAAAATGTACCGTGAGCTCTGGTGTCATGTACATTGTACACGTGTGCACGGCTTTACCTGTCGAAGGATAAAACAAGACGCCGTTATTGTTGTTTGTTCAAAATGTTTAAATTAATAAAAATTGTAAGGATTTGGAATAAATGGTGTAGTAAGTGAAACCGGGCATCTAAAAACCGACAAACTTTCCTGTTCGGTTGGGCGGGGGCGTCGCCACTGCAGATTTTTTTTTACATTAGCTTATGAGCTCCACGCAGGATACCCAAATAAAATAATAATTTTAATCACGGCGTATGTCATCTTAGCGGAAGCTGCGTGGAGGCTCTTTTTAAGTAAAAGGACGAGAGGAAGTTCTGGAAAGGCAAAGAGTATAAGGGGTGGGTAGGAATCTGGAGGTCAGTGTGTCCAGGAGTGACGTACGTCTGAATGAATATAACGTGACAACACAGGTTGCGGCAGCATGACTTCCTTTTTTCAAAACTCAATAAAACCCATCATATGAATCAGAATTTTTTTATTTGTATAATGTAGGCACATACCTACCTAAAGCTTTATTTTACTTAGTTTTTGAAGATCAAATCAGGAAGGTGACGTCCCCAATTCTCCATGTAATGCGTAAACCGATTTCTGGCGTTTGTCATGTGTCTTGCCAGCACATCAGGCGTTATCCGGGCAATTTCTTCCTGGATGTTGGTCTTCAAATCTTGTAGGGTCCTTGGACGGTTCACATAAACACAGGATTTCGAAAAACCCCGAAGAAAAATGTCACAAGAGGACAAATCGGGAGAGCGGGCCGGCCACTCCAAATCGCACCTAATTGAGAAGAGGCGCTCTGGGAACAAAACATGATCACAGAACATCCGTTCAAAAAGTAGGCCTCAATGGCAAACGCACGCTCCTCACTGTTCCAATGCATGATCGCAACTAAACTGTGTCGGGACAAAACTTTATAGTTCCGCCTCTCGAACGAGATCACTAGCGCTCCGCCACGACGTCAACCGACTGAATGGTGCGCATTTTAAAAAGGAAGTTATGCTGCCGCACCCTGTATAATGAATATAACTAATTGCGGTGCAAAGCGATGGATCGAGAGAGTCCGGCTGAAGAGGTAAAAAGGTCTCCCTCAACTAGTTTCTCTCAACAAACCTCACCCCAAGAACCCGGGCACTCCTGGTAAGTAGTAGCGAATCACTTGGGGTGACCTATGACGGGGGTTCTGGTTATAAATAAATGTTTCCACATGGGTTTGGAAATAAATTCAGTTCTTTTGATATTTTCATTTATTCCATACTAAAAATTAAATTAAAAATATCTAACATTTTGTTTGGCTAATTTTAAATTATTATACATAATTTGCCTCTTATATTATAAAGATCATCCAGTTGATTAGTCATACATCTCCAAACACTAAGTTTTGAGATAATGAGGAAAGCAGTAGGTATTCGAATGCTCACCATAAATCAAATATTATTTGCAAGAGTTTTTTTACATTTTAAATGCTTATGCTAGAAAATAACACCGGGAGGCATAACGGTCCGTTACATTAGAATGACATATTTAGATATCCTACTAGTGACCTAGACAACATCAAGATTTTTTTTTTAATTCACTAAAAGTTTTTCTGCATTACAATTGAATTGGTGGTGTTCGTGAGTAATTTGAGTATTGTACCAGATAGAGGGAACACTTTTACATATAACTGCATACTCAACTCAAATTTCGATTTTTTGGAGATGTCTGACTAATCAACTGGAGTGTCGATATATCTGTTTCTTTTGTTGATTTTTGCCTTTTCCTTTACTTTCACTCTATGCAGATATCAATACTTTTTTCTCTTCTCTCTTACTTGTATGTGTTGTACTTACGCGTATTAGCGTACTACGTTGATCCATTTTGTTCCTATTTTATTTTTTATATTCTATTGTTTGCTGTATGTAGTAAAATACGGATAGATTGAAATGCATGCATACAACTGTGAATAAATGTATTATTATTTCTGTTATTTGATATGTTAATTTAATTAATTAAGACTTGTTTTATGTAAAAGCCCTAAGCCTTATAAATAAATAAATAATATTTATATATTACTTGCTGGTACCCGTGCATTAAATGCCATTCAAATAAATAAATTGTTTCTCCCTGCATATCCATTCCCTTGCGTTCCCGTTTCCCTCCAGCGTTCCCTTCCCCTCCTGCGTTCCCCTTCCATCTACCGCGCCTCCCCCCTCCCTCGTCGCCCTTTCCGCGAACCACAACTCCTTTACCCTACCCTTCCTGGCTTACCTCCCTGCCACTAAAATATATGATATACACACATTTTCAAAGCACTCGCGCTCCACCTGTAGTAATTTTTATACAAATTTCATAACGCTAGAGCTTATATAGAAACACTCTTCTGCTAAAATGCAATGTTCTGTAAAAATTTTGAGTCAATCCATCGATTACTTTCCGAGATTTGCGGACGCAAACATACGGAATCTATTATATATCGCTGTTCCGGAAAAACAACGACACAACTGCAAAAATTATAATTTTACAAAAAAGCCAAAAAACGATTTGTAGTTTAATGAAACATTAATTAATGCGTTAGAGAATAATGGCATACAAATGTAAGTACTTTTCTTTCAATCACCAAAAGTTAGAATTTTATCACCCTTATTTTGACCCGCAATTTCAGCTGATAAGAGCAATTACTTCATTGTTCCCCCCATAAATTGTTCGCTCTTCCAGAAGACGTAACTGTTGATTTCAGTCGCTAAGAACACTTACGTCACTGTTCCACACAATATATCACTCCTCTAGCCACTCATCAACACAACTGAAGCTTGCGGCGTTGTTGCCCTGAAGGAAGATAACAAACAGCTGATATTTCAACAACGACGTAACTATCCTCTGGCGGTCCGAATAGGTACTACAGTTATTTCGATGTTCCCCAATGTGCCCAATGGTTTTCCGAGACCATTTATGGACTAAACCGTATTATACCAATTTTTGCAGTTGCGTCGTTGTTCTTCCAGAACGGCGATATGTAAATGGTAAATTTCAGGAAGATTTACGACCAGTTGTTTAGGTTACAAGTGGTTACATCTTGTTTCTCACATTGGTCATTAGGGGCCATCCATAAATTACGTCACACCTTAAGGGGGGGAGTAGAGAAGTGTGACAAGGGGTATGGGGGGGTCAAAAAATCATGAAATTCTAGGGAGGAGGGGGTCTCACAAATGTGACAGGGGGGGGGTCAAAAAGTCATGAAATTCGTGTGACGTAATTTATGGATGGCCCCTTACTTCCAATAGATATCTACCCTCACAGTAAAAATATATTATATTGACTAGATAAACCATTGACTTTGGCTATTGAAAGTAAATAAAATTAAGTATTTCGTAGGTATTGTTTTCATTTTAGTGTGTATAAAGCAAGGAGTATGCCAATACTAACCTTCTTTCTCGTTCTCTACCTGCCCCTGCGTAGAAATTACGAATTAACAATGATTAGTAAGTAGATGTAAGTATTTTTAATTATAAATTTTTTATGTGAATACCGCAATAGAGTTCCCAAGTGCATGCTTTCAACTGTCTGGACCCAATGGGACTGTGGCGTTATCGGGTATGTTGTGGGGCTAAAAAGAGTGGGGAAGGTAATGAGATAAGGAGATAAAAAAGAGGAAAGTTAGAAAGTATTATAGCTATAAAAAATGGGGGGCAGCACAATTTAATTTTTTTGAAGGAGTGAGATAGAAATGATGTAGGAAGGTTGGAACGTTGGGAGGAACCTAGCTGCTCAGACCTGGTTATTTAGCATAATTAAATCAATTTCAAGACCTGTTTCCATTCTTATTTTTATTTTTAACCCGAGGAATTCTGAAAGTATCTTCCAATGTAAAACAAGTTGTAAATAATAAACTTAGAAGGTGTCCGGTGTTCGATGGTGGAGTGCACTGTGTCCGGGGATAAAATGTACCTACTGACTTCGGGGGATGGTTCTACTAATAAAAATGTTAATTCTTTTTTTAAATTCTCACTTTTAAGGTAGTTTTTAGGTTAAAAAGTAGAATTGTTTGTAAAAGAAAAAAAAATCATAAAAAGATTCGGTCACATCTAGGAATTAAACCCGGAACCTTGGCCTTGCTGGGGCTCTGCTCTACCACTGAGCTAATGGGACCCTATCCCCTTCGGTTTAACTGCATCTTACTTCGTCTAAAAACTACCAACATTATCTTCATTTTCTTAACGCATATTTTTTTAAGTGAAAACTTCTTTAGCACCGTTGTGATTTGAAACTCGATGAAACGGAAACGAGCGACACTAAAAAAAGACAAACACATACATCTAAAAGATTTGGCCTGCGAGAGAATGAAAAAGCAATAAAATATTTATTTAATTCACGGGTACTCGGTTCCAATATAATACGATAAATCCACAGTCCCACGCAAGTCTCATTTGGTGTAGTCAAATCAAGGATCGAATCTTGGGATTTTGTAAAATCAATATCCAATCGCCTAAAGTGAACAGGCAAAAGAAAACACAAAAGAAAGCGAAATCTAGCGACTCCGATGAAGAAAACACAAAACTAAAAAGATGATCAAATGTATAGGAAAAGGTGCACTGGAATTCAAATATAATGGAACAAAAATATGGAAAAAATCATCCTTCACATTGATAAAAAAAGTGCTTAGTAGTCTTCCCACTCTTATCTACCTTAGTTTTCTGAAGGTTTCGCTTCTGCGGCATGTGAATTGCACACCCTGTTTTTTTTATTGACTGCTATATTTTTGTATTATTGCATGATTCTTCCCGAACTAAATGCAATCTAGATGGTGTCTTGGATAAATGTGTCCATTTTTATTTTAATGAAAATGAAAAGAGCAGAACCCCGGCAAATAATAATAATATTTTGATGACTTGTATAGCGCCGTTTTTTGTGAAAAATCACCTCAAGGGCGCTCAAAGCTTAAAATCCGGGTTCAATTTCTAGATGCAAACGAATCTTTTTTGATTTTCCGTTTTAAATTTTCGTTTGAGAAAATATATAGTTATTTATCTTTTTTTTTAAATTTTACCATCGCGCATCAAATAGAACACACCTCCCGAAGTTAGTGCACCTTACCCCCGAACACCCTGTATATTGTTTTTTGGCTTGCGGGTTTGGGGTCAAGGAGTTTAGCGCTCTTTCATACAATAAAACTTTGGCTCTGTTTATGAAAAATTGTCACCAGCAATAAAATCTTATCACAGTCAAAAAATAAAATAAAGTATTAAATTTTGTATTTGAGATTTTTGTTTTATTTTTTGTCTTGTTTGTCTACTTCCGACGTAATAATAAGATTTAATCGTAATAATTGATAAACACATAAAAAGTACCTACCTAAATTAATATAAGACAAGTATGTACCTATTAAAATTGTGTCCCCACAGAGCAAACAATTTCTACTGAATTAATACACTGTTTATTTTAAAATCGAACTACGAATAAACATTTTGTGCTTTGTAAACTAATATTCTCAATAACATTTGGAGGGGAGAATGGGTACCGCTACCCCTGGAATCTGATCTCTCCAGCTGGACTTTGACCTCTCCAGCTGGACTCTCTCGACCCATCGGCTTGTACTGCAGTAGGAGGGATGGATTTATACATCTGTCACTCCTGGATACCCTTATCCCCAGATTCCTACCCATCCCTCATAACTTTTTTTCCTTCCCAGAACTTCCTCTCCTTTCTTTCCATAAAGAGACCCTCCACACCGCATCCCCTAGGCTTCGAGGGAAATTATTTTTTCCTATGCGGAGCTAATGTTAAAAAAATAATTAAAAAATATGTACAATAAAAAAGATTTCTAGCAGATTGAGCCCCATTTTGTTGCACCTCCGCCATCTGGCGGAATGTTCAAGCATTACCTTCGCTCTGACCAATACCTCAGCGCGGATTCGAACCAGGTCACTCGTGAGAGATCTCTCCTGAAGGCTCGCCGCATAACTGAGGCTGATGACTTCACGTCACGGTAATTTCTACCACGGGTCCGGGGACTTTCCACAGGACGGATAAGTTACAAGAACTTGTATGTAGTCCCGAAGATTTGAATTGTCAGAAATCACGTGGTCAGCCAAGTATAAAATGTATATATATCGTAGTCCTTTGGAAGCATTCGTATGTGTGTTATGTGTGTCCATCTGTTGATAGATATTAAAAGCTTTTGAATTAATTTTGTCTACACGTTTTGTATTTTGGATTTTTTCGTAATACTTCAACGTTATATCTGTCGGTACCGCGGCCATTCAGCCTTTTTACTATCACCATCTGACATGACCATGATATGACTGATTGAGGAAAAATTCTTAACAGGATAAAAAAAACTTCATGCAAAGAGCAAGGAAAAGAAAACAATAAGTTCTGAACTTTTTACTCAAAATTTACCTTTTTACTTTGGATTATGGGGCTATTTCACCAATCTCTTTAAATGTTGCTCTTAACTACCGGTCACATAACTTTATTGGTAGGAGAATCATGCTCAAAAACCCGTGCGCATTTCGCCACAGAAAATATGGTGCCAAGTAGCTATTTTGGTCTACTGCCACGCCTGTCTTAGACGTGCTTAGACGCCATTGTTTCTATGAAATCACAAACGTCAAAAGTGTCAACATGGTGTCAACACAGTGTTCGTTTATTGTTGTTTACGAACGGGATTGGTTTATTTATGCAAACTATAAGGTAAGTTCAACGGGTTTTTGTTATGTTTTATTGATTATTGAGTGATATTACTAAAGAATTTAGTTGAATTTGTAGATTTGTCTTAATTCATGCGTCACAAAATGTTTTACTCTTTCTTCTTTCCTCATTGCTATTTTTTGTGATTTTCTGCTGTTAAATCGTTTAGGTACAGTGTCTTTAACATCTATTGTGTATTTGTCTGCAGAGCCTTCAGGTGAACCAATACATTAAAGTGAAATATGAGGGACTGGAGAGACAAAAGTGCACCCTCATCAGATAGGGACCCAGCAACGCTGTTCCCTTGGACAACATAGAGACGATGACAAAATGTACGATCTCCCTCACCAGAGGCACCACCAGCGGCTGGAATATCGATGCCTCTGCTCTAGGTAAAACATTTACATTGCATATTTAAAAATCAACCTGTACATTTCCTATTGTATTTATTAAAACGCTTTTTAGGGACTTTTACACAGAAATAGTAAAAAATATACAATATTATGTACAACTGAGCGACTTCAGTAACAATATTTTGTATTTGTTTAGTGTTAAATTCTGGCTTGCCATTGAATTAAAATAATGCATGGTTTCATTGCGCTTTTACAAAAACAAGAAACTTAAATTTTGGGTCGCACAGTTTACAAGCGTTTCACACGTTGTGCAAGGGGGTCACAAAGCATCGGACCATCATAAATTGAAGACTCGGCATAATTATTTCCCTCCATTCACAAATCAACTGGCTGTTGATTTGTGAGCATGCTCATTGATCCACAGGTGGAATGTGGCAGGTGGTTAGTGTTTCATGAATGTTTTATCCCTTATTATTACTTTCAGATAAACCGAATGCAATTGAGGAGTACACCGCTGTGCGTTGTGGATGAGGAAGACTAAAAGAATAGCCATCAGCCATCCAGAGTCTCCAGAGCTGCTAACATAATGATTATATAAAACAGAATGTATTGTTTACTTTACAATCTAGAATATTCATTTAGTAAGGTGTTCCCAACACGAAGCTAGTTATTCTCTAGCTAGTTCTAGTTCATTGAAATTTTTGTAATGTTTGTAGTTGAACAAATGGGTGTAGCTAGGTATTGATTTAGGGTGGGACAAAAAATAAAAATCTAGAGTAGATACCAAAAACAGTAGGCTTCGACAACATATTCATGCTTTGGGCTCTATCAACATGAACGGAAGACGGAAAAACCGTCATTTGAAGTGCTGTAAATTTGAAAACGCAACTTGGTCTACAATCTAAGAGGTCATGCATCGCCCAGCCAGAGTTGGCAAATGCCCCACCTTGCCCCACCGTGCCTACACATGGGGCAACATCTACTAAATGACCTTGCGTGAGAATGATTATAAATAATATACAATCATTTGTCTGTACCATTCATATTCATCCATACAATATTATAAAATATTATGGCTGCCATCGTCCCACTGACTCCTGATAATGTTGCCATATATTTATAAAAACTAAGTATAATCTACCGTATTAGGTATGTTCTTACAAAGAGAAATGTTTTTCTCTCACATGTTATTAAATAAATATATTGTACAGATATACCAAAATATTCTGAAGTTTTATTACAGTTTCCATAAAGCTAAATAAGTGTTTTTCACAATAAAAGTACAGGGAATCTACTCTTTAAAACACAGTTGTACAAAATTTCTAGGGTCTCATACAGAATCACTTCAATCAGCACGTCCACCTGGAGAAGACACCTTTTCTGTAGCAGTTACTGGTTAAGGTTACTTCGGCATTTTCTCCGTCTGAAAGAAGAAAGTCATTTCAGTACTTGGTTTTTTCAGTTGGGGAAATCGAATACTGTTGGAATAAGGAAATGAATACTACAGGTGTGTAGTGAGGATATAGGTACATTTTATATACCTTCCCTGTTCCTGTGAATTCATTGATAGTACAAATATTGATTGTAAAAATATCCGTTACAGTAGTATGATATTCAGAGGTACTTACTTGGTCACATTGCAACATGATTGCAGTCCATAATCCCTTGACCCTCGGGAACTGGGTCAAATTATAAAAACCTTTTAAAAGAGCCGGGTCCAGAAGGAAGCGAATACACATTGGACGGCTATATCCAATAGCCTCCGACTATCTTTTTATAAATCTGCAAGCAGACACCAACAAAATCTCCGGCTGACAACAATGAAATTATTATTTGTTGGAAATTGTTGGAATGCAATTTATATGGTTATAGAATGACATAAAACCTAATATACTTGTTATTGTTGTTGAAATATGATGTAAGTACTACAATTCTGTATTATTCTTCAATATATATATATTAAAATAACACACCAAGTGGTTGAGAGTTTTTGTCTTTAGGCTGGTCATGGATTACAAGAACGGCATTTTCGTAAGTAGAAATCGTGAAAAATTCGGGTAATGCAAATACGATTTGACAGCAGCTGTCTGTCATATTTATTGAACCCGTGGTAGAAAACTTTGCTAATATGGTAGAAAACTTTGCTAATTTGTACCCGGTAAACGTTACTGGCTGGTCAAAGTACCAATTAATAAAAATAAACTTTATCTACCCACATAAGCATCCTTGAAGGATGGTGAAATCGAAAAAATGCTTTATCCTATTGGTAGTGCTTGTGAGCAAGATGGTGAAATACCCCCTATTTCTTGTATAATGTAATGACCACTGTAGGGAGTTTTATAAAAAAATTCCAAAAACGTCATCAATCTCAACGATCTCGCCCTTCCCTATCACATAAAAATAGCATATTATAATTATTGGTGATTTATAGCAAATTACCAAAAAATAATTAGATTATTATACCTAGGAAAATCAGGAATTTTTATCATTATTTTTATTCATGTAAACACTGGATTCATGCTAGATTCTGAATTCTGAGATATCAGACAATCTGCCTTACCGACAGAATATGTCAGACGAGCATCTGCCAAATAAGGAGTTGTACGTCACTCAGCGGGCGCCGTGCGGTTTTCCTTTAGAATTCGTTCTATTTTGATCGGGATAAGTCCGTAATCTGTCAAAGTGTTGTTAAAATTAAACATTTGAGATGTCTCAAGCATATTCAAACAGTAAGTACAATAAAATTTAACCCTATATCGTTATCTGCCAATGATTCACCGCCTCGCAAATTGGGTTTGCCGGTCGTACGGTTGACTTACCATATAGAGTTTTGTATTTTTATATTTTAATCTATTCATGGCTACGGATTTAAATATTTGTAAGGCTTGCTCTAAATAGATCTTACCGCGCGTAAATTTAATTAAAATCTAGCTTGATTTTGAAAAGATAATAGGTTATTATTTTGAAAAAAAAACATCACGGAAGTACGCCCAAACTTTTGTCGTTTATTATCATTTCATACCAAGGTTTCCCATTTAATTTTTTCAATGTATCGAATAAGTTATGCTCACACAAAAAAAAATACACCTTTACAAATAAAATAGCTACCTAGGTATCAATAATATTTTGAAATTCAAATCCTAATTGAAAACAACATCCTCTTTAAAACAGCCGTGAAACTATCTAGAGTTATAGAAATATAGTTTCATGAAAGACTACCATTCAAAATTTAAATATTGCTTAAAATAGCTTTATCTGTGTTTCATAACTAGATCTGACTAACAAAGTACTTCTCAACCTTCCTATCCCCCTTTCCACATCTCCCTTTTCCACTCCCTTCTGCCTCATATGCCATAGTCAGGGCTGTCATAGCCTGTATGGCCCCGGGCGTTTGGGACTCTTGTGCAGTATTCACACTGTAAAAAATTATCTTAAAAATTCACCAAAAAATCTTTTTTTTTTTAGATAATCTTTTATCAAGAAAAAAAATTAGGGCAGATAGGTAGGTACTTGCTTATAAATAAAATCATAAAAAATTATTTGATAATTATTTTACAGAGTATATTTTTGCCGCCCTACCCCGCACCCAGCGAGGCACCCCACTAGTCTTGGGCGGCGACCCTAAAGGAAAGAACTTCCTCTACACCAACGGCAACTCTGTGATCATCCGAAACATTGAGAATCCCGCCATTGCCGATGTGTACACGGAACACTCCTGCTCTGTCAATGTTGCCAAGTACTCTCCCAGCGGATTCTACATTGCTTCTGGAGGTAAGTACTCTTAGTACCTAAATAGATATATTTTTTTTAAAATCCTTCTACTACCTACCTATTATTTTCAAATAAAATGGAACATCTTGTTTTTCTTTTATTTTTTTTTTAACGTAAAGACAAACATTTCCAAGTTGAGGTTACAAATAACCTGACATTTCTCCTACTGCCATTATAAATAGTGGAAAATGCTGCATGTATAATGATACGGTATCTGGCTAGGAACCCAATGCTTTGTACCGCTCAATCAACTAACCAATCTGTCTTTTTTTAATGAAATTATAAACACTATGAACAATGGAAAAGGGGGAATGTTTTCAGTTTGTGGTTCAGTTCTGTTATTTTCTTAAAATCGTTAAGAAGTGTGTTAAGCCAAATCAAAATATCAATGCAGTGTTGCTCTATCGTGATTGATTTTTGGGGTGCGCTACCTCCTTCTTTAGCCAACATTTCGGTGTTCAAATCAGCATTGCAGTGTCCATCATCAGGGTAGATGTGTAATTGAAGATTGTGGTGAAGTGTGGGTTTATTGATGTAAATGCAATTCAGTGTTGCCAGCTCCAATCCTCTACGAGCTGGTATTACAGTACAATTTAATATGCATTTAATTTTGCTGAAGCCATCAATTACTGAATATCAAGAACTATTGAGCTTAGCTCCGTCATATCTATTAATATTAACGGGATTTTTGTCAATCTGTATTGCCTCCATAATTGGACCGTGTCACACCTGGAACAGCTGAGTTTTTAAACTCCATTTACCGCTCCACTCTTACATCGAGGAAATGGAAAAACAAGCCCAAAATAGGTTATTAGGTTCTTAGTTAGGGGTTCTTCAAACCTTCAAACTTAACCTATGAGAAGCGTTAGATCCAAATTGTCAAATTTTTACCTTTTTTTGAAAAAAATAACTTTGATGAATTTTGTACCAACTCCCCCGACGCAAACAGTCGTCTCTTGTAGTAAAGAAGCTGAAACTAAGTTTTATTTTTTTTTACTGCAATTTAAGCGTGCAGCGGAATTCTGCAATTTTACAAAACACGTCATCTTTATACACTACAGCAAAAATTTATAAAAATACCTTATGAAGCTCAATTTTGTCATTGTATTTACGTTCATTATATTTTCACTTCAGGAAGCAATCTTATTTGAATCGGAATGTGCTTTGCCATACCCCTTGAGTTCATTAATCTTTTTGAAATTACAAATTTTTTTAAATACAAATTTATTTTTGCAATTGTTGTTAAGATTCCATGTTGTTTGTTACCTATAAATTAGAAAGCGTGCAGTTTAACACTCAACGCTGAGTTTGCAGTTTAATTTACAATAAAAGTCATTAGTCATCACAGTTAATCTCAGTAACTTTATTTTCCATCTGATGAACATTTCTATGTTAGTATGTCAACAAAATTACTGTTGGTGATTTTCATTCAATGTAGCATTCAATTGTACAACTGTGAAAGTTTATAAAAGTAATCTACTTTGTAATGCAATTTATTATCCTAATTTGTTTACCTAAACAACAACACTAGATTAGACTAATAATTTTTTTATTGTGCGCAAATGATAGTTTGTCAGAAATTTTTTTGATTTTAAAACTATTTCTTTCGTCAAACTATCACATTGATGAGAAATGTATGATGACTCGATAGCATTGCTGTCACTTATCACACTTCCACATAAGTATTAAAACATTCATTGTGTATTATCGATGAATTTAGTCTCCCATTGGCAGTGTTGAATCAACTTTTATGCCACCGTTAATGTCAACAAGAAAAGCATTGTCATTATAATATGTGAAACACATTCGCAGTAAGAAAAAAGACTACAGTAGACCATTGTTTTTTCGTTTTACAAATACACATTTTGCAGCCAGAGTTGAGTTCAACACGCAGATGCATTTGCTTGCATAAAGCATGTTATTCATCTTCAGAAAAAAAATTCCAATGATGTTGAAAAAAAGTTTAAAAAATTTAAATAACTGTAAAAACTTTTTATTTTGTCAACGTAAAAAACAGTAAAATGGCATAAGCAAAACAAAAAGCTGTTTCTCGGTGACTTTTCTCAAGAATGTCATTGTCAAAAGTGTATTCATATTCACCAATACACACTCCTAAATATGTGTTGTTTGTGTCAACTCTAAACGCAAGACCGCAGGAAAATTTTGGGCGCAATACAGAATTTTTCAGAACTTGGTTAGGTTAGTTTTGGTTTGGATAAAAAACTGTAATGTTATTAGATGCCCGCTTATTAGCAATGAAATGCTCCAATCATCTGTTGTAAATTTTGACACACGTGGTTCAGACTTGATAGACGTATAACTAATAAGAGTAGATCCAAATGTCCAGATAGTCAAAATCATAATCTCAGGAATATCATCTAACACTAGCACTTTTTCTAAACATAAACAAGAAAAATAATTAAATTAAATCCTCAGGCAAAAATTTTGCTTTTGGGTCTCCCTTACTGGCATGGTAGAAATATGATCCAAACGGTGTTAGAAAGTGAAAACACCACACTTTATATTCAAATCTTAAAGTTAACCACAGAAAAATTACGCATACCTCTGTGAAATCAAAGTTTCTGACGGCAGTTTGGAAAAAAAAAGAAAAACTTTTTGAATTTTTTACTAATTATTTATGGAACGACGTAAAAGTGAGGTGACGCTAATGTTTATAATTAATTTGTCTAATAAAATATGTGTGTGACTTTATTTTTTTGGTTAGTAATTTTAGTTTTGTTTCGTTAGTAATTTTAGTTAGCGAAAACGTAAGGTTAGCCATTTTTTTTTTAAATACAATTTGAAAATGTGTTTCATCACCTTTCAAAAACAGTTTTTAGTTTTCGGATACGTTAAGAAATATTCTGTTTATTTCTGTGTAATTACACAGCGGAAATACTATGACTACTGATAGAATTTGCCTGAGGCCTGAGGGGTAAAGAAAAGTAATATTGAAAATTCAGGTAAAAGTTTTTATTATCCATTATAAACTTATCCATTGTTAATCTTATTTCTATACTTCTCTCTCACGCGGAGAAGAAAACAAATAAATCTGTTTTCACAATACATAATATTATTGTAATAGAAACAGCTGGAGGTAGCTTCATAACAGCTCATTCCGTATTCACAATCCTAAAATAAAATATTCATAGCAACCAAACCACCTGTTGTGTTTATAAAAACATTGTTTCGTTGACCTGTGTTCCACAATAACAACTGCAGCTTTTTCAATATCTTTGTTGCCTTTTCAAGTTATTACACTTCTGTGATTTCTATTTTTTCAAATATTTTTTATTTCCTCGAAGGGATGCAGACATGTTCTTCGAATTTTATTTTAAAAAACCTGTAATACACGAGGGCTGTCCATAAAATAAGGTCTCCAAGGTGCTGAGGTAAACAATTTTATGTGAGATCCGGCAACACTGGCTTGTAGCCTGGGTTCCTTACGCCAAATCCCCACCATGCTGCACTCTCTGCGACACTTAGTCTTGGTGTGGCAGCCATGGAGCTTCCACTGGCCGCACCCACCAGGTGTGAATTACATTCTATAATTAATTTTTTTACAAAACCCCGGTAGACATTCATTCTCAGAGGCTTGAAGTGTACGAAAAACAGTGTATGAGTCCGAAAGACATGCGCAAATAGTGCTGAGAATTTAAAAGCGTGCCGGACAGCCATCGGTTTCAGACGAAACAATTGCCAAAGTGGAAAAAGCAATGATTGTAGATCGATGGGTGACGGTTCGGGAGCTCTCTGACATGATCCCTGATGTCAGTAAGACCACTATTGACAAGATTTTGACAGAACATTTGGGAGACCACAAGGTCTGTCCAACGGATTGAAGCTGCCCGCGAATTCCTTGAGTGCTACGATATCGATGGCAAAGAATTCTTGGACTCAATTGTGACTGGGGACGAGACCTGGGTATACTACACGACAACAAAGACAAAGGAACAATCCCGTCAGTGGTGTCATTCAGAATCGCTGAAGCAAAGTTTAAAAATGAATTACAAAGCATAACTCACACCTGGCGGGTGCGGTGATTGGAAGCTGCCACGCTGAGACTAAGCGTCGCAGAGGATGCAGCATGGTGGGGATTTGGCAAGGGGAAACCAGGCTACACGCCAATGTTGCCGGATCATGCGTAAAATCGTTCTCCGCGACCACAGAACCTTAGAGATTTTATTTTACGGACAGCCCTCATATATCCATATGTTTGGTGAGAATTCGTATAGAACATGATGTGGTTGAACAAAAAAATATTTTCAAAATGCACCACAAAATGGGCTCGGGCTGCGGGTTGTGTATCACTGCTCTTGCATGATTTCCACATTGCACACCTTTTTCTTTCCTGAATTTCTAGGTCTTCGAAGCTGTTTTCAGTTCGCAACATCATTTCCACATATTTCAATTAAATAAAAATTGTCTTGAACCTGGAGTGAAGCCAGACAAAAAGTACTACTAGCGTGTGACAAATATTTAAAGTTGTATGGATGCGAATGAAGCAATGTTAGTATGTGTCACTCAATCCTCTCTGCCTACCGTTTTCAGAGTGTGAACCACATTCTAACGGTTCATTTATAACACTTGCAATGATCCTAATTAATTTGGTTCCGTCCGCTAGAGAGAGCGACTCCGAGATGAAGTTTTAAATAGGCAGGAAATATTGGCTGACCCATTAATATGCACCGGTAGGAAATGATCAGATTGGCAAGCAGCCAAATGATCCAGTGGCATGTCTTGTGTTTTACTGGACACTAGATGGTGTTATGACAAGTTATTTGCGGCACAGAATTCTAGAATACTCCAGAGCTAAGAGATACAATTTATCTCTTACAAATAAATAAATAAATCTGAAAAAAATCACACATTGTTTTGTAAACAGTTTGGTTATATTTAGTTTTATAAAAAGTCTTTAGGAAGATTTAGCGTTTCGCTCTTGCAAAGTAATTCATCTTGTTTCATAACATCGTTCATGGGCTGGTGTTCAAATACCTTCGAGATGAACTCATCTCTTGTTGAATTATATCCAAATTCAAGAATGATTGCGTTGCTAATCTTAGTTGAGTTGCGTACTTTTTTTTTAAAATTAGCTCCACGCTGCAGAGCTAATTAAATTCCTGCGGAAAACTATTTCCCTTGGGGCCTACTAATATTTGAGGATGCTGTGGAGAATTTTTTAGAGGAAGGAAGGAGAGGAAGTTCTGGAAAGGAAAAAGATACGAGGGATGGATAAGAATCTGGGGGTCAGTGCGTCCAGGAGTGACAGATGTATGAATCCATTCCTCCCACTGCGGTGCAAGGTGATGAGTCGAGAAAATCCGTCTGGAGAAGTCAAAAGATATCCCTCAACCAATCTCTCGGTCCGGCCCACCAAGCAGTAGATGGGCAGACGCATCCGTCGCCAAGACCTAGACAAAACTCACCCCATAAATGCGGGCATCCCTGCAAAGTCACCAAACGTAGCGAACCGCTTGGAGTGACTTATGGCAGGGGTGTTTGTAATCCAATAAATGGTTCCCGGGGTGGCGGTACCCATACCTGCCCCATAATTGCTGTTTTAATCAAAATTATTATCTCAACCATACAGTGTACCGATGAAATGGAAATTCATTTAATTCTGACACTAGTGAAAATATTTTTTGACCTCACACAGATATCGACCACTAGCATGTCGGTACGTTTTGCTTTTTTGTGATTAGTTATTTTTATAACAGTTAGTTACTAAAAAAGATAGATAATCAATATAATAAATCTTTTTTTTTTCAATGAGAAAAAATATTTCAAAAAAATTTTTTTTAAGGCATATTAAAAGTTATATTAGTTTTCTTGCAAAACCTGCCATGGAAACTTCTTCTGGTTTTGATACATTAAAAAAAATGTTTAAAATTCATTGAAAGTAGTTCAAAAAGTATTACATTGTAAATATTTTGCATAAAATGTATTCCAAACATTTTTTTGTGACCATCACCTTATTTTCCAAAAATTCCTAATCAGGTTTTTTCAATTCCACGACTCGTGTATTGATGTGTTGTGTAGACTTATCAAAATGACTCAGAAAGTGTAGCCTTATATGGCAATGTTTTGGATCATGATGCAAAACAACTCTATCATCAATCTGCTAACTCCATTATGATTTATAAAGAGATTAATGTGTGTAATTTAAAATGTAATATCAATCTGATTATTTAAAATAAAACAATAACTTTGTTTACATCATAAAAGTGAATTATTGACTGAGCTTAGCGAAATCCCGTTTTAACTGTCCTTTTAAATTTTTTTAAAATTTTTAATTTTAAGTTTAAATCCTGTTTTAATAAACTGGACCACACTTACAATACTCGTCTTATGTTAAATGAAGGACTAATTGTACCTAAGCATTTAAACAAATACGGACAAAGAACGCTGGACTACATGATACCTAATTGCTTAAATATGTTACCTGCCGAAATTAAAAAATGTACAAATGGTAAATTAAATATTATGTTGAAGAATTGGCTCGCCGAAAGAAATAATTTGTATTAGACTGACACAAAAATTGTAACTGCATAACAAAGTAAAATAAGTTTATATCCTCAAAGTAAAAGTACCCATCGACAAACTGCTTAAAAGTAGTTTATTGGGACTTTTCTTTTTCTGTATATTTTTTTTATTTCTTGTTGTAATAATGTATTACTTTGTATTTATAATAAATAAAAAAAAAAAAAAAAAACTCATTTTGCGTGTCCTCTGTCTGTAAATTTGTCTGTGCGTTCCATTGCTGGTTCAAGATGTTTTTTTTTTTTACATGAGCTCCACACAGGAGGCCTTGAGGAAAATGATTTCCCTCAGGGCCTATGTCATCTTTGGGGATGCTGTGTGGAGGGTTATTTAAATGAAAGGAAGGGGAGGAGAATTCTGGGAAGGAAAAGGGTTTAAGGGGTAGGAATCTGGAGTTCAGTGTATCCTGGTCATCCGCCTCCAAGACCTAGACAAACCTCGCCCCATGGACCCGGGCACCCCTGCGTACCAAACGTAGTGAACCACTTGGGGTGACCTGTGGCAGAGGTGTTGGTTATCCAATAAAGGTTCCCAGGGCGGCGGTACCCATTCCCGCCTTCCAAATTGAGAGTTTTAATTAATTTGCCACCAAAGTGGTAGTTTTAATGAATCAGCAAAGATTATTTTTTCAAATGTGAAATTGTAGTGTTTATAAGGATATATTTGCATTTTTTCAATAATGTCATCTCTTTGGACAAATTGTTTAATTCCATTTGAAATAAAATAATTTACATGATATATTTGTGGTTTATAATACAGTAGTTATTTATGGTACTTACTAACTAATTAAATACTGGAAACTTAAAAGGATGTAAGTGCCATTTACAAAAAAGGAGGTAAACGAGGATTTAAAGTATGAACGTAACAAACGTAATGAACATAATTTGTTGATTTAGCATAAAAATAAAATAGGGTTTTCTTTGAATGATTGAGCATACTTTAAATTCCCGTCTACCTCCTTATTTGTAAAGGGCACTTACACCCTTTTAAGTTTCCGGTATTCAATTATTCTCTTGGCTAGTATGAACCGGCCTTGTCAATATATCAGCTAAAAAAGGTTATGTGTGTTCTTATCATTATATCTGCGGCTGATAATAATAATTTTATCTCTGTAAAAGATCAATCGATATTATGTAATATTTATTACTTTTATAGACTTATGGCACACAAATTTTTCTTCTAACAACCTTTTAACCGAAGATTTTATATTAATTTTTCGAGTGGGGTAGGTTTTGATCACCAATAACTTTAAAATGTTTTTTTATAGCCACTGGAGCGATAGCTACCCAAATTTATGAAGGTGATTTTATGAATGATAAATTTAATTTTTTTTACAAAATCTCAAATATGGGACAAACGGCGAAATCTAGGTGGATTCATTGGGTTTAAACCACAGTAAGCAGTTCATTTGTTTCCGTTAATACTGTTAATATTTGGAAGTATGATTTTTGTAATAACGCAGCCGAATCGAAAACCGAACACCCGGAAATCTCTATGGCTCGAGTGGATAGGAAAATAATATGTTATTAAGTTCAATGTTATTTCACTTCTAAGTTACTGATGCTTATATCAGTACAGTTTTTATGAAACATAGTCACCCCTGATTTAAAATAATTGAAGATATGGTCAGATGATACTAAATTGCAATATACACATTGATTGTCCAGTTGATTAGTCAGATATCTCTGAAAAATCGAAATTTGAGTTGAGTATTCATTTATATGTAAATGTGTGCCCTCTATCTCGTACACTTTTCAGATTACTCATAAACACCACCAGATCAATTATAATGCAGAAAAACTTGTAAAAAAAATCAAAATGTTTTCTGGTTCACTAGTAGAATATTTCAAAATGTTGTGGTAATGTACTGGGACCATTATTTTATAGCTTATTTAATATGTAAATAATATTTGATTTATAGTGAACATTTGAATATTGCTTTCCTCATTATCTCAAAACTTAGTATTTGGAAATGTCTGACTAGTCAATTAGACGATCGATATCTATAATTTTTATGAGCAATACATTTATTTCACAGTCAACTCAAAACTATGAGTGGAAACATAATGGAGACATTGGCCACACCTGTAAATATATATTTTGTATAATATTTAAATAATTTACCTACCCGTTTTTGGTTGACTAATGAATGTGTAATGCCAACCAGTTTTTTTTTTTTTTTTCTAATTCATGACTCATTCAAATTTCTTACCAATCATGAGAATTATTTACAGTTATCAGTTGGTCCAATTCTCTGCTAGATAAATCCTCAGGGTTACAGACACACACACAAGTGCAATTATTTTTTTTTTTATAACTGTATGTTGGATCAATTTTTTTAATTTAAATATAACAATTTGGTAGGCAGATATGTATACCGCTGCCCCAGGAATCATTCATTCCCTGCCACAAGTCACTCCAAGTGATTCGCTACTTTCGGTGACTTAGGGTGAGGTTTGTCTAGGTCCTGGTGGTGGATGCTTATGCCCACCTACTGAGTGGCTGGCCGGATCGGGAGAGACTGGTTGAGGGAGACATTTTGACCTCTCCAGCCGGACTCTTTCGAACCATCGCCTTGCACTACACATTCATACGTTTGTCACTTCCGAACACCACTCATTGACCACCAAATTCCTACTCACTCAAAACTTTTTCCTTCCCAGAACTGCTCCTCTCCTTCCTTTCTCTAAAAAGACTTCCACACAGCATCCCAAAAATGACACAGGCCCTGAGAGAATTTTTTTTCTTCAGGGCCTTCTGTGTGGGGATAATGTAAACAATATATATTTTTGTATATTAATGGAGCATAATCACGTTTTGCCGCTTATATGCTTTTATCTTTTCATAATAATAATAAATCTTAAATATCAAATCATTTTTCTTTATCGGTTAACTAAACTGATTGAATCTTATCTAAATCCCTATCTAGTATCGTATGCATCGATATATCAACTCTAGATATTGTGCGTCTTACAAATTTGGTTGAATAATTCGGCCCACCAATAAAACCAAACATCTGATTCCGTCGCCTCGCTTTGTAAGTTTGGTAAACAAATGTGGCCCTTGCAGACCAACAAAAGATAAAAAGCAACTAATCTTGGTAAACTAATTTGGTCCTTGCAGACCAACAGAATATAAAAAGCAACTAATATGGTCCTTGCAGACCAACAGAATATAAAAAGCAACTAATCTTGGTAAACTAATTTGGTCCTTGCAGACCAACAGAATTTAAAAAGCAACTAATATGGTCCTTGCAGACCAACAGAATATAAAAAGCAACTAATCTTGGTAAACTAATGTGATCCTTGCCGACCAACAAAAGATAAAAAGCTACAATTTTGGTAAAAAAATGTGATCCTCGCAGACCAACAAAAGATAAAAAGTAACTATAGTAGACAAATGTGGTCCTTGCAGACCAACAGAAGATAAAAAGCAACTAATCTTGGTAAACAAATGTGGTCTTTGCAGATTAAAAAAAGACAGAAAGAAATTCCTTATGCGATTTTTGACTGCGAAATAGTGCACTTTCCTTTTTATAAATAATATTTTCGTAATCCAATTTTTTAACCAATTATTTTGGTTTCGGTGTCATTTTTAACATTCACCCGCCCTGTTTAGACTTTGTTGGTCATATGTCGATCTATGGATTTTATTTCACCATGCCTAAGTGAGGGGGTGCTACAAAATGACATTTTTATTGACGGCCTCCATGATTGAGTGGTTACGAATTTGAAGATCGCATGTTCAAATCCCTTATTTTTTCACAATTATTCATTCAAAATAATACATAATGTATTTGCGATGTGTTTCAGAGTACTAGATGCATTGAGTATCACTCTGATGATTTTGGAATCGAAACATTGCTTGAAATGGCTTTAGTTTGGTGACTGTATCTTAGAATAGCCAGGTACTTCCCCACCTTCCTCTTTCCCATCTCTTTCCCCTACCTTCACTTTCAGCCAATTGTGTCATCTTTCTCTTTCTGAAGAGACAACATAGTTTAGCTCTGAATTCTGTCAAGTCTATAACCATTCTCCAATCATGTGACAGTCTATTCCAGGCTTTTGGTTCTGATATGAATTTATAGTATCTGATGTTTAGTTCCTTCATATTGCTCAGTCACCCACACCTTTCTCATCCCCATCTCTTTCCACAGTATACTGCAATTGGAGATGCCATAGTCTTACTGGCTCCAGACAATTGTGAACAGTTAGCACATTCAAAAAATGTGTATTGCATAATATATATGTATTGTTTTGTTGCAGATATCTCTGGAAAGGTGAGGATCTGGGACACGGTGAACAAAGAGCACATTCTGAAGAATGAGTTCCAACCGCTGGGGGGACCCATCAAGGACATCGCCTGGAGCGCCGACAGTCAGAGGATGTGTGTTGTTGGAGATGGCCGGGAAAGGTAAAACTAGATCCGATTTCCCTTCAACTTTCTAACCTTCTTTTTCCTCTCCACCTCTTCATTCAGTCTCACAATTTTCCCCAAATCAGGAAACCATAGTTCCGCTGACTTCCAACAAAATTTTGTATTAATTACAAATGTATCATCTTAAGTGTTTGGGGGGGGAGCAACAAACTGAGCTCAGTCATATGGAAATTCCACCAAAAACCATCTTAATTTATTTGAGACGAGCATCATGTATACATGCCAACAAAATTATATATATTATACTTGTCATTCGACTTAACTATTGAGTTGTAGGTGTGTACAATGTACATATTATTATTATTGCTGTTGTGGAGTGAGAATACTTCATGTTGAAATTTAGTAAGCAGGTTATTATAGTTTATATTGTGTTTTTATATCTTTTTTTGAATAATTTTTGTTATTTTTGTTAAGTTCTTACGGGTACAGGACCCTTACTTTTTTGTTTTACTTTTTAATTATTATTTTAATTATGTGAAAATCTGTCATTGGATATTATGTATATTATTAAGGTTATTATTATAAGTGTAAAATATTTGTTGATTTTCCAAAATAAATAAAAATAAAAATGAACTATCTGTATAATAAATCTGCAGGTTTGGCCACGTGTTCATGTCAGACACCGGCACCTCCGTGGGAGAGATCAGCGGGCAGGCCAAGCCGCTGAACGCCGTGGACTTCCGTCCAGCACGGCCATTCAGAGTGCTGACTGCATCTGAAGATAATACCGTGGCTGTCTTCGAGGGGCCACCCTTCAAGTTCAAGTGCACCAAGCAGGTATACTTTACTTTTAATTCACCCAGTTAAATTAACTTTTCTGCAGCTGAAAAATATTATAAATGATAGAGAACTAAAAATCTGAATTTCTGTATATTGAACTAAAAATCTGAATTTCTGTATATTATTTTTCTAATAATTGAGCCCTTGCCCGGAAGAATGTTGTATCCAACAATATTCTTCTTGTCCTGAGAAAAAAATGAAACCAGTTATGTTTCATAACATTTTATATTTAAAATACATAAAACATACAATTCTTAAGAGTTTTAAATGAAAAGTTGTCTAGAAAGGCAATTAAATTAGAGTTTATTACTAGAATTTACGGTGAATTTGTGGAATAATGTTGTATACGAAAATTTCACAAACAACATTATTCCACAAAACGTTTTTTTTTTTTTACTCTTCGTACCTTACAGAAAGCAACATGCTCTTCTAACATAAATGTACACATGTCGCTGATGTATTTGGGCTTAAAAAGCAAAAACACAATATGAATAAATTAAACCATTTACGTTCTAGATATTATCTCGAGATTAACATACAACATTATTCCACAAAACTGTTTCAACGGCTAAAAAAAAGGTTTAATAATATTTTTTCTGGAAAATTCTACTATCCTGCATTCTTCAGCTTCTTGGCTTTGAAGACTTTCTAGTTGAAGCCATAAGACATTCGTTTTCTCCATTTATTCCCATAAATTAAACCATGCGCCGCGATTTCGATACATGGCGTTATACAACATTCTTCCACAAAACAACAAAATTTAAAAGGCTGCCACAGGCCTAAAAAAAATTCATTACCATAATCTCTACCTTAAAAGATGCATATTAATATGCCCAAGATGGAATATTATTCCATCAATAACTCAATATTGATAGTTTTGTTGGATACAACATTATTCCGGGCCAGGGCTCAATTATTGTTTCACTGCTTTTATTAAAAATGTTTTTTTGTATTTCTAGGAGCACACCAGATTCGTCCAGGCTGTTAGATACTCTCCCAATGGCAGTCTGTTTGCCTCAGCTGGCTTTGATGGCAAGATCTTCTTATACGATGGAACGAGCTCTGAACTCAAGGGAGAGGTAACTTTTTATCAATGTTCCTTATGACTATACCTTACTACTGATATAAATCTGGAAACAGAAAAATCCCGATTTTTCTGTTTCCAGATTTTCGATTGAGTTTCGCTCATCCCTGAGGAAAATTATTTTTCTCAGAGCTTCCTGTGTGGACCTAAGGTAAAAAAAACTTTACATATTGAGTGTATTAATGATATATAAAAAAATACTAAAGACAATAATTTGTATCAAACATGCGGGAAAGGACATTATTGTTTTATGATAGTATAACTAGAAAAGATCGATGGGTAACTACAAGAAAGTAGAAGCCTATAGAGGTAAAGGGGATAGCAACTGTTTAACAAATATTTTGTTGCAAGGGTCAAAAGATAATCACTAAACATCAGATTAGTGACTATCTTTTGTTCTGGTATTCTGTAAATGATGTTAAAAAATTTCAGTGTTCAACTACATACATGCAGCGTCGTTAAGCAGTTGAGTAGTTCTCGATTTCGGAGCTAAAAGTGCACGGGATCTCCCACAAATTAACCTCACCATCTTCTGACACAATCATGAATAAACAAACCATTATGTTAAGGAAACCTTTCCCAAGTCTTAACACAAAGAGTCCAAACATCTTACAGTATAAATACTACTCAGCATTCTCCTTTTAGCTAAAGAATATTTTTCCCAATTCCAGATTGGCAGTCCAGCCCACAAGGGAGGAGTGTACGGCATTGCCTGGTCTCCGGATGGCAAGCAACTCCTCAGCTGCTCGGGAGACAAGACCTGCCGTCTGTGGGACATTGAAACGCGAGAGCTGGTCACCGAGTTCATCATGGGAACAACTGTTGATGATCAGCAGGTTAGTTAAATAACGACATATTTAACAGCCAACAAATTGCTGTTTCCTGTAATTATTATTGCATTTGACAGGTCATTGAAATAAATATTTTTAACCAACTGAGTTGATTTCGACAATGTTTTATGATTGTCAACTATTATTTAAATTAAAATCATTGAATTGAAAGAGTTGAATCTTGCAATCATTCATAAAGATGGCAGCCAATAAAAATATGCGTTAAGAAAAATGAAGATAATATGGGTGGTTCTTAGTCGAAGTATGGTACAGTTAAAAGTGACCGAATTAGATATCGACACCTTAGCTCAGTGGATAAGAGCCCCAACCCGGAAAGTAGGGAGGTCCTGGGTTCGAGTCCCAGAGGTGTAAATATCTTTTTCTGATTTTTCTGTTTCCAGATTTTCAATTGAGTTTCGCTCATAATGTCTTCATTTAATTAAATTATAAATTAAAATCATTTTTTTAATATTATTTTTTCAAGACGTAATTTATGTATTTTTTATTTGGAATTCCTGCTCTTTATATATTTTGATCAATTAATATTTATTTATTTATATTTATAAAACACATGTTACATCATTGAGAAATTTACATAAAGTAGATATATTAACGACGGGTTGTTTCAAAGAATTTGATGAATTCATCAAATATTTGAAGTTAATTTTCACGTTCTGTGTAGGTTTTATTTAAATTTTGTTATTATATCACTATGGGTCAGTTGCTGTATGAAACTAAAATAATCACAGAACTCGAATAAAACTTACACAGAACGTGAAAATTAAGTTCAAATATTTGATGAATTCATCAAATTTTTTGAAACAACCGATCCTAAGTCACCATACTAGGCGGCTGCCTGTTTCATGGTGACCAATGGGGTAAAGTTGATAAGAAAAAAGGTGATATGAAAACACATGTATAAATATGTATAAATATATAAAGGTGATATGAAAATGTATAAGTTCTAAAACATTACAAAATTACCTTTGTGACATTGTGTGCAAAATGCAACCTGGTGCGAATGGTGACCTGGAGTTATAATGAGTTTGTTGACCTGAAGTTGCGGATTATGTCCTGGCATGGGTAAATTTATTAAAAAATTATTTAAAGATTTCAGTATTCTGAATCTAAAAATTGCTTGGAGTGACTTTACCTATGTGTAATGATAAGTTCTGAATAGCAGGATACTTCCCAACCTCATCTCACCCGTCCTCCTTCAATCAACTTGTGTTAATAATTATCAGATATGATTTACGATTCTCACAGCCAATAATTATTTTTTTTTTTTACTTTTGGCAGGCTAAATTTCTTGTTCTGTTTTAATTTATTTATTTTCATGTTTCTAAATGAATGTTCCCAATTGCAGGTGTCCTGCCTGTGGCAAGGCCCGCATTTGCTGTCCGTGTCCCTTTCGGGCTTCATCAACTACCTGGACATCAACGACCCCACCAAGCCCCTGCGCGTCATCAAGGGACACAATAAGCCCATCACCCGACTGGCACTCAGTCAGGACAGGAGTCACATCTACACGGCCAGCCATGACGGGTGGGTCACCAAATGGGATGCCAACACCGGTAATTATATACTAAACTGTATTCCTGAAGTTACCAATTTGCAACAGTCAACCCTTAGTTCAGCCGCGTCGTCAGCTAACGGAAGATCGAAAAAAACCAAAGCTTGAAATGGACTGCCACATGATCTGGGTATTTAGTGGTCGATCGATACTATCCTATATCGAAGCTATATTCACTAAATTCTTCATCTATGGTTTCTTCTTAAGATGGCTCCTCATTACTGAGGATTGTGGTGATCGTGATCCATTTTACATGGTGGACAAGGATCCTCCACTCCTCACTGTGTGGAGAGCCAAGGTCACCAATATCCCAGATACGGATCATCTATGGTTTAGGTGGTATTTCCGAGCATGGTCCGCAATTGATTCCGATAGCCGTAGACAAAAGCTGCCTAATTAAGTGCAGCGTTTTGGCTGTCACTAAACTTCAGTTAACTGTTAATATACACAACTTTTTGAATAATGTCATCTGTTATGCAAAATTTCTGGCTTTTGAACTCATTGTGTGCTGATGCAAAATTTTCACTGAGTGCCATCTGATTCTATTTTCGTCATATTATGACAAAATAACATTTCATATTATGACAACATTGGCCATATTATGACAAGCGATCGCTCAAGTCGTTTTTCAAACTTGCCATAATATGCCAAAAATCGCTAGAGTGATTATATGATTTTTTAATTATATGATCTCAAGCTTTTGCTGATTGATAATATGTAGCTAATATAATGTGTTGTTATTTATTCAGGCACCAATGACAGAATCAATGGTGCGGGTCACGGCAACCAGGTGAATGGACTGGTGTGCTCCTCGGAGGCGATATACTCTTGCGGTATCGATGACACCTTCCGGAAGGCGGGGCTCGGGGAGGCTGGTGCAGCCGGGGACTACGGATCAGTGGCAGTGGCGCTCGGCTCGCAGCCCAAAGCCATGGACTACCACAAGGAGAAGAATGCCGTTATTGTCACCACCATTAAAGAGGTGCCTCTAATCTTACTGTTTCTCTACTTCTCTACTTTCTCTACTCCAAAACCAAATTAAACAAACTTTCTCCCACATGTCACTAGTCCATTCAGCCGAGTAAACGCCCTATCCCTCACCTCGACCCTAACTGTCCAATATATACGGATTTTTTAAGTTTTAAGTAAAAAAATGTCACCGGAGACTAAAATTTCATTTACTCCAAATAATGTCAGGAATCACTGGCTAAAATATGTGCTGTAAATATTCTCTATTCAATCAATACATTTTAAGAAGATAAATTAATAATAAACCAGAGACCAAGTCCATGACCAAGACAAGGGAGAAGCCAAGGCCATGTTGTGGACAAATAAATATATGCGTTAGTACCTACCTACCAGAGAGTCGTGCCAATCGTCCGTAATTTAGCGTGAGATTAACCGATTTATATTGTTTTCAACGTATGAGTGTGAATATGTAAAACAAGAGACTCTTTTAGTGGTTCAATGACAAACTTTAACTTAATTTATTGTAAAAGAACTGTTGATACATTCAGAAGAGGATTAATTGTCTGTGTTTTAGCATTGACCAATCAATATCAAGGCTCAACAGATGTTGAAATGTTTTTTAGGATCGATTTATGTATTTTCGTGCTTGTTATTAAAAGTTGACGATTTGATTTGATAAAAATGGACAATTTTTTTGGCATGGGCGTTAATGGTATGATGGCACTGAAACTATGCCCTCATGGGCGCAGTAATAATATATTCAAAATACCTGAATCCAATTGATCTCCGTGAAGTGGATTTTCAAATGAAATATAGATTTTCGAAGAAATGTCAGTTGATTTGACATTTATTTTTTAGGTTATGTTTATGTGATTAAAAGCTGGTTCACACAGAGCTATAAATCTGCGAGCAGATATCTCCGTTGATTCGCGAGCGCTTATCTTTTGTGCTTTCACACAAGGCTATCAAATATTTTTTCCTGTGGTAGGAGAGGGGGTCAGTTGAATTAGGGAGCGGCAACGGAAAGCACATTTTTTGTACTAAAATCTGTAAACTTGACATTTGTCATCCACGGGTCTAGGCAGCTCCGTAATTACAATGATCCCCTCTCCTGATATAGTCTGAGAGGGAGAGACTTATCTTCTGGGCATATCGCCTCTGGAGCGGTTACGTCTAAGATGTGTACTGTCTATGATTGATCTGCGCTTAAAAACACTTAGGTGTGAACGGTCTGAAGGGATTGTATGGAGAGCATTATTTGGCGTGCTATGATCTTTTATATTTTATAGCTGTGTGTGAACCAGCTCTTACTTCTTACCAAATGTAATTCACAGCTCTGTCATGTCTTGTGATTCTAAAAGTATGTGATAAAAACTGTCATCTTCTATCATTCAATAACAACAGCCGACAGATAGATTAGCGATGTTGCCAGGCTACTATAAATTGCTAACCGTGTGTTTTAACCAGTCACTAAAATGCGCATATTAGTACAATTTCAAAACGGAACTTGTACATTCTTTATTCAAAATTACGTAACTAACACACCGTTTAATGGTTAGGTAATGCTGATTTGTGCCAGAATATCACTGTTCGATTTGTTACCTTTGATTAGATTGAAAACATATTTTATGCCCAACGGTGCTCTGCCTTTGAAAATCCATGCCATGTCTCTTAGTTTCTATTATCTATTGTGTGAACACTAATTTTTTTCAGATTTTGTACGTGTATGTATATAATGTATGTTTTTCTGTGTTAAAAGTGGCTCAAACGCAGACAGACAGCTTGATAGATAATAATTATTATTGAAACAATATCTAATAGCCCTAACCTAAATTTCAGAAGACATCTGCATAATAATTAAATGTAGATTTCATATAAATTGCATTAAAATCTCTGTTTGTGCAAAATGACCAATTAAAATCACTGAAGCATTCATAATTAAACTTTCACTTACTAAATTACCTCTAATAGCAGTGCCAAAAACTTAATTGTACTTTTAATTATTGGGGCATTGTAATAATTTTGTTAATTTAATCATTTTATTTGCAGTTAATTGTGCTGGTGGATGATAAAAAGGTGTATTCCGTACCCGTGGCTTACGAACCCAGCTCCGTTTCCTTCAACCAGCACACCAGTCATGTCGCCGTCGGGGGCACCCTTGATAATAAGGTAAGTGTGTCATTTCCCACTCTTTCAAGTATCGATAGACCATGTTGCTTCATCAAGGAAATCACTTTTGCAAAAATAAGTCATAATTCATTCAGACGTAAACCAATTTTGAGAGCTGTTTTGTGGCCCCCTCTAAAATAGGTAAAATGTACATAAGACCATTGATATCTCTGGTACAGATTTTAAATGCAACATATTTATGTATGAATAAAGATACAGACACACTGTGCTCACGCACGCAATGCATGCCATACTACGTTCCTAGGTCGACGTGCATACTGGTTCTACGCACGCATCATATGTGGCGCACAGGCATATCAGTTGATTTGATATTTATTTTTTAGATTATGTTTGTGATTTACTTCTTACCAAATGTAATTCATAATAATAATAATAATAATAATAATAATAAGGTCTTTATTCCAGGATGTGGGGAGGGGAGTGCAATCCCACACATCCCATATAGGGTATAATTACATATGCTATCATATATATATATATATCATAGCTTTGACATGTCTTGTGATTCTAAAAGCGAATTTGAGGATGACTTAAGCCTCGATTACATTAATTAATAATAATTAACATTAATTAATAAATTAACTATCTGCTTGTAAACTCGCTCAGTGTAATCGTATCCTAGCTAACTAGCAGATTGTGAACAATCTACGAAAAAAGTTGAAAGGGGGCCAATTTTGCTCGCTACTCGCTATCGGTTATTTGACAACTTAAAATGAAACCAACTCAGAACCACCTCAGAAAAGTCATTAAGAGTGATGAAAAATGTATATATAAAAAATTGGTTAAATAGGTTACTTGGGTTAGGGTTATGGGCTATTTTAAAATCATTTTTTTAATGGCTTTTAATGACTTATTAAAGAGGTGTTGAGTTGACTTTACTCTCAGTTGGCATGGAACCCTCGCTAGCGTGTATGGCGGATGGCAAGATGACGGCTTGCGAACAGCTGATTTCGTAACTGTCAAACTACTGTTTGATCCGGATTATTCGTTGTACAATCTGTTGAGTAGCTGGCAAATAGCTAATAATGGTGAGCTAGCTGCGAATATCTCAGTTTTCTACAAAATGTTGACAGAATTAATTTGTGTGCGTTATTTTAGCTCAGCTTTTCGCTAGCGTCTGCTACCGAGCGAGTGGAACGTTTTATGTGTCATCATCACAATCGCACTCACCGATTTGTCCGCTTTTAAATTTTCCGTCTAATAGCTTGTAAACTCGCTCAATGTAATCATGGCTTTACTAAGAAAATTATTTTTAAATTAATATTTTTAGAAAACGAAAAATTTAAAGACTTAAAAATTTTAACGACTTTAAGACAAATATTTGGAGAGTTCCATAATCTGGTAAAGGAACTAGAATCTGATAATGAGCGATTCTCCATGTACTTCTGTGTGAAGTAAAGTGAAATTATCAGTTGTTCATCTCCCATCAATCATCATCATCAATATATTAATACGTGAAGCCAAAACTTTGTACCCCTTTTTACGAAAATTGCGCGGACGGAGGAGTATGAAATTTCGCACACTTATAGTTTATATAGAGGAGGAGTGCAGAATGCTAATATTTTTTAAAAATTATGCATAAAAATAGATTAAATCAATAACAAAAACATTACACACACTACCATGTATTTGACACACACACTCGCGTCTTTACTCTATTGTTTATTGTTAAAGTCTATGGTCAAATTGAGAATAGATTAATATTGTTTGTCTTTAATATTATTTGTCTATGGTCTTACTGAATGTCAAACATAAAAAAACATTACAATTATGGTCGAATTTCGACCATTGGGCGACCACTAGTTTTATTAAATGAGCGATAAACGCTTGAGCAAATTTCAAACCAACTCTCAAAAAGATATGTCAACATAAACAAAACCACAGATATAATGAACATAACTTTAGACGCATAGATAATATTCACAGATGTCAAATCAACTCGTTCGAGGCGTGACCCCACCCCCAAGCCGATTTGGCCTGCCCAGATTGGCATTGAGATAGGAACATGCATATGACAAGTGTGATTCTGAAGCATGTATTTCCATTGAAAATGTATGGATTGTAAGTAGTCGAGATATCGTAATGTGTTGCTTATGTAGTTACTTTATTTAACCTTGTATTATGTATTTATATTGCAGGTCCACATCTATAACCTGGAAGGCAACACCCTGGTTCCGGGGATAGAGCTGGAGCACCTTGGTCCTGTGACGGACTGCAAATACAGTCCCGACGGGAAATACCTGGTGGCGTGTGACGCCAACCGCAAGGTCATCCTCTACGGAGAAGAATACAAGGTACACTGATCTCATCATCAACGTACCTAACGTATGCTTATTCATCATTCTTGTTAAAAGTGTGATCCACGGTAACTACACATTGAAATAGATAGTGTTGATAGTACAGTAGAACCCCGTTGATTAAAAATAAAAATTTAAAAAAAAATAGTTCCTCAATCGCCCCTTTAATATTTGAAGTAAATTCGTAATAATATGGCTTATTCCCTTATAATCTAATTTTCATGCCCAATTACCGGCGCAGGCCGGTTTTTAAATTTTTCGCCAACATTAAAAAAATCAGTATATACCTTCGAATTTTAACATGGAGACATAAAAACTTATTATGGTGCTATATAGCCAATGAATTTCTGTATTTTACCGTTTATCTCATATTTCTAGGATTTATAAAAAAAATATAAACAATCGTAAAGTTTATAACCGCGCAAATCCTGCGTGTTTGTTACATTGAAACTCCGTGAGAAGTACTTATTCGAGTCAATATAGAATATTTTCGATTTCTGTACGTTGTCTGTGGTATACTTGATAATGAAAGGTGCGTTTCTATGGAAAAAGGACTTAATTTTAACCGTAAACAGCTAATCAGAAATTCTGTGTGAAAAAATATTTTTTTAATTTTTTTTTAACATTGTTCTAAAATAATCTACGAAGTTTGGATTTGCGACATTTATGGTCATAATAGATAAAGCATTTCAATAGCTTCATTTTAAAATAAATGGCTGGCCATGGAAACATTTTAAATAATTACAATAAACGTTTTACAAATGGTAGGAAAATGTGCTCAAATTTTGGACCGCTATCAACCGCAGAAAAAGAAAGTGGTCCATTTTTCGACCATAATCGCTCCAGTGGCTAATTGAGTTATTCTAAGTAAATTTGTGTATTGTGGCAAAACCTAATTGTACTAAGTACATACCAACAAATTTTAACATTCTAAAAAGTATTTATAATTAAAAAATTTGTTATTTTTACATTTTCAGTATTTATAATGAATTCATTCCGCCATTCTTACAATAGTTCGTGGTGTAAATGGTATGTATAGTTGCCTTCCAAGCAGTTGATCGGGGTTTGATTCTCAGCCGTGACATTTTTTTTTAATATATAAGTGCCTATACATATATATTTTTGTAAATTTTATATCACATGTTTTTTCACGAGTCTGTGCTAGTACAATACAAGATATTGAACAATGATAATTGTAAATTAATGTATTATTGCTAGAATTCTTCACTTTTTAATACATAACATCTAATTACCATTTCTTAGAATAAAGAATAACACATGAATTGCTTTGTGGGCGTGTTTTGTGATCCAATTACAGGCCCAATTTAGGCCTATAACTCTATATAAAATTGTGCTTTCGAAATTCAAATGGAATGGAGATCTATGATTTCAGCAAGTAAGTGTAAGTGAGACAGAACGCTGGGGGTTGGGCTAAATTGAACATTTGTTACCATTCAAATTTGTGTGGAAGGGCACTTCTAGTATTATGTTCTTTATTCTATGGCATCTAATTATCAAAATGTGTTCCCCCAGACAAATGAACAATTATTATTGAAGTAACACGTATTGTTAGTTTATCCTTTAGATGTCACTTGCACCCTATTAATCCTACTTATTTAACACTTTGCTTTTCCTCCTTTTAATGCTACATGGAAATCAAGACGGTAAGACTATTTCTCTATTTTATTATTTTTACGGTGTTTGGAAATTTGTAGCACAAGCTGGAAACTGCTGAATCTGCGTCACAACGAGAATCCTAAAAACTATTTTTTTTCCATCTGAGCTTTTCAATTTTTTTTTTTTTTTAATTTTTTGGCTACTAAAGGGTAAAATAAGCTTTTGGAGTCAACTCTACGATTCAATGCATTTTAAGACATTAAACAGCTGATATCAACAGTGACTGTAATGATAATAATAAACTGGCAATCAATAGTGACTGATTTTTTTCAAATTTGTCCTAAAATATTCCAACTTTCAATTTACTTGAAAAGAACGCTCAAGTAAAAAAGAAAAAATATTACCTCAAAATCAACTCCAAATGTGATATAGATTCACCAGTTTCTACAATTTTTCCGGACACCGTGTATTTTTGTGTTTTTTTGATTCCTGGACATGTTGGCATCGTGGGTAACGATATAGAGGATTCTTTAGCAAAACAAGGAGCATCCAACCCTGTTATTACCCTCGTAAATTACATTCCCTTATTCAACATGTTTTCCATCCTCAAAGATAGATCCTGCAATGTTTGGGCTGAGTATTGGCACGCCGCTAGTCAATCCGATGGAGCCTGCTACGCCTCAATACAAAGGACTATCCTATCAAAACCGTGCTTTCAATAACTCCCCCACTTTTCCAAAAAATAAATTTCCTCACTTATTTGAAAGAGAATTGGACATCGTTCCGTTCCTTCTCACCTTTTAAATAATTCAAGTTTTTAACTCCCCAGATTGTACATTCAGTAGTCCAGAAGTGGGAACTTTAGATCACATATTTTTTGGTTATCCCTCTCTAAACAAATATCCTCTTTTCTATCAAGACTTATCTAAAATATCCCCCCTCCATTCAACACCTCTTCTTTTCTAAGTCTGAACTCGACTCCGATCTTCCGTATAATTTAGAAATCTGATTTTCAGAAAAAAATTTAAATAAAATTATTATATTTATTTATTTATTAGTGGTAATATATTACATAACATTTATAATATATTACATAACATTTATAATATATTACTCCCAATGAGTTTAATAAAACTCATTAAATTCACTTTTTTCATAATGTTGTGTTCTCACAAACAGTTCTCCAACTCGTCTTGGAAGGAGATTACTTCTTGGGGAAGAAAAGAGTTCTTTATGTTAATCTAGGATTTACTTTATAATTCATATTACAAGTGGTGACTACGATAGTCGGCCTAACTGGAAGCTGGCTAAATGAGATCTGATTCCCACCGTGTTTTGTGGAAGCTCCTGCACCTTGGCCCCCGTCCCTCTAGAGCCCTAACCTCTAACTAATCTAGCCTCCATCTTGCGGACTTTCAGGCAAGCTCTTAGCACTGCCCTCTATGTGCGAATCTGGAAAGCTCTTAGCTAACTCAACTCTCTAACACATAATTTGAAACGATAAAAACGGGCTAGGAGGAGGAGGAGCCCTTGAAGGGCGAAAGCCAGAAACATTGGAAGAAAAAAACATCCTTTGGCAGATTCTTGTCAAAGTGTATGATGTAATAGGGCAGCAACATTTTGCCATCAAAATAATGAATATAACATGCATTCATGTATATTCTTATAAAGTAATAATGTGTGTTATTGATAGTTATGATCTTTTTTCTACAAAGGCATGTATATTGACTTATGTATGTTATGTTCCAGTTGGCCCACAATAAGGAATGGGGCTACCATACGGCCCGCGTGAACTGCGTAGCCTGGTCCAGCGACTCGTCCCGTGTGGCCAGCGGCTCTCTGGACACCAACCTCATTGTGTGGAACCTGGCCCTGCCCGCCAAGCACCTGCTCATCAAAAGTAAGCAACACAAACAAACTCCACACAGTACCTGTCATACAGGCTCTCAAGAAAGTGTAGAAATTTAATCCATACTAATATTACAAATGCGAAACTGCTCGAGTTTGTTTATGACCTTTTCACGCATAACACAATATAAAGACTTTAATGATTCTTTCACCAATATAAAGCTAAATTGTATGCGCAGACTACAGATTGTATATGATGGTAAGCTCTGGCGTTATGAAATTTAAAATATTAATATATTATATTTGTTATACGTTTTCTGTCGCTAACAAAAGCGAGTTTTTGCTAACGTCAGAAAAAAATCTTTTCCATGGAAACAATGTTGATATATTTTTGGGCTCTATGCTGGTAGGTACTCAGCTTACTGGTCGGCTACTACTGCAGAAAATTCAAATATTAGAATTCGTTTTTTTTTTGGACAAGCTTGGAATAAATGTCAGATGAGAGTTCTTATATTAAAAATATAATTCGTAACGATTATAAAGACTGAATGATAAATAGAGTATTTTTTATTATATTTACGAACTTCCAAATATTTAAATAAAAATAATCATCCGAAATGTTTGTAAGCGCATAAATTCCGAACGAATGAACAAAATTGGATAAGTAATTTGTAACATATATTCTTGTCAGAAACCAATAAACTAGAGCAATCGACTACCATCTCAAGATAGTGGGGAAAAGGCTGAGGTCCAAATCGAATGTTTAAGTAAAAGAGTAGTTAGAGATATAAGAACAACTTAATTTATTACTTGAAATTGGCAAACCAATAGTTGTATAAAATATAAATACCTGCATTATTCACAGAGGTTGAGATACGGAAAGAGAGAGAGAGATTGTTTATTAGGCCGTTAATTAAAGATACGCCGTTACGGAATGTCGTCGCGGGTAGAATGGCCACCAGAGAAGAGGCTCGAGGCTCGAACCAGGAGGCCAAAAAGCAGGAATCTCGGCATGCCATCCGCGTGTCCAAGCGGTCTTCCTTCATCAACAGGAAAGAGGCTCCATCAGCCTGGCGTGCCCAGAATACGATAAAGCCACCTCTCTTATATCGGTCGGCAGTCAAACAACTTTTATCGGTCGGCAGATTGTTAAAATTTCACGGCTTCAACAGCCGAGAACCACGCGCCATTAGCAGAACGCAACAACAAAATCTCCAGGCATCTGCCGACAGCTCGACGCAAAATCACTGGCTCCTTCGCCACTACACGGCATCACCAACTCGTGATCCAAAATAAAAATATTTAAGGCTTCCAGCACTTAACAAAAATCAAACTCGCCTTCAAGGCTCAAAAAAATTGACCTCCCCGGTCAAAGACGCAAACTCACATCTGCCGCCATCTTTCCCGAATTTCCGTTCTTTTCTATCTCCGGTTGACAGTTTGACCAACCACACCAAGATAAAATTTAAAATCGAATTAAATTAAGAAAAAAGTCGCCAGTACCTACTGGCAAAATAGATATGTTACAAATTCTTTTTTTCTTTGAGCTATAGCATTATGAAATTTATGTGGTAGGCGAGATGTTTGAAAACTGAATGTAAGGGAATGAATATATGGAATGCGGATGGGGGTGGGGGTGGGGGGGGGAGATAATTGATACGTGCAAGCGCTACAGTAATTTCCCGTAATACCATGCGAGCGAAGCCGCGGGGAAAAGCTAGTAATATATAAAATTAAAAATCTTCTCTAATGTGGCAACTCTGAGTAACACCGATTTTAGAACAAATTTTAGTAAATTCAAATGTGAGGTTGGATTGACTTCTGAATTTGATATAGTGTAAATTGGCAGTGGCGTAAATATGAACTAACGCTATATCTTTATATTTTAATCTTGCAACCACAACTACTATTGTTATGTCTTAGAAGACAGTGCCCTCCTTTTTTGCCAACTGTATGCATGTAGCACTATAACTCAATTTTTCTAAGTTTTTTTTTTCAAAGCACGAAACTAAGCAATTTTCTCTAAGCTTTAGTCATAAAAAATTGCAACAAGTTTCAATATTAAATTTTGGTAGAATCAAGTATAGACCACTAATTTCTATGCACGGTTTTTTTACACTAGCCCCTTACAGGAAGCCCTGGGGAAAATAATTTTCCTCAGAGACTGTGTCATCTTTGAGGAGATGCTGTGTGAAGGGTCTTAGGAAATAATGGTGAGGAGGTTCTGGGAAGGAAAAAGGTATGAGGGGTTGGTAGGAATCTGGGGAATTAATGTGTCCAGGAGACATATGAACATCCCTCCCAATACAGTGCAAAGCGATTGAAGGTTACACCCATCAATGTAAAATATCATTGAAAAAGAAGTTAATACTGATAAATCTAAACGAAAATATGAAAAAGAACAAAACACAGAAAAATAAAAAGGCAAAGGGACTCGAACCCAGGATCTCTTGTCTTACTGGGACAAATGACTTAACCTGTTAAATGCCAGGGAGGAAACGACATAAAATCCGATGTTTTGACTTTGACGTAATATCTTGTGGGTTTATTTTGTGCTATCGTATATTATATTTACTGAAACACATTCCTTGAACAATAAAGTATGCATAAAAACAACATTACTTGAGTTTATTTAATGAATTTATAGGTTTTATGATCTTTTTCATGAGAACGACTCTAGCTAATTTGACAGCTCAAATACCGGGAAAAATGACACCCACACACAGAATTTAATGCAAACTATTCCGAGTGGCTAGGTGTGTTTACGATATTTTATACCTTAAGAACAAGAATGCCCCAAGAAATTCTGACCTTGTTCTTCATACGTTTTCTTTATACATAAGGGTCAAAATCGCATTCCAAAATTTAAAAAATTGAAAATTTTTGCGCGTGTTAGCCGGCGCACACCCGGCACGGTAGGCATTAACTCGGCCATTGGGACCTCTTATTTTTTAAGTCATTTTTGTCAATCTCATTTTTCAAATATTTGTTCAGATTTATCGGTATTATCTTCTTCAATTCAATAAATTGAAATATGATTTTTATGTGAAAAAATAATTTCTTAAATTATCATCTAAGTACGTATATCTAGTGACCAAAATATAGTTTTTCCCCTTCACAATTGGTTATTATTTACTTTTGAAATTTCAACATTGAAGTGCACAGTTTGGCAGAGCCAAAACATTGCACAACCACTGATCTATTGTTATTTGAATGAATCATTTCTCTAATGTGTTTTTATTTATTTTCAGACGCTCATCCTCAGAGCCAAATCACAGACCTCGAGTGGGTAGACAACGAGACCATCGTATCTGTGGGACAAGACTGTAACACCAAATTATGGAACGTTCCGTTGGCATAAGAAGTATCGCCGAACATAACCTCACTACGCCAACCTTATAGTTTTCAAATATTAATTATTTTATACTATAATATATTATCTTTAATTGATTATTATGAATATGATTTTGTGTTGAATGACTCTTCTTCCGTTTATAACTGCTTCATCGTGTTTGCTTTGAAGATTTTTAATGTTAGAATTTACAAGGCATCAATTTTGAATTCTTATTTTGGCTACCTGATATGTACCTAATAGCATAACCTAATGGTATATTATTTCCTCTTTTTCCTTTGTGACAGATGTGAAACCATTTCTACTAGGTTTGCACACACAAAAGTTAAATCTATGTCAGTAATGATTATGAAGTAACGAAAAAAAAATTGAAGTGCTAAAAATGCATTTCCGTACTTCCTCTTCCCCGTCTTCTTCCCACTACCTTCAGCCTCACGGTAAACCCCAATTGGGGATGCCATAGTCTCACTGGTTCCGAGCGGTTGGGAGCCTGTAGTGTAGTTTTTTTTTTCCCTTGTAAAATCATTTCTGTTCTACTTTACTTTTTTATGTATGGCATCCCAAATTTGGGTATGTTATGAGGCTGAAGATAGTGGGTAGGAGAAGAGTAAGATGGGAAAGTATCTGGCTATTCAGATCTCATTCAGGTCACTAAACATAACTAAAGCCATTTAAAGCAATGTTTCAATTCTGAATGGTGGTCTTTTACCAAGGCGATATTGAGATCTTCCAATTTGAAACGTGCTGCAAATATATTTTATACTAGATGGGTACCCGGCTTCGCTCAGAACAATATTCGAGAGTGTTCTAGAATATTCCTTCAAGAGCGTTAGCGAACCATCTAGAACGTTCTCGAAACTTTTGGACTCACCGACATAATCCGCCACTCCTTCCAGAATTTTCTAGAGTTTTATCAAACCTTCCTGAATACTGTTCTTGAAATTTCTAAAGGGCGAAACTTCCAGCCCTTATATCTTCAAAAGCACGCCCTCTAGGTAAAAACGGGACCCCTCATCCTGGAAGGGGGGGTAGATATCTAGCACACCGTATAACTCCCTTGATCGTACCGGGACTCGTTTCTGAGTTTTTGCAGGCCGCACGTTTTTTTTGTACTTTTATAATATATATTGATTATTTTTAATAAATAAATTGTGAAATAACACAAATTAATCAAATAAAATTTACTTGCGCACGCTGGGGGATTTGAACCTGCAACCTCCGGTTGCTAATCGACAGCCTTACCTCTCAACCACGAAGGCCGTCGTTAACACAGAAGTGAAATTTTATACCAGTAGTGGTTTTGATGTCGTTTTTGGCATTGTGGTGGCCAATCTAAGTATTTTATGTCTCTGTGAGAGTAGAATAACGACTGAATATTTTACATAATTTTTATTAATTTGAGTTGAAGAAACTTTACAGTATTAATGAAGAAACAGATGGAATCTGCAATTCCTAATTAGATTAAATCTATAATGCTATTTTTATGCATGTCCGATATAAAGTTTGACAATTTCACCCACCAACAACAGAACCCAAACTTCTTTAGAATTTCATCTGTAAATGGCGTAGATAGATGAAATTACTTATCGTAAACACCTTCCAGTTTTGTCCAGTAACGATTTTATTTATAATAAAGGTGATTCAACACTATTGCCAATTGTATTCATGTGGTCTAGAACGGTCACCAAAGAAGTGATTATAACTATACATTTATTAAATTATATAAAATGCAAATAAAGACATTTAATTACAATATAATATAATTTAGCAGATCTCTTCTCGATATGTATTTTTCAAACAAATTTATTTGCCCAATGTTATGCAGTTACGAAAACTGATTTTTTTTTTACTTCGTTTTATTGATAGGTATCTTTTTCATGCGAAAACGTACTAACAAATATTATTTTCTTGAATTATGCTTTCATAGTGTTATTTGTATGGGCTAATATCACTTTATTCAATAATTTGTAGTCTGTATTTTGAATGGCTTAGTTTAATTTTTTTAACAAGAAGTGACGCTGATCATGTAAAACGTAATTTATTTATTTTTTACCATTTATTAATTAGTTATTTATATTATTAACTATTTTAGTGCTTTGAAACATCAGCCAACATCTAATTAAGGTGACGCACTACTAAACGATGCAAAATCATGTGATTTTGGTTTGAAAGTTTGATTGCTTAAAAATATTTTACATGCTTTAATTAAATACTGCGAGTAGAACACATGTTTTCCTTTGAAATAATTGAGTAATTTCTTTATTGGTATTTTTATAAGCTCAGAACAAAATAAATTATCAGGCCTCTAAAAACTGCTTTAAAGTTCAAAATCTCCTACTTACGAACCCGTTTTCGGTTATGATTTCATTGTATAGTGTGAAAAATTAAATTATTTAGCAAATGATCGTAAAACATTTAAATATTTGTGCCTGAGCTTCTCAAAATAAAATAAAACACTCTGTGTGGTGTTTCTTTTGTGAATAAATCAATACTGCATCTACACAAGGAGTGTTATTATTAGCAGCCTGATCCCAAATTTTACACAACATGGTGCATCATCACCTTAAATGTTCTACTTCTTACAGGAAATAATTAAACCTTAATTTTTTTACAAGTTTGAATCAACCAATGTCCATTAAAATAATGTTAAAAATTTACAGTATTTTTTTTACTATTAACAAAATGTTTGTTCTTTCGGATTTGTAAATCATAATGAGAGTATTATGAAGAATGTATAGCAATTGAATTAATGTTTTTCAATTTTGTAGTTCCTTTTTTTGTACTTATATCAAATAAAAAATATATTTTATGTCAATTAAGGGCTTCAATAATAATCTGTAGGAACTTTGAACATAGCGTTTTCAGTAATGAGTATTTTTGTAAAGTGTCCATAACCGCACTATTTAACCCAAAGCATTTCATCATGAGACCTGCCAGGACAACTTTTGATACGTTTTATACACGACATCATTTCGACACATAGTTTTTACAAATTTATATCCAACCGTCACAATTTCATGCATGAAAAAAATGTGTTTGATTACAAAATAAAAGAAAATCTGAAAGCACTGTTGTTTTTATTTTAAATAATAATTATGTTATGCGAAGTTAGAAGTTTCAAGGCAATATCGCCCGGTGTATCACAGAAACACGTAACATTCCTAAAACTAAATAACAATCAATATATCAACAAGTAATAATAGTATTTACGTTTCAATTATATACTTAATCTAATAATCACTATCCCTATACAATCTCATTGAATAATAAATAATGACTAGAGTCACCCTGTTTTACCTCGATTCATCGGACAACAGAATAATTTATATTTCATTCAATTAAATCTACATTATTGAGATCTGATTAAATTTATGATCTGAATGCTGTAAAATTGCTTTTTTTTCAGTCACATGTAAAAAGAATGAACATAAAAAAACCAAAGCTTCATTTTGAAGACCTTCCATTGCATAATATCAAATTATGATGCGGCCATTTAAATATTTTTTATATTTAATTAATTATAAAAATTGTACCATAACAGTGAAAAAATTGTACTATCTAATTGTCTTTTGAACGCATTTCTTCTCGCATCATAAATCCCAATTAGGATAATTTGTAAATTGTGTATATATTTTTTAGCTAATGTATATTGTAAACCGTTTGTATAAAATATAGTTATTTGAAAGGAGAATCATATTACATAATAAAAGTATTTTTTTGTATGTTTAAACTCCTAAAATAGCTTTTTTTAAAGTGCTGTGAGTATAGTATGTATTGTATTACTAAAATGTATTGTTAAATTATCACGCTAACAACAAATCAAAAAATAATTCAGTTATGTTTTCAAATGGAGAAAACTTTAAAAACATGCATTTACAATTTGGTTATCAGTGAGTTTAATTATTCTGTTTGTCTGTTGACATTTTGGCACTATTACTGAGAGAATTATTATTGTCTGCAGAAACAAACGAGCGATTAGCGTTACTAACACTCGTAATGTCCGCTCCGCTCGAATGTCTCGTGTTGGTGTTTGCACTCAGATCAATGGATTCACTGGCGTCTGCAGCGGGACTTGGGAAGTTAAAGATGTTAGAAACACTTGGCGGTGTCTGGAGAGTGTTTGGTGTGTTCTGATTGACATTGGCCTTGCAAGGTCTCCCGACGCTGTGGGAAGTGTTGAGTTGTGGATGACGGTAAGAGACGTGTTTTCTCAGAGCGTCCCTGCTGCGTGATACATGGCTACAAGCCACGCAGGCGTGTCTAGCATTCTGGTGGGTCTCCAGATGAACCCTGAGATTGTATTGATTGCTCAACTGTTTGTGACACACATAACACGTGGCGTATAACTTTGTATTAGTCGGGGAATGAATTCCGATGGACTGAATGCCTGGTGAGAGGGGTATGTATTTCAAGTCTGGGATAATCTCCGGACTAGAGTCTGTCTCTGTTTTGATTGTGTTGGGAACATTGTCGGTGGATAGGTCACAGCCTGTAACGTTATCAGGATCAGTTTCCATGAATATGTTACTTCCAGCGAAGATATCAGCGGCTTTACTCATTGGCAGAGCGTCGGGGGACAGCTTTTGAGCAGTATTTATCCTTTCCAGTTGCTCCATGTTAGATGATGAAAGATTCAGAAAACTCTTCTGGAGATCTGAAAACAATTAACAATATAATAATCACATTTTCGTTAATTATTAATAATTACATTAGTTATTACTCAATAGAAGAACTCACCGGTTAGTTGAGATTTGGCCCTACTTACTGGTGAGTGAGTTTCGTGGCTCTTTCGCTGGTTACATTTCAGATTCTCAACAATTTTATCAATTTTTCTATTCTTGGGTTCAATTTCATTTAGGACGGGATTCAGGTATCTCTTATTCTCGTTGCCTTTCCCACTTCTCTTCCCATCCCGCAAGGAGAGGTTTCTTGTTCCATATTCTATTTTATCTGTATCAAACAATAATTCTTCTTTTACTGAAAATGTTTTTTCTCTGTGGTGTGTAAGTGTGAGGTTGTCGAGTATTTTTATACCTTGATACGGTTCACTGAGGGGAGTGTGTGGTTCGCTCTTGAAGGCCCGAAGAGGCTCCATGCTTTTGGCAGCCAGGTGGGTCTCGAAAGACTTTTGGAACGGGGAGGTGAGGTTCTCAGTGCTGCTAGCACTGTCGTTCTGTCGATTCAGTGTCGATTCATCGGCTGAGTAATTGGTCTCAAACTTTGAATTGAATGAGTCTTCAAATTCAGTTTGCGGCGGCACTTCTGGTATATTCTGAAAATGTGAACAATAAAAATTTGAGCATTTAACAATATCATGCAATTAGCTAACCCTCTCTAGGGCTCGATGTCAAACAATGTTATCTACAAAAAGACATTTCAGTAACTAGTATTGGCACGTTTTTTTGTAGATAATGTTTGACTTTAAATGCTAGAATTATTGGTATGTTTTTTTGCTTAAAATGTTATTTGTCTTCAAGACCTAGAATTATTTTTATAGATAACGTTCTTTGACTTTAAGTCCTCAATCTATATTGGCAATGTCTCCTGCGTTAAAGGTTATTAGCCTCGGATACTTGGGGAGTAGTATTGTGGAACTAGAAGAAGTCAGCAAAATCCTAAGGACAACCCTGGTGAACTTCATTAAAGGGACTTGGTTACTGTCAAAGGAATATGGTGAAACATGGGAGACAATGGACACCGTATATACACATATGTATATATATGTGGCGACCACTCCATTATTTTTTTCACCACCAAGAACACACCAGAAGAATCTACAAACCGCTAGGTGCTTGAATACCTTTCGCGCAACGCCGGCTAGGTATCTATCTACTTAGGCCGTACCAGCTACGAGGTACTCCGTCCGGCCGTCTCGCAATGAATAATAATATTGCCACCGACTCGAAAGTTTGCGACTTAAACGGGCACCTATGATTACGGTGCCGAGTACATTCTAGTACCTTCCAGCACACACATTGCCAGCGAACGGAAAGTTACTCGAACGGTCGCTCCTATATAAAGCAACGAGCTCAACGCGAAACTAGTCAAGTCCAGTCCAGTCCCAATAATACATAAGTGATCAATCAGTTAATCCAGTGTGACATCAGGTTACAGAGAACTACGGCATATTCTCGGATCCTTTGTAACATCTTCGAGGCCTCCATCTTCATCCTCCATCATCTCGCTGTCCGTGCCATGACATGAGATGCCATCGCCTGCAACAACAGAGCCCGCGGCGCTTTCTGTTTGGGGTATATCCTGACATCTGAATAACAAAGCCCATCGTGCTCCGCTTCAGAGCTCATCCTCATCGCCTCACAAGCCTCATGGAATCACACATCATGTGTGATTCCAACTCACCGGACTCACAGCTGCCATATCGCCATCTTACAATGTCGATTGACCGCTTGGATCAGGTCGTCTTCCACCACACACGGTGTAGAACAACGCACTGGCGATCTGAAGATCTGGGATCTTCACCGCCGCTATCTCGACCTCATCACACGTCACGACCGAGCATCACGGACTACGCACCCGACTACGCTTCTCTCACTTCGCTCCGCTTCGACCTCCGATACATAGCTCCTCAATAAACGACTTCGACTCACAATTCAGCTGATGTCTTTCATTCCTCTCACCCGTCTCTATCGTTCCGGAGTCTTGGAGGCGGATGACCAGGATACACTAAATCCCAGATTCCTACCCACCCCTTAAATCCTTTTCCTTTCCAGAACTCTCCTTTACCCCTTTTCCTTCAAAAACCCTCCATACAGCATCCCAAGGATGACATAGGCCCTGAGGGAAATTATTTTCCTCAGGGCCTCCTGTGTGGAGCTCATGTAAAAAAAAAAAAAAAATATGTGCTCAGTGCTATACATTCAAATTATTGCACTGAAATTGTCATTATAAGATCATTATGATTGGCGGCTATCTTGGTCATCACAGTCAGATAATGTAATATACAATAGATAATAAAATAATATGATAGAAGCACCCACCCCATTGAGGTCAGTGAGGCCAGTGATGCGGAGCGCTGCGGCCAGCTTGAGCAGGCCGGGTAGCAAGGAGCGTGGCAGAGTGACCTCCCCTGCGTACATGAAGGCCACCAGACAGCACAGCTCTGCCCAGCCGCCTCCAAGTACTACGATCACTGGCTGCTGACTGGAAGGCAGTTCCTGGACAAAATAAAACAATCATTAGAATGCATCCACTCTAATTAAAGTGCGGTTTTTACAATTAGTTTATTTCTTGTTTAAAAAAGGAGAGTGACAGACCGGCATCAGAAATTTCGTACACAGGTTCAATGTCGGAACAGAACTCTGTCTCGAAGCATACTCCATTTTGGGAGGTGTGTATTACCGCCGCCCCGGGAACCATTCATTGGACAACCATTACCTCTGTCATAGGTCACCCTAGGTGGCAAGCTAAGTTTGGTGATTTAGGAAGGTGCCCGGGTTCATGGGGAGAGGTTTGTCCAAGTCTTGGCAGCTGATACATCCGCCCACCAACAACGTGGCGTGCCGGACCGGGAGAGGTCGGTTGAGGTAGAATCTAACAGTGGGAGGGATGGGTTCATACATACATCACTCCTGGACACACTAACTCCTAAATTCCTATCTACCCCTCATACCTTTTTCCTTCCCAGAACCTCCACTCTTTCCTTTCCTTGGAAGGAAGGAGAGGAGGTTCTGACTTTCCAAACAGCATCTCCAAAGATGATGTGGAGGCCCTGAAGAGCTATTCTCTAAGAGATTGTTCTCCCGCGAGATGTCTTGTCAGATTTGTGTGATTTTCTACAGCTGTTAAATGAATAAATAATCACGCATACTTGCATAAATTCGTGTTTAAAACGACCCAAACTAAAATACGTGACAGCTCACAGCTGAAATTTTGAAGTCAGCCAATAGAAAAAGCAAATAACAGCCGTAGAAAATCACACAAATCTGAAAGCACTTCTCGCGGGAGAACGATCTCTTATCACAAATTTTAGGGAATAGCTTTTCTGAGGGAAATTATCCTAAAATTCTCCTCAAATATACTCTTCCGTAACTCCATTTAAATAAACGTCCTTTTTTTTTTTTTTTTCCTTCTACAAACCTTAAAGATGTCCATGAAGTAAGGGCTGCAGGTGGACAGGACGATGCGGTGGGCCCTAAGGGACCTGCCCCCGGCACAGAGGGTCACATCGGTTAATCTCCCTGAGTCTAATAGGGCGGGCAGCCCCCCCAATACACTGCTCTGTCATGGGAGATAATTCTAATATTATTTATTGCGTGAATGGATCAAATAAATAACCAAGTTATCTAATTGCAGAACATTTTTATTACAATAAATTATTTACCCTGGTGAAAAACAAGGAAAAATACAGCTTTATCTCAGTAGGTAGGTACTTACATACTGAGTACCTACCAAAGTGATGGCAGTGTATAAATGTGGCTTTGATTAAAAAGTATTGTAGGTATTTATAATATGAATGCATTTTAATAATACCTCAATCATACCAATGTGTGCAGCATTTTTTATTGGTATGTTCTTGCCTAGCTTTTACCAATACGACATATAAATTATTACAGATTGCAGTGTGCTTTCTTACATTCCATATCAGACTATTGAATTGAATTAAGGAAATAAGACAAACATAGAAAGAAAATTAAAGATTTTAAAGAGCCATGAGTTTTATGTGAAAATAAATTAATTTAATATTAAATATTAATTTCTTGCCAAGGGAGACCGAAAAAGCAATTTATTAGAAAAATTTTAAGTTTTGCTCGAAAGTCGCGCGATTTTCAAACACGCAAGTGCAGCAAAGATGTCAAAATAGATACATAATTCTTAATTTCCAATGTAACAGCTCAAATAACACAAAACCTAAATTAAATTATCGGGAAATAAAATAAGCATAATAGGGCCTACCTCTATGATTATTATTACAAATTAATGTTAATATTGGTGGGAATAAATTTGGTAAATATTTCGTAAATACACACCTGATGATTATGCCATCTTAGACAAAATTGCTGAGATGATTCGTTTTCCATCTGTAAAGGCAAAAAACTGCTTTTCAACAACGCTATCAATTTATTTTAAAACACATATCTCTGTCACAATGAGATAGTAATGTAATATTATTACTTGAAAACATTAAAACAAATAACATCGTCGCTGCCGCGCTCATTCACTTCCATGTTAACTGTTTAATTTTTAATAACGTTTTACAATATTATGAAATACCGTAAATATTTGCTGACTTGCAGTTGACAATTTTGTTTTACTAGTAAAGAGTCAGATAAATAAATCCAGGCTGATTTATTTTTACCAATGCCTGGAGAACCCGAAGTGCACCTATTTCTAGCCTGGAGCTATGTATTATAAATAAATTCAATGACATGCACGTGAAAAACGCATTTGACAACATTTGTAGGGTATCCTACAAAACACAGGTGTTCCGCAATGCTTTCTATTACAACATATTAGACAAAACATGCGAATCTACCGAGAGATTCACTATTTTTTCTTACGATTATTCATATACGAATATCCCGCCATACACTACGGCGTATTTCGTGTGCGTTAGCCATGTTTATTTCGGCTCCGACGCGCGATCGTTGTTTTGTTTCACTTCTCACCGCGGAATCGTACCCAAAAGAGGGAGATCGACTACTTTGCAAAATCTGTCCAGAACTTTTCTTTCTATTGGAAATGGAAAAGATTGTACAAACTAGGTTTATTTTCTATGTAGTAATAAAAAAATTGTCGAAGTAATTAAAAGTTGATAGATAGGTACTTATTTTTGGGTAGGTACCTAAATATGTTTTCGTGTACTGACTTTATAATAATGATACAATTTTAAATGTTTTGATAAATAAATAAAAATAATTATTTTTTTTAAATAAGTACCTATATTTTCGGAGCACCAAAGTTAAGAGGCTGATTTAACTCAGTATAAGCCAAGCTTGGGATTATAATTTATATTGTAAAGCATATATATCATTGTTAATTGATAATCACCACGTTCCATGCTCTTACCACGAAACGTGATAATTCATGAAAAACATAGAAACAAATGATATAAGGTTATTATTATAAAGATGTGATTACATATTACCTACTGTAACTAAATAAATGTAAAATTCCATGTTAACGCCCAATAGGGCTGGGCGTCAATAAATAAATAAACTATTTCTCGGCGCTCAGCCAGCTGCTCTATAATTACATTGATTTTGAATTTACACTCTTTTATTTGATAATCTTTTAGGAACATGTTTCCAAATGAATAATCTGCTACATCTAATAGGTATGTACCTAACGCTTCTCAGATGTTATTTGAACAATTTGAGAGGTGGGTAATAACCATCACCTTTGCCGGTAGTTCGCTGTGTTTGTTGACTTAGCAGGGGTATCCGGGTTCTTGGGGAGGTTTGTCTAAATCTTGGCGGCGGATGCAACAGCCCACTTACTGTGTAGCAGGTCGTATCGGGATGGATCAGTTGAGGGAGAATTTTCAACCTCTCCAGCAGGACTCTCCAGGACTCTCTCGGAATATCGCCTTGCACCGCAGTAGGAGGGATAGATTCATACGTCCCTCATTCCTGGACACACTGACCGCCAGATTCCTACCGACATCCCGTACCTTTTTTCTTCCCAGAACATCCTCCCTTTCCTTTAAAAAACCCTCCAAACAGAGTCCTCAAAGATGACATATGCCCTGAGAGAAATTATGTAGAGCAATGAAAGAAAAAAAAATGCATTACGACTGATAAAAGTGAAGCTGCGATTACACGAGATATATTTTTTTTAAATTCTTTTGGTAATCAGAATTACTTTGTAAAAAAGTTTAATAGAATTATTTCATAGATTTTCATGAATAATCATCTCCCAATGTTTCGCAGTATGAGCGTAGGACATGGTGTGTATTATGTACACCGAAGCAAATAATAAACCTTGCTTTTTTTATAATTTTTTTCAGGATTGACATATTATTGTAATCTTTATATATAAAAATTTAGAGTCACGATGTTTGTTTGAGATAAACTCCGAAACTACTTAACCGATTTTGATGAAATTTGGATTTCTGTTTGTAATTTGCTCCAACTTAAAAGATAAGATAGTTTTTATCTCGCTTATTGACCTCAATATTTATTATTGGGAATTAAATGTTTGTTAACGGACAATGTTTTGTAATTATTTATAAGTTTCATAAGTTTCTAACAGAGTTAATTTATCGACACAACACTTGGTTATCTAGGTTGGGTAACCATCCAGTAGATGGCATTGTGTTTCGATTTCACGTCACAGCAACGCTTGGCCGGTGTGCTAGTAAGCTTATAAAAAATGGTATACCAAAGATGTCCCACTCCAAAAGGTGACTTTGAACACCATGTATTTAGAATTTTTTTGACCCCCCCAAACACATATTTTTTTTTTTTACATGAGCTCCACACAGGAGGCCCTGAGGAAAATAATTTCCCTCAGGGCCTGTGTCATCTTTGGAGATGCTGTGTGGAGGGTATTTTTTAAGGAGAAGGGGGAAAGGAGAGTTCTGGGAAGGAAAAGGGTTTAAGGGGTGGGTAGGAATGTGGAGTTCATTGAGTCCTGGTCATCCGCCTCCAAGACCTAGACAAACCTCACCCCATGAACCCGGGCACCCCTGCTAAATCACCAAACGTAGCGAACCACTTGGGGTAACCTATGGCGGAGGTGTTGGCTATCCAATAAAGGTTCCCGGGACGGCGGTACCCATTCCCGCCTCCCAAATTGTATGTTCATATGTATGTACATATAATATGTTCATACATTTTTAAGCACATGTGTGAATTTGAATTTGAATTTCAATTTTGTTTTCTTGATTGAATGAATGCTGTGGAATTTTGGAAGTGTAAATTAACCCACTTCTCGACATCCGATCAAGCTGAAACTTAGCAAAGAGACTCGTTGTCAATAACAATGCATTCTATGAATTTTTGGTGGCAATCACGCAAAAACACATGTACGCATTTTTATGAAATTATAGAAAAATTAAAGCACTCAATACGGGCAACAAATGTCGGTACAATCCATTTAGGATTTAGCGTGGTTGATAGAGTTGTCGTTTTCAGCTTCTAAGATATTTTTACATAAAAATAAAAAACATGCTTTCGGGAGCCCTAAATTATGGTGACTCGGAGGGAAGGCCTTCCAACAAAGCCACCTTAAATTATAGCGGCTCGGACGAATTGGGGTAAACATTGGCAATAAATACAATGTAAGTTTTCCAACACAAATGTTTTCATAAAAAAGTTATTCAGTTTCAAAGTTGAAAATTGATCAACGTCTTCCCATTTTACAGTGCATTTGTAATAAAAGACAACTTAGACTAATATATATTTTAATTGCAACTAATTAGAGTATAATAAAGCTAATATTGTAAATTTAATTTGGGTCCTGCTCATTGCTCGGCGGTTTTAATAGATACTCGGGAGGTCTCTGGATTTCCACTTTGGTAACTTTCATGGCTACTCCTTCGGGCAAGTTCCTCTCCAAATACTCCAGGAGTGTATCAGCGCTGGAGCCTGTTAACTTGTGAAGATGGATGAAGCGGTAATAGGTCCTCAACTCGTACTGAACTTTGTGCCTCTTGAAAATGTGGACACATTTATACATGGTGAATCGCTCTCTCTCAGCTTTTCGGATGGCCCAACTGAAAAATAGAATACATGAAAGTGTCATGTTTGATATTGAAAAATCGGGTCTGAATAATAAATACATTAAAAAATTCAGATAAAAGATACATTATTAGTTACAATTAGCATAATTTAAACAAACTAGCTTATTTATGACTGAAGATTTCCTACACATACTGCAGCAAGAAACATAAGGTTATCGCACAACTATCAGCTTGGCATTGGATCAACAACCGCACAGTCATTTGCAAACTAAGTGGTAACTTTGGTCAGAAGTATTTCTGAATGTTAATTAATGGAAATGGATAACTTTAGTATTATGTCATTTTACGCAGGAGCAGGCAGAGAGAATGGGATGCCAAACAATTGTCTTGACACACTACGCTCGTTTGTTCTTTTATTTTACTGAACCAGGATATAACCCGACTCGTGTAAATGTTTCACTTGATTTTATCGTATCGAACTGGGCATTCACAACTCCTCTATTGAACTAGCCCTAAAATAATGTTGTTAGAACGTTTTTTAAATCACCTTTTGCCAACTTCAACTCCTAAATGCCCCGCAGCGGTTGTAGAAAACCACGCATAACTTTTGAGAACTTCCTTGTCGTTTCCCCTGATTTCAAGTTCTACTCTTTTGTATAACTTATCTGGTTCTGCCACGGGGGAAGATACTTGTATGCTTGAGACTTTGGCCGGTACTGATTCCGCGGCTGTAGAAAAAAAAGATTCAACGCCTAGATTCCTCAACAGGAAACCCTGGCGCAAGGGATTCTGAAAATACAAAAAATCATCAGAATTAACGCAGTTCTAATGGCTGATAGTGAATGATTTCAAACGAAAACTCAAAACTAACCCTAATGAAATTCATGCTGAGGGGCACAGTTTCAATCCACCTTCAAAAAGTTATTTTTTATTTACTTAATAACCTAAAAATGAGCGAAGAAACTGACAGATTTGGACAGAGATATAGACAATAAAAATAGAGAATCCATAGACATAAATATTATGCAGAATTTTGTATTGCCAGATTTAAATTTTTTGTATCAATATGGCGGAAATTATTTTGATAATTTTAGCAAGTTTTTAAAATTTTGTAAATTCAAAACTGAGTAATGAAACTTTAAAAAATGTTAAACCCACCGCAATATTACGCCTTTTACATATTTACTAAAATAAACTCAGCAAAATATGATATTTTTGACCTCTACTCAACTAGACCCGTTCAGACTAATCAACCATCACGCCGTTATTGCAGGAGTAGGCAGAGAGGAACCCCCGCACAATTCTGTCTTGGCACACTCTTTGCATATATTATAGTGTCATCCATGAGCGTCGGCATGCCGCCCCCTCCCCCCCCCCCCCCCATCACATTTTTATGTAAGCGAAAATAATACTGTAAGCGAAAATAATACGCAATGACGGAAGACTTAGCTTGTAGTGGTTTGAACTCGCGACGCCTGGGTGGGAATCCAACTATTTTTTCCACTCGGCTGCTAGCCGGTTAAGTTGATTTGTTTTAAAGGTTTTCGTTTTAAACAATACTAAAATATTTCCATTTTAGAATGTACTAAAGGATTTTTGTCTAAAAACATTGTTGTAGGTAATTCTGACTCCAGAATCTAAAAATCGAAAGCTTTTTTTGTTTTGCGCTTAGACCCGGAAAAATTTTCACCACGATTCATTTTTGCGCCAAATATTTTCTTTCGTTCATCCGCTGTACATCGCCATCCAAAACCATCAAAGCGTCCCTAACTTAATATTATTCATTACCCTTATCGGTCTTGCATTATTTCTAGATCTCTACTATTGTAACACGGTCATACATAGTATTACTACTAATTATACGCGCCAATATTTTGGATACGCCTCTTGGATCAACAGCATTCAGTCTTCTTTCATCCATCCTCTGTCAGTTCCATGTCTCACTGCCATACTTCAGAGTTGGTGTCAGCACTTCATTGTGGACTGCAAGCCTCGCTTATTTATTTTGCAATTTACCGTTCACATATTGTATTGTACAGTGTTTTCGTACTCTCTCTTCCAAACACCGTGATTAAAAAAATATATATACATATATTATCATAAGATAGCCTCTTGAATGGCAGGAGACCTTATTTGTCCCTGAGATTAGAGAGATCCCCCTTATTTATCAGAGTGAGAAATATGTTCTAAACGGTGTTAGAAAGGCAAAACGCCTTACACACTAACTTAACCATTAAAATTAAATTAAAAATCTCTTAAAATTAACTACCAAAAAAATAAAATATACACCTTTATGATACAAAAGTTTTAAATCGCAATTTGAAAAATAAATTGAAACTTTGAGAATTTTTCATTAATTATTTTTATATGAAAAGACGAAAAAGCGAGGTGTCAAAAACGTTTTTAATACATTTTTCTGATAAAATATTTATGTGTTTTTTTTTTTTCGTTTTCAGTAATTTTAGTTAGAAAAAAACATGAGGTGAGCCTTTATTAAAACTTTCTGTTTGCATGCAAAATTTTTATATTCGAAAAATTAAATTTTTAATTTGAATTATAAAATTTAAAAACATATTTTATCACCTTTTTTCAAAAACAGTTTTTAGTTTTGGGATAGGTTCAGAAATATTCCATTTATTTGCATTTTATTGTAAAGCGCAAATATTTTGACCATTTGAAAAGTACGCCAAATTTCTGAAGGTGTAAGTAATGTACCGTTGAAATTAAATAAATATTGATCAGACTTAAAATAAACTGGCAATAAAATGATCTATTTGATCTATCAGATATCGTTGTAAGGAGGGAAGAAATAAATAGTTTGATTTTCTAGACGTCGCATGCTGATAACGTAGCGATAAAAGTAGGCACTTAATCAATATTATGATTTTTTAAATATGTTTGAATAGGTAGGTGTATACATATTTTAACCAATGAATCACTCCTATCAAAGTGTTATCTTATTTTATTTTAAGTGAAACAAAAGTAACATGTCTATGAAATAAAAATATCCGATAATGCATAATTTTATTTCATAATTTTTATTGGAAAAATAAGGATAGTTCAATAAAATTTTATTTACTTTGTGACTTTTTATTAAAACATACCGCAAAATAAAGTTTGCAGAAAGTCTCCCACCTCTTTTGTATCTTCGAAGTGCGAGGGAGAAAAACTATAGAACGTCTGTCCAACTTCGTTTCACTCCCCTTCTTCGATCCGTATCCGCAATACCGTTTCAAAACCGGTGAAAAGCAGATTGGGGATAGTTCGTTTTGCCGTTGTTGGGCGTTGATATTTGAAAATACAAGTTCGTTATTCATTATATTCCAATCTCCTCTCAACAAGAGTAGCCGGCTTTTGCAGTGTAAATCCACGAGAATAACGTGAGTTTATATTATTTCTTATTTGGATCGTCAAACCGCAGAATTTGCTGAAAGCGTGCATGAGTCACGGTAATTGAAAATCTATATTCTTTTGTTCTTTTCCAGAAAATGTCTTCCACAAGCATCAACATTGGCATTTCTTCCGACGCCAAGATCTCCAGCCGCGTGCTGAAGCCTCCTGGCGGCGGTCACACCGATATCTTCGCTCCCGCCGAAGAGTCTGCCCCGAAGCCCAGATCGAAGCACAACCAGCAGAACTCCGCGATGATGGGTGAGATCATGGGGAAGACAGAAACCAACGGGTTGAAGCAAAATGGCGCATCGAACGATGCCAGTCCTTCGGGCGATGATGCCGTATGTGTTCCTGCCCCAGCTGCCCCTAAACCCGTCGAGGTGGAAGCCCGCAAAACCTCCGAGCCTGCCGCCAGAATAAGGGTGCCCCCGGGCGGTTTCTCCTCCGGTCTGTGGTAGACTATACTTCTCCTTTATCGCTAACAGCTACTATTTGACAAAGACAAAATTATTTGTATATGCTCTAAAGACAACATACACATTTTAATTTCTCATTGTATCGTCACACTATTATGCGTGTATTTTGTCTTTTGTTTTGCACCCCAATGCAAAGTAATCCAATTTGCCTATTCAAAATAGAAAAATAACTGCTGCAAGGAGAGTTCAGTGACATGTAAAAGAATATTTGCTGCATTTTGTTTCATTCTATTTTTGGGGTGTTCTTCTATATTGGTTTATTTTATTGAAGCAGTAGGGACCAAACCATAGTCATTGCTGACTGATCCCTGGAAAAATCATTTTCTCGCATTTGACAGCATTTTTCCAAAGACATTTGAAAACTGCTTTCAAAATCATTCCATTTTTTATGTTCGAATTTGTTTTAAATTCCATATTCTGCATAGCATTCCCATGTCCTATAATATTATTTTATATATGTGACTAACATGTTCAGATCTGCAAAGGCTTGTGATATAATATTATTCAAGTCACACCTTGATTATTGGCAAGGCTATATCTTATTAAAGCTTTATACATCCTGTACACAAATTTTAAATTGTAGTTTTAATGTAATCCATGTTTACTAACCTTATAATCCTAAAAACATTGTGATTTTTTTGTACCTTTCTGATTTCCATGACAAAAAATAATTCTGAACACACCTAGAATACTAAAAACTTCCTGGACTTGGGTCCGTAGTCTTCCCTTTTCTACAGCAAATTTTAAATAACATCTTAAAATCAGAATTACATGAATTTTCTATGTTCTATTAATTTTGTGATTTTACGAACTCTGAAGTTGGGTTTGGTACTTATTTTTATGTTTGTGTTTGTATTAATTTCCCTTGATTTCAATCACAAGTGAGTGATAAAACATACAACATGTTTGTTTGGCATTTAATTAGGATTATAACGTAATATTAGGAGAGTACGAGGTGTAAAATTAAAACACGCACATGAGAGTTTGCTTGTCTTTAAGGATATATGAATAGCTTGGCTTGATCCAAACGTTGCAGTAACACAAGTTGGGAGTCGGAGTCGTGCGAGCTTGTGTTATTTTAACTTGTGGTGCTAAATTGGATTCTCAATGGCTTTCTCTCTTTATACTTGAGAATCATTTTATGTGATTTTTGCCTTATGTATCTAACGATGTCAGTATATTGTTATATTGATGAGCTTCTTAAAGTTTAATGATTTTATTCTCCAAATTGATTGTTGGAAGTGTGTCAAGCAAGTTAGGTGTGAAAGTATCAGTTGATAGTTGAGAAAAATACATATTGTGCCACCATTTTAAAGGCAACAGATAAAAGTATGGCGTTATTCGTAAGATAAACTAAGTGAGCCATGAATGTGTCCCAATAGATGTGGAAAGGATTGGGGGTCATTATCCAAGAAGATTGGAATGTGCATTTCTTCAATTAACCCTCCTTACTAAGAACTAACCTTAAATAATGATGCATTTAATGCGTGTTGATATAAATACCAAATATGTTCAGGGAAGGATCACTGATCGATATTAACAATGACTGAATTAAATGTACTTACATAATCTTTCTTTCATTATTTACTGATAGTTTTTGTATGTATTGGTAAATAAATTGAAATTTTATACTTGCAAACACTGTTTTTTTATTACACATTCTATAATCCTATGTAATCTATCTTCGCTTGCAAAACAATATCCTTTACCAAGGTGATTTCATGGCTCGTTTTTATTTGTTTATTTATATCTAATCAATAAAGCCTTTTCATCTGGCTTTAGCAGAGGAAATCAAGGATCAGCTACGCTTGGATACTTCCACTAACAAGCTTTTGTTATCTTCGTAAAATACAGAACACAAGAAATGCAATGTGGGCGTGTTCCTGATCCAAAAGTGATTATTCTTTGCTTAAATTTCAAGTGCAGAGGTGTTTTTCGTCATTTTTATTATGAAATTCAAATGGTGACATGATGAGAGTACCCTGCTAAATGGAACAAGTTCTAAATCAGTGATGACATCAGTTTCCAATCAAATCTATGTAGGCATTTCTAGTGTTTTATCTATTCGGTGGCTATCTCTATACCTTAAAAAGGCTTTATCCTCGTTAATTTGGTGAAAACATTTCTCATATTGGATAAACAGTTGACAGAAAGATCAGAAGAATTTTTTTCATTAAAAATTCTGCATCAATATTTTAGTCTAGAGAAAATTAGAAAACTTTTTTAGTTTACCTAATGTGAAATCTATCGGTCAATTTTCAGAATTTCAATCTCTTTGATTATTCTCAGATTATTTTTTTGCAATTCATTGGTTTTAAATTGAAGTGGTCTAACATTCCATCCAAATTGGATGGTTATCTGACTGTTATACAAGACTTTAAACCCTCAAACCTCAGGGCTATTTAGTCGGAAGATCAAAATATTTCCGCTTTGCTATAAATTCTGAACGCATCTGAAAACCAAAAACTGTTTTTGAAAGGTGATTAGATACGCTTTCAAATTTTGTAATTCAAAATAAACATATAATTTTTGAAATATAAATTTTTTTTATGCAAACGTAAAAAAAATTTAAGATGGCTCACCTTATGTTTTTTGACGTGATAACGTCTTATAAATCGATGAACGCCGGTTGCACTCACGAAAAAGCATGATTCATTGTCACATGAGCATGCAAGCGAGAGCGCGGAACAAGTGTTCGGTTTGTGAGGCATCTATCTCTCTTCCACTCCATCGTTATTATATGACGTTATCACGTAAAATTATTGTCCGTAAACCAACTTTACAGACAACCAATTTTTTTTCTAACTAAATGACTGATAATGAGAAAAAAACACATTTTATTTGGCAAATATAATCGTCAACTCACTTTTTTGTAAAAATAATTAATAAAAAGTTTCATAAATTTTTCTCAAATTGCAGTCGGAAACTTTGGTTTCGTTAAGGTGTACATTTAATTATTTTGTGGTTAAATTTTGAATTTAAAGCGTAGTGTTTTTCTTTCTAACACCGTTTAAATCATATTTCTAACCATGATAGTAAGGGAGACAACAATTTCTATGAGACCTATATGAGTTGTTTTTTTTTAATATGAATACCGCACAAGAGTTCCAACTACTCCCATCTGGAACCAGTGAGACTATAGCATCCCCAACTGGGGTATGTTGTGAGGCTGAAGGTAGTGAAGATGGGAAGGGGATTGGGAAGAGGAAGGTGGGAAGTACCTGGCTATTCAGATTTGGTCACCAAACACGGCTAAAGCCTTTTCAAGCAATGTTTCAATTTTGAATGATGGTCTTACACCAGGGCGATGCTGAGAGTACCGTCCACTCTGAAACATGCTGCAAATATGCTATATATTATTTTAAATGAATAAATTGCAAAATAACACAAATTAATCAAATAAAATTTATTTGCCACACCGGGATTCGATCACGCAACCTTCGGAATGCGAGTCAAGAGCCTTACCCCTGGACTACGCCGGCCTGAGGGCTTAACACAAACTTAACTGTGCGGTGTACATATAGGTGTTACTTAATTATAGACAGCGTTAACAATAACTGCAAAAAATATAATATTATGATTTAAAAATTATTATTAGTCAGCAGTTTGCAGCACTTTACTATTTTTTATTAGTGTTTGATGTGCAAAGTATCAATATTATGTTAGTACTTCTTGTTTGTTTCAAGTGTGCAAATTTTAGAAGGAAACTTCATACATTACACAATTTGCTTGCGTATTATCGTTTCATGTGTGTACAAGAAAGATTATAATTTGCACAAAGGATAGTAAAGAATAGATTACGATTCAAAGGCCATTGCCATTGATAATATTCTGCCATCTTATGTTAGCTATTCAATGATAAGGCCAAATGGGTTTTGAGTTTTTTATTTATCAACACTAACACATACTTAAATCTTCAAGTACTTACTGAGTATGTTTTCTTATTTCAAGTACTAACTGATAAATACAATAATTTCACCTGGTTTTTTTTAGGAAGCACTTTCTCCTTTGTAACTGTGTGTATTTAACATAATATAATCACCGTAAATATTAATTTGTACAATGTAAGTTATTTTATATCATAATTTTAACACATGAAAGCAGAACTGCACTATTTTAATTACATTTGAGGAGATTTTACAGTTTATGGTGATCGCCCAAAGATATTGAAATATAAGAGATATGCTATGATGGCCGCCCAACCATCGGCGGGCTATCGTTTAATGGGCATAGTTTGAATACGGAAAGAATTTGTTCATTTCGTTGATTTTTTTAAGGTTGTGTGTAACAATATCTGCGATGCCAGGGAACACCATATCTTTGTGGTATGATTTTAGGTTTACACGGCCAAAAGTATTTTTGTTGTTTATTTTTGGGATGTTATGCCATATTGCGCTACCTCCTTTAGCCAACATTTCGGACAGCGTTACAGTGTCCATCATCAGGGTAGATGAGCGATGAATGATCACAATGAGGTAGCGCAACACGGCATAACACCCCAAAAATAAATAACAAAAAAAAACATAATCATTCTACCATATATCAGTCTACCTAAGGTGACAAATTCTAGCAGCCTTACTAAATAATAAAACATCACTTCCCAACCGTTAAACGGTGTTTTAGTTACACATTGTACAAAGACAGTGCAATTATACTAATAAAAAAATCTCTAACCATATTATTTAAGCGGGCAACACCGATTGGGTTGGAGATATTTATATTTGGAATCTCTACATGAATCGTGTTTTTGTTACATAAAACGGTAAATTTATTATTATATTTGTATAATTCAATATATTTACAACTTATTGTTCATCACTTTTAGTTGTGTATTTGCGTATTGTAATTTGAACTTTCATGTCAGAAAGTGGGATTGGAATATGTTTATGCAAGTAAAGATCTTTCTATCCATTAGAATTAGTTGCACAGAGAATACAATGAAATTGTTTTGTGTATGATAATTTTATCTATTATGCATTCACATGGCGATTTGTATTCATTGAAGCATAAAATAATTCTACGTTTGTACCAGCAGTGCTCACATTCAATTAGAAAAAAATCGGAAATCCGTTCCGGTTTATGAATCTGCTGACCACGCTATTGTGGTTTGTAAATTCAGTCAACTAAGAATAAAGTTCTTGAGAAACTTAAACAAATGCTCTGATTGGTACTTATAATATTTTAATTCAAGTGCTAGTTTGTATGCAATTAAATTGCAGTAATTAAAATTAATGGAATGACTTTGTTTTGGGAAGACTAGAATATTGGTTATTTAATACAAAAATTACAATAAGAAAAGTAAAAAGTACATTGTGCTATTTTCATTGAACTTCAATATATTATTGTACCAGAAATTGCATAATACATAATTAATTTATAAGACCATCTGTTATCAATTAATCATGCACATTAAATGCACTTCTTGATAAGACATATCTCATTAATTATTACTACAAGGTCTTGAATTTTCCTTCAAGTTCATGCTGACAAACAGCTCTGAAAGTAGTAATGCACTTTTCTCATAAATTAGAGCACAACTGCATTATATTATCATATTATGTAAGGGTTCTTTGCGTTCATTTGTTTAAAATATAAAAAAGCACCCTTTTTTATTTCGGTCACATCAATCATCTTCTATGGAATTTTTGTTGAATATTCAAATAATTTACAAATTTTCTTTTTCCGTGGTTAACTCTTTCTCTTTATTTGAATATTGGTAGTTCAGAGCCCTGTAGAGCTGTATGGCTTGCGTGAGTCCCACAAATACATTGACCGCACAAAGGCTGTAGTTCTTGGGGATGATGACCAGGCAGTAGCGGGACCAGATGAAGCCGGTGGCGGCCAGGGAGCCCGATTGCGATACGGAGATGGTCTCTGCAGGCCTCTGCAGGTCACTCAGCCCCGCTCCCACCAAGCCCTGGAGGATCAGAATATAGAGAATCACATTAATTTTGTGAGGTGTGTTCAGAATACAGCTACAATTTTTTTCCTGGTACCACATAATCAGGACAACATACTTAAGAGGAATATAAACGCTAGAAATATTTCGATTCTCATGCCTTCAAAATTTTAAATCGAGCATCTTATTTTCTCGAGGCAAGTAAACGAAAAAGTGGTTTTAATTTATTTTGTGCATAATTTTATAAGTATGAAAAAAAGTTAGAACATACAAAACCTCAAAAATAGTCTTAGCCATTTAGTCTATTTTTTAAAAATTGTTTCATATATAAGTCATGCAAAAATATTTTTTTTAGTGGTTTACGCTTATATTTTTTGTTATGTATTTAATAATTTTATTGTAATTCCAATTCATAGAAAAGCTAGTAAAAGCTTCAATTTATCCGTAGCATATTTTTTGATGTTCATAATGTAAACTGATTCGTTGTAAAGATTAATCTAAATAGGATTTCACACATAACTTCATCTTAAATAATTTTTCCGTTATATTTTTGCTGTTTTCATGGCAGAAAAAAGGTGTTCACCTATTATTTCAGAAGTAGGTAGCCTAGACAGATACTTAAGTATAATAATATTTTAAGAGTGGGTACTTCATGTTCACCAAACATATTAAAGATTCAATAACAATAAATTGGTGCAGGAAAATCATTTTAAAGAGACCCATGCTTGTGCAGTGATTTTTTTATTAATTTTTTTTTTTTACGAACCTAATAAACAATAATAAAAAATATTAATACTATATATATAATGTAGATGTTTGATTCCTTAATTTAATTGATTAATAAAACACTTGTGTTGCAACAATAATAAAAAATATTAATACTATATATATAATGTAGATGTTTGATTCCTTAATTTAATTGATAAATAAAACACTTGTGTTGCTAAGTTGTGTAACGAAGAAACGACATTTATGTTTATTATATCACTTTCTTTTTATGGTTTCTTCTAACAAACTGACACTTTACAATAAAATCATATAATAACAAAACAAGTGACAATTCTCAATCTAACCGACACCACAACAATACTTTTTCTTTACATATATTAAAGTGTAAATAGCTTCTTGAGTACGTGCTGATGCCAGGTGAACATAATTATTTTAAATCAATTGTATTATATTTTTAACAAATTTAATAATTAATGAACATCGCTACGCACCCAGTATCTTTGGGTATTTGCGGGGTAAAAGGGACTGCGGGTGGTGTTCCAAACATTTTGAAACTTTCAATACTATTGGGTTGCAAAAAATACACTCAAAGCAGCCCTCTGCCTCTGAAATGTTATCATGTCAATCATTTGTATTTATATTTTATGCTAGCGCTCCTTATCCTAACATAACCTAGTTTGCTATAATAATAGTTGAACTATTCCACCATGCTCTAAGTTGCCAAGAAAACAGTGGTGAACGTGAAGCTAATGAGAATTAATCTTTTATTTATAAGGGTGGAAAAAAACTTATTCGAGAGGAAGTGCCAGACTCGATTACAGCTTGACGTGTTTTGTCGACCTCTTGGGTTAAAAAAGATTATAAGAAGTAAAAGTATCAAATAAGTCTACCAACAAAGTAATTATATCTATAAGGCAACGCACAACGTCATGTAAAATTCAGAATCATGCCGCTAACAATAACACTCCTTATGTAGATGGCGATAAGGTTTAAATTCCCGTTTAACACCAGTTTTTGATTTATTCGAAAACAGTATTTTATTTTATTTTGCGAAGCTCAGGCACAAATATTTAAATGTTTTAAAATATTTTTTTAAGGAATTTAATTTTTCACATCATACAATAAAATCATAATCGAAAAGGGGTTCGTAAATAGGAGATTTTGAACTTCAAAGCAGTTTTTATAGGCCTGATAATTTATTTTTTCTGGGCTTGTGAAAAGAGTAATAAAAAAAATATCTGATTATTTCAAAGGCAAAAATGTGTTCTACTCGCAATACTTAATTAAATCATCTAAAATATTTCTAAACACTCTAATTTCAAACCAAAATCAAATGATTTTGGTTTGAAAATTTCGCCTTAGTTTTAAAGGGGGGAATTACATTTTGACATTCAACTTCATGTTGTACATAAATAATATTATAGGTAGGTATTATTATGAAAATACCGTTTCGTCATGCAAGACCAAACGTGAATCATTTTTCTTTCAAGAATCGAGGGCTGGGTCAACAGTAAGCGCCAAAATTTCAGGCGGCCGCATGTCTGGCCCTACCCTTCAACGGTCACCACTGTTGCTAGCCGCTGCAACCTCTCCCCCTTTCTCGTAAACGACGCATGTAACAGAAGGAGACGTTACGGCGGAGCTCTCAGTGGCAGAACATAGGAGGAGGTAGGTACCTACTGCTAATTGATGTAGGGCCTAATAAGGCTTCCGCACTACGTAGGGTATAATCATGTCATGTCACATATATTTACCGTAGGTACCGAGTCTTTCCCTTTATTACTAGAGAGTTGATTACAGTGGACAACTTGGCTGTGATAGGGTGACGTAGGTATGTACCAACTAAAATATTACTAGGTAAATAGGAAATAGCCGTCGTAAAAAGGGTGAAAAATAAATGTATATGTATATGATTTAATAATAAGTAAATAAATAATACGGCTTTGAAAAGGTTCCTAAAAAAAACAACCATAGATATTATTATAATAAGCGGGGTAGGTACTTGTGTTAGTGATGGATATATTCGAAATTCGAACCTTTTCAATTAAGTAATTATTTTTCGAAATAAACAGCGTTCTCTAACCACTCGGAAAAAATCTGTCTGCCCTCGAGGGCAGCGAAAGTCGGCGGACAGAAGGGAAATTAATAGTGCCAATTGAAACAAAAAATATGTTTTGCAACATTCGGCAGAAATTAAAGCATCAAACATTCGATAGCTAATTCATGAATATATTTAATATTTCGATGATGCCAAATTTTGTAGTAATAATATAAATTACTAATGTACGTGTGAACAGAATTCAATCCAATGAGAACCCAAAAAAGCCAAGGGGGGTATTTCACCATACTAGCTTAAGCGTCGATTACATTGAGCGAGTTTACAAGCTGCTAGCCGGCGAATCCACTATCCGATAGTAAACTTGTTCAGTGTAAAATCTGCTAGTTAGGTAGTAGGTATACATGATTACACTAGACGTTTACTAGCAGACAGTGAATTCGCCGGCTTGTAGCTTGTAAACTCGCTCAATGTAATCGAGGATTTACATAGCTTATAGCCATATGGCTCATATATGATAGCTTATCCGTAGGATAACGGTTTTTTTTACAAAAGCTCCACAATGGCCCTGAGAAAAAAAATATCCCTCAGGGCCTATGTCATCAAAAATATCCCTCAGGGCCTATGTCATGGATGTTGTGTGAGGGGGAGAAAGGAAGGAGAGGAAGTGCTGGAAAGGAAAAAGGCATAATGGATGGGTAGGAATCTGGGAGTGTGTTCAGGAGTATGTATGAATTCATCTCTCCCATTGCGGTCCAAGGTGATGGGTCGAGAGAGTTCGGCTGGAGAGGTCTAGGTTAGGTGGCCCCCAACCCGTCACTCCCAATCCGGCCCACCACGCAGTATGTGGGCAAACGCATTCGTCACCAAGACCTAGACAAACCTCACCCCATGAACCCGGCAGCCCAGCTAAGTCACTCGAACCACTTGGGGTGACCTATGGGAGGGGTATTGGTTAAACACACTCGCCTCCCAAACTGCAAATATTATTAATAAACAAATAAAAAATACTTGCAATATGCAGAAAAATTGGGTAACTTATTCGATATACCTAGTTACCTAGCTACTATTTATTCATAGGTTCGAGTACCGAATAGTAAACACGGACTTTATAAATATAAATCGTAAATTCTTAAATCAAAATGGAAAAGCTATCAAGAGGATGGTGAAACACCCCTTAAGTCTACTTGGAAGTGAAGTTGTTAGAAATATTCTAAAAAATTAAATAACTACTGGTGGCATCTATATACATGTATTTACCCCACTTTGATAGACATGGATCGTGCTAGAAAACTATTCGAAACATTCAAGCTATAATTTATTATGACTAAAAATTTATTCAAAAAATTTAAAATATGTGTTCGCGTGTTGTTTTCGCGTGTGTCAGGGATGAGGTTGACTGAGGAGTGTTGACCCAAGCTCAGAAATGAGCAAAATACATTAATTTGGTCTACCAGCAACCAGCGGGCTTGGGATTTAATACTCTGCACGCGAGCCAAGAGCTAAAATAAAGGCTAGAATCTAGAATCACAAAAAAGAAGACGTAGAATTTAACAATAACACGAGTCTGACACCTCGGATTAAAATAAAATAAAAATTAAACGCAAATTAAAAAACAATGGCGTATTGAAGAGGCAATCTTTACATAGTATAAAATGAAGTCGCTCCCGCTGTCTGTACGCTTAGATCTTTTAAACTACGCAACCGATTTTCATGCTGGTTTCACCAATAGATAGAGTGATTCAAGAGGAAGGCTTACATGCATATTATAGTAGAGAAAAGCCGAGAAATTCAAAGATTCAATTAAGGCAGTGGGCTGGCAAGTGGGCGGTGTGGATTTGATTGGCATGCAAATCTGCAGTTTTATGCCGAGGTTGATGAAATTTTGCACATGTGACTTTCAAAACAAGAGGAAGGTCACTGTCGACATTTGATTTCGACAACTCTGTGTAAAGCTCGGGCATCGCCGTGGACTTCAGCTAGTACCTATTTAATAAAGCATGACTTAGATGACTTATTTAAAAGAGAACAAATTTAAGGACCCACTGTGAATTTTTTCATACCTATATTATGTTAATTAATAGAATCATATGTGTTCTTTATAAGTTTTGAAGCATACTGTGTGATTTTTTTTTCTGTCGAGAGAATTTCATTACTTTTTCAACTGGAATATAGAGATTATCTTAAAAATTTACATTTTTTAAGAGCTCAAAAACAAGTGTTCAATGAAAATATGTTATAAATCGGTAAAAACTCGAAATTTGTGGTATTAACTTAATATACATCTATATACTAATAGTATAAATGCGAAAGTGAGTGTGTTTGTTTGTTACGCTTTCACGCCTAAACCACTAAACCGATTTTAAAATTTCTTTCACCAATAGAAAGCTACATTATCAGCGAGTAATATAATGGTAAGCTCTGGCATATTGAAATTTTTATAAATGAAAATGTGTGTATTTCATATATTTTAGCAGCAGGGAGGAAGGCAGAGGAAGGTGTGGTTTGAGGAGAGGGAAGAGGAGGGGGTACCAGCTAGTAATATATAAATTATTATATAACTTTTTATATAGATAGCATAAATTTTCAGAATTCTTTCAGATAGGTGGATTCATCTTACTGAAAAATCTTCTTACAAAAAAATCATTTTCAACTTAACAATATCAAAAAGTCGTATTTTTCAATCGTAGCAATCTGACTCATTCAAAAGTCACGAGTGGCCACTGCCCCCACGAGTCTGATATTTCTTACACCCACCGAAGAACTCTCAGGGGAAATGAATATAGGTATTTTACAGTTTTCAGACCAGTCTGGCGAGAGTCTAGTCGTCATAAAAATGCATCGATCGTATTTCCAAGTACCTGCCCTCCTACGTCCTACATAGTACCTAACTGCACGAACCCAGGGCCGTATTTACGCCCGATCTGCCATCTCTGGGCCCACACCGTAAACTGGTTTCTCAATAAGTTGTATCCATATACTAAGGGAGAGTAAATACGAATATAGAATGAAAAATAAATACCAAACGAATACCAAACAAATGCAAACACACAGCAGTTTCATCGGACCTCGTACTTTTAATCATTTACCAAAAAATATTCAAGTGAGAACTAAACTTCCCCAATATTTAAAAGAGTTAAAATTATGACTTTACAATACAGAAGTTGAAACATTATTTATTTTATTTATATCACTTTATGTTTCTCACAAACTATACACTTATCATTACACTGTACACTATTGTATACACTTTTTATACAAATAGTAATCTTGTTTTTGCTTTATATGCCCACTGTTTGATTCTTTCTAGGTACCTACAATAATATACCTAATGTGTTTAACTATATTACCCACGCACAGGCTGCGCCTTGATGGGTTCCCGATATTCTTTATAATATTGTGTAATATATATTAAATGTAAAAATTGGGAAACAAAGGAAAAAAAATAAAAGATAATTTCAGCAGCTCAAAACTTAGCAGAAACATATCGATCATGGAAATTTGAATTACTGTAAAGGACAAAATGTCGATTGTTCAGGAGAGCTAAAAGTAGGTTTTTTTCTTTTTCATCTGCTGTTTTTGTAGACCTATAGTTATGATTTTTTTATTATAAATTAAAATGAATACATCTTTCGGAATTCTGAACATTTATTTGTAAATTTCTTTAATGACATAAGGGATATATTTTTTATTTAGAAAAAAATTGGTTGTCTGTAAAGTCGGTTTACGGACGATAATTTTACGTGATAACGTCATATAATAACGATGGAGTGGAAGAGAGATAGATGCATCATAAGCCGAACATTTGTTCCGCGTTCTCGCTTGTACGCTCGGCTCATGCGGAACGTGACAATGAGTCATGCTTTTTCGTGCATGCAGCCGGCGTTCATCGATTTACAAGACGTTATCACGTCAAAAAAAATCATCTCAAAATGCACGTCTTAAGGGACGCACTTATTTTTTTAGAAATATTTCGACGTCACAAATCAAAAGAGAACAAAAAACGGAAAAATGGCATATTTAACTCATTTTTAGATTTAATGTCCTTTACATCATTTAAAATTTCCATGATCGATATAATAACAATGACTAAGACGGTCAATTGGGAAATTAGCTGATTTAGTTCAAAGCTTTTTGACACGAGTTTCAAAAAGATCACGAAGAAAAAGAAAAAGTCGTAAGTCAGGAGAGGAGAGAATATCAACTTTGTGCTATTAAAAAAAAGCAAAGTTAATATTTTTTTACATTAGTTCCACGTAGGAGGCCGTGAAGAAAATAATTTCCCTCAAGGCCTATGTAATCTTTGGGGATGCTTTGTGGTGGGTATTTTTAGGAGAGGAAATCGAGGAAATTCTAGGAAGGAAAAAGGTATGAAGGATAGACAGAAATCTAGGGGTGACGGACGAATGAAACCATCCCTCCCACTGCGGTGCAAGGTGTTCCGTGAGAGCCCAGCTGGAGAGATTAAAAATTTTCCCTCAACCAGTCTCTCCCGATCCGGCCTGCCAAGCGGTGGGCAGACACATCCGCCGCTAATACCCGGACAAACCTCACCCCCGTGGACCCGGGCACCCCTAAGTCACCAAACCTAGCCAACCACTTGGGGTGACCTATGGCAGAGTTGGTTATCCAATAAATGGTTTTAGGTTTTTAGTTAGAAAATTGTCCTGAAATGTGATTTATTCAAGTTAATTTTCAAAAATGTTTTACTGAGAGTTATGGATTAATATAATTAATTTAGAAGGCGGGTATAGGTACCGCCGCACCGTGAACCATTTATTGGATAACTAACACTTCTGCCATAGGTCACCCCAAGTGGTTCGCTAGTTTGATGATTTAGCAGGGGTGAGGTTTGTCTAGGTTTTGGTGGCGACGCGTATCCTCACCTGCTGCGCGGCGGTCCGGATTGGGAGAGACTGCTTGAAGCAGACTTAATCTAGACCTCTCCAGCCGGACTCTCTAGACCCATCGACTTGCACCGCAGTGGGAGGTTGGATTCATGGATTCATACGTCTCTCACTCCTGGACACATTAACCCTCAGATTCCTACCAACCTTCATACCTTTTTCCTTCCCAGAACTTCCTCTCCTTCCTTTCCTTAAAAATACCCTTCACACAGCATCCCCAAAGATGACATAGGCCCTGAGGATTTTTTTTTTCTTCAGGACCTCCTGAAAAAAAAAACACCCCAGGCCCACCGGTAGGGCCGGCACCACAGGTTTGTGGGGTCCAAATTTCTTAAATACGGTCCTGCAGATTACACCTACTAATAATAACTCACTAACCATCACGTCATTTCTCAAAAGGGGTAACTAGAGGGGGATCGCCTCACACAACTCGGTCTCCTTGCTTCATTCACACGCATGCATCGTTTCATACACACTCTTCTGTTATTCTGTCTTCGAATTGACATAGATTAGTAAATAAATTAATTACATACCCATTTGAAAAGGGGGCTCCAGAAAAATATCGTTTTGGGTCCTACAAGAAAAAAGATATTTTTAAAAAAGTAGTTTTGTAAGGGGATGGAAGGGGTTTCATTTATAATGGGTGTAATTACTAGGTCAACACAACTGTTTTCAACTCACTACGTCATTTCTGTCGTGAGCTGTAGAGCTTTTAAATATAAGTGCAAGAAAGTTGAACAAGACATTTGGAAGACCAAGGATCGAAGCTGTACTCATAATTTTATTTCAACTGTTCGAAAAATGCGTTGTTTTACCTAATAATAATAATGTTTGCAATTTTTTTTAATTGGGTAGGTAGGTACCTACAATCAGGTGCGAAACACAAATACGTATTTTGTATTTGCATTTCAATTACTTCCTAATAATGTATTTGTAATTGGTATTTCAATTACCTGATGCTGAGGTATTTTGTAATTTGTATTTCAAATACTTTTGGCTTCAAAATACATTTAGCGATAATGAAAAATAAGCTGACATAGATAATACAAAGACTAAAACATATGTTAATATTTGGAATTGGCAACACTGCAAGTTAAAGCAAGTATCTTGTCAATAGAGAACTCCAGTCCAATTGTTTTATTTTTTAATGAATAATGACCTTCTAACTTAAATAACTGCATATTTATTTTTATAGTTAAAATAAATGTCAAAGTTTTAATTTTTCAAGATCCCCGAAAACCACCGTGACGTCATCTGGCCCTGTGACGTCATCTGCCCAAAAGTTTTAGTTATTTTCAACTAAAACTTCAACTTCAAGAAGAAGTACTGAAACTATTCAATAAGTAAAACGTTATTTAGGTGTAATTATTTATTTATTATATTATATTTATTATATTATTATATTTTTCAATATTATTACGGGAGAGTGGTATAAAAATTGTTTGAAATTATTATTTTTTTAGCTTTAAGAATCGAAATCAATATTAAGGAAACCGAAGTATAAATTTTGTAGGGAACGGGAATCAGCTGTTCGACGTCCGCCATTTTGAATTTCAGCATTGGAGCGTTTTATGGAAGCGGTGACGTCACGCCTCACAAATTTCATAATACCAACTTGACAGGGTGTTTTAATGAACTGTTTTAAAATGGACTTTTTAATATTTTTTTTAAAACTCTACGTTAAATATTATTTAATAAAACTTATATATTCAGAATCAGCGTTTATTGGTCTATATGAACATATTTTTTAAAGCCATAATATTTTTCACTGGAGTTCCTTATTGTCGTTTCCATCGTTTCGCGGTATTTATTCATGAAGACGCGAGTTAATTGATAATGGATGATCTTTACAAGTGGAGCGGGGATGAGATGTGTCTTCTGAGCAACATGATTGGTCAATTTTTGCACGTCTCTGTTTCACTCTGGTCAGCTTTGCTTCTATGGAAACGGACCCTTAGATAAGGGTACTTACTACAATTTATTGCAACCAAAGGTTTTACCAAAACCAAATGAATTTTGTATTTGAAATTAAAAAAATTGGTTAAAATACTGTATTTTGTGTTTCAAATACATGACTTGAAAGTATTTTGTATTTCGTATTTTAAATAGACGCGAAAAAGTATTTCATAATTTGATTACAGCAAAGCATGTATTTTGCCCAGCCCTGCCTACAATGACGACGTGGTTTTATAAAATGTAATTTTTTTATAGTCTAATTATGAAAACGATTTGGAACTCTGCCATGAGTAAATAGTTCTATATCTTATTAATATAATATTATTACGTGTTTAATGTTTTGATAAAAATTTGTGCGAAGTTCTTTTCCTTATCAGTTAGTAAAAAACCTATATTATAACAAAATATTTCATTCAGTTATCACAAGGAACATTAGAAGTCTAGTACGAATCTAATTTACCAACTAACTAACCGTTTCCGCAGGGGCAAGCAGATATGATGGGCCGCCATACAACACTGTTTTTTTTTGTTTCATTCACATTCATTCATTGTCTCACATCCACACACTCTTCTGTTATCTGACTCTCGGCATGACTCAAGAATTTGGTTCGCCGTGTTCTTCTTCGGGCGTCCTCGACTAACCATCCTTCTACCATACGCTTTCGCGTCATACTATTATACTAATTCCAGCGAGAGATCGTACGTGACATCATAGATGTATCATCCGACTTTTCCGTTTTCAAACAAGACGCGTGAATGGGAAGAGGACCAATGTCGATGACGTTCGTACGAGTTCTTGCTGGGACTAGTTTATTCTTCGGGCGCTCATTCCACATATTATTATCCAAACCGTTTAAGTGTTAATTTTTTAATCTCGTAAAGTACGCTTACATCAGCCTACATCAGCTCCACACAGGAGGCCCAGAGGAAAATAATTTCTTTCAGGCCTATGTCATCTTTAGGGATGCTGTGTGGGGTTGTGTTTTTTAAGGAAAGGAAGGAGTGGAAGACCTGGGAAGGAAAAGGGTATGCGGGGTGGGAATCAGGGGATCAATGTGTCCAGGGGTTATGGACGTATGAATTCCTCCCCCCCACTGCGGTGACGGGTCGAGAGAGTCCTACTGGAGAGGTAAAAAGGTCTCCCTCAACCAGTCTCTCTAAATCCAGCCGCGCAGCCAAGACCTAGACTCACGCCGTGATCCCGGCGTGAGTACTGTCTAGCGAAACTTAGCGAACCACGTTGGTTATCCAATAAATGTTTCTAGATCTACTTATTTACCAACCTATTTGCAAATAAGTACCTACCTTCAACGTGTCTCGGAATAATATGTTTTTTAAAGATGGCTAATATTGTTTAATCTATGAAAATATTATTGTAATTTTTTATCGTAAGGAAACTATATGAATCATTTAGGTCAATGTTTTAAAATGATGACATATGAACACATTATTATAAACAGTTTAATTTGCTTGTGCATTTGCACGTAGGTATATGTTGTTGTGGATTGTGAAAAATAGCGTATTACTTTTCCAATCTTGGATCTTTTCAAATCCAGAAAAGCTATCGCTTTACCAAGGTCCTTAAACCAAGATACCTGCAATTGTGTTTAAAAGACGATTAGGTAGATTTATACATATTAGTTACCATTTTTGAAATGTTACCTATTTGGTTTTGTATACCTACCTAGAACCAATTAACAAAATGTTTTACAAGACTTATATTTATTCTAAATTTGAAATGTGTAGTAGGTATTGCTTACCTACTTGGTTTTGTACACCTACCTAAGTTTTACAAGACGATTATAATATTTATTCTATTTTTGAAATGTATAATATCATTACCTACTTGGTTTTGTATTGGTATCTACCTGAACCTACCTACAACATGTTTTACAAGACGATAAAATTTGTTCTATTTTTGAAATGTGTAATATTACCTATTTGGTCTTGTATACACCTACCCAAGGTAGAAAATGCATTTTCTACGAACCTTGTATTGCAAGAATATAATATTTATTCTACATTTTAAAGGTTTTTTCGCGGTTTTCATTTTGGCATGTTGAGAAATATAAACGCTAGAAATATTTCGATTCCCATGCCATACAAAATTTAAAATCGCGCGTCGTATTTGCATAAGTGAAAAAGTGGTTTTTATTTATTTTGTGCATAATTTTATAAGAATGAAAAAAAGTTAGAACATACCTCAAAAGTAGTCTTAGCCATTAAGGGGTATTAAAAAAAATTGTTTCTTATATTACTTCATATTTAAGTCATGAAAAAAACATTTTTTTACTGGTTTACGCTTAAATTTTTGTTATTTAAATAATAATTTTATTGTAATTCCAATACATAGAAAAGCTAGTAAAAGCTTCAATTTATCCGTAACATATTTTTTGATGTTCATACTGTAAACCGATTCGTCGTAAAGATGAATTTAAATAGTATCTAAAAAGGATTTCACGTATGGCTTCATCTTAATTACATTTAATAATTTTTAATAAGTAAAAACATAGAGAAAGTAAATATTTAAAAATTATAAACACGTAACGCTATTTTTAAACACTTTTACGAACCTGCGGGATGTTCCCATAATGGCCTCAACTTTGGCGGCACAAATTTATCAGAAAATTTAATGATGGTTCTGTACAGAGCGGACATCTTTGCTGACTCTTAGAAGAGAACTTAATAAACTGTGGGAAACCGTTAAATCCGATGTTATAACTAGTTTAGTTTCTTATCTATTACGTTTGTACGTGACGTATGGATTGTCAGTCATCTGGAGTATTACTTCTTTATCAGCTATCAGTTAAGTTATCAGCTATCAGCCACTTGTTTCTTCGAGACGAATCAGAGGTGGAGAAAAAATGAGGATATCCAGTAATTAAAAAAAAAATTAACTTAATACGGTTCTAACTTAAATGCCAGCTATTTTAACGGCGGTCCATACTAGAGACACACCTGTTAAATTGTTGAACGATCTGTGATTCAATCCAAGGTAAATTTTAAATTTCAAATCAATCTAAATTGCAGCTATGCTGCCCTAACATAAATACCTTCATTTTGATATCGATTTTCATGGTTTCATATACGAGTATATTTTATTTCCCTAATGCCTTAAAATCTTATATTTATAACTAGTTGTGAACTGTGGACCTCGCGTCTAGAAAGGTATATTTCTAATTTTCTCTTTTTTAATAAATAAAACCGAAATTCTCTACCAAACCATAAAGTTTGTAAGTAGGTACTTAAACACCTACATATTGAGAGCGTGGTCACCCACAGCTACAAAAGATGTAGCTTGGCCTACTCGTATTTCAGCATATCGCTCGCTATACATTCCCAATGTCGAGTTATATGCTGAAATAGGCCAAGCTACATCTTTTATAGCTGTGTGTGAACACGCTCTTTTAATCATAAACCATAAATATTATAAAACTAAAAAAAAAAAATTAGATAAGATATTATAAAATTTTTCCAAAGAAACGTCACTATCTCAATGACAGTTCCTTTTTTCACTATTTCTTTAGGCATGTACCATAATTTAAAAAAAAAAAACGTGGTTAAAATGAGTCCAAATAAACACTAAAATTTGAACAAAGAATCTTTACTGAACCATTCATAATAATAATCACAGTTTACTATTAATAAGACGGCCACCATCTTGAAACGGAAACGGAACGTACAAACAAATAAAATTAAAGACAAAGGAAATTCAACACGGCGAGTTAAAGCAGGACTTCGTTACGCGGAGTCAATTTAAATTTAAAACCATTATATTAGAAAAATGTTTAAAGACTTTTCACATTCATAAAAAAGGGTCAAAGTTGTTCTTAGTGGCGCAAAGAAAACAGATCAGAATACGATGATGTCAGAACAAAACCGGACGTTTAGATCTGTTATTTTTTCATAATTTTTCAGGTACAATTGAAATTGCTTTTAATTTGCATAGGAACTTATGTTTTAGATTTTCCCATATAAATAAGTGCAAAAAAGTACGAATTTTCGGTTGCATGTTCAGAATCAAGTCAACTCAACATCTCTTTGAAAAGTCATTAAAAGCTAAAAAAAAAAAAAAAAAATAGAAAAATATCCAATAACCTAACCTAATGTAACCTATTTAACCATTTTTTATTATTGTTTTAAATACTTTTAATGACTTCAAAGGATATGTTGAGTTGAGTTCTTTCTGAGTTGTCCGGTCACCGAATTTTCTTTCTAAAAAGTTACGGCACGCCTCTGAAGCGGAGGAATTAGGTAGATATATTTTTTTAAATAAATACATACGTATATCATATAATTTATCATTAATTAATCACCATACTTACACTTTGATGTTTGATAATCGCTCTCCATCAATCAGTTTTCATTTTGCTAGTAGTGACTTGAAGTCTTCCGTAGTATTAACAATCCCAAGATCGCGAGTTCAAATCTCGGCCTGCGCCAGTAAATTTTATTTGATTGAATGGTGTTATTTCAAAATTTAATAATTAAAAATAATATAAGGGGTATTTGCGCCACGTTCCAGAGTGGAAGATACTCTCAGTATCGCACTTGTGTAATACCACAATTCAGAATTGAATCGTTGCTTGATATGACTGGCCGTGTTTGATGGCCAGAGCTGAATAACCAGGAACTTCCCCACCTTCCTCTCCCACATCTCCTTCCCCTCCCCACTTTCAACCTCACAGCATACCCCTGTTGGGGTTGCAATAGTCTATTTAGCCTCGATGATATTGAGCAAGTTTACAAGCTACCTACTATCTGAGAAATTCACTATCTGTTAGTAAACTCGCTCAGTGTCATCGTATTACTTGCTAACTAGCAGATTGTGGACAATCTACGAAAAAAATAGAAAGATTGTCAACTTTGCTTGCTACTTGCTAGCGTTTGCTCAAGATGGCGGCCCACCAACAGCTTATTTCGTAACTGTCAGAATTAGTTCGCAAGGGAGTCGTTATTCTCGCTACTGGCTAGCGTGTGGCGCTGGCTGCGCGCTCAAGTTTTCTACAAAATTTCGACAGAATTGGTTGGCGCGGGAGTCGTGATTTTAGCCGCTACTGAGCGAGTAGACAGTTTTGTGTGTCATCATGACAATCTCACTCGCCGATTCACCCGCTTTTAAACTTACCAGCTAGTAGCTTGTAAACTAGCTTAATGTAATTGAGGCTTTGGGAGGCGTTTGGGAGTAGTGCTCTTATGCGCTATTTACATTAAAAAATTCACTTCAAATTACTACGCACTACAAGTTTGCTAATATAAAATTGTAATTCAAAATTTACGTAAAATAAAGATAAATAAATTGAAGAAGATATCAATTAGCAAGCGGAAAATAATTAGGTCGCATTCTGGTAGTATTATTATCTTAATAATAATGGGTAAATAATAATGGCTGTACAGTTTGGATTATTGTGAAGGAAGTGGCGCCCTCTGTTATTTTCAAAAGAACCGTTGTAGTTTTCAATCAGCGTCCCCAGCAGATGGGAAAATGTCGTAAAAAAAATTAACAAAATTTGGAATTTCTCGGATTCAAAAATTTATAATAATTTAAATAAATTTATTCAAGTTCCCTACCCATTAATTAAGCAATTTTTTCCCATTTTCCAATTTTCCGAAATTTTACGAAAAAAAATTTTCCGGGTCAAAAATTTTCGCGGAACATGAAAAATTTCCAAACTTCACACAGCAAAATCGAAAATAAAAATGTTTAAAAATAAAATTCCCGTACCACTTTCCGAGCTTTAATTTTCGATGTTCCAATTTACCCATTGAAACATGGGGGGGGGGGGGGGGGGGGGCAAGGAAGAAAGGAGGGAGAGGGGGTGAAAAATATTTAAAAAATTTTTGGGACCTCCAATTACCAGAAATTATTATTTACATCAATCTCATTGATAAAGACACGGTGCAAATAATATTGTTGTATTTTCCAGTAATGTAATCTACGAGTATTTTTTTTTTCCTACGCATACTATATACGTATATGAACAGGTCTGATTTTTCTGCTTGTTCGTTAGAATTATTTGTATTATTTTATCAATTAAAACCTGTGTTGGTTGACGGCCTCCGTGGTCCCGAGGCAAGACTCTCGACTCACAATCCGAAGGTCGCGGGTTCGAACCCGGCGTGCGCAAATAAATTTTATTTGATTAATTTGTGTTATTTCACAATTTATTCATTTAAAATAATAAATAGTATATTTGCGGCACGTTCCAGAGTGGAAGATACTATCAGTATCGCCCTGGTGTAAGACCACCATTCAGAATTGAAACGTTGCTTGAAATGGCTTTAGCCGTGTTTAGTGACCAGATCTGAATAGCCAGGTACTTCCCCACCTTCCTCTTCCCTATCTCCTTCCCCTCCCCACTACCTTCAGCCTCACAACATACCCCGATTGGGGATGCCATAGTCTCACCGGCTGCGGTATTAACTGTAAAAAAAAAAAAAAATTGATAAAATAATGTAAATTGAATCTTTGGGAATGGGGCTTAACATCAAAATTCAGGTGGAAGGGCCAACCCCGGAACCTCCCCCCCAAAAATGGGTGCGCCACTGCGCTGGATTTCCGATATCGTAAAAAAATTGACTTCATCAATCAGTTCTTTAGCGATTGCATGAAATAAAAAAAGAGATATTTATAAACATATCATCAAATAATTAAGAAAAAAAAACGTAAATAGATAGGAGCCTGTTGTGGGCGTGCAGTGAGTCATATATTTTAACAAAAGTATAATTGAATTGCATATTACGTTCAACGGAAGTAAAAATAAAATATTGTGTCAATGCAATCTAAAGAATAACCCTATCCAGATGTAAAGATGAAACTGATTTTAAAAATATAGGTTTGTAAGAACAGCAAAAACTGAAGCTATATCTGATAAGCTCCACTAATGGAGGACTGAACGCCGTTGGCGCCAACAAAAAACTGTCAAAAGAAGCGAAGCTGGCCGTCCATAATGGAGCGCTGATACCTACCCTGATGTATGGCAGTGAGGCATGGAACTGGCAGAGAAAGGATGAAAGTAGACTGAATGCTGTAGAAATGAGATCTCTGAGGCGTATGTGTGATACAACCATGTATGATCGTGTGAGAAATGTGGAGATCCGCAAAGAATGCAAGGCTGATGTAAGCGTAATGGGTAAGATAAGAAAGGGACGCTCAGATGGTTTGGGCGTGTAGAGCGAATGAATGAGGAAAGGAGTGTAAGGAAAATATATGACGCAAATGTGAATGGTAGACGAAGTCGGGGACGCCCAAGGAAGAAAGAGATGGTACGACCAAGTGAATCAGATTCTTGAGTCGGGCGATGTCAAGAGTCAGAATAATAGAAGAGCATGTATGAGACGATGTATGAATGTGAACGTGGCAAAGAGTGTGTGCCAAGATCGAGTTGTCTGGTGATCCGTCATCTCTGCCTGCCCCTGCGGGGAAACGGCGTGATGGTTAGTTAGTTACGTCTTAGGAATTTATGTTGAATTTTTTCAATAGAATCGGAGTGGATTTTAAAGTGAGGGGACCAAATAGGAGAGTTTTATTGGAAGGTACCTACCTACCTTGTTAAAATCTTGTTAGAAATGGCGTTTAGGCCATTTAGATTTCAATTTGTATTGTATCATTTAAATTACGACGCAAAATCTAACCTGTAAGAATGTTTTATCATTGAGTTGTAATCGCTTACAAGCTGATGGATTTCAGTGTTGAGGTATATTGACCTTGTGGTGAATGTAATGCGTTGCAAAATGCGTGTTAATTTCAATGTCAGTTACTTAAAATAATTAGACCTTTGAATGATTGTGGCTCACAGCCAGACACACAGACAATTTCATTGGCAATGTCAGCTGCCTTGTTCCGATTTGCATAATATGATTGGATGTGGAGCAGGTCATCTTGGGAACGGAAGTTAAAGAATATTGAATGATGTTTATTTTATTAATTTATTTATTTATTACACTAACGGCTCCACTTTTATTAAGGAATAGATTTTGGAAATTCCACAATGTTTCAACAAGAGACTACCTACTAAATTACGTTTGGATAGATGGTAAAAGATGAATTTTCCATTTTTATTCAAATTTCACAATTTCCCGTATAAAACGACTCTTTTGCCGACATTTTTTTGAAGTGAAAACTTCTTTAGCGCCGTTGTGATTTGAAACTTGATGAAACGAAAAAAGCGACACTAAAAGAGACAAACCCATACATCTATACGATTTAGCCTGCGAGAATGGGATAGAATAATCGACCTTCTCTTCGTGCGGTGCTTCGTAGCCTCCCCACTATACTTTAGTTTTCCTAAGGTTTCACTTCTACCGCGTGTGAACTGCACACAATTTTTTGACGTGATAACGTCTTATAAATCGATGAACGCCGGCTGCACTCACGAAAAATCGTGACTCACTGTCACGTTCCGCCTGAGCCGAGCGTGCAAGCAAGAGCGCGGAACAAGCGTTCGGTTTGAGACGCATCTATCTCTCTTCCACTCCATCGTTATTATTTGACGTTATCACGTAAAATTATCGTCCGTAAACCGACTTTACAGACAACCAATTTTTCTTCATAACTTTTCAAAAGGGTGTTGAAGTTGCATGATTCTGAATTGTCGTGGAACCGGCGTGAAAAAAATTATTTGTCACAAAATTGTCTAAGCAGAAGATGGGTAGAAGTATAGATACGAGCGTCTCGAATGTTACCTACGTGAAATCATTAATAAAGGTGTTGTTAACTGCTATTAATTTATTTTTAGGACAAAGATGACAAGAATATCGGCGGCGTCTTTCACAATTCAACTTCTATATTCTATTGAGGTCATCTTCGCGTTTCATTTCCTTCATCTTCTTTCATCAGAATGGAAACATTTTTAAAACAAATAGTGATTCTTTATCATTTCTTTTGGCCTTCCACAGTACCTAGATCAGGACTTCCCAACCAGGGGGGCACGCCCCCCTAGGGGAGCGTAGAGAAATGTCAGGGGGGGGCGTAATAGGTACGTTTGCATTTTCGAAAAAAAAATCTATATAACGCAGTTTTTTTTTTTTTTTTACATTAACTCCACACAGGAGGCCCTGAGGAAAAAATAATTTCCCTCAGGGCCTATGTCATCTTTGAGGATGCTGTGTGGAGGGTGTTTTTGAGGAGAGGAAGGAGTGAACATGGGTCTTGAAGAGACCCATATTGTAGGAATAATTGTAGGTTAAATTAAGTGTTCCGAATTGCCATTCAATCTAATTGAACCCAGAATCGACCAACTGGTACAGAGCATGCAAGCTCAAGTATCTCAATAGTACTTTAAAAGTTTTTATTTATTTGTTCTAAAATTACTTTGAAAGTTGTTAGACATTATCTAATTATAAAAATATAATTTAAATAAATAAAAAATAATAATAAAATAATATGTTTAATTAAAAGAAAACTAAGAAATGTAAATGAAAAAGTAATTAATGATTAAAAGTGTATCTGCTTTTCTATTAAAGATCCATAATAAATAAATATATTGAATCTGTATTGTAGCTATTTGATTTAGTTAATATAAAAAAATTTGTTTCTTATTTTTGCTGAAACTTAATTAAGGGGGGCAAGAAAATATTTTTTTTTTGGTTCGGGGAGGCTCGGCGAAATAAAGGTTGGGAAACCCTGACCTAGATCCTTAAAGTATCCGCCTATTTTTCCTTCGAGTATCATTCTTTCATGATTTGAAATCGCCTTCTTGTTTGCTAATAATTTTAATCTTCATTCTGTATTTTTAATTTTAATATTTTTTTGGTGGACGTCTTCTGTCATAAGTACCTAATTATGTATCTTATGGCCAAGGTAGGTATTATCCTTTGATTGGAAATTAGCATTTTCTATTAGTTTTATAGCAGTTATTTTGGGATGTTCATCTGTCTTCCCAATTCCTGTTTTATCAAGACACTCATCAGATCATGGTTCGGCTGTTATAATCCAAGCAAGCCAGAGTACCCAATCCTTCATTTATCGATCATTTTTTAAATTTTCAATGGAGTCTAAGCGAGTAACTAAATCATCATAATTTTGGACAAAAAAATTCGGTTAATTTTTTAAAAATTATCAGATATTTATTTATTAATAAACGCACTTTTTCGGGGCTTTTACATAAATAGCATAGTTAGAAAAACACATATTTATTGTATATAACTTAACTGACTCAATAACAATATTTTATATTTGTTTAAAGATATATTGAAGATGTCCACTGACTTGGTATATTTGTTTCCCTCCATTAGTATTCTGGGCAAAGATGAATACATATTTATGGTAAGTTAGTCCCAGAATTAATTCCTCTTATCATTGAAAATGGGAACTTTAAATAAAGCGTATGTAGGTATTTAGGTACAGTGAACTTGTGGTGAAAACTGGGAACATTGTGTAAAATGTGTGTGTGTTTTACTATGTTGGTATGAATACAGAGACATCTATTTTGAAACGAACGAAGTAACATCATTTCTCGTTTTTTTCATCATTTAGTTTTTCTTCCAAAATTTGGTCATTAGCCCAGTCAATGAACGCATTGAACTGGAACATGCTAGAGGAAAGCTGAATTTTTGCAGGTGGATAGTACTTCTTATGTGGAGTATTTTCCAAAAAAGTCCCCACCCCTCCCCCGCTTGCTTCCTCCCCTGTCCCCTCCCAAACTTTACAATTTTAGTGTTCTACAAAATCCATTATATCTCTTAAACTATTAAATGCATCTGAAAAAAAATTTCTCCGTTAAATTTCTTAGAAAGCTGTCTAAAAATAAGTTGTACATTTGTCTTTGTTATCTATTACGGTTTGGCAAATAATAATGACATTGTCGCAAAAATAATTTTTTTTTTCGTAAAATTTTGATTTAAAGGTGAATATTTTTTTTATCTGGGGGGACACGCAAAAATATTTCAAATAATTTATTTGCCAAATTTAATAAGCTTTAAAACGATGTATAATATTGCTTACCTTTATTCTTAATACTGGTCAAAATCCGATTCGATAGCAGGGCGGCACGGCGTGCTTGGAGGTCGGGCCTACCCCGCTGTGCTTGCAGATGACCGATTTGAGCTTAGGTAGGTATTTATAGTTTTAAATTGAAACACCGAGTACTTTTTAATTGATTCACGATATAAAAACGCTTTAACACTAAACTGTATAGTAATAGTAGTAATGGAGGCTTTCTTACCTTTCTTTAAAAAAACGTCTTCAAATAAAGGTGGATGCGAAGCTAGTTCAAACTCAAAGTAGGATTTGAGCTTTGCAGGACTGTCACATACGCATAATATTCTATTGAATATCTGATTAGGGTTGATTATAAATTCTTTGTTTCTAACTTTGTTAGATTTATTACTGGCTTGAGTATCAATCATATCCGATCTGTGTAGTTTTACTTCTGAAAAACTTTGCCCTGCCATTTTCTTCATAGCTTTGAACCCTACCTCATAAGCATCGTCATATGTTTTAGTTGAGTCTGATACTAATCTCGAAGAAATGCAAATTAATTCACCAGACTTTCGAGCAAAAGTATTGTGTGTCACCAGTATGAATTTTGTCTTGGTTATCCCGTAACTGGCTCTCCCTAAGCTGCTGGCTCCCTATGCTGCTCACTTTTCTTGTAACTTAAACCCAAGAAATTATGAAGAGCTTCACTGATTGAAAGGAATAATGGAGCTCCTAATATCCATTTACAGAGATTTCTTACAATCAAACTGATTGATCAGTTTCGTAAGATTTGTAAAATAAAATATTGTAAAATTAAAACTGAATAAACATATTTAAAAACAAAAAAAAACTGAGAAATCCCACACCCTTGCGTAAGTGCTCCTACTGTTTTTAATGACTTCATCAAGGATTGTTCATGTCAATCAATGCACGTATCAGTCCAAACTCCTGAGCAAAATATATTGTTAAGTAAAAACATATTGTAAGTTTTGCTGTCCGACTTGTGGCTTTGATTGTGTTTTAAGTGTCGGTGAAATGTTTAAGATTTATTGCAACTGATTCGTCTTCACAAGCTAATTCATGTGGCATCTTCTTGTTCACAATATTTCTTTTATTTCACGAGGAAAAAGTGTATCATGAGAGTCATTGCAAATTATTTTGACGATTGCAGCACCTGTAAGAACATAGGCTCTTACAACTCTTGCATAAGCGTGTCCTTTTATCATGTGTATCACTGTGGGACCTCCGTACACAGTTTTCCATAAATCTTCGAGCCCACTTTCTTCCGTGATCCAATACATTCCAAATATGATATTTACAAATGAAACTTCCTAGTCGTACAATATTTTTTTAAATTTAAGATGATCCACCAGCCCCCGCTACCATTTCAATAGGTTTGAGAAAAAGCGGTTGGTCGAAGTTACAATGTCGCACAATCGTTCATAAACCCGTTCCAGCTAACTTTTGAATGCACAATGCTAATTTTATGTCACTTAACCACAAATAATTGGTTGGAGATACAAAAGATAATGAATCGGCATGCTCTTTTCTGAAAGATATACATTCACTGACATCTTTGATTGTTACATCTTTCAAGCCGCTCTTTTTTCTCTTCGCGTAACAAGGTTGAAGGATATTTTCTTGATTAACGAATTTTCCATTTCGTCACTGAAGACGAAGTACATCTAGACTTGTAAAATTAGAGGCTGGATTGATGCACATTGCACTTTATTCTTCCCACGGCATGAAATGTGCTTAGGCCATCAAATGTTTTTATATTAACGTCGGCATTTTCGAACACAAATTGTGTGAATGTATCATCTTCGATTGCAGGAGGCCCAGCTCTTATTACAGATCTTTGGTATCTGTCACCTTCATGACACGACGAACAAATGCCCAATGACGACAACACTTCTATTAAATTCTTAGATCCGTACATTCTCTGTAGAAAACACAAACTTGTCTGAATTGATGACAAAAAACCTTGGCCTTGCAGATGCTATTATGGCGTGGTTAATTACTAAACGTCTTCTTGTAATATCAGGTCCATTATCATACAATCTCTTCTTGGTTACAGTTAACGTGAACAGATTCAGAGTTTCAGGAACTAAATCATCACCCCCACGACTGATTTCCGGAACATCAGGATAGCTTTCACAATCATGTGGCATTTTTTTAAATATCTTTTCTGATTATTTCTGCGGCAGCAAGTACAATTCTTAAACATTCCAGATTTGCATTCTTTTCTTTGTTTCTGTATTTTCTGTATTTGCATTATTTTCTTTGTTTCTGTATTTTCAGTCGCCTAGTATCTTATAACTTGAGTGAGACATGCACATGACAGTTTTTCTGCCAAAAATACACGTATACATAAAATCTTGAAAATAGTCAATTACTTGTTTTTTAGGAAATGTATATGAGTACGGAAGATTACTGCCACAAATGTCTTTTACTATTTTCCCTAAGTTCTTTAATATAAACTGACATTCGTCAGTATTTTCTAGAAAACTACAGAGTTTAAGAAAATTTTTAGCTGAATTATCATATTTAGGTGTTCCTATATACTGAGTTGGTTTACTTTTACAGAAATTCTTGTAGCAAATGCCATGATAGCGAGCTTCTGCTACGACCAAATCAAACACACCTAAAAGTTTAGATTTTATTTTTGCACCCCATTTGTCATCTATTATATTACAATGTTTCCCCTATTTCTGGTCTTAACACCAAATGTATTTGTTAACGATATTTATGAGATAGTTTAAGATCAAACGCTGTTTTTTATTATCACAAATAATAGTTCTCCGTGAAATTAAATGTATTTTCTAAATGCCTTAGGAATGGCTGAGGTGTACCTACTGGTCAATAGGCTACAATTAACATTTGTAAAAGCTTTAATACTGCTAGGCTTATTAAACATTTTTCTACAATCTACGTGCACAGTTGGTTACGCTACCTAAAGTGGTTAATTTAACATAATTATTATCTTTCAATACTAGCGTTAATTAGCATTTGTAACCCTTTCTTCACTTTAACAAAATTTCCTGGAAGGTATTTTTTTTACATAAAATACACAATAAGTTCTCTTCAGACATTTTCAGTGGTTTTTTTTATTTATTAATTGTTAATTAATTTTTTCTCAATATTTTAACCTGATGAAGGAAGGAAAACGCACAAAAAACTTGATACACGGCTTGGCGCAACCACGTCAAAATATAACCACAAAACCGACACACACCTTAACCTTAAGACATATCTTTTTTTTAACATATGAGATCAAACTGACCATATTTATTTTTTTTTCGTTTGTTTCAACTTGATAAAACAGTCAGTAGCGACGCGACAAGAACGACATGTCGCTTGGCCTCGCCACTCCGTGTTACGGCCAGCCCGCGCACGCCGTTGCGTTTGTCCACTATTTTTGATAAAAATAAAAGATGTAAGTAAACATTGTTATGCATGGTTCTAAAGCTTATTAAATTTGACAACTTATTTGTTGAAAGTATTTTTTCATATTTTCTCAGACAAAAAAAATATTCAACTTCAAAAAATAATTTTGCAAAAAAAAAAAATTTTTTAACAACAATCTCATTATTATTGGCCAAACTAATGCAGATATTAAAAAAAGTTTAATTATAAAATTTTTAGGCAATTATATAAGAAATTCAACAATGAAATTTTTTTTCTGATATATTTTTTAGTTTACGAGATATAATTGCTTTAGTAGAACCCCACATTTTAATGTTTGGGAGGGCACAGGGGAGGAAGCAAGCGGGGGAGGGGTGGGGACTTTTTTGGAAAATACTCCACATAAGATGTACTATCCACCTGCAAAAATTCAGCTCTCCCCTAGCATGTTCCAGTTAGGGCCTGTTTTTTGTCTAGATTGACTGGGCTACATGTTTCGATGGCTGATTCATTTGAACTTGAAAATTTCGAATCATAAACACTTCTATTTTTGAAGGCAGTCGAACTCACAATAGTCACCGCTTCTAAAAGCATCAATAGTTCTGGAAGCATTCTCTTCAAAATTTAAATAATAACAATAACCCATTGTTGCGCTTTGTGCATCCTAAAGTGATTTACCTATAACAAATTATAATACCTGCTGGTCTACCCTGCTAGACTGACGTCTGTCCTCAATATAATATGGAAGTTGTATCCAGTGGCGTAGCTAGCACGGATGGCACCCGGGGCGGATAACGTGGTGTCATACCCCCCTCCCCCCCCCCATTAAGGCGGTACACAACCCTAATAATTTTTGTTTGCTCAAAACTCACATTTTAATCATTCCCGGTGAATTCGTGACTAAAATAACTTTTTTATTCCAGTAGACCCCTGGGAATTTAAGTTCTTTATATTTAAAATTAATCAAAACAATACCTTACCATTAATATATTTTACGTACAACTATTTTCAAACTTTATAAGAAGTTTTTCAACTACAAAGTTAGCAGTGAGCACCAGATTTTATTTTTCTAAACGATGAATTAATAACTTCGGGTGGGATTCATAAAGAAACATCTTAAATATTTGTGACACGTTCTTCAGTATTAATTAAAATGAACGCGACGGAAAGGTCAAATCTCCAGGCCCGCTACGGCGAATTCGACCGTACGTTCGTCTAATACGCCGTGCTGCGGGCGTATATTTGTTTACACGCTTTCTTCCCTTACGTCGTTAAGATTCCCACATTATTTGTCTTCTTCTTCTTTTCTTTGATAGAGCAAATTCGACAGTAGGTCCGTCCAATACACGAGTCGCGAGTCGCAATTTGTGTACACGGCTCCTTTACTTACGTCATTAAGATTCTGAATATATTTTAGGGTATATTGTCGTCTCAGTTAACTTTGAGAAATTCAAAACGCAAATTTCGACTTCATAAAAAATAACATTTATTTATTGGAAAATGAAAAAATACATTAATACATAAACTGCACATCTCACTAGGGCATCCTGTATTGAGATCATTTCTAGCTAGTCAAATTTGTAAAACAAATTTCGAAATCCTCAAAATTAATAATTATTTATTCTTAATTATTTATTTATGTACACTCAACAATGAAATATAGAAAAAAACATTCAAATCATTGATCATTTTTGTCAGTCAGTTATCGATCGATTCTGCTTTATTTGTATTCGGGTTTTGCGTCTATGAGTTATCGTTTATTACAACAACAAAAAATAACTATCCTATCCACTTACTTTGTTTACTTGAAAGATGTCTTTCAACACTTTTAAAAATACTAACAGAATAACAACTTTTTCAACAACCAATAGGTAATATTTTCCTATACGAGTTCACGTCAATCACAATGTACGAAAGAAATGAGTGTGACGCAGTTGACAAAAGTCGAGGAATATTTCAGGGGAATCTCCAACCAAGAGCTAGGAACGAAAATAAAGCAACAGAATTTTTGCCGAATCCCTGACCGACCAAGCCTTAGAGCTACGGAAATATAAATAACAGACTGTGTTCATGTGTAAAATATTTTTGTGACAATATTCTACCTTCGTTATTCTATACGGTTGTATCTATCTATAATTATTCATCAAAATTAGTCAGTCACCTGTAAATTTTGTAATTGCTAACATACTCTATATTATTATTTCTGTACCATTTGCAACTTAAAAACTTTCTGTTTTCTTGTAATGCATTATTTTTACTTAAATTTTATCTTTATACCTACCATTCATATGATGTTTATTTCTTCAGATTCATATTTTTATTTAAAAACTGTATCTCTGTATTATATATACACTTATTAGGTAAAAGCCCATCAGGGGGTTGAAAATTAATAAATAAATATATAAAAAAGCAACACATAAGTGATTTTTTTAGTTCCCTGTATTTAAAAATAATTAGAGGTCATTTGTGCCTTGAACTAAAACATTTATTAATTGCGATTTGAATATTGTAATACTCACATGAATTAGCAATACAATAAAATAATAATTTTAGCTACCGATAAAATTCCTAAGTGCCTATGCATTTTGTTTACATTGATACCGAATCCATCATGAGAGAGAGCTTACTATGAGCTGAACATGAATCCATCATGAGAGAGAACTTACTATCAGTATTTTGTATCACTAGGCTTATCTTGCCAGGACTCCTGCCAGAGAGCAACTTGACGGAGGTAAATTTCTCTCACATGCCTCATTCAGACGTTTCAGTTATAATCATAGTCCATACTCTTAGGTTTTAGTTGATCAACTTTTATTGAACAATAAAAAATGGACAAGATTTCATTCATACGTATCTATTTAAATCAAACCGTTCTCAGATGGCGTCAATTGAAATTATTAGTGCATGCGTCTCTATAATTTCTGACATTTTGCAGAACGAACTTGAGAATATGTTGTTGAAAAGGCACAAAAAAACTTTTAGTTTGGTTAGAACAAGATTCTAAGAATCTAATACTATTTTGAGAGAGGAGGCATTAAAATATTGGAACATACTGAACAGTATCATCACTAGGGGGCGGAATCTGGAGGCAAAACGAAACTTCCAGAGCCGCTAATTATTAAAGGCAAAACAATCAAACTATTGTTATTTGACCTAGCTATAAAAGATCATTTGGTTTTGGCCAATTTCAGCATATCACTCGCCATACATTCCCAATGTTTTTGCCTCCGCCAGCCGCCTTCTAATTATTGCGCTTTGAATATTGATATTACTCCTGTGCAAGAGCAATTTACTTATTATTCAGCGTGAGTTAAGCCTGTTTCCGATTGTTTAAAATTTGAATAAGATGTGTTTTGAATTCATATATCATGGAAGAATAATATGTGAGTATATTTCAGTAATTTACAAAACCTTTTTATAGCTCTGCTGTATAGTAGGTAAATGTATTTTTTTTTCCTCGTCAATTATTTATCTATTTTTGTTTTTGGCAGAGACCCGTGGAATAAATCTGTCGATTTCAGAGTGTTGTGTAGTGACCCGGTGAATACAATATTAATTATCCCCCTTACTTATAAACGCGGTGTAAGTGTATATAATGCAATGTTTAAGATCGGTGCACTGATAAACCTGACTTATTACCCACGGCAGAGGCGGATTATCTGTTGAGAGCGCCTTAGGCAAGCACCTCATCGACGCCCCTCTAGCGGCCATATATCATAAATTTTAACTAGTACATAAAAATAATATACATATACAAAATAATTAATGCTGCACCACGCAATTTAACCCGGTGGCGTGGGAATTTTGGTATAAAATGTGTAAATCTGGGTCTCCAGCCATCTTTTTTTTTACATACCAATTTTCATCACAATCGGTTCAGTTTTTTTTGCACGAAGAAGTAACATATACACGCTTTATTTCTTTCAAGCGTAGATCTATCATAGATTTACGCTTAGCAGAGAACCTACCTAAGATCAGAATTTCCATTTAGAAGCATTCATGGGAGCCTCTTAACGGAGATCTCAACTTTTACAAACCAATCCAGATGTGTGGCTGCCAACAGGGCAAAAAACCGATCCTATGTTGTGGCTGATACCAAGGCCAGAAACCATTCCAATGTTGGGAATGCAACTATAAACAAAAGCCACCCCAACATTCAGGCTGTTTCCTCAACCGCCAAAAACCAACCCATTGTTGCTTATTTGCATATTTTTGACGTAAATCAATCCATTGTTGGGACTGCGCCAATAACCTCAAACCACCCCAACGTTCGGCCTCTAGTGAGGTGGCATGTACCAAAAAAATGTATATGTATCTAATATCTAAATGTATATAATAATAAAAAAAATTAATAAAATAAAAAAAACTTTTTACACAATTAATTTTATATTCATTTTTTTGTTTAACCCTTTGTAACCCGACGTGTGGTGTGACAGACACCTCGAGCTTTCGACAAGTCCAGTTACCTATGTTAGCGTAGTAGTATTACCCTGTACTTCTCTTTACCCCTCGAGTAGTTGCCCAACAGCGTTCGTGGAGAATGGCAGTGTCGGCGCGTGTGATTTCGGTAAGTTATGGCTGTTATAAAATCGCGAGTGGTCTGTCAGACCACACGTCGGTACTTAAGTAACTTTTTTTGGATATGACTTTTTCAGATTATATGGGTTTCCTCTTTTATTTTTATGTTACAATGAATTTATTCAGGCTCTTCGGGCATGAAACGGGCAACCTCAATTGAAAATGACAGTGTTCCTGTCACTAAAAAGAAATATGAAACACGGCCTCATTCCAAGGGAATTGCGCTCGTCGATAAAAAGAGTTCTTGGGCCAGATGCGCCGGAAAACGTAAGGGAAAAAAATGAAATGGAGAGTTACCAACCTAGAAAACTCTGTCATATCTGTCCCTCAAAACTAAAATGAACGATTGCTTACAAATGTGACACTTCCACGAAACATGTGTCTTCGATGCAGCGAGCCTGTATGCAAAAACTGTTTGTAATATTTGATAGTTCCTACAACTTGATGGCTTGTGGTTTTCCATAAAACTGCTGATTATTTATGTTTTCTTGATTTTCTTTGTTTACCAAGTTATTTAACTTTAAGAATAATTTTTTTTAAGAAAAAAAAACAATTAAATTAACACATGGTAAGATTAATGTAAAAGTCCATTTTTTATCCCAAAAAATCGACGTCTGCGATTTAAATCTTATTAATAAATGCGTAAATCTTTATATTTTATTTTACGTAAGCAATAAGAGATATATAAACAATATTTAGAAGTAATGTTTTTAGAAAAATACAAAAAATACATAATTTTTTTCATATTAAAACTATGGGGGTGGCAGACCTCACGTCGGTACTTATGTAACTAAAACGGCACCTCAGTACTTAAAGGTTAAAATCCTAAGTTATTTAAAATCCTTTTTAACCTCGCTTAACAACGCTGAACCGATGCGTAGGAATCTAATGTAAGGCAGTAAGATTTTATTTCTTGGTCACTGCAAAATGTAAGATAATTTCCAATGACATTGGTATTTTTCCAGAGTGTTTGATACTTTTAGTATCATGTGAACAAAAAATGACTTAGATGATTCAATGAGATCGAATATTATTATTCTCTACCCATAAGTATCAAATGCTTTAACACATGCTAGAAATTTATGTTTGAAAAGCCACAATAATACATACTCTCGAAATTATAAATTCCTATCCTATACATTTTATGACAAGGTTAGACAGGACAGACAGATTCGAAAATTATAGTATTAAATAAATGTATAAATTTTTATTCATAATAAAATAACACAAGTCTTTATGTCCATGTTTATTTACAGCGAGATGTTAACATAATAAATAACATTTACAAAAATAAATATTTAACATAAAATATAGATCGTTTATCACTACCATTTAATGGTTTCCCACACTTAACACTTTGTGTTGGTTACAAAAAATATAATTCAACTCTGACCGACGTATATGTATAATTATTACGTAACGTAACAAGATTATTATGAAAATAAATAGTTTCTTTCAACGGAATATAATAATATCACAATGGAAGACAGCTGAGCTGAGTTGAGGTTTACGTGATATACAATAGTTATACGTTAAACATAATATTATTTAGAATTCGTAGATTTGCAGTAAGTAAATTGATATTATTTTATCAAAACTATGTCACCGAGTCTCCATTCACTTGCATAGCTTATGTCCTTCATTCACTCACTTGCAACCGAATGTCTACAACTGGCATAGTTTGTATGAAACTATGGCAGAAAATTACTTGTTACTGGTAAAGCTTATACAAAAACTATGCCAAAAGTGTCTCTGGTATAGCGTGTGCAAAACTATGTCAGAAAGTAAATTGTCACTGACATAGCTTATACAAAACTACGACAGAAGATAGCTTTGCACTGGCATAGTTTGTACTATGACAGAAGATAGCTTTGCACTGGCAGCTTTTTAAAAACTATGACAGAAGATAGCTTTGCACTGGCAGCTTTTTCAAAACTATGACAGAAAATAGCTTTGCACTGGTATAGCTTGTACAAAACTATGACAGAAGATAGCTTTGCACTGGTATAGCTTGTACAAAACTATGACAGAAGATAGCCTTGCACTGACGTAGCTTTTAGAAAACTATGACAGAAGATAGCTTTGCACCGGCATAAACTATACAAAACTTTGCTGAGAAAACACAATCACAACTTGCATAAAAACAATATTTCATAGCGAGAGTTCTTTCCACGACTAGCATACTAGATGACACATCTACGAACTCTATATTATAACCACCATTGAATGTTTAAGCTATCGTTTCCTTTTCCAACTTCTTCTGAGCTTGAGCGTACATAATGGCCCGGTAAAGTTGGTAACACTGAGTGGTGGCCACAAAGACGTTGACGGCAAACAGGCTGTAGTTCTTGGGAATGATGACCAGGGAGTAGCGAGACCAGATGAGGCCTGTGGCTGCCAGGGAGGCCGACTGAGGCACTGACAGCTTCTCCACAGGACGCTGCAAGTCACCGATTCCTGCCGCTACTAGACCCTGGAGAAAAAAATACCATGTTATGTTAGAAACAGTGGATCTGTCAAAAGCTTGTTTTATAATATAGTAAAACATAATACAAATAGATATTTGAAAGTCACTCGGTTAAAACTATGAATAATCTTATATATATAAAAATCAATTGCTGTTCGTTTGTCTCGCTAAAACTCGAGAACGGCTGAACCGATTTAGCTGATTTTGGTTTTGAAATGATTGCCTTAGTCCAGGGAAGGTTTAAACGGTGAGAAAATATGGAAAAATTGCAAGGAAGATAGTAAAAATAACAATTTTTCCAATATTAGTTTAAAAACTGAATTTACCTGGGTTGAATGTATGGAATGAGTGAGTGGTGAGGGGGGAGGGGAACTCGGGTAGGGGGTTCGCGGGAGGGGGGGGAGGGGAACCAGGGAGGGAAATTTCGGAGGGGGGAGGGGAACTCGGGAGGGGGGTTCGTGGGACGGGGGAAGGAGAGGAGTGGAGTGATGAGAGGGAAGGAGGTGGAGGAGACGGAGTGGGAACGCGAGAGGGGAAGGGGACGCGAGAGAGGAAGGGGAGGCGGAAGGGGAACGGGACGAACGGGAAAGGACACGCAGGGAGAAACTTTTTTTTTTTAAATGGCATAGCAACGCATGCCGGATACCAGCTAGTAATTTCAATTTTTGTCCTGATTTTGTATTACTTGAGACCCTTCGGCCATAAACCAGTGAACATTGGATGTTATTTTGCATTGTTTAGACTGAACGTAATGAGAATGTTTTGCCAAATGAATGTAGCCAAAATGACTAAAAAACAACAACTTATTGTACATCAAATTTTATATTGTAGTCTTAAAACAGCTGCGGAGCTCTCGGCAACAACCAAAAATGTTCGAAAAACAAACTGAAAATTATACGTGTTTATAATAATATGATATAAATATGCAGAGTGTAAATTTTCCCAAGAAAATGTAATTTGTGTAACTTGTTTTGATTTCATTTTTAACAATACATATCTAGACTAACTACCGCAGAAAATAGCTAGCTCTTAAGGTGACGCACAGCCCGCTAACAATAACACTCCTTATGTAGATGGCGATAAGGTTTAAATTCCCATACCAGGAGTCTGTTTTGATTTATTCATGAAAAAAACATTGCCAAAAAGCATGTTTTATTTTATTTTGCGAAGCTCAGGCACAAATATTTAAATGCTAACTTTCATTTTCTAATGAAATATATTTTCCACATTATTCAATAAAACCATAACCGAAAAGAAGTTTGTAAGTATGAGAATTTTAACCAAAGCAGTTTTTATAGGCCAGATACTTTATTTTTTCTTGGTTTATAATAAATATAATTAGGAAGTTGAGTCCATTTTTTCCATCAATGTTCACATTCAAACTTAAATACTAGTATTTATTTTTATTTTTTTGAAGTTTGTTTTCATAATTAAATTAATTCTCAAAGTTTAAATTTTATTAAGCCCGCCAAAACGAGCGGTAAGAGGCGGGGTGTGTGTGATGTCATTTGGGCTCTGAAAAACACGTTGCTTGGGCATACGGAGATTGTTTTAATTCTTCAATAAGGAATTCCAGTAAAAAAAAATTATCAATGTTAACCGTCTATCAGAATTAATGGTATTTAAAAAAATATATATATATTGATCAAGATTTCATAGTTAAATTAATTTTTAAAGTTAATTTTTGTTTCTCCCGCCTAAACTTTTCCCAACACGGTATTGCCGATGATTGACAAGTAACAGTTGTTGTGAGGCATTCGATGGGCATTCCGAATCAGCTGTTCGAAGTTCGCCATTTTGTAATTCAGAATTGTGGAGGGTTAGCAAGTACCTAGCATTACGATTGTTTTTGTACAGTTTAAAGCTTCTGATATGATATGTAGTTTTTTACTTAGATTTAGTATTATATTAGTATTATAATTTTGTATTGATTTGTTGGTCACTTACTTAAACTAAAAAGACTCATAACAAGATAGCAAGCAAAACTGTTTGGCGTATACCTATCTCATCATAAACAAACCATCTCTCATGTAATAGAAAGAAATGCACTATAGACCCTCCAATGACCGTACAAACCGAAGTACAGATGACGTCAGAATACTTTGGAGCAATCATGAAGCGTTTATAGTTTAAATTTTTTTAATCATTTTTTAAGAACGTTTAATTAATTCTAAGAATAATAATATAGAAATATATTTAGAATCAATATTTTTTGATTTACATGAATATATTTTTTATGAGTCAAAATATTTTTCACTCAACTTCTTTATTCAATAAAATACTTGTTTACTTCAAAGGCAAATATGTGTTCTTCTCGCAGTATTTAATTAAAGCATCTAAAATACTTCTAAGCGGCTAATTTTCAAACCAAAATTAGATTTTGAATTAGTTAGTAGTGCATCACCAAAAAAACATTATTATTTACCTTTATGTATATCTTTTAAATCTTTGAATTTACCTTAATTATATCAATTCTAGATTTTATTTGTCATTTAAAAATCAAATGACATTTTAGAAGATTTACAAAAGTGCTCATATTATCTCAAATTCAGGTAAGTAATGGCTGGCTTCATTTTCCACAATGGCATTCAATTAAATGCTAAAATTTGTCATGTGATGATCTGCCATGTGACGGAAAATAAACAACTCTATTAATATCAATGAAAAACTTGGCATGAAACTAACTATGTGAATGAATGGTTTGTTGATAAAATATATTTTTTTTACAAGATTAAAAACCCAATGGACAAGAATGGAACATTCTCGATTCTTTAATTTGATCTCATGAAAAATGTGGGACAAGCAACGGACATCTGTTTTTCTCCCGCTTTAATCCGGGCCTTTTCTAGAATATTCCACAAATTCGTCCGGCCAGGTGGCTATATAATCCCCTGGTTGTGTACACAAGGTATTAAACATACTAATTTTGGTTGTCATTGCATGGGTGTGTGATATGAAATTGTATTCTTGCATTATGCGTAATCTTATTCAAGTTCAACAAACTTTCAATTTTGAAAATTGGAACTGATAGGTATAAATTTTTTTTTATATTAACTCCACACAGGAGGCCCTAGGGAAAATAATTTCCCTCAGGGCCTATGTCATCTGGGATGCTGTGTGGAGGGTCTTTTTGAGGAGAGGAAGGAATAAACATTGGTCTTTAGGGAGGAAACACGGATGCCGGCAAATCGTTCCATAGCCGAGCTGTTGAACTCAAGAACGAGTCGAAAAAACGACCCGTTCTCATGTGACAAATGTCAACCGTGTACATATGTTGGGCGCGCGTTTGGCGTGTCTCCCGACTATGCACCAGTGCTGAAGGGATCAATGACGCTAGTTCCTCAGAGCATCTTCCATTGAAATACCGGTAGAACATGGATAGCATTCCCAAATAAATCATATCAGAAAAGCAATAAAGTATGTAAATACTTTATATGAAATGTGTATTTCTTTTGTTTAAAATGTATGACAGATGCATACATGAATTAAAAGAGTGAAGATACATTACTAAGACAATGCGCATGGTTTCACTGGACTAGGTCTACTAGATGGATAAACTTTAACGGCCTGTTCATATAGCTATTTCATTAGTACACATATTCTTTGAATGGTTATCATTTTCATAGGCCGAAATCCATTTTCTTCGATTATTATGAATACAACGTATCCAGATAAGATAAATGTCGTAATTTTTCAAGTTTACTAACATTCAAAAAATTTCTCCTTTGAAAGGCAATGATCCTGAGGCAAACATTTTTTAAATAAATACTTTCCGCTTCACCAATCCTACAATTGTCATATCCCGTGTTTCTTCATCAGTCTGCGATAGTACATTACATAATAACACAGTACAGACAGATGAGCCCCTGTGAGATGAAATGAGGAAATCGTTGAGATAAAATGAGGAAAAATCAGACATCAATAATTTATGCAAAATGAAATAACAAAACCATTTAACATAACAGAATAAAAAGCATGCTAGAAAGCTGTAAAAATGAATACCAAATATAAATAAATGTATGCTTACCTTCAGAAACCAACAGAAATATGATACAAATGGGCACAAAATCTTTGGTTTAGCGTTACTAAATTTGCACGTGCAATACAAAAAGCACTACTTAAAGGCATACGACCGATAGCTCTGTCATAACTTCGATCTCTTTCTCATAAAAGACGCACGTAACAGAAAGAGAGGTTACAACTGAGCTCTCAGCGGCAGGTCCATATTCCAGAACTCCAATAACAAACGATATACAAACCCGCTACATAAAGATAATATTATTTACAAAAATAAATACAGGATTTAACAGTATTTAAAATAATAAACAAAGGGTGTAATGGATATTTTTTATATTCAAAACAAAAATATATTTTTCAATCACACGTCGCCACTGATCCCACTCCTCTACGTCGGGACGGGATCGTGTGATACACGCGCTGTTGCCGTGATGCTGGAGCGAGATGCAATGCTTATCAAGTGACCCGCTAGGCTGTAAATGCCTAACTACTCAGTTGCGGCGTGTGATGGAAAAATATTTTTAATGTAGTTGCTCAGGAATTGCCAGTTAAAATCCTTCGGTTATGTGCTGTTACACACTGTATAAGAGTAGGTACTAGATAAGCAATTTGTGCAAAATGATTATTAGTATGTAATATAATACCACAGGAAGACTTGTTAGGATAACAAACCTATAGTTTAGTTCAGAATCCAGATTAGAAAACATGTTTGGTAAATTAACTACAATAGCTTTAATTGAATAAGTACAGATAATAATAATATCAACTGTGATAAGGCACAAGGATAACCCACACTTTTTTTTGTTTATTATTTATTACATGCTTGCAGCAAAATTTACTCACTTGTACAAAAGTGTTTTAGTGCTATTCACATTCATTAAAAATGCAAGAGTTTATGAACTGAAGATCTTTCCAAGATGCATTTTAAAGTAAAGGCTCGATGACATTGAGCGAGTTTACAAACTACTAGCTGGGAAATTCACTATCTGTTGGTAAACTCGGTGCATAGTCGGGAGACACGCCAAACGCGCGCCCAACATATGTACACGGTTGACATTTGTCACATGAGAACGGGTCGTTTTTTCGACTCGTTCTTGAGTTCAACAGCTCGGCTATGGAACGATTTGCTGGCATCTGTGTTTCCTCCCTCCTACAACATGGGTCTCTTCAAGACCAATGTTCATTCCTTCCTCTCCTCTAAAAGACCCTCCACACAGCATCCCAGATGACAAAGGCCCTGAGGGAAATTATTTTCCTGAGGGCCTCCTGTGTGGAGTTGATGTAAAAAAAAAAAACTCACTCAGTTTAATTGTATTACTAGCTAACTAGCAGATTGTGGACAGTCTACGAAAAAAGAAGGCGGTCAACTTTGCTCGCTACTCGCTAGCGTTTGCTCAAGATGGTGGCCCACCAACAGCTGATTCCGTAACTGTCAGAATTAGTTCGCAAGGGAGTCGTTATTCTCACTACTGGCTAGCGTGTGGCGCTGGCTGCGCGCTTAAGTTTTCTACAAAATGTCGACAGAATTGGTTGGCGCGGGAGTTGTTATTTTAGCTGCTACTGAGCGAGTAGACAGTTTTGTGTGTCATCGTGACAATCTCACTCGCTGATTCACCGCTTTTAAACTTACAGGCTAGTAGCTTGTAAACTCGCTCAATGTAATCGAGGCTTAAAGCAAAAGCCAGATAGTTAAAAGCTACTAAAAACATACGGTTTTTGACTGTTAAAGGGAGTTAGCCATCTTTTGGGAGAAAAGGAATTCATCTGCTTCGTGTGCCTTTTGGCATGTGCCTTTGGATATGGACCTCAATTTTTTTCAGATTTGAAAGGGAATATTCCAGAAGGTTGGTGGTTTCTTTTGAAAAGTTATCCAATTGACCTTATCTACGCGACTGTCGCTCATCCCATAGAAAAGTATAAAAATATTTTGTTTCAAAAAATTCTATTTTTATCTCTGAATAATAAAAGTGATGGTGATTTTCTACGCCCCACGAAAACCGTATTTATTTTAGATCAATCTATCTACACAAGATGTCGCTAGTGTCTTTTTTCGACGGGACCGCTTGTTTCATCAATCGTCATTTGTTTTCGATCTCCTGTAAAATTTATTTTTTTGACTTACGACCCTTTTCAACGGGATGTGCGATATGTGATCCATCGGTGGCTATCCCCTTACGCGGATGTCACACATGTGATCCATGAAGCATCACAAAAACACATACATTGCGTCAAAACATGCCGCATGATGGGATAGATTGAAAAGGCCAGAATTGTTATGTGTTGTATTTTATCATTTACTTAATGTAAAAACTTGTAAAAAAAATTCAGATTATTCATTCCATTGCACTCTTTCCCAGCCAATATTGTGATAATACTACGATAATACATTTTGATAATGCTTCTAATAATATTACGTAATTAATCCTGTGATTATTACACATCCTGGTGAGTTTGTTTGCACATGGGAGACCACTACTAGATAAGGGGTTAGGAAGCTGAAGAGGGCTCGACTTCCTGATTTCATTTATGTACACAATTAGGTTCTCAGGAGGAAAATAATTGTCTAGAAGAGACCCATATTATAGAAGGAAAGAAACACAGGTCGGAAAATCGTTCCACAGCCGAGCTGTTGAATTGAAAAAGAAATGTAGAAACGACCCTTTCTTATGTGATAATGTCAATCGTGTACAAAATGTTAATCGAACAGTATTAATACGGTAACGTCTGCGTGGTTGAATTTCAGGACCCAGTTTCGAGTGCATGTTGACGCCACACCGTACTTTGCGTTGCGCCGCAAATAACATTTGTGTAAGTGGAATTTCAACCAAAGCTACCGTTGTAATTCGGTTTTGAATTCAAGATTCTGTTACAAGATGTCGCCACTTTCGTCAGCAGGTCAGACGGGAACGTGTCCCCGTAGGGACAAGTGCCACGAATTTGTTAAAAAGTAGCATCTCTCCGGATGTGGAAAGATTGACGGTAATACATAGTCAAGCGGCTATATATTACATATGACGTCATTGCCTCTCTCGGTTACTTTGTTCCGGTGACTCGATAATGTGGATCCGAGGAACAGGCTATTTTTGAAACCAGTTCCTATTGGATTTATAAAATGGTCAAACACAAAACACTAACTGGGCGAAGCCAAAGGTTTTTAACTGCTAGTTAGGATCAATGAAGCTAGTTCCTCAGAGCATCTTCCATTGAAATGCCGGTGGAACAAGGACTAGGACAAGGTCTAAAGACAGCAATCCATTTATTGAGATAGGAGAATCTATCAAATGGACCACAAATGAACAGATCATAAGGCAATATTGTAACTTTTTTTTAAATTAACTAATCTTCCCGTTACCAGAAGGGTAACAAAAACTTCGGACACTACTATCCTCCGTATATCAGCATAAATAATAGTGAATTTCTTGTATTGGTATTATCTGATATATTCCTACAAAATCTATAAACATAGCACTATAATGATAACATGCGTTGAATATCTCGGTGACCCCTCATAGCAACTTCCACAAGCTTTGTTTTGCATTTTAGAGTGTTGAAGGTTAAAGGATGAACTGTATTTAAAACATTACATTCAATGAACAAGATTAGGCTTTCCCTCACATAGGGCCACTGCGCAGAAAAGTAAAGTAAAAAGTAAAGTCCGCTAAAGTAACGTAACGGTTTACAGCACAGTCCATTGGGAGACATTTCTTTTAACGATTGTTCCAAAGCATATGAGTAATAATAAATAACCTATCAAAAACTATTACAATATCTTTATACATATATAAAAATCTCACGTCACGATGTTTGTTCGAGATAAAATCCGAAACTACTTAACCGATTTTGATGAAATTTGGCTTACTGTGTTTAATTTGGTCCAACTTAAAAGATATGATGGTTTTAATCTCGATTGTTGAACTCAATATTTATTATTGCGAATTAAATGTTTGTTTAGGACAATGCTTTGTAATTATTTGTAAGTTCCACGAGTTTCTAACAGATGACGGTGTGAGTTAATTTATCGACACAACACTTGGTTATCTTGGTTATCTAGGTTGGGTAACCATCCAGTAGATGGCGTTGTGTTTCGATTTCACGTCACAGCAACGCATGGCCGAGTCAGCAAGTATTTTATTTATTTTTTAAGTAAAAAGATATGCTGGAATAAAAATTAATTTAAACTGTTTGATATCACTGTCTTAAGTTTATTTTATCACTGCTGCTATGCGAATAAAATAATTAAATACCAAACACCGAAATAATGTATTTAAAATGCTGTATTAATTTGTTATTGTGGTGAGTTTGACACGGCATAAAAAAAGACAAAAGCTAATTCAACTTCAAATAGAATGGCCGAGAAAAACAAATAACTTTGCGAGACGAATAAAGTTCCACACCAAAATAATCTTGTTTCTAGATTAGACTTATTCAAATGAAAATACTTTGGCACAGAACACAATCCCTCCACTCAATAGCAATACCAAAATAAAAATAAAGAAAACAATATATTATTAAAACCGACTATTGAATGTTAAATTTTAATTTATAAAACAGACTTGGACTACCGCAAAATAAAGTCGGCGAATTCATACATTTTGCAAATGACGCAGGTACCATGCTTTTTAATGATTCCATGACAGTTGATTTCACAAAAGTTGGCCTCCTGGCAAATGTATGTGTGTGTAGGGAATATACGTTACACGTATATTGCCTTCATAAATCTTGAAAGTTCTTCCAAAAACACGAGTCTCGTAGTAAATCAGCAGAAGACCAAATACATGGCCGTAGGATGCACCCAACAAACCCCAACTCTCTCGTGTGTAAGCCAAAATTTTGAAACGGTACCAAGATTTACATACCGAGGTTCCCTGATAACAAACAACAATAATACCACGGAGGAGATCCAGAAGCTTAGGGACGCAAATCACTGTTATTTCCGCCTACGTTAGCAGATAAAATCCAGACTGCTGTCCAGAAACACCAAGATATTAGTGTACAAAACACTTATTAGACCAGTGCTCACGTACGCAGCTGAGACGTGGGTACTAACTAAGAGGAATGAGCGAGCACTGAACATTTTTGAAAGGAAAATTTTGAGGCGTATCTTCGGAGCGATTCTAGAAAATGGATTTTGGCACAGACGTAACAACAATGAGCTCTATATTCTGTTTAAGGAGCTAAACGTCGAAAATTTATAAAACTGGGAAGACTTCGGTGGCTGGGTCATGTGGAGATAATGACCGAGCATCAAGCACTAAAGTCCCTGCTGAAATCAAGTCCGATAGGGCGAATGAGCCTGGGAAGACCAAGATTAATATGGAGCGACCACATCCTCAAAGACATATCTACCTTGGAGCTTCTAAACTGGAGAGAGCTGGCACAAAACTAATATGAGTGGAGGAAGACTCTTGAGGAGGCCAAGATGCATCAAGGGTTGTAGAGTCAAGAGTGATGATGACATTATATGTACCCACTTACACAAAACATAACAAGTGTCGCCAAAAGGGTGTGCAGAAAGGATATATCAACGATAACAAAAGCACTAAACATGTTTTCATTTAAATGTACCAATGATAAAACTACTTGTCTGTATACTGTATATACCAGCGTATAAGTACAAAAAATCGACAACGTAAATAAATTAGTTTGATATCCAAACCAACCAATTAGGTATTTTTAAAGTCAATTTTAAATTTGAAGTTGGTAAATAACGCACAAAAAATTATAATTTTAATTTCAGTAGCCAATTGTCGGGTCACCCTATTTAATGAATATCGTGCATATATTTGGGAATTTTTAGATCTTTATCAGATACCAAATGATAACTTATCAAAAGTGCAGTTGATAGCAACACAATTTGGAGAATAAAAAATCATTTAAACGTAATTATGAATTTACTAAAAGCCAGGTTAAAAGTTAACTGACAAAGTTAAACTTTTTTAGGTGTGTTCGTATTTAAATTAGAAATTAATTCAACAGATATGTTAATTTCTTGAATAGCATTAGAATTTTTTTTACAGAATATTTATTTTTGTTTTATAGACCTCACTAGCTATTTATTATACCTGTTCTGAGGTATCCATATTATGTTATTTTTATATGAGGTGGTTTGAAATTTATTTCTGTTGACTTGATACAGTTTTTTAATTGTGCATAGATAATTATTTTTTTTCTTGTTATGGTTGCCAAAAATATTCTTTGCACTTTTCAGAACAAACCCTCATGACTATATTTTCCGATAAAATTAGGAAATAATAAAATTTAAGTAGGTACTGGTAAATAAAATTTTAATTTTCACCCAATCAAATATTGATAACGGATTGTTAGGAAAAGTTATTGATAGTTATTAGGAAAATTATCTTTGGTAAATTTAATCACAGTTATAAAAATAGGCTTTATTTTATTTCACAGCTTGAATTAAAGTTTTGACGTGGATGGGTTGAGTCACCATGCAAATAATTTTAAACTTTCTCTTTTTACTGTTGGAATTTGCGAAAATAAAATGGTCTCATGCAAAAACAACTGCAAGTAAATACATAATAATTTTGGTTAGTTACTCGCGTAGGAATGTTCACAATAAATGAATGATTAATAAAAATATAATGTTTTGGATTGTTAAACAGCGTACGATATAATAAAGCGTTTAAATACAAACACGTACCCATTTGAAAGCTGGCGCCCAGAAGAATATTGTTTTCGGACCTGGAAAACAACATAATAAGTATGCAAATAGAATATTCGCGCTGTTAAGGTGAAATTATGTAATATTTCATTCATCTATTTACCTGCAGGGTGTTCCCATAGGGGCCTCAATTTTTGGGGAACAAATTTATCGGCAACTTTAATCGTGGCTCTGTATATGGCTGCCATTTTTAAATAAATAACCAAACGTCGTCTCGGTGGCGGTCAAATTAATAAACAGACGGCAGATCTCACTTCCCCGCCAACAACTGGCAGCACGGCACACGACACGAAGAGCACGCTGAACATACTGCGAAATGTGAATATTTGAACCAATTATCTGTCAGAGTTCCGAGGTCATGGCGCCTTTTTGCTCTTTTCCTGCCACTGACAGTTCTCCAGAAGCAGGGTTGCTAATGCACATGTTCTAAAATACCCACAATATTTGTTAAAATTCCCTACAATTCCCAACAAATTCCTTTACCTCCAAAATGAAACAAATTTCTATTAAAATTATATTTTTTTAATTATCTAGTCATTTTCGGTTTTTATTTTTCATGCAAGCTTTAAAAACAGAAATTTGTTTGAACCTTTGCTGCTAAAGAAAATGAAATTACAGAATATTCTCAAAATAAATAATTATGATATTTTTTCAATTTTGTTTGTACGCGGTTGGATAACCGAGAAATGCCAAGAATGTGTGTGATTGATTTATTTATGCCCGGAATCCCCGCATTTTCCCCACATACAGGTTCTCCCCGCAAAATACCTAACTCTTGTAAAATTTTAGAAATTCCCCGCAGTTTAGGGAATTCTCCACGAGTTGGCAAACCCGTTTAGAGGTTACCAACCGCGAGATGTGTTTAAACGGGCGGCTACATGCACCTCAGCTCTTTTACAACATGAACCGAATTGTAGTAGTGATCGAGATGATAAATAAAATAAAAATAAATATTATTCTACTTTTCCAGGGGAAACGGCGTGATCAAATTAGTAAAAGAAGGTGGAGTTTACTTAAAGATTTTTCAAATGAATGATTGTAATACTCATTTTATTATTTTCCTAATCATATTATACAAGCATTTCCACAAATATAAAAGAATACATGCGTGAAATAAGACCTATTTTTTGAGAAATTGTATTCACTGCCTTATGAAAAAATACATTGTACAGATCTAAAATCAAGTACTGTCACCAAGGGCTGGTTAATTATTTCAAACTCGCTGTGAGATATCTCTCACACTCTCAGTACTCTCACAGCGAGTTACGTTTGTCAAGTTGCTTTATGGTAGGAAATCTGACAATAATATAGCCGAAATGATGATATCGTTTCCATGTGCAAAATTTTGAGCGTATTTTTGGAGAACAAAATAAAATAAGAAATCTGTTTTGTAAAATTCACAATCGACACGTATTAAGGCGCTGTATCCTCGCTCGGAAAGAAGGAGATGGAGAGATATGTAATTGCGCATGTCGGAGAGAGCGTGCTAATATTTAAAACGATAAAATTGAAACGAAAATTGTGAAAATGCATAATTAAACGCGACTCGTTCAATAAAACACGACTCACGACTCTAGAATAGAGCAAAAATCTCGTGGGTGTTGTCTAAAACAACATTCAAAGAAACACAAAATTTTTTCATAAATAAAACTTGTTAAATAATAGAGACAGACGTGAAAATAAAAATTTTCGGAGCATACTTTGCGATTTTTTTCTATCGAGGGAATTTCATATTATTTGCGTTTCGGCGTGGGGAATGTATAGGTATTATCTTAAAAAATAACATATATTTTTTTAAGAGCTTAAAAACTTCAAATGTTTAAGGGAGATTAGAGATATATAAGAAATCGATAGAAATTCGGGCAGCGGCGGTTTAAATGAAAAAATAAAAGTAGATGCCGATTGCTGACTTTTCCGCGAAATATAGTAGGATAATAGGAATAGGCAGGTGTTCTTTGGTGTTTAGTAATTCACTGTTCATTGTTCGCAGTAGTAAGCCATATATTATTTACTATGTTCATTACTATTTCGCCCTTGGGGTTATTTTTCACAAAAACGGCGCTGAACAAATTATCCAATTTTTATATAAAAATTGGATAATTTGTATTAATTTAATTAAATAAAAGCATATATTACATATTATTCTTGATAAAAAGAAGACGTATTCCAATAAAAACAGAAAACGTGTTCTGATGAAAATGTTTGTTGTGATAAAGGTCACATTCGTTCGCCTCGCCTTGTAATCCGATTCCCCCGTCACCGCGCTGCTAGTGTGTGCAGTGCCCACGTGTTTCGGTACGAATACTAGTGCGAAACTGAATTTGTGGAATGTGCTGTTCGTCTCTGTGACAATACAACTTATTTTTTTAAATATTTCCATCCAACATGGGACACTCGTTTCTTTTTAATAATCACATGTGAACATTTTAATATCATTGTGTATTTCCGGAAATGGCAAAAACTGTCACACAACCACCAAATATGGAAAACATCGGCAAGTTTCGTAAGGTGAGCATATGAAAAGTTTTGACAACCACGTGTATACTTTTTTTTTGTTTTTATTAATGTAATTATCAAACAATGTTACGCTTTTCAAGATCAGGGTGAAAGTAGCCTGTCATTATTTGTTTATTTCACTTTTTGAAATTTGATTAATCCGATTGTTTTTAATTCAAAATGAAACTTTTTTTTGACAGTCTTTTCTTTTGGAGTGCTGGCAAAATGAATACGCGGAGCACTTTCTACAAACTTTAAGGGAAAAAGAAGCCAAACGACCCGTCTCCACTTTGTCATCCCCTCAGGTGAGCTTGTTTATCCTGCACATTTTTTTTATAACTCTATCTTTGTTGTAAAACTTCGCAGCAAAGGAATATGACACCATGTGATGTAATTCTAGAAATTGTTGTGAAAAAGTTATTTAAAAATTGACTGCGTATTTGTAAGTATACAAAGACACTAAGCACGTTTTTCCAAGAAATGTGACTCATTGACTTTGCGAGAGTGAATAACAAATTTTGTGAATAATAATTTTGGTAATTATTAAATTACACTTTGTTTCTTACGAAACAAGGTAAACTTTCAAAATCACTGTACAAGCAATACAAAAATAATAAATTTGCATTTTGGGAGGCGGGTATGGGTACCGCCGCCCCGGGGACCATTTGAGGAGGTCTTTTGACCTCTCCAGATAGAACCCCTCGACCCATCGCCTCGCATGTTGAAGGCATGGATTCATACGTCCATCACTCCTGGACACACTGACCCCCGGATTCCTACCCACCCCTCATACTTATTTCCTTCCCAGTCATTTTCCTTCACACTTCCCAGAACTTCCCCCAAGATGACGTAGGCCCCGAGGGAAGTTATTTTTCTAAGGGCCTCTTGTGTGGAATGTAAAAACAAACTACTTTGCTTCGCTCAGAAGGCTGAACTGAACTGCACTGCACCTATCTATTATGTTATGTTTCTTTTACATATTTTTTTAGAAAAAAACCTTTTGATTTATGTTAATTACTGTAAAAGACAACTTTTTCATTTAGGGCGATGGAAAATACAGCATTTAAAATTTCAACTAAGTACGTGAAATTAAAATTTGTTTTCGTCGTATGCGGTCGCGGCCATCTGTGGCCTTCCTTTTAAATTTTAACCTGTGGATAGCCAGATCAGAAAATTTTAAGCATACACGAGTGCTGGACGAAAATACGCCAAGTTTTGCTCTTAAATTGGTCTAAAGAACTACGATTTTTATTTTTTTCAATAGCTTTCTGTTTACCAGATAACATATCTGATTATAAAAAAGTATTCTATTGTTGAAAGAATTTTTAAAATCGGTTTAGTGGTTTAGAAGTGAAAGCATAACAAACAAACATATTCACTTTCGCATTTATAATATTAGTACAGATATCTAGTCTTAACATTTATTATTAAAATATTTCAATAATAAACTGTGAAAAGGACTTTGAGTAATGTTGATTACCCCAACTTGACAGCACGCAACAACAAGGTACCATCAAACATCTTGACAGGATTGACTGAACTTAAAACACAAAAACATTGCGCTTAGCTGCACATAGTCAATAAATAAAACAAATATCTTTTTCTGTAGATATTACAATTTTATTTTCCTCAATGTTTTGTTTTGCTCGTTAGTTTACATTCCCTCCGTTAGATGGCATTGCTGAAAAGCGTTGACTCTTCAGATTTCAAATATATTGAATGCGGAATGAATGGAATTCAAACATTTATCTGCAACATCATCATAAATTAAATTTTAAAATGAAGTCAGGTATGTCTCATACGTCTGGCAATGTTACATTGTCGTTAAAACAAGCTTACGGGTCCGAGTGATTAACTGCCAATAAAAATGTATGATTCATAGATAACCCAAGTTCTTCAATTTCTATTGGTATGTGAGGATTCATTTGAAATTCTGAAATTTTCTGTCTTTTTCATTTTCATGCAGAACGTGTGAGAAGGAGGATAATTATGGAAGAATTTAGCGTGATAAATATTCTTTATTGATGACTCACAACTGGGGCCGACTCTACCTTCTTTTTTTAAAATTAATAATAAAATGTTGGATTTGTTTTCAGGTGAAATACCGTGGTTTCCTGATATTGAACATGCGTCGTGTGACGTCCCGCCTGGCCTTGGGAGGACGCGTATTGCACGCCGGTGTTCGCCTTCTGGACATTTTTATGGATGGCTTTGTAGTGTCTGAAGATAGACTGCTTCATGTGGCTCTCATTTGTCTTCTAATTGCCAGTAAGTATTCATTAATTAACGGAAGCAATCTTCCAAACAGGCCCAGATAAGGTACGGGGGCTCCATCGAAGCCAGAGTTAAGTTAGCCTCTCAGAAACTGGGCGTACTGTACAGGGCCCACAGATACTTTAATAATACACAACTGCTAACCCTGTATAAGTTGGCAGTCACCTCTGATCTGAAGCCCCAAAATACCTGAAAAAACCCTTGACTCTGCAGAAACGGGTGGTCCGTTGATAGACTCCCCTGTCTTAACAAATGGATTGCAATCTTCAGAGCACAGGCTTTGGGTGGGAATGCTTTCCTTGTTCTACCGGTATTTCAATGGAAGACATTCTGAGGAACTAGCGTCATCGATCCCCTCGGCACCGGTGCATAATCGGGAAACATGCCCAACATTTGTATTGACATTTGTCACGTGAGTTCAACAACTCACAACAGTGGAGTGTTTATGTAAAAAATAAATCTTGTACAATGGTCGGCAAACTTATTATATACAATTAGTTAATTTTACTGTGAACTGTCCACAAGAAACAATTTGCAATGAAATAATTCATCGAGGAACGCCAAATACATACACACTATTTAAAATGTCTTGACAGTAAAGAAATGTCGAATTCCCAACGACTATCCATAGATAAGGTTGGGCAGTAAAGGTGTACCAAAGTAACCGCTGGCAGAACATCCTGAAGAGCTGAGAATAGCTTCTCTATCTTTTGTGAGATCGAGATAGATCTCAGGCGAGATTTCCTGTCAGATTTGTGTGATTTTCTAAGGCTGTTATTTGCTTTTTCTATGGGCCGATGTCAGAATTTCAGCTGTGAGCTGTCACATATTTTAAAATGAACTACCTCTTCTGTCTATATTATAATCTTTTTATTCTACTTTATTTTTCTCATTTTCATTCTTAATATGTTATTTTATTTTCTCTTTTGTTTTGCTTATATTTTGTAACTCTTTTCTTTTAATTATTTTACGTTGAACTATTTTTGTAAACATTATCTCTTTATATATTTGTTCTTAGTGTTTCTTAGAAACTAGATGATAAATTTTTTATTGTTTTTCAGTTTCACTTATCAATAATATGAAGGTTTTTTCCATTTTGTCATTTACTTTTCCCATCTTATCTCCTTTTATCTTCATCGTTTCTCACCCCACACAGCCTCTCAAGGAATGAAAAGATTTACCTAAAGTTATCTGTTTTTATGATTAGTGAAATTTTTTTTTTTATCTTCAGTTAAATGGCTATATGAAATATTATAAAAAAAAATATAAATAAATTTTTTTATTTTTACATTGGCTCCATACAGAATTTTTTTTTCAACGGTATATATGAATGTGAATGAAGCAAGGAGTGTGTGCCAAGATAGAGTTGTTTGACAGTCTGACCTCTGCCTACTCTCTAGTTTGTTATCTAGCATTTTATCTCTTACGTATTCTTTTCCCCCCAAGTTCAAAATTATTATTTCTCTTGTAAATTAATAACTTACCTACTTTCAGCCAAGTTCGAGGTGAAGGGTATGAAGGTGCCGCGCTTCTCAGAGTTCTGCGAGGAGGCGGACACCAAGGAGCTGTCGCACTCGGAGCTGTGGTCGCTGGAGTGGAACGTGCTGCAGCACATGCGCTGGGACCTGTGCACCCCCACGGCGGCCACCTTCGTGGAGTTCTACCGCCCCGTGGCAGTCTGCCGGCAGGACTATGAAGACTGGAAACTCAAGATCAGCCAGGGGGTCATCACCTACGACAGGTTCAAGAAGAACGTCAACACCTCCATCAAAGACTTTTTGAACCTTACCTTATCAGGTACATATAGATTTTAACTTCTGCTTTTTTAATATTTCTGCATTACTTTTTCATCACCTTTTAAATACAATACTCTCTCGGTAATCTGCCGTTCGATTATCCCATTTCTATTATAAACTGTCTGTTGGGGACTTAATGAGAGAGTACTGTATTTTTAAAGTATTTACCCATTTGTAATTTCTTACCTAATAATGAGGATGGGCGTACGCTGAGACATCGGTCGCGCAGCATGTTCAGCGCAAGATAGTTTTGGTTTTTGTGTTGTATGGAAGTGTATGGAGCGACATACGCTGAGACGTGCATGTTTCTCATACATTCCGCAACTGCGCTGAACATGCTGCGCGACCGATGTCTCAGCGTACGCCCATCCTGACAATCTTTTCAAAAAGGTCCAGAAGTAAACAAAGAACCCCCTTGAGGAGTTTTCATGTAATAAGTTTGCTGTCTTCGGTCCCTTAAAGACTGAATTTGAAAAATTAACCAATTAAGAAATTTTTCTTTCCTGTCTGTTGGAAAACCTTGAGAGTTTCACTTTACCTAATAATACAATATTTGAATAAATTTGTAATTGTCTATTTGTTGTTCAGATATGAGGTTCACTAGGTACCCCCCTTCCCTGGTGGCGGCGGCGTGTGTGCAGGCCATGAGGATCCACTTCGGGCTGGTCCCATGGCCGCCCCTGCTCTACAAGATCACCTCCCACCCGCTGGAGTCTGTTAACCCTAAAGCCGTTTTACTATACAAGTAAGTCTTATTAAAAATATATTTATTTAGCCAATGTTTTTTTAAATGTGGTGAAATTTTTCAAAACAATTTCAGTTCTTTCTGGAACGGATGATCGATTTCACTGGCCTGGTAAAACATTCAGATTAAAACATTGCTTGAAATGACATTATCCATTTTTGGTAATCGGATCTGAATGGCCTGGCACATCTCAATCTTCCTCTTCCCATCCCCTACTCCCTTCAGCCTCACAACATAACCCCAAATGGGGATGCCACAGACCCACTGGCTCGGGGTAATTTAGACTCTTGTGTGGTAAAACACTGCTTTAGGTTTGTAATCGCAAATAAATAATGTGTTTTGTAGACACAATATACGGAATAGTAATATGGAATTGGGCAGGATCTGACTCAACCAAACATTGCTCTCTGAGATGATAAATCCTTTGTCTTGGTCAGTCTTTCGGTCCTGAGGGACACCTCCAGCGATTATCACTGCACAAGCACTTATGAAAGCAAGAGAATTCCTGCACAAGTTTCCTGGTCGATATAATTAAAAACTAATGGAGCAAGGTCACACCACAGCAATTAACAATAGACTTCATTAACAATTGATGTTGAATGCACCGAGAGGTCACTGTGGACCATTGCACAGCACATAACAGACAGTAGACTGACAAATTATTATTGTCATTTTTCACTAGTATATGTCCGGGTATTGTCACCAGCTCGGGAAGGTTTATGTGGGTAGATAGAATAGGTAGGAGTGTAAAGGTACCTAAATATATAAGGAAATGTATATTTGCGTCAACAAGGTCTCTTCTGAAGTTATTACGATACATTCAATAAGTGAAAATGTAAGAGGCATATTGTATTATGCGAACACTTGCAAATGCATTGTGTATTTATTAACAGTAAATTAATAACCTTCTCGTTTACATAACATGTTATACAAAAACAGTTAGTTACACAGAAGCAGGAAAATGGACAATAGAATAAATTTGTCCGTATGTGGAAAGGAAATAGTAGAATATAGTCTCACATTTATAGGACCGTCATTCAGATTACATATAAACTAAAGATAAATTAACCCTCAAGCCTTGGGCATTCTAAAAGGTCAGAAAATTTCCACTTTACAATAAAATCCAAATGGAATATTTCTGAATTTATCTGAAAACTAAGAGCCGCCTTTGAAAGATGATGAAATACGCTTTCAAATTTTATTATTAAAAATAAACTTATAATTTTTGAAATATAATTTTTTTTATGCAAATGAAATTAAAAAAAAATGGTTCCTCCTATGTTTTTTGTAACTAAAATTACTGATGAAATACACACTTATTTTATTAGACAAATGTTTTATGAATGTAATCATCACCTCACTTTTTTGTCATTCTGTAAAAAAAATTATTTAAAAAAATTCGTAAAGTTTCAAAAATTTATCTCAAATTGTGGTCGGAAATTTTGATTTCATAGAGGTGCATATTTTAATTTTTCTGTGGTTAACTTCTAGATTTGAACCATGAAGCGTGGTGTTTTCTCTTTCTACACCATTTGGATCATATTTCTCACCATGACAATTAGGCAGATACAACGATTTACATGAGACCTACGTGAGTTGTTCCCAAAAACGAACAAATTAGCCTATAATATATAATTCATGATGCCGTTTTGCCGTAGATGAATCTATTGATTTCTACAAAGTGGCGGAAGTATTATTTTATCCATAATTTGAAGTTATCTATTTATGTACATCTCAATCAGATTACTCATTTCTGAGATTGTGAATTATGTATTTAAATAAATGAATTTTGATCATTTCAAATGATTACATAAGTGTAAATTTGTGCACTCTGGCGTAATAATCTATGTGTTTTTTTTTAAAATTAAATTATTATAAGCTTTGTGTTACAATGAAAAGCCATGTGTGTTCTGATTGTTGAAATATGTTTTTTCTAGATGCTGTGTATGTGTAGATAAATATGTAGATTAATGTGTTTCATTCTTGACAAAATTTATAATATATATTTACATTGTATAAAGATACTTATTTACAGTGTATCTCTTTTATACAAGTGCAGGTTTTACTGTGTTTCAATTTTATCATTAAAACTAATGTAACTCTCCAAGTAAACATCACATTGTTTCTCTGCACGGGTTAGTTAGGGAACACATTGGCTATATTCACACACCTTTGTCCTGGCCCAACTACTCCTTGCATCATTCAATTTCCAACATACTCTTCTGTTATTTCTCTTGACTCTAGATATTTCCTGACTTGTTTGTTTATGTTTGTTTGTCAAGTTATGTTTGGTGACTTATCTAGGACGCCAGGGTTCATGGGGTGAGGTTGGATGGTGGATATCTTCGTGGCGGATGTGTCTGTCCGCTGGCTGCGTGGCAGGTCGGATTTGGAGAGGCTGGATGAGGGAGACCCTTTGACATGAGTGTTGAAGAAACCCATGTTGTAGAAGCGAGGAAACACATAGGCCGGCAAATCGTTCTGCAGTCGAGCTGTTTAACTCAAAAACGAGTCGTAAAAACGACTCATGCCCTCATGTGACAAATACCAACTTTGTAAAAATGTTGAGCGTGTGTTTGGCATGTCTCCTGACTGTTCACCGGTGCTGAAGGAATCAATGACGCTAGCTCCCTGGAGCATCTTCCAAAGAAATCCTTGCCTGTGCTCTAAAGATTGCAATCTGTATTTTTAAGATTGGAAAATCTATCAAGCAGACTGCCTGTTTCTGCATAGAGGTTTTTTCAGGTATTTTGGGGCTCCAGATCAGACCTGCCAAATTCAACCGTGGAGCACACTTGTGTGTTGTGTACTAATAAAGTATCTGCGGGCCCTGTTTCTTTGATAAGTTATTTTTTAAAGAATTAATGATTTTTTATCTCTTTTCCCAGGATGATGATGGTCAACAACAATAGAATCAACAGCGGCAGAAAGCGTAGATACTCAACCAGCGAGGATGACCAGGGATACTGCACAGCCAAGAGTTCTCCGGAAAGCAAGAGACCATGCACCGGCTCCGAGAGCTAGTTGCCACGGTATCTCTTCCTTAGTAAATGTGATAATAATAATAATTTGCAATATAGTGACAAATGCTATATTTCTAACGTCCTATCCAATATTTACTCTGGAAGCTAGCATTTATTTAGCCTCTAATATTAGACGGCTCGCAGAAAAGATAATACCTACATATTATATCTTTTATCTAATTAATCACTTTTGTGAATGTATTACCAAAAAGAAAGTTTGAAATAGACATTTTAATCAAGTTAAAGACAGTGAAAAAACCCTCTTAAGATGAAGCTATACATGAAATCCTATTTAGCTACTATTTAGATTAATCGTTACGATGAATCGGTTTACATTATGAACATCAAAAAATATGCTAGGGATAAATTGAAGCTTTTACTAGCTTTTCTACGTATTGGAATTACAATAAAATTATTAATTACATAACAAAAAATATAAGCGTAAACCACTTAAAAAAAATTGTTTTTTCATGACAACCGCTAGATTGCCGATCGTGCGCCGGCGCAGGCCAAAATAATCACTAAAAAATAATTTTGTTATGCGATTTTAACCCTTATGTATAAAGAAAACGTATGAAGAAGAAGGTCAGAATCGCTTGGGGCATTCTTGTTCATAAGGTATAAGATACCGTGAACACCTAGCGCAGCGATATATTTTCTTTGGAATTGTTTATGACACGGGCCTAGAATTTTTTCCCGCCTCTCGGCTGTCAGTTGGCGTCTGTCAAGTCTCGCACCGCGGTCGATGAAATGATTCATCGAATGAAAATTCATCGAATAAACGCAAGTAATGTTGTTTTTATGCACAGTTTAGTATTCAAGGAATGTGTTTCAGTAAATATTACATAAGTTAGCATAAAATTAACCTGCAAAATATTACGTAAAAGTCAAAACATCGCGAAATTTTCTCGTTTGTTCCCGTGGCATTTGACGAGTTAACTATGAAGTAATATAAGAAACAATTTAAAAAATACCCCTTTATGGCTAAGACTATTTTTGAAGTTTTGTATGTTCTAACTTTTTTCATTTCTATAAAATTACCCAAAAAATAAATAAAAACCACTTTTTTGCTTACTTGCCTCGTGCAAATAAGACGCTCGATTTTAAATTTTGAAGGCATGAGAATCGAAATATTTCTAGCGTTCGTATTCCTCTTCGAGAGTTTCACTGTATTGAATTAACATCACATTTACAATATCACCAAATAAACATAACATGGATGATGTTTTTAAGATTACATTCGCATTTTAAAATCATTGATGAAAAAGATAATACTAATAAATCTAAACGAAAACAGAACAAGACACACAGAAAAATAAAAAGGTAACGGGACACAACTGGGTCTCGAACCTAGACAGGACCTCTCGTCTTACCAGGACACAGCCAGAACCAACTTGACTATCGGAACCTGTATTTTTTTTTGTAATTTTTGTCAATCTCATATTTCAAATTCAGAATTAACAATTTTTTCCTCAACTTTTTCTTAACATTTTTCCAACATTTCGTCAGCCATTTTTAAATGATTACAAATTTCTTTTTAATGAACTTATTTGTAACCTACTTAGTGTTTATTTTTATCTTTTTCATATTTCTTTATATTTATTAGTCTTCTTCAATGATCGGTTGCGTTGATGGGTATGACCTTCAAAAGCTGTTAAAAAGTTATTTCATTAAAACTTGAGTATTTTAAAATCCTTAATAATGCAATACCAACACAACTAGAACTGTGTAGATATTATATTTTAAATTATAAATAATTACTTTGCTTACAAAATTTATCTTAAAAATTGAATTTTAGGAATTTTTAAAAACATTAAAAATTTTTTTTATTAAAAATCAAAATTACATATTTTGATTGGCTTTGCATTCACACGGTGAAAATTTCAGCTTCTGATAACCATCTCATCGAAAGTTGGCTTTTATCATGGCATAAAACTCAATGGAATTAATCTCAATATATTTACATAGGTTTTTGTATCAAAAATTTCCTCCATTGTTGTAATATGATAAATGTTATTCCTAGCTTAAAATAAGAGCATAGAATCATGTGATATAATATGTGGGTATTGAATTTCTCTTTAATATTAGATGTTAACCAAAAACCTACTGCCTTCCTTATATTGTGTGATAAAAATGCAATAAGCATTCAACATGTTATTATTTTTTTTAATGCATTTAACGTCAAGTGAATTGCATAATTCTTACGCTTATCATGATTGTTTATCTAAGTTTATCTATTATACATGATGTATTATTACTTTTATATTAATTACCTGCTATTTATGGGTAAATATTGTCACCGAGCATCTATGAGCATAATGCTCATAAATATGGTGTAAATATACAATATCTTAAATCTACAATGTATTCTAATGGTCCGCTTTTGAGCGAACTGCGTTGTATGGTGTTAGTTGGTATTTAATTTTGTTTCCGTCGTTGAGTAACCATGAGTTAAATGCTCATAAATATAATGTGGTGTAAATTATTATTTTATTCAATTTGTAATAATAAAAAACCCCTTTGTTGCTAACCACATTGTATGATGTTGGCTGGTATTTAAATGTGGATATCAAGCATCTGTAAGCAAATTGCTCACGAATATAAAGCATATGTGAGCAAATTGCTTACGAAAATAAATCATCTTTGAGCGAATTGCGCACAATTATAAAGCATCTGTGAGCAAATTGCTCATGAATATAAAGTTTCTGTGAGCAAAATGCTCATGAATATATTTTGGTGTAAATTCTAATTAACCTTTTTGCTGCTAACCACATCATGCATGATGTGCAAGCAAATCTCTTCTCATCCCCTTTTCTATAAACATCAGGAAACAGTTAAAAGTTTTTAATTTTGTAAATTTGTTATATTTTGCTAAATACAGTGTTATTGATATTAATGATGCCTTAAAAATTATTCTGTATGAGTTTTTATTTTGTATGGAAAGTTATTTAATGTTTTGGTACTTATTAGTTTAATGTCCGTCAAGCCTGGATATTATATTCACAGTTATAATTTCAAACCATAGTTATTATTGACTTGAAACAGCGTGAGAAGGGTGACAGCAGTTGTCAGTGTATGTGGTTGACGTGAAACTATTAAGAACCAATTCTTTTTATCATTAGTTTACAAATACCGTGCAATGATTTCTACAATATTAATAATAACCATTATTGATTTACGTAAAATGTCTATCCACATTATTTACGTATGTGCAATCTTTGAAACTTTTTAATAACCTCTTCTTCTAGAACTTTCTGGCATCTAGTTTTAAATATAGGCCTTCCTGGGTCAGCCTACCACATCTGTGCAAGACCTCTCGTCCTCTTTCCTGACCTAGGATGATTTTAAGGTTCCAATTCGTCCACAGAAGCGCAAGTATCTGATTCTCAAGTTATGTATTTACGTAGCAAAAAACTTCAACTTCCAATGGTCAATGCCATAACCTCGTTCACAACTAAACAGTTGTCGTTTTTATATCCCGTCATTCTTTGTTGATTGTTCCTAGCATTGATCTAAAGCAGTGGTCACCAACCTTTTTATCGTCGTGAACCGGTCAACAATTGATAATTTTACCACGGCCCGCTGAAGGGGGAACGGGGGGGGGGGAATAAATTCACTAATACAATCAAATGCATGTTAGTATGTCAGGTATTCTCAATAAAACGATTCCACTTGCATTTGGGCAAGCAGAATATAAGAGCAGTGACACATGTCATTGCGTCTCACTCGAGCTCTTTACGTTATATATGCGAGTGCGCAAGATGGAAGCCCAGTCGTGTTTTTTACTTCGAAGGCGTGAAGTGGTTCTCAACTGAATAATTATTAAAAATTTTTTGGGCGTGTTCCATTTTTTTTACGTAATTTTTTAGTTTTTTAAGCAGGGCCTTGGGCGGTTTGGTACTATTTGATCCACTTGGGGACCACTGATCTAAAAAACACGTATTGTTACAAAACGTTTAAAGTCTTGATGACGCAAGTGGCGACGACCTCGTCCGGCTGGTCTTTGGAGTTTAACGTCGCTGGCGAGTTTACAAATTGTCTGCAACGTGTGCCTGTGAACGAACCTCTGCGCAGATGCATAGCTGTGGTCACTATGATACTTTAATTGTTGAGTATCGGATACTTGCGAAACCTTGTGGACCAAGCGCTTTAGACTTGCTCCTTATGCAATCGGTCGTCATTCTATCTTGCAGGGAGATAAGTAGCACGGCTCTTCGTGTGGTGGCCATATTCTTCACAACATTTTTGGTTAGAGTCCATGTTTGTTAAACACATTCATCCGGATGTGTTAATAACTAGATATTAATTTAGCATCAATTAGATACGTTAATTATTTCAATTCTAACGTGTTCTTATTCTAAGTGTATGTTGTTTTGCTCAAGCCAATTTATTCCTTAAAGTATGTATGTATTAATCACTCCTTCATTTAAACATAAATGAATCACATTTTCATTAAATTCTTTGGAAACTTGCTTAGTTAATTTTATTTATTAAGTTGTCTGAACAGAACAATGTTGATTGTGATCTCTATAAATATGTACATAATATTTAGTTGTATTATGAATTAAGTTATCGATTTAAGTTATATTTTAAGTTAAGTTTTGTTTAATTAAAAACAAGTATGTTTCAAATTTGTAAATTTATTTGGTACCTAAATACATTGTTATATGTGCTCAATTTAACTAGATAATTTTCTAAATTCATAAACTATGCATTTTTGGACTTTGTAATCATCTAATGTATTAATTTCAATTGTCCGTGCGTCCCTGTGAAGTCTGGCTCTATGAACTCAAATTTGCTTTGAATTTAAGTGTCATTTTCAAAATTGACTCAACTGATTTGCGAATAATTCAGATAAACAGTAAATTAACCTGTAACACAATATTTTAACAGAAAATTATTTTATCTTTAAAAAAAAAAAAAATTGGTATTATAATATCCCGTGATTTTTCACGGGTCGTTAGCAATAACATATATCAATAGCCACTGAACAGTTATTAAAATCTCTAGAAGTGTGATTTATACTGATTAGAAAGAAAACTGATGTCATCAAAATATACAATTTCTCATCAACTCTTAGGCCCCAGAAAGGCCACAATAAAATTAATTACTTGTTCAAGAAAGAATTTCTGACACAAAAACGAAGCACGGCTTTTTTAAACTGCTTGTTACATCTGTTTTAATTAGTTTATTCAGAAACCATTCATACATATAATAATACATTGCATCATATTACCAATATTTTTTCTGACAACCTTTTTGTATTGTTAAAATTTAATTATTTTTGACAGTTGAATTACAGACAAAATTTTGTTCCTTTGACATCTGAAAATTGAGGCTTAAATGTTGAAATAGAAGTTCATAGTGTGTGTGTAATAATACAATACAAAATATGACACATCTGAAATGTGTGATTGTTTACACATATTTGTGTGTAATTATCTCAGTATATGTGCATTATCATATTATCACAATTGTGACTTATTATTGAAAGCACTTGTATTCAAATTAATGATTTTTAATTGATTTTCTACACAATGGAATGTATGGTCAGCTGAGAGAATATTATAATAAAATAAAATACTTTTTTGTTTAAAACCACGAGATTTATTAATTTTTGAACCAGGTTCAAAAATTAATAAATCTCGTGGTTTTAAACAAAAAAGTATTTTATTTTATTAAATATGTCAAACCACAAAGTGATTGCTTTCTACAATAATAAGAATATTATAATATAAAATAAGTAATTTTCTGTTCTGCGAACTGTTTCTGAGATTCTGGAAGATTATTTAAATTTATCTAAGCAGCTTTCACAATCGATGTGATCAACACACATTGTGATGAGATAGATTGCGTTGAAAAGGCTGGCTTGTAAAAATTTTTCATCTTCAGAAGGGTGATTTTGTATCTTCTATATTATCTTTTTGACAATTAAGATAAAAAGGCAAAATCTGTCGGATATCAGAAGGTATTGTCGTGCATTATCAGCTGCCAAATGTCTGTGACTTTCTATGGCTTTCAGTGGCTTGTCTATGCCTGTCATATGTTGAATCGATTGATTACCTACTTAAAAACATTGAATTACTATTTATTAGTCATTTACTACTTACATATAAGCCTAATAGGCGTTCATAGATATACATTTGTCATATTATTTTGTTGTTTGTACGCAATGACATTTGATTTGCAAATATTCCCGTGACCGACATCTCTTAACGAGGATTATGCGGCAAACACGCCATCGTCTCTGGCATTAGGGAAACTACTTTAAGAGTTGATGTGTTCACACAAGTGCAGATTTAGCTCGTCAGCGCGATATGAAGTACCGCATTTAAGAAAACTGTTGAAATGTGCCGTAAACGACCAATTTAATACGCGTTACGCTGTCGGGAAGATACAAAATCACCCTTTAGGAGCCTTATTTGCAGTAATTTTGAAATCTAACCCTTATTAGCCAATAAAAAATTATCATTTGCAATATGGAAAAATCGAATAAAAGTAATTTCTTAGTCATAATTTAGCAAGGTTTTTTACTAGTCTTTTTTTATTGATAGTAATGTAACTTGTGGATCGTTCTTTCTTTTAGATGTTAAACAATGCAAATCCTGTTGTGATGAGAAGTAGTTGATACGGGTTTAAAACTAAAACCATTATCATTCATACGCTTATATGTAATATTGTAACCACAAGTTAACTGCTGTGACTAGTTAAGTTTCTGTAACTTTTTATTATTATTGTTTATAATCCTTAGTTAAATTGAATATTTTGTGTTATAAAAATGTTATGTTCTTGCAATTAACATGCAAATTAACATTTAACCATTCCTCTAAAATCAATTCTTAATTTTTTTTTTTCATTTCCCATTTCTTTTGTAATATAATATTGTATTATATAGCTTATACAATTCCATCCGATGGATATTTATTTATTAGTTTTCTTCATTAAGTTTTTAATTGTAACACTTATTTGTTGTGAATTAATTTTATGATGATATTTTTATTTGAATCAATTTTACAATCAATTTATTTGTGTATTATTTTTTTTAAATTTAAAAGTAGCGTTTTTTTTAGTGAAATTATGTAACGAAATTATTGACTAAATCGGTTGAATATTTGTTGTAAAAGAAAAGTAAAGTAAAGTAAGAAAAAAAGACTAAAAAAATAAATTTTTGGATGCAATATTAGAAGGAAACTTACAAACATTGTTAAAAATGATATATTATTGAAATTTGTTTTGATAAACATCATTGTCCTTAGCTTTAATACTAGCAATGATTTAATGATATTAGAAGATTAAAGCTTACATAAATCGGCTGAACCATTAAATATTGCAATTTCATTAATTTCGGCAGAAACAAGTTATCCGATTTCTAAAGTTCTTTATTATCCCAGAAAGATTAGCATTTACGGACATATTATCTAATTGACATTACGAGGTGCATATTTAATATTGGGAAGATATTTTATGTATCAGTGCAGGAAAAGATTTTATTTAGGAATCTACATCCAACACAAGAACCAAATATTTTTTCAGCAGTCAAGGTAGAATAATTTGTAAATGTATAAAAAACTACTTCCAAAAAATTGTATGTAAAACGGTGTTGTAATTTTAAACAGTCGAAATGTTTATATTTTATTCTTTAAATTAAAATTTCAGTAACGTTACTCAAAGAAAAACATGTACGTGAACGTTGAATATATTTGATAGAAATATTGCATTACATGTTATTACGACTGCATCGCGCGGTTTGTATTTCTTTTGATAATGTCAAATGGAAAATGGTTGTGAAAGTGGATATTGTAAATGTAACTGTGTACAATGTTTTGTATCAATCTTTGAGAATTGTAAATGTAGTTTGTTATTGAAGGTATTCTTAGAACATTGAACAATTGTTTGGCTAACGGTTGGTGCTATGAATGAAAGACTGGTTTTGTATTTCTGAAGAGATTTTGTACAAAGTATAGTCTGTTTCCTGATTGAAGCAATCAAGTTAATTGGATAGATTTTTCACTGTCTGTGTGGCCAGCCAACGAATAAACAAATACATGCCCCCATAAAAGTTGTAATAAAAAGGTAACACTTAGATTTGTAATTCATCCTATTACAATGATATTGAGTTTTAGATTTTGATGTATTTTGTACAAATGTATTTCTGGAAGTGATTTGCAGCGATTTCATTTGATTTGTTGTGCATTGGTGACTTGTGGCAATAGTAGTACCGGTTTTGGACTTTTGCTATCATCAAATGGCATTACAAGTTGATAGATATCGTCCCATAGCTTACAACACCGTCGAAAATTGGCGGTTTTCACATTTTAATGCCTTTAGATGGAGCTGCTCATTGCGCGTCTAACCATTGGTCACATGATATAGATTTCAGTCGATCAGAAGCTGTAATTCGAAAATCAGTGACAGCGCGCAAGTCGGTTGGCCTCTCAACACCGCACAGCTTTTTTCGTCTCCTGTAAAGTTGGTAAAAATGACTTATGCGGTGTTGTTAGCTAAGGGACGATATGTATGCCCAATACAGTAGTCAAAATCGCTGCCTTTCAACTCGAAACTCAGGGGCATAATACCGTAAGATTATTGACATTAAAACAAAATACTTATACAACCTAAGATAGAAGAAAGAGTCATTATAGATAGAAGTTTTAAATTGGCAAATCGGATCATCAAGAGTCTACAAGAAAAAACTTAAAATAATAGAAGTCCACACACCATTATCGAAGTATATTCTCCTAAATTTTCAGATCAATGTTCACTCTAGGCGTAATCCATCTCAATTATTCGTTTCAATCGATTGTGCCACTGTTTTCAGGTATTTCCTACGTTATCAATAGATTCGCTATGACAATATCCTAAGATCAGAATGATGTTTATCTGTTTTTCATTATGATTCAAACCAGTTACCGCAAAAAGAAGAGAACTTTGTTACTATTATTAGTATTGGATTAATGTATCAATATGTTTTTAGTGCCTACGCTAGGACTTGTTTAAAACTGTTTTGTTATTTTTCCGGTGTTGCTCTAATTGCCAAAAATATATACTTGTTCAGAGCTATTTCATAGGTAGTTTATATGCGGAAGTGTTCAGTTGGAGAGAAGGTAGTTGATGAAGTGAAGATTTTAATAATATTGTTAACATTATTTGTTGAATTCAATAGTTAAATGCCTGGATGGTGATATTTTGTTAACAAATACTTATGTAGGAACTATTTATAATTTGATTTTAAATACTAGCAACTAAATGAAAATTGCCAGTTTTAAAAATCAAATTACAAGTAGTTCCTACACTTATTTACAGGTACCTATTTTACTTATTAATAATGCTTTCAGAAATGTTTTTCACCATCCTAAACTTATGTAATTTTTTAAGAAATGCGATTGAATATCTTATGCATCATAAAAAAATAGTTAATGCTTAATGCAAACATCTGTTTTCCATGTCCTTTACAGTATACAAACAATATTATGTGTAATAAATAAATAATACAAAATGTGAAAGTATAAAATGGTTATCAAGAAATGATGTAATAAATTATTTTCAATAAACTTTTGTTTATCAATTTTTTTCTGTCAAATGCAAATTTTTAAACCTTATGTTATATTTTAATTTCTAAATATTTCTACCAATTAATAGTGACCAGCGAACATAAGCTGCATGTTTGTCTAAAGCAGCAAAAACTCTTGGACGGTGAGCTATGTCATCGTGAAGTTTGCACAGATTTTCTGTCTAGAATTTATAGATTAATGTAAGTATTTTTAGCTTACTTCTGTTGTATCGCTCCAACTGTGGTGCAAGGTGATGGGTTGAGAGAGTCCTGCTGGAGAGGTTGGATGATATCCCTCAACAGGTCTCTCAATCTGGCCAGCCACGTAGTAAGTGGGCAGACGCATCCGCCGCCAAGCCCTGGACAAACCTCGCCCTATGAACCCGGGAACCCCTGCTAAGTCACCAACTTAGCAAACCACTCGGGGTGACCTATGGCAGTTGGTTGATTGGTTATCAAATTAATTGTATATCCAATTGGTGATCTGATAAATGGTTCACGGAGTTGCTCCGCACCACAAATTCATATAATACAATAATTCAAACGGTGACCGGACAACTCAGAATGAAACCAATTCAGAACGACCTCAGAAGTCATGAGTGATAAAAAAAAATACACAAAAAATGGTTTTATAGGTTACTTTAGGCTAGTGTTATGGGCTATTTTAAAATTATTTTTTTCAGTGCTTTTATGAGTAATTTTTTATAAGAAAAACTCTCTTTTTATAACTTTTGAAGTTTATTCCCATCAACGTAATATATCATTGAAGAAGAAGATAACACTTATAATCTAAATGAAAATATGAATGAGAACAAGACACAGAAAAATAGAAAAAGACAATGGTGGCAACTGGGACACGAACCCAGACCTCTCGTCTAACCGGGACGTGCGCGTTATTCAATTTCGCTATTGCCACCTTCTGTCCCAGTTGCGGCCATTGTCTTTTTCTATTTTTCTGTGTCTTGTCTAACCGGGACGTGCGCGTTATTCAATTTCACTATTGCCACCTTCTGTCCCAGTTGCGGCCATTGTCTTTTTCTATTTTTCTGTGTCTTGTTCTCTTTCATATTTTCATTTAGATTATAAGTGTTATCTTCTTCTTCAACTTTTATGAGTTTTCAAAGAGGTGTTGAGTTGATTTTATTCTCAATTGGCATGGAACCAATTCAAACGAGCGATAAAATAGATATTTATCTACCTATAATATAGCATTTGAATAGAAAATTATTTTAGTATTCTTTCAAAATTGGAATTAATTAATTTTTCACTAGCGCAGAGTTGAAAACATAAGCTACTCAATGAAAATGTATAGAGATTGTGTTTAGTATGCCCGAGTTTTAAGCAAATTTTTTGATAGTATTGTACTTGATTTTAATTTTCTTCCCATTACTTGTTTGTCTTGTTTTTTACACTCACTTTCCCCCGATTCCATCAAACAGAATTGTCATAAATTATTTAATTTTTTATAATAATTATTTTTTCTTCATTATAAGCACCCGCTAAACTGCCAAAGCAGTTTGTTAGCAGTTCAATTTCACAAACATTATCTGGATGACTATACATTTTCGATTGTTGTAAATGGAAGTGGCGCCATCTGTTATTTTCGAAAAGCACCATTGAAGTTCCAAACAGCATCCCTGATGAGAAAATGTCAAAAAGAAAATGAAAAATAAACTAAGAATTTCTCAGTTTAGAAAACTTAACTACAATTACCAACCCATTTTCCGAGCAATTTATTCCCGATTTCCGATTTTCCCAAAATAAATTTTTGAAATGTTTAAAACTTAAAACAATCCAAACATCGTAAAACAACATTAGAAAGATAAAAACTTTTATAAACATTTCCTGACTCATTTTCTAACCAATTTTCCTTGCAAAAAATTCCAATTTTTCCAATTTTCCCGAAAGCATTTTTTTCAGAATCAAAAAAAATTAGATAATTAGAAAATAGAAATTCCCAAACTTCACATGATATCAAAACAATGATTGTCTTTAAAAAATTCCCCGACCTATTTTTCACAGAAGAAATTTTTTCAGAACTCTTCAGAACATATTTTCAAAACTCTTTAGAACATATTTTCGGAACTCTTCAGAACATATTTTCAGAACTCTTCAGAACATATCTTTTCAGAACGTTCTTTTTGAACGCTTTCTACCGGGCTTTCATGGCCTATTGTAGGTTTTACACCATCTCTTGTTTCAGCCCGATTCCCGTATAGAGACCAAAGACAATTTTTTCGCTTTACGCGATCGCTATGTTCATCTCTATTTACATATCAACGATTTCAGTTGGCATCACAGCAAACAACAAGGTTCATGTACTCGTATTGTTTGCAGTGATGCCAATTGAAATCGTAGATTGAAAATAGAGATGAAAATAGCGATCGCGTAAAGCGAAAAAAATTGTCTTTGGTCTCTATACGGGGATCGGGCTGTAAAAAGAGATAAGTACCCTTTACACACAGAGTTCGGAGCGGGACGTGCCCCGCGCCACTTCAGGCCGCCGCGCAGAAAAGTCTCACAGTGAACTGCGCTGTAAACCGTTATATTATTTTCGGTCTTTACTTTTCTGCGCGGCGGCCTGAAGTGGCGCGGGGCACGTCCCGCTCCGAACTCTGTGTAAAGGGTACTATTGTCTAAAACCTATAAAGTCTTTATGAATGTTGTGTGGAGCAGCATTTGATGTAAGGAAAGAACCTGAGTTTTCGTATTATAGGAGGGAGAAATACAGAGGTTGGCAAATCATTCCACAGCCGAGCTGTTGAATACAAGAACGAGTCGTAGAGGCCACCCGTTCTCATAGTAGGTGTTATGAATTATGACAAATGTTGGGCGCGCGTTTGATGTGCTTCCCCGCTGTGCGCCGTTTCCTCGGAGCGTCTTCCAATGAAATACCGGTAGAAAAAGGACAACTTTCCCACCTAACTTCTGTGCCCCAAATATTGCAATACATCATTACTATCTCCGTGGTCAAGGGGCAAGGCTTTCGACTAAAGATCGGTAGGTCATGGTCTCAAATCCCGGCGTGCACAGATAAATTTTATTTGATTGATTCGGGTTTTCACTATTCTAAAATTTTAAATAATTTAAGATATATTTGCGGCACGTTCCAGAGTGGAAGTTACTCTCAATATCACCTTTGTGTAAGACCACGATTCAGAATTGAAACGTTGATTTAACCGTGTCTGGTGACTAGATCTGAATAGCCAGTTCTCCAATTCTCCACCTTACTCTTTTCCATCTCCTTCCCCTCCCACTTACCTTCAACCTCACAACTTACCCCAATTGAGCATGCCATAGTCTCACTGGCTCCAGACGGGAGCAGTTCGGATTCTTGTGAGCAAATTAATAATTAAAGAAATAAAACTATGAACAGCAAATTAATAATTAAATTGTGAACAAATTAATTAATAAATTAATTAAATATTTATTCAAATGTACGAGTGCAGTTCACACACGGTAGAAGCGAAACTTTACCAAAACAATCTCAAGCCTTTAAAAGGGAGGTCATAATCAAACCAGCCAATGAGTGCAGACCTAGCCACTAGCGTAATTTCCGTTTTATATCTCAACCAATAGGAGCCTTTAAAAGTGACATCATAATCAAATCGGCCAATGAGCGCAGTGTGATGCTTCGCAGGTGCTAATGCGTAATTTCCGTTTCATCCAAATTCCGAATCACTAACGCCGCTAAAGAAGTTTCACTTCAAAAACTACCATGATTATAAGCGGAAGATGTTGCTTGTGCAATTATGAAGAGCTTAAATAAGATAGGAATTGAATCCACGGCGCCGACGTCATCATTTTTAGCATTAGGTATCAATAATTTGTGAAAATACTCCACGAAGATCCCCGACTTGTGCACCAAACCTTATAATTGGAAAATTTAAAATGCTCCGAGAAATTCCCAGAGGTAGAAAGCTGAGAAACTTTGTGATATTCGAGAAGTCGATAGAGCACTAGAGGGAATCAATATTCATATCTGAGAGATAATATTACATTTTAATTGTAACGATATGCCTGTGTTAGTCTATGCGGATACGTTATCTTAATACATAATTGAGGAAGTTAGGAATCTAGGTTAAACTAACTATTATTTTGCTGTAAAATTAAATCGGTAGAGTGGAGCGGAATTGATGAGATTTACCCAAGTTTGGTGCTGAGGCTCTTTATTCAACATATCAATATCTGGAGATCTATTAATTGTTCATCATTAATTATTATATTTATTAATAAACGTTTATTAATTAATTATTAAATATTTATTAATAAACGTGCCGAAAAATTTGTTTTTGAATAAATCTATATATATAGAAATGAAAATATGTTTGCAATGCGTTGCTAAACCATTCATCCGATGGCGATAAAACTTGGGGATTTGATGTGTGCCTGCCAGCGACGGTTTTTATATATGTACTGGTGAGTTCTGGCATTACGAAATTTGTATAAAAAAATTTCAATAGGTGGCACGCGAGCTGTTTGAAAACTGAATGTACCGGGAATGAATGTATGGAATGCGGGAGGGGGAGGGGAATTCAAGAGGGGGAGGGGAACTCGAAAGGGGGAATCGCAGGAGGGGGGAAGGGAACTTGGGAGGGGGGAGGGGAACTCGGGAGGGGGGTTCGTGAGACGGGGGAAGAGGGCGAGGGGAGTGGGAGAGGGAAGGCGGGGAAGGCGGAGTAGGAACACGAGAGGCGAAGGGGACGTGAGAGAGGAAGGAGAGGCGGAAGGAAAAAGGAACGAATGGGAAAGGACACGCAGAAACAATTTATTTGTTAAGTGGCATAGCAACGCATGCCGGGAACAATATTGTTATTGATAAAAAATAATAATTTACTTACTGGTAAGACACGACCTTACGCGACGCACGGCAGCCAATACTAAAACTACGAAATCGAAGACAAAAACAATTGCCTTGTTTTTGGCTTTCCACTTTTGAGATTTCTACCACGCGTCTAAATTTTCTATATATTATATTATAACGTCATTGGTCTCTTAATTTCCACTTCCAAGATGCCATTTAATTAATTAATTCATTCAAGAAAACAAAATAGTAATTCAAATAGATGTATTTAAACACAGTACCTATCTCCACATATCAATAAACTAAAGTGACTGAAATAATATTATGGTGATGGCTATGGTGTTAAGCGGCTCTTTTCACTGTGCAATAAATAATTAATATGTATGTCAGCCCATCAGGTAGGAGCAGTTAGCTTAATAGCTATCATTGGGATTACAATTATTGTGAAGCTAATGCAGATTTATTCATGCATTGATCTGTTAATCCACTCATTACGGTCTGTAGTTTCATCATCGCATCGAATCATTAAGAGGAATATAAACGCTAGAAATATTTCGATTCTTATGCAAATAAATTTAAAATCGCGCTTCTTATTTTCGCGAGGTGAGGAGGCGAAAAAGCGGTATTTATTTATTTTGTGCATAATTTTATAAGAATGAAAAAGTTAGAACATACAATACCTCAAAAATAATCTTAGCCATAAGGGGTATTTTTAAAAATTTACTTCATAGTTAAGTCATGCAAAAACATTTTTTTAGTGGTTTGCCCTTATATTTTTTGTTATGTAAATAATAATTTTATCGTAAATCCAATACATAGAAAAGCTAGTAAAAGCTTCAATTTATCCGTAGCATGTTTTTTGATGTTCATAATGTAAACCGATTCGTCGTAAAGATGAATCTAAATAGGGTTTCACGTATAGCTTCATCTAAGAGGAACGACTGCGCGATCTTTTTTATACACAACTTAAGTTTTGATTTGAGGCCAAAATACTTAATCAAACTGAATAATCATTTTTTTAAAATCGAAAGTTTTTTTTTTACGTTGGCTCCACACGGGAGGCTCTGAGGAAAATAATTAGCTTCAGGGCCTATGTCATCTTTGGGGATGCTGTGTGGAGGGTCTTTTTAGGAAAGGAAGGAGAGGAAGTTCTGGGAACGAAAAGGATATGAGGAGTGGGTAGGAATCTGGGGGTTAATGTGACAAGGAATGACGGACATATAAATCCATCCCTCCTACTGCGGTGCAAGGCGATGTTCCGAGAGAGCACAGCTGGAAAAGTCAAAGGACTCCCTTAACAATTTTCTCCTGATCTGGCCAAAACCCAGACAAACCTCACCCCATGCCTGCTAAGTCACCAAAATAGCGAATCACTTCAAGTGTTATTTATGGCAGAGGTTATCCAATAAATGGGTCCCGGGGCGGCGGTTCCCATACCCGCCTCCCAAATTGAAAACATAATTCAGTTATTTGCAATTTTTTTTACTTAAAAGTATTTTATTGTACTCGTCGTTTTTAAAATTGGATTGTAATCTCCCTAGTTCAATAAAGCGCAGAGACATTCAATTCTTCGAATTCAATTTATCTTTAATTGAATATAGACTGCTATTTTAATAGGCTATTTATCTAAGGCTGGCGACTGCAATCTCCTCGCTGCATCTGAAATGCAATTTATTGTCTGCAGATGCATCCTGTCCCCGGAGAGAGCCTGAACCAGTGGGAGAGAGAAGGGGATTGGGTGGCTATCTCTGAATGTAATCTGCTGCGATTGACGCCTTTGTTACTCCTATATCGATTGGCAGTGTCAATACCTGTTGTGGGTGGTAATTGAGCCCCTGGTATTGATTTAACAGCTTTGTGGTAGGACCAGGGCCGAATTTAAGCGCATGCCACAAAGACTGCAGCCTCTGGACTGGACTCAGACTGGACTCAAAACACAAAGGGGCCCGCACTGCAAACTGTTTAAAGTTATGTTCTGAAGATATTATTATAAGTGGCTCTTTCAATAGTTTAAGCGCAATATAATTAACCATTACACTTAGCTATTTTCAAGAAGTTATATGTACAGACCGTGTGGAGAAAATGCATAGCTATTTAAAAAAATAATGAAATTAAAAAAAAATTAAAAAGAGAGACTAACATTCTCGTGTCACAAATAACCTGACAATATTTGAAAATGTCCTAATGCCACCATTATAAGCGGATAATGTTGTTTGTGTCATGATGGGGTCTTGGCCAGCTGAGGAATTGAACACACGATGCCTGGGTGGGACCTAAACGCGATGCCACTCAGTCACTGATCGGTCGTTATAAGTGTATTTCATGGTTAATGAACTGTTTAAAAAGATTTTACAAAGACAAAGTAGTCAGTTGTTCTGATAAATTGGTTTGAATTGGTAAAAAAGTTTGGAGTAAACGGATCGCTTGGAAACAAATCTAACGATGGGTGGTTTCAAAAAATTTGAAAAATTCATAAAATTTTTGAAGTTAACTTTCAAAAAGTTAATTTTCACGTTCTATGAAAGTTCTATTAAAGTTCTGTGATTATTTCAGTTTTATGAAGGAAGTGGCCTGTAATTATAAAATAACAGAACTCGAATAGAACTTACACAGAACGTGAAAATTGAATTTAAAAAATGATGAATTGTTAAATTGCGCATACATTTTTTTAAACAACCTGTCCCGTGATAAAAAGAAAAGATTTCAATTTTTTAAATTATTATTATTTTTGAATTACCCCCCAGAAGGGCCCGCGCAACAGATTTAGCCTCGGGGCTACAGATCCTAAATACGGCCCTGGGCGACCGTGAACGGTAGGCACACAGAGCTAATTATGGGCGCTAGACACTAGACTACACAACAACTGCTGGAACTTCATTAGTGTATGTTGCTATTAAAAAATAATCTAATTATATAATACAGGTACCTTACGTTCCTTCGTTCGTCTATTACAGTGCATAGAGGCGTTGATTTTCCCTACCTTTCTATGTATACGGTGTGGAAAAATGCGGACACTTGGGCCAGCAAAAGAAAGCGGGTAGATCCAGACGTACAACATACGTACGTGTGTTCATTCTGGAAAAGCTAGGCATCCACAATAGGCAACTACATGCATGCAACGTATTTTAAAATACTTTGGACATGTTGCTCGCCAAACTGAAGACTCCAACTTGGAAAGACTGGTCACTGACAAAATGGAAGGCAAAAGAAGCAGAGAAGGCCACCAATGCGCTGGAGTGACCAAGTATCACTCGCGGCCGATACGTCAGTGTCCCCATTCATTGACAAAAACAAAGATGAAACAAAAAAGACCACTGATCTTCTGAAACCTGAATTTTTAGGTTTTCAGTGATCCCTTTTCTCTTCCTATCAATCAAGGGATAATTTCAATTTCTCAAATCCAAAAGTAATAAAGAGAATTAAGTCCCTGGCCGTAAACAAGGACCACGCACTGACTGCTTTATGGCATCCCTTGCTTAAACCAATGAAATAGTTCAGGGGTGGCGAATCTATGACATGGTGAAGTTCGAATTTTTAATAATACTTGTATCATTTTTAGAATATATATGTAAATGGGTACTTATTAAAACTTTTAATATTGACGTGTTTTTTTCTATATTCCCGCAATCATTGTTTTCCCGCATCCATAGTTTATTTCAATGGGTCCCTTCAAAAACGATAGATTTTACTATATATGAATAAGATCTCATTTTCATCGGTTTTTCGTAATAATTTTGTGTATGACCTAAATACCAGGCGAGGTCCGTCCATACATACTGCGAATGCGGCGCTTCCCTTCTTTTCTTTGTTAAAAATAAGTATAATAATAATATTTTTGTATTTATTCTGAATCAAAAATAATTAAAATATTTTTTTTCTAGCCGTAAACCGCTCTAGATACTATAATAACGACACCGCCACCACCACTGTCCCAACCTCAGAGACCAACACTAACATGACATACGGATCAGGTCGAAATACATACGTATGTATTTAACACATAGCAAAACAGTGGATGCTTCGTTCATTCCGCGTCCACGAAGCAGAAACAAGTGCGATATTTTTGATATCCGCGCATGCGCTTATAGTCAAGCGTGCGATGGTTGAAGTAAGGCAGAATACGGATTCCATAGGAGCATCCAACGCACAGAAAACGACTTTAATACTTATAAGCATAGTGCACAGAATAGCTTATCCGAAGCGAGCGGACTTAGTACCATTAGACATTTGTTTGGCTGATCACCTTTCGACAGTTATTTGTTGTCTTGAATAGCCGAATGCGATTGATATATTGAATGTCTGTTTCCCTAGCGTAATATATATAAAAAAACTCTTTTTTTTTTCTTAAGATAAGTAATCATTTGCTAATCAAACCAGACAGGGTATTGATTTATTGTTCTGGTAACATTTATTTAAAAAAAAAGAGTTATCCAATTTACGGACAACAGATCCCGTTAACATTCATCGTAGTTTCCCTTTCTGAAGTTATATTTTGAATATTTTTTTTGTTGTTTTTCTTTTGCGTTAATTTCAAATGAAGGATGAAAATGATTTAATTTGGTTATACCTGGTGCTATATGTAAATCAACGTTAACTTTTTCAGATAAAAAAGTTCTCGTAATTTTTAAATTCTATTTAGTAGATTATTAAATTGATTACAAATTAAAAATTGATGAAAGGTTGACAGGACTGTGTGCTTTTTAGCATCTATTAATTAGAAGGAGAAAGTACAATATTTTTGAATGAACTGAATGAATAAATGAGTCATTTAATTTCAGGAAAATTGAAATCACCAATAATAAACAGCAATTGTATGAGCGTTCCCAATATCTATGACTAGAAACATATCATAATCAGTGATACCTTTTATATTTGGTAAATTTAATTTATATTATCTTCAATTTTTGGCTCCTAAGAGCATTTCTTACTCTTTACTTGTTACACTTTTTTTTAATATTTATAACTTTACACTTTTTATTTCCTACCTTTTAACTTTCTATCTCAATCTGTAACTTTTCATTATACTTTATATTTTATAATTTTATGCTTTTACTTTATACTTTCATTTATCTATCTTACTTTTTACTTACTGCTTACTACCTCAACTCCTTTTTTTACCTTTTGTTTGTATATTTAACTTCAATTTATGTTGTTACTTTCGTTTTGTTATTGTTTTATAATACATATATAATATAATTTATGTTAATGGCACATGTTGTGCCGTATGTTTTTGAAATAAATAAATAAATAAATAAATAAATTGGAATTTGAACGCTTTAATGCAGATCCTAGTTTAATAGTAATTTTTCAATCTGATTGCAATAATTATCCACAGTTACAACAAGAATATAGAGGATGCAAATAAAAATGTGCGAATTGGAGAATGTAATGTAATACAAATTTGATTTTTAAGAATTTATTCGGCATAACTATCACTTTCTTCTGTATATCTATAGCCACCTATAAATTTCATTCGTTTAACGATCTTTTTCGGGTGATATTTGAAGCATTTTTAATGCTTAATTAAATAAGGTACTAACTTGTAAATTTGGGATGTGTTTTGCTAAAATTTGTAAAGATGGTTGAGGTTTGAATTTCAACTTTTCAGTGAAAGAAATTATGATTGCCTTCCCCGAAAAAGGTTCGCCACCCCTGAAAGAGACGGACCCATAAAAGCTGGACAATATTATTTATTGAGACCGCCACATGTTACCCCCATTTGGACCGTGCATTCATCTTCCTTAAATGTTTCCGTCAGCAGTTATCGTTGCTATAGAGCCGGCTATTTCCACAAATTATTGAAGGATATTGTTCACGTGTGTGGAAAATTTTAAGGCTGACTTTTCTGATTCTGATCGTTTAAAATTTTTATTTCCTACTATTTCATTAGAAAATGTAAAATCACTAATTCTTAAACGGTTCGAAATTGACAAAGACGTAGGAAACCCTTATTGCGGCTAAAGCCTCGATTACACTGAAACAGTTTACTAGCAGATAGTGAGTTTCTTGAACGATTATTATTTTGTTTAACTATTATTTTTGCTTGTATTACTAACCTGATTTGCTGTATTATGTTTTTTTCCTGTTAAGCACTTGCATACTGCTTTCTAACAACGTATGCAGGGACACTGGAGGTCTAGATTCGTTCAAAATAAATAAATGTAGCTTCGTTTAACAAAAAAAATAGAATATTGCGAGAGCCTTGAAGGAGTAACCATCTGTTACTTATACCAGGGCGGGTAAGTGGTGAATAACCTCCAATGCTAGTTAGCTAGCTAAGCCTCGATTACATTGAGCGAGTTTACAAGCTACTAGCCGGCTAGTTTTAAAGCGGGCAAATCGGCGACTGCAATTGTGATGATGACACGATAAAAAGCTGAGCTAAAATAATGACTCCCACGTAAAGTAATTTTGTCGACATTTTGTAGAAAACTGAGATATTCGCAGCTAGCTTACCGCTAGTAGCTGTTTGCCGGCTGCGTGATAGATTGTACAACGAATAATCCAGATAAAACAGTAAATTGACAGTTGCGAAATCAGCTGTTCGCAGGCCACCATCTTGCCATCCGCCGTACACGCTAGCGAGTAGCGAGCAAAGTTGACCCCATTTCAACTTTTTTCGTAGATTGTTCACAATCTGCTAGTTAGCAAGTAATATGATTAGACTGAGCGTGAATAGCGAATTCGCCGGCTAGTAGCTTGTAAACTCGCTCAATGTAATCGAGGCTTAAGACAGCTGTAATTGAGATCCGGGATTCCCCCCCCCCCAGAAACTTTATCTAGTGTGACATCACAAACGCCCTCCGGACAAACATTTGGTGACAAAGCAAAATGGCGAAATTTATTCATCAACTTAAAATTAAAAGAAAATCACAGTAAAAAGTTATTTCCGTCGAAGATAAAGTGAAAATTAGTCGTCTTACATTAGGTTTAGGGGGTTCAAACCCCTCTCACCCATCGGCCTGATAGTAATCGTGAATTACATTTCTGGAAAAAACAACAATGTTATTTGGGCAATCTCTTTTTTCAATATGATGTAAATTATAAGTTGTCATAAGTAGAAGTCCAAAAAAGCTGTTTATGTAGTAGATTTTCTAACGTCCTTTTCTCCTTTGCCCCTCTCCCAGGGCCAACCCCCTTCCCCTTAGAGTCTAACCCGTCCATTTAAAATCGAACCCCCACATGTGAATGCTTTAGCTGCGCGTTTAAGTTAAGGTGATCCAATAGTCCAGGGAAAAAACGAAATCGGAATTCACGCCCCTTCGTGGAAAGAGTTTAAAAATACTTGAGAAAAAGCTTTTGGAAAGATTGGAAAAGGTATTTGGAGATTTTTTTACAGATTGATTTCGCAAAGCCCTGTAAAAAAATTAACTCATTTTTTGATTAACGCATTGCTTATTGTAATAAAAAGAAATTTTTTAATTGATTTCACTATTCCCTATAGTCTATTCCCCGCTCCGGCCGGGGCCGAACTGATACAAAATGAGTGTGGCAAATCAGTAGTCCTTGGGTGGACCGCATAAGGTTCATTTTGAAAATTCAAAATCGTCGACTGCCGGCCGTATTGTGAAATAACAACGCGAAAATGCATATTTTATTTTATTTTGTGAAGTTCGGACGTAAATATAATTTTTTTGCGATTTTTATAAAAGAAACTAAATATGCTACATTAAACAATAAAACCATATCCGAAAAGGGGTTTATAAGTAGGAGAGTTTGCACTTGAAAGTGTTTTTTATAGACCTAATACTTTATTGTTTTCTAGGCTTATTAAAAGACGATATTTGAGAAAATGACCAGTATTTTTAAAGGCCAAGATATGTTCTACAGGCAGTATTTAATTGAAGCATCTATAACTGTAAGATATATTATGGAACGACTTATATTATGTACTGCCTCTTGTTGTAATAATGTAATTTTTCTTAGCTATTGTAAGATTACTTTTTATTTTATAGATACATAATGTAATAGTATAATGAGGAAATCTATAATTGGTTTTTCAGTTAGGTAAATTAATCTTGTATAAATTAATCAAGTTGTAAACTATTGATTTCTCTAAAATAAAATAAATAAGTAAATAAATAAAAATAAATAATACTTCTAAGCAATCAAATTTTCAAAACAAAAATACATGATTTTGTATGATTTTGCATTATTTCGCATGGCTTCATCTTAACCAAATCTGGTTTGTTTAGTTTAAGAAGAAAACGTTGCACACTATCTTTTTATTAAGCATTAAATAACATCAAAAGTTATTTAGGTTAGGTTAGGTTTAGGTTCGATGTTAAATTCAAATAACTTGACGTGACATTAGAAGCCGGTAGTTTTCTTTAACCTTGGACGCATTACACGCACCCTCACTTACATAATAATACGATTTTAATATGTGAGCATAATTCTCACAGATGTTGAAGCGAGAAATCAGCAAAATATACACGTGCCACGTAGCTGTATGCGCGAGGTTCTGTGAATATATACATTCTCCCACACAGGCGTTTCATTCAAGCGGATATCGACCCGGACGGGTCACGTGCTCCTTCAGGGTTGGTGAGGGGGTGGGATGGGGGAGGGGCTTTGAAAGGGGCGAGACACTCCCTTGAAAGAATCAGACTTCTTCAGCGCTCTTCATTCCACCTTGTGACTCTAGGCTATCAAAGATAATAGTAATGTAGGTTGGTTAAACTCCAAATAATCCAGAATCCAAAGATGAGACAAATTTTAAGTATAATAAACATAAATCGATATAGAAAATGCTTTGAAAATTAGATACAATGCGTGGGAAACAATTTTTTTCTTTAACGTTTTAATTTTTATTTACAAATATGATTTAGAGATATATTAGACATGACGAAAACATTAGACTCAAAGCACACCTACACTACAAGGATGGAAACCTCAAATCAATTAATACATCTTTTTGCTAGAAAAACCATAATTTACATGTTACAAAATTATATAATATTGTGTCAAATGAAATTAATAACCCCATGGAGATAAACAAGTTGAAAAACGAGGTAAAAATATGTTTTAATAAAAATAAAAATTTCTTTTGCAATCTGTTTCACTCTGCTCAGCTTTGCTTGTATGGAAACGTACCCTTAGATAAGGGCACTTACGACAATTTATTGCAACCAAAGGTTCTACCAAAACCAAATGTATTTTGTAATTTGTATTTCGTATTTGAAATAAAAAAAAAATGTCAAATACACGACTTGAAAGTATTTTGTATTTCGTAATTTAAATACATGCGAAAAAGTATTTTGTAATTTGTATTTTAATTACAGCAAAGCATGTATTTTGCCCAGCCCTGCCCACAGTCAACAAACATAAAGATTTTCTTTATTTAATATATTCTTTATTTTGTCGAAATCAACATACATGACGTAGAGGAAAACGTATCTAATGTAATTAATACCCATACAACAACTCAACACAAGGATTCCCTAGAGGGTTTCAGTACCGCCGCCCCGGGAACCATTTATTGGATAACAAATACCTCTGCCACAGGTCACCTCAAGTGGTTCGCAACGTTTGGTTTCATGGAGTTTTGACCTCTTCAGTAGGGCTCTCTCGGAATATCGCCTTGCACCACAATGAGAATGATGGATTCAAACTCCTGGACCCATTGACTCCTAGATTCCTACCCTTATTATTACTCCCAGACTCATACCCTTTTCTTTCCCAGAATTTCCTCACTCCTTTCCCTAAAAGATGACATAGGTCCTGAGGGGAATTATTTTCTTCATGGCATCTGGATCCGCGGAGCTAATGTAAAAAAAATTATGTTCGAGAGTTTTTGTTGCTTTACAGACAAAGAATTTCCGTTTCACAGGCACGATGAAAATTGTAAAAAACCTTAATTAATTTATGTTAGCAATTTCGTTTTCATAGTGCTAATTAAATCATTTTAGGAGTCTCGAAAAAACATCGTAAAAGAAATTGAATCTTAAGTGAATAATACTTTTTCGTAATTATTTTAGTGATATTAAAGAAGAAAAATGGTTGATTATCTGCGAGGAAGGATGATGGATGGTTCGTATAAAGGCCATTCATCTCTTGAACACTAATTTCATCTTATTTATCCGCCATATTCTCTTTTCCGCTTCTCCAGTTTAATTATATTCAGACGCGATGATAATTTTCCTTTTCGTTTTGTAGAAGTCGAATCCACTCAATGTTGGGGCCTATTCACTATTAATTCAAAGTTTTTTTTTATAAACCAGTAGTTCTGTGAACGTAGACCTAGCTTTCAAAAAAAGTATATTTCTTACTTTTTCATAATCCTCTGGTCTGTGGTCCAGAAAAAATAAATCCTTGTTTTGTTTTTATTTTATTTATTGTTTAATGCAATTTTAACCCTCATATATAAAGAAACTGCATGAAAGACAAGCTCAGAATCGCTTGCGCTAATATCAATCTGGAAGCTATTTTTTATTTGATCATTGTAGCTTCTCTAAACGCTTTTAAATTGATGTTCCATGACATTTGTGGGTCGCTCTTCGCAGTTGTTATTGGCGGAAATAATAATATTTTACATTTTTAAAAGAGTGGGGTGGAAATGATATCCATGTTCTACCGGTATTTCAATGGAAGATGCTCTGAGAAACTAGCGTCATTGATCCCTTCGGCACCGGTGCATAGTCGGGAGACACGCCAAACGTGTGCCCAACATATGTACACGGTTGAAATTTGTCACATGAGAACGAGTCGTTTTTTCGACTCGTTCTTGAGTTCAACAGCTCGGCTATGGAACGATTTGCCGGCTTCTGTGTTTCCTCCCTCCTACAATATGGGTCTCTTCTCAAAAAGACCCTCCACACAGCATCCCAAATGACATAGGCCCTGAGGGAAATTATTTTCCGCAGGGCCTTCTGGGTGGAATTATTGTAAAAAAGAGTATCAAGGTCATTGTATCTTTGAAAATTCCTTTCAATTATTTTTTTTCATGTTGGGTATGTATTCAGGTTTTGGTAGAAATAATAAAATCAGTTAACATTTGTATGGATATATTTTTTTTGATAATTGTTTCCAAAATGGGAGTTTTATTTTAGTTAGTTAGCTATTCTGGGAAAACGGCTTACGATATTGTCATGCAATATATATACATGAAGAATAAAATGTATTATCTGATAAACAGAAAAAATTGCAAAAAAAAACAATTGCTTTGTTTTTATACCGATCTTTGACTAAAACTCATCAAGGTAATTTTCACGCCGTTTCCATCCAAACGTTCAACAATTAAATATAAATAAAAATTTCTTATGAAATTATAAGTTAGTAAGTAATCAAAAATTAATGCTTATCAGTGGTTAAATTCATTTTTACACTTTTATATTTATATAAAAAATAGTGATATATACCTATAAATTTAATTAAGAAAATTAATAACCTGGCCATCTTATAAAATAAAAGTATACAAAATTATATTTTTTCAGATTTTTTTTTTTACCAAATGACATTTGACTGTAACAAATATATAATTTTTTATGTACAGAAAGCCCCGATGAAAATATTTTTCCTCAGGGACAGTAATCCAGTACCAAATAACGTGTAAAAGATGAAGGGAACCAATGCGTCCTGATTTCACAGAGCATTTCCATACAAATAATATTTACTTCTAATTTTTAAATGTAACGTGTTTTAAAGATTGAAAAATTGATAAATGTACGTTTCCACATAAAGTACTTAATTACTCATTTACATATTTGTTAATGTTCTGACTAATAATTTAGTGTTGGCTATTATAAATAACAAAATATTGGTCCCTTAGCTTGAGAGGAAACTGGGTTTTGTTTATACAAACGTATTCCCAATTTTCCTCTCTGAATTTTGATACTATTGCAAATATTTTTTTAACAAAACATGGATATCGACCACTACCGTGTCGGTACGTTTAGATTTTTTTTGATAAGTTACTTCTTATAGGAGTTAGGACCCTCCAAAAATCGATAAAATTGTCTGGTTTGAACGCCATCTCAGTCTCATTTGACGGACCCACTGGAAAAAGCACTAAGTATTTTCATTTCAATTTGGTTTTCTGGCGTCCAAGCCACATCAATTTTTTTTTTACATGAGCTCCACACAGGAGGCCCTGAGGAAAATTATTTTCGTATGACCTGCAACCTATGGACTGGGTTAGAAATTCAGTCTTAGATACCATTTTCCTTGGACACTTAACGAACGAGCAGGAAGAATTCTGAATACAAAACTGATCAGACATTAAAAGTAAAATTTTCCGAAATAGAGCCAGCACATTTTTGGCTACGCATAAAAAATGAGTATCCACTGATTTCACTACGCATAAAAAATGAATATCAATATGGCTACGCATAAAAAATGAGTATCCACTGATTTCAAAGCGTTGTATTGCAATTATCCTACCATTTATCAAAACCTATTTATGCGAATTGGGGTTTTTAACTCCCACTACGATATAAAAAAGAGAACCCCTGGGGACGATCGTCGAAGAGATAAGAGAAACATTATCAACGATTGCTCCAAATTTTGATCGCCTGAGGCTCACATATCTCATTAAATATGTTTTCATATTAAGTATATTGATTTTAATAATAAATATTAAATAAAAATTGTTTTTTCTTTGGTATACCTCTAAAATTTTTTATTTTGGTAGGTGCACCTTGACCACAAAAAGTTTGCGGAACACTGGCATATATAACAGCACACGTCCACTTCGGAGCGACCGAGTCCCGCGCCACTTCAGGCCGCCACGCAGAAAAGCCTCACAGTGAACTGCGCTGTAAACCTATCGGTCTTTACTTTTCTGCGCGGCGGCCTGAAGTGGCGCGGGACTCGGTCGCTCCGAAGTAGCGGGGTGCTATGTAGGAACCTAGCATTACTGACTAGTAAGTTCCTAAATATTATATTCCTCCAGTGAAAAAAATCCGATACGAAAAAGATTCTGCTACGAATAAAACAAACTATGTCAATTTATATGTTAATTTTTGACCAAACCTTGTTATTTAAAATTTTGAATAATGGCCTGGACTCGCCAGACCTTACCGACTTAATAAACATTCAAATTCCGACAAGATCAACAAGAAAATCAGACTTATTTTATTTACCATCATGTAGAACTAACATTAGAAAAAATTCCCCGATTCCCCGTTTATGTGCACAATATAACACAACATTTTACAATATAGACATTTTTAACAATACCCTTCAGAAATACCGAATAGAAGTAACGCGTACGATTGAAAATTAATTGAAAATTAATTCAAGATTGTGGAATGTATCGGGAGCATCTCCTATCATCCTATTTTCCTCTTCCTCTCCCCCTCACCAAAAAATATTTTTTTTAATTTTTGGCTTAACTTAATTTAATTTTATATGTATGTATCTATATTTAATGTAAAAGCAGTTTGTCTCTTACAAATCAATAAATAAATAAATCTTTGGGGATGCTGTGTGGAGGGTTTTTTTAAGGAAAAGAAGGGAAGGAGAGTTCTGGGAAGGAAAAAGGTTTAAGGGGTGGGTAGGAATCTGGGGTTCAGTGTGTCCTTGTCATCTGCCTCCAAGACCTAGACAAACTTCACCCCATGAACCCGGGCACCCCTGCTAAATCACCAAACGTAGCGAACCACTTGGGGTGACCTATGGCAGAGGTGTTGGTTATCCAATAAAAGTTCCGGGGCGGCGGTACCCATTCCCGCCTCCCAAATTGGGACTTATTCGTAGCAGGGGTTATTCGATAATTTAGTATTGAAGCCGGGCTGTAACACAGATACTAGCAGACTATAGGGGTCCAAAAATGGAAGGTCAACGAACACTTGCGACGAGCTATCACAAAACCATTTATTATTTAGTGTTATCACGTTGTTTTGTGAGCTATATTATTTTTTTTATTATCATTTGTTTTAAAATAAATTAAATATTTTATATATAATAATTATGGGGGGAGGGGGGGGGGGGGTGTCCACATGACCCAAGGGCCAGCCGCCACTTGATATTAGTAACTAGATATAAAACATCTGGCCCATGTGGTTGTGCATTTTCAATATATTATTCAATATCCTTTCACGATTCGTTTGCATACAATTTGAATCCGATTCAGTACACACCCTGAACCGAACCGCTGAAAAATATCATTCATCATAGAATCCTCGATTCCAAAGCCTAAAAGACCTATTCATGTATTCATGGCCTATTCCATAGAAACACCGAACAGATAATCTCCCTAGAAGTGTGATCTTAAGCGGTTCGAAAGGGAACTGATATCGCCAGTTTTCAAAAGACCTTTCCTTTCCTAGGCCTCAGGAAGAGCAGTAAAATTGATTATCTGTTTAAGTCTAGTCAACGTAAGAGTACCTACTCGACACACTAGGCATTAGGACCTTATTCATTGTCACCGTTCACGAACAAATTATGAAGCGAACTCGCCGATTAGCAAATGAACATACCTACAAACGACATCGACATTTTTAACATGACAAACTCCGCGTTTAAAACGGTTCCATGCCAACTCAGAATCAAGTCAACTCAACACTTCTTTGAAAAGTCATGAAAAGCTATGGTTTTTTTTTTTAAATAGTCCATAATCTAACTTAACATAACCTATTTAAAAAAAATTCATCACTTTTAATGACCTTTTCAAAAGGGGCGTTGATTTGATTTCATTCTGAGAGTTTCGGTCACCGTTTAAACAAATATTTTTTTTTTCAAATCGCAATATTATTTCTGACATTATTAAAATTTTATTTTTAATGTAGGTGATTGTAAATGTTAATAAAATAAATTATTGTAAGCACCTATGGTTTATTACAAACAATTTATGTACAATAATAAAAGTCCCCATTGCGCATAAAATAGTAAAACATAATAAAATAATAATTTTTTTTCACGGGTGCCTACTTAGGAATATATATAATTGTTAATACCACACAAGACTCCCAATTACCCGGAGCCAGTAGGGCTGAAGGTAGTGGGGAGACGAAGGAGACGGGAAAGGCGAAGGTTGGAAAGCATCTATCTAGCTCTTTAGATCAGGTCACCAAACGCGCTAATATCGTTTCAAGCAATGTTTCGATTCTGAATAATTGTGTTTCACCAGGGCGATACCGAGAGTATTTAACACTTTACAGATTCTATGAATTGAAATAATACTGATGACGCCAATTTACAAGTGTCCTAACTGCAGCTTGAGAAGTGTTTGGTATCTTCCAATAAGTTTAAGGGTTCGATTGGTTACTGGTGTGTTTGTTGGTTATCGAGAATATTTAAAATGTTATATTAAGTCCTTACTAGGCTAGATTCTAAATAGTTTGGTGCTTCGGACAGACAGCGGAAGTCCGCCCTATCTTACTGGAGCCTTCGGCCATCATCGTAACCGTTCGTGTTTAAGACACGAACGGCGATAGATGGTACTCTTCTGATAATTAACTTAGCTGCCGTCTGGCACATGGCAAAAGTTCGTTATACAAACTAACCTATCGACATATATTGAAAGAAGATGAAACTAAATGGATGATCAATATATCGTTGAAGAAGAAGATAACAATTTAAAAAAGGTTTGGAAAGGTGGTGACCAGTTGATCACGTCGGATTCACCAGTTTGGAAAAGTGATGAATAATGTATTTTATTCTGACTTGGATTTGCAGCTTACCGCCTTTCAGATCACTGTAAACTGAGATGCGTGTGTAGGGAGAATTTGCCAATAAGAACTCTTGATTATGCGGTCAAATTTATTTTCAAGTAACGTTATATTGTATAATAAAACTTTAATTAAATTCGTCACGACTAGAGTGACACGGGAGGGAATGTAAAGCAACCGAAACAGAGGAACGCGAGAACTGGAATCATTTTGCAATACCATGCATTGGACCGGAGCGACTCTCGTGGATACCAGTGGGTAAAATTGAGCTTTAATAATTTTAAGGTTGTTCAGCCATACAATAATAATCTAATCGAAAATATGAAAGAGAACAAGACATAGAAAAATAGAAAAAGACAATGGTCGCAACTTGGACTCGAACCCAGACCTCTCGTCTAACCGGGACGTGGGCGTTAACCAATTTTGCTATTGCCACCTTCTGTCAAACCGTCATATTTGTCAATCTCGTATTTAAAATTTTAAAATTAACAATACTATCTTCAACTAATTCTTTTTTACATTTTATAGGCAACTACTCGTTTTATTGGAAACAATCATTCTAAGAACTGGTTTTTAACCTGGGTAGCGTCTCGGATAAATATATCCGAATTTTATTCATACGGAACCATTGACTTTATGAAAGTCTAAATGAATATTCAATTTTTTATAAGAGAAACACTTTTTTTATAACTTTTGAAGGTTATTCCCATCAATTTAATATATCATTAAAGAAGAAGATAACAATTATAATCTAAACGGAAATATGAAAGAGAACAAGACACAGAAAAATAGAAAAAGACTCAAACCCAAATATAAAATTAAATGGATGGGAATAACCTTCAAAAGTTATAAAAAAAAAGTTTTTCTTATAAAAAATTGGATAATCAATACACTGCAAAAGGCATTTCGACTCCTAGGCTTACAGACGGTTGAGTGAAATTGATTTTTTGTTCAAACTGAATATATTTGACAAATTTCACAAGAAGTACTTCGGGCACATGCACACACCCACAATAAACATCTACAGATTTATTTAATCAGTGAATAGAAATAAAACGGGAATATGTGTACCGACTAAGCGATAGGACGGGAGTTAAGCGGTGTTGTGTGAGTTTTTATGGTATTCCCGTGACTGTGCCAAACTTTTAATGAGTGGAAACTTATTAATGAAATTCGTACTAATGGATGTGGATAGCTGCCAGAATGGTACAAGGAAGGAAGGTATGGGATGTAAAAAACGCCTTTACAGCTCATTTAAAATAATTGAATATAAAATCTTCTTGTGATGATTTTCCTTCAGAATTTTAAGAAAGTACCAGGCCGTCTTGTATTTTCTTTAACTGTTTTTTTTTTTACTAGATAACGTTTTAATTCACCACATCTTCTCTTCAATTTGAATATATTATGAAGCTGAAAAATTTTTTTTATAAGAAAGTTGTTTCAGAATTTGTGCATTTCAATCCATACTAATATTATAAATGCGAAACTGCTCGAGTTTGTTTATGACCTTTTCAGGCATTAGCCAATAAAAAGACTTTAAAAATTCATTCACCAATAGAAAGCTAAATTATATGCGCAGACTATATGTTGTATATGATGGTAAGCTCTGGCGTTATGAAATTATAAATATAAATATATTATATTTGTTATACGTTTTCTGTCGCTAACAAAAGCGAGTTAATTGCAAATGTCAGAAAAAAATCATTCCCATGGAAACGATGTTGGACAAGCTAGAATAAATGTCAGATAAGAGTTCCTACATTAAAAATATAATTCGTAACGATTATAAAGACTGAATAATAAATAGTGTAATTTTGTATTATATTAACAAACTTCCAAATATTTAATTAAAAATAAACATCCGAAATGTTCGTAAGCGCATAAATTCCGAACGAATCAACAAAATTGAATAATTCTTTTTTTCTTTGTGAAATTGAGGTGACAGGCTAAATGTTTGAAAACTGAATGTAAGGGAATGAATGTATGGAATGCGGGAGGGGGTGGGGTGGGGAGGAGGGGTAACTCTAGCTAGTTAGTAAATAATGCTTGAAAAAGAAAACAGTCCCAGGTCCTTAAGCCGCCCGAATTTCTACCGATGTATTGCATATCTTCCTTGAACCTTTGAATCTTTTAAGCTCTTAAAAAAATATATGTTATTTTTAAGATTCTTCTTTCGTATGGTGCGTTGCCCTTTGGACCTCATCAATGGAGCGGGCATTCGTTGACCACATGTTCGGTGGCCTGCAGCTCACCGCATTCACACATCTCCGACTCTTTGAGGCCCCATCTATACATCTATACAACGGCTACGGGAGCATCTTATCCTATTGATGGCGGACCAGGGTTTGCGAGGCAATGAGAACCCAGGCTGTCTCACAGTGGGGTCTTGTACGAGAGGGGCATTTTTCACCTTGGCCGATTGCCACTTAAGCTTCCACCTGTCTTTTGGGGTGAGAGGTGAATGGAGGAGTCTTTCTCCTTCCATCCAGAAGGGTTTTCGGGACTTCAAGTGGCATGCCGGGTGAGCGACGACATCATCGTGCAAAGGTATTGTGCTTTTTTGCAATGCCTACTTGTACTCACTTAGTGTTGCAATCTCTCGCCTGATATTTGGCAGGGTTATATTTGCAAGTAGGGGTGCCAAGGAAGAGGAGTAGATTTTAACGTTCCGCTGATGATTTTTGAAGATAATGTCTATAAATTCCCCAAGCCGAAACGCAAATTACATAAAATTCCCTCGATATAAAAAAATCGCAACGTTTGCTCCGAAATATTTTATTTTCACGTCTGTCTCTATTATTTAACAGGTTATATGTATGAAAAAATTCACAGTGTTTCTTTGAATATCGTTTTAGACAACCTCCACGAGATTTTTGCTCTATTCTTAAAGAGTCGTGTTTTATGAAACAAGTTCACAATTTTCGCTTCAATTTTATGGGGTTAAATATTAGCGCGCTCTCTCCAACATTCGTAATTACGGATCTCTCCGTCTTCTTCTTTTCGAGCGAGGTTGCGGCGCCTTAATAACCAAAACCCTGCCATAGGTCACCCCAAGCGGTTCTCTACGTTTAGTGACTTAGCAGGGGTGCCCGGGTTCACGGGATGAGGTTTGTCCAGGTTTTGGCGGCCAAAGCGTTTGCCCACCTAATGCGTGGCGGCCAGATCGGAGAGATTTGTTGAGGGAGACCTAACCTAGACCTCTCCAGCCGGGCTTTCTAGACCCATCACCTAACACGGCAGTTGGAGGGATGGATTCATTCGTCCGTCACTCCTAGTCATATTGACACCCAGATTCCTACTCAACCTTCATACCTTTTTCCTTCCCAGAACTTCCTCTCCTTCCTTTCCCTAAAAATACCCTCCACACAGCGTCCCCAAAAATGACACAGGCCTTGAATGATTTTTTTTTTACCTCAGGGTCTCCTGTGTGAAGCTAATGTAAAAAAAATAAAACACATTGCTTAATAAAAAATAAAAAAAACTAATCAATTTTGATAAAAACTCTAAATTGCTTTAATTTAAAGATCTATCTTTTAAAGCGATGGAAATGTTCAATCTATTTTAATATTGCAAGCCTATTTTATTATTACATGTTGAAAACCATAGCGAAATAATTGATGTTATTGATTATAATTTAAACCACACTAAATTCTAATTAACACAATCCATAGCTTGTGGTTTTAAACTATCGAATAACTATTGAAATATGTTGAATCCATATTTGTTTTGGGCAGTAAGAAGTAAGGTATTTGACCTTTATTAAGCTTTAAATTATTATCGGAAAATTCCTAATACCAACTACAATTATTACGATAACTTATTTTCTAAACAGGATGTTGTACATTGCTTTGAAGTTCCTATCTTAAAATTCAGCAAATAAAAAACTAAATTCTTGAAAAAATATATTTATTTTTAAGTTATCTACTAACAATTAAGGTAGGAAATAAGAGATATTGTGATAAAAAAAACTCTTAAAAAGTGAAATACACACTCAGATGAAAGACTATCATTCAGGATCTAGTTAAATGAAATGGTTTCAGCCGTTTTTAGTGAACACATCTGAATAACCAAGTAGGTACTACCTAACTTTCGCCTTCCCATTTCCTTCCCTTCCTTACCACCTTCATCGTAAGGAGTAGCTTTGTTTTCGAAATCTTTTTAAATACATCTTTGATTCTGGGACAAGGTGCAAGCCAATTTTGGCAATTAGTTCATTTTACCAATTTCCAAGTGGCCTGTTAGTTGTTGGTTACACAAGCGTGGTTCAATTCTGACTACCGTGTTTTATTTGTGACCCTTATTTGGCCTAGATATGAGTCACGATTTGCTAGCTTGGTAATATTAATTTATTTCTGTACGAAATATTAAGAAATTATGCTATTACGTGACGATCACCGTGGCGTGACGGTCAATACGTTGTTTATGGGTTGGGAAGTTGCGGGTTCGAATCCCACAGCTATAATATTATGAGAAAATAAGCTTTTATAATATTTTATGGGGCAAGCCAACTATTATACAGAAATATTTGACGGCCTCCGTGGTCTAGGGGCAATGCTCTTGGAGGGTTCATCAATCTAGTAAATATTATTAGGTAATTTGTGTTATTTCACAATATGATAATTTTAAATAATACAAAGTATATTTTTGAGGCACATTCCAGAGTGGCAGATATCGCCTTGCATTTCAGTATCGCCTTCTGAAAGACCACAATTCAGGATAGAAACGTTGCTTGAAATGGCTTTAGACGTGTTTGGTGATCAGATTTGAATGCCAGGTTCTTCCTTTACTTCGTCTCCCCCTTCCCCACTACTTTTATCCTCATAACATACCCCCAGTTGAGGATTTAAAAATAAATAAATTATGTGACACCTCACAAGAACTTTCCTATTGCACAGTGTAAAGAAAGGGAACTATATCGCTACAGGTTGGACAGCGTTAGGAGGCAGGTTAAGGTAGAGGCTGTAGGAAGAGATGAAGAAGGACAAACAGATGTCGGTAGCTCGTTTCACGCACGGGCGAACATACATTAAAACAAATCGAAGATACGACCCGTTCTCATGAAACCAACATCAAAGGTGAACGGGTGTTTCGCTGGTGTCCGTCGAGTTTTGCGAACGTGCACTAGTGCACAGGGAATCAATGCTGTTAGCTCATTAGAGCAGGCTCCATTAAAATACCCGTAGAACAATTCAGAACGGTCTGTTAACAACGATTTTCAATCAGATTGACCACCCTCATTTGCACAGAATCAAGCAGGTATATCAAGTCTTTGGGGATCCAGCCCAGAGGTGGCTCCCAAATTCAATTATTGGACGTACTTGAGATTAGTAAGGGTTATCAGCTGGTCATTATTGAAGAATCTACACACGGTTGAGAGCAGTTGGGGCTAAAAAATAAAATGAAAATGCTTAAAAAGAGTTAAAATACAACGGTATAATTATTTTTCCTTAATAAGTATGTGTGCTCAATGCATTCAAATATTTGAAGTACCATTAAGGGCTTTGAACGGCTGAAGAATCAGTTGCCGGGGCATGGAGGGGGGGTGAAGGGGGGTGGAGGCTTTCAGGGAGAAAGCAATTAATAACACTCCACCGAATTGTGATTGTTCCCGAGCCCCTCCCCACCCCCCGCTACCACTCACACAATGAATCCAGCAACCATTTTTGTTTATTATTTTGAAGCGTATCATTTACATTTTGTAATTTAAGTACAGTTATTATAACAGAAATTCAGGTACGTTGTTTTGTTGTTTTTTTAGTTTATTGTGATTTTTTAAATTAATTTTTGATAAAAATGTATAAGCCCACCTCACGGATAATAATAGAAATATTCCTTTTTTAATTAAATAGACAATCGAATATGACCTTTGTCGGAAGTACCAACCTTATAAAATAAATTCTCTTCAAAATAAAAACAAAAAAGTACCTGATTCGAATTATTCCTGAGTTGAGATTCAAGCTGCAAAAGCTGGATGTCATCATCATTTAGATATACATCCCAGGTTTTTAAAGGTTTGTTTGGCAAAGCAGGATTTGTCTAACAAGTATGTGTAATTATTATTCTAATATTTTTTTTCCATGTTCTTCTGTTAAAAATACGGGTTCAAACTTGTCGATAAAGCATTCACTTGATAAAATGAATAAATTATTGTTTTATATGGCAATAATAATTTTTCTAAGATTGGCAGCATTGATTGGTGATTGATTGTCTATGAAATGTAATACAAAACACGACGAAAATAAAAAAAATGGCGTGTACCGCGCAAGTGAAATAATTTAAAAAAATTAAAATATAACATGCATATTTTCTCAATATGTTTTTCGTCTCCACCGATATAAATATTCACTTTTCGTGATAATAAAGCTAAATCTAACTGAATAAGAAATATTCCGTATTAACCAGTAAGCGGAGTAAGACAAAAATAATGAATTATTTATATTGTTAGATTAATTTTAGTTTGGTCATCCTAATAAAATAAAATAGCTCAACACAGGAGGCACCGAGGAATATAATTCCCCTCAGGGCCTATGTCATCTTTGTGGATGCTGTGTGAAAAGGACTGAACCTGTGTCTTGAATAGAACCAAGTTGTATGGTGGAGGAAACACAGAGGCGAGCTAAAGGAATCAATAAATAATAATCTTCCATTGAAATAACGGTAGAACAGGGACAGCGTTCCCGTCTGACGGCTGTGCTCTAAAGAATGCAATCCGTTTGTTAAGATAGAAGAATCTATCAAACGGACCGCCCGTTTCTGCACAGTGTCGAGGGTTTTTTCAGGTATTTTAGGTCTCCAGACCAGAGGTGGCTGCCAAAGTCGGAAGACGGAATCGATCACTGTAGGACACCATGCCAGAAAGAGGTGAAACCGTCAGAAACCTTGATAACAAAATAATAATAAGTAATCATTATTTTATTCCGGGATACGTGCAGGGGTTGTGCAATGCTATGTAATCCGTATTGGCTAAGCATACAATAAAACATGAAAACAATATATGAAAGGAATGAAATAAATCAATATTGTACACAAATTTCGGCTGTTGGTGCGTGGGTAAGTAATGCAAAATATTCCTGTGCATTGCGTAACGTTATTCAAGATCAATGTATTTTTAATTTTCAAAAGGGTATTTCATATATTGGATGTCATAATATATGAAGCTGCAATTTCTTTTTTTTTGTTAAAATTGAATACTGCACAAGATTCCCAACGGCTCCCGTCTGGAGCCAGTGAGACTATGACATTCCCGATTGGGGTTTGTTGTGATGCTGAAGGTAGTGGGGAGGGGAAGGAGACGGGCACGAGGAAAGTGGAGAAGTACCTGGCTATCAGATCTGGTCACAAACACGGCTAAAGCCATTGCAAGCAATGTTTCAATTCTAAATGTTGGTCTTACACCAGGGCGATACTAAGAGTATATTCCCGCAAATATGCTATATATTATTTTTAATTTATAAATTGTGAAATAACAAAAATTTATTTGCGCACGCCGGGATTTGAGTCTTAGCTCTCGACACAGAGGCTGTATATTATATTGAAATTATAGTATTACTTATATTACATCGTAAGTTCCTATTACGGAGGTTTTTGACGTGTACGTTTTTTGTATTATGGCATTTAAACAAATGATTGCTGTTATAGAGTTTCGAGAATTTAATTTACTGCCATAGATCAGGATTGGCATCAGAAATCCATTGTGGACCGTGTTCAGTCCTCCATTAATGAAGTTTCCTGCATTCATCCTTATGCCAATCTCCTTTCCAGCCTATCCCTTGAATACAATCTGCTGTCGCTGAATTAATAAATGTTGGCAGCTGAAATTTTTGAACAAAGCTGAAATATTTCAGAAGGGATTACTTGAAAAAGGGTTTATTAGTAATTAAACGTCACAATGCAGCAAAAAGCTTAATGCTACAAACCGTCGACAGCAATTGGAATTATCTCTTCTGCCAAATAAAGCCAAATCGGCATATTAATCCCAATTTGAAATTTGGTCCCCGACGTTTTTAACACGTTTCATCCTAATTGGAGAGCTTTTTAGAATTATAACAGGGTGATCTCTTCGATCGATTTGATAATAAAAGTGAATGATTATTTTCATTTTACAATTAAACCCCGGGAGAAAAGAATGACGATAAGACATAATTTTCATAATAATTTCTAAATGAAAATATGTATTTAGTTTATAATGACTATTTCTACTCAAATGCAAACATGTATCCCTTCAAAAAGCGATAAAAAATACCATGCATCATAAATATAATAACGTTCTGACAATAAAATAAGGTCATTAATAATTCAAATAACTTGTAAAGTTTTTCCCTGAACAATATTGAAGTGAGCTACAAACCCGAGGTAATTAGTCTACTGTCTAAAACTCGACAGTCTAAAACGACCTAGTAACAAATGTTATTAATATAATTGATTAAAATCCCTGTAGACCACCCCGCTTCCCCTCTCTCATATGTTGTGTATATAAACCGTAGACTAATTTGTACTAGTCTGAAGATGGCTCTAGCAAGCTGAAACCGGTCACGGTCAATAAAATTAAAGTGGAAAATTTTTTTATATTTGTTTTATTATAATATACTAGCTTTTCCCCGCGGCTTCGCTCGCAAGGTATTACGGGAAATTACTGTAGCGCTTGCACTTATCAATTATCTCCCCCTCCCACCCGCCCCCATCCCCTCCCGCATTCCATATATTCCCTTACATTCAGTTTTCAAACATCTCGCCTACCAACTAAATTTCATAATGCTATAGCTCAAAGAAAAAAAGAATTACTTATCCAATTTTGTTCATTCGTTTGGAATTTATGCGCTTACAAACATTTCGGATGTTTATTTTTATTTAAATATTTGGAAGTTCGTTAATATAATAAAAAAAATACTCTATCATTCAGTCTTTATAATCGTTACGAATTATATTTTTAATATAGGAACTCAAATCTGACATTTATTCCAAGCTTGTCCAAAAAAAAACGAATTCTAATATTTGAATTTTCTGCAATAGTAGCTGACCAGTAGACTGAGTACCTACCAGCATAGAGCCCAAAAATATATCAACATTGTTTCCATGGAAAAGATTTTTTTCTGACGTTAGCAAAAACTCGGTTTTGTTAGCGACAGAAAACGTATAACAAATATAATATATTCATATTTATAATTTCATAACGCCAGAACTTACCATCATATACGACCTGTAGTCTGCGCATATAGTTTAGCTCTATATTGGTGAAAGAATTATTAAAGTCTTTATATTGTGTTATGCGTGAAAAGGTCATAAACAAACTCGAGCAGTTTCGCATTTATAATATTAGTATGGATTACGATGAAACATTTTCATCTTGAGCTAAGAAGCTTTGAAATGCTGGTATAAATAAATCAAGCCATAAAAAGAAGCGAAGCTAGCAGTCCATAATGGAGTGCTGGTTCCTACCCGATGTATGGCAGTGAGGCATGATATCGGCAAAGGAAAGATGAAAGCAGACTGAATGCTGTAGAGATGAGAACCCTGAGACGGATGTGTAATAAAATCATGTATGATCATGTGAGAAATGTGTCGCGTAATAAACGCGTGCCCAACATATGTACACAGTTGACATTTGTCACATGTGAGCTGGTGCTTCTTCGACTCGCGCTTATGTTCAACAGGTCGGCTGTGGAACGATTTGCCGGCCTCTGTGTTTCCTCCTTCCTACAATATGGGTCTCTTCAAGGCCAATGTACATTCCTTCCTTTTCTCAAAAAGACCCTCCAAAGCATCTCAGATGACATAGGCCCTGAGGGAAATTATTTTCCTCAGGGCCTCCTGTGTGGAGTTAATGTAAAAAGAATATTGTTTTCTAAATTACATTTATTTTTTATTATTTTCTTCATATAATTTAATTTAAAATTTTGAATCCCGTTATTTTTCGTAGGTCTGCACAAGCTTTTTTATAACCAACAATGGAAAACATGTAATTCAACACTATCTCTGAATTGCCTTTCCCATAAAACAGTAATTTAGAAACTGTTAATCGCTTGTTTTCACGTGTTCAAACAATCTAAACGTCTCTTTCTCAATAATTCATTTACCTGACCTTCCATTCACGTGCTGGCCCCTTAACCCGCACTCTGTACGCTTTCTGTTGCCCCAGAACGCGAACACCGAATCGGTTTAGAAGTCTAAAGGATGTGTTATTTTTATAATTAATAGAAACAAGAACCATTATCTGTTTTTCATTAATAGATTTATTTAAAGACGCATGAAATACACGGTATTATAATTGTACGATTTGTAAAGAAATTTACCCTTCGAATGGCGTCATTAAAATTTAAGACTCTATATTTATACTACTTACGAAATGGATAGCCATTCAAAGAATATGTTTGCATGAATGAAATTGCTGTATGAACGGCCCGCTAAAGTATGTCCACTGGAACTAGTTTAGAAAAACCACGCGAATTATGTCAGTAACGTATCTTCAATTTATTTATCTAAGCTCATTTTTTATTCCTACTTAACCTACTAAACTACTTTTGTAGTTTGTCAGCAGATACATTTTGACAAATTTTTTTGTCATATCTTTGTACCTTTTTAAATGGTATGTATGTATAATGCTATTACCTAGAAAATAAAATACCGGGATTTTTCAAGAAATTTTCCACGTTTGGAAATTTTTATTTTACTGGAAAAAAATCTTTCGAGAAAATTGGAAAAATACTAAAATTTTGAAAATTAAAAAAATATTATAGATCTATATAGACAATGAATTCACATATCTTTTGTCAATTATCACATATTCGTAAGATTTACAAAAAAAAAATAATTTACCAAAAAAAAATTATTATTTTTTTTTTTTATTAAATAGCAAACTTCTACTTAATTACTTACAAAAAGGGAAAATTTGCCAAAATTGGCAGCAAAGCAATCCAAGATATTTTAAATAGTGCCATATTGTGGCAAAAAACGCTCCAGTGGGAATTATATAAAAAAAAAGTGTCACACAAAAAGTTATATATCTGACAAACATTTTAACAAAACTATTACATCTTTCTGTGTTGGGATCCTTTTTCAAAGACCAGGAGAAAAAATAAATTTAAAGAGATTTTTTATATATTTAAAATATGCGTGTGCTTTTATAACGAACTGAAGACCTAACTCCATATAATTTCACACCTTTTCTAATCAACGAATTTCTTAATTAATCTTCCAAACCAGCCCCTGCATCCAAAATATTCTATGATTATAAATTGGCCCGTACGTTAGCCAACCCCACATCGCGAGTGTTGCCCCATTTTGTCCTACGTGGAAACTACGGGTTTAGTAAGTGTATTAAATATTAAAATATGGGGTTAAAGCTATCAAGTGGCAGTCATGGTACCCGGCTAACTGAGGTAAGAAGTCAGTTGAACAAATATAGGTAAGTAGGTTCTCAAATCACGACATTGAAAGTTTTCTTAGCAACTTTGAAAAAGCGATCTATTGAATCGGGCACAAAATGACCCATAATATGGATAATAGAATAACGTACCGTGGTCGAATTAATTTAAAGTTTTTTATAGAGCTGACTGATTTTATCTATCTACACTTCTATATTCTATATATACTAATATTATAAATGCGAAACTGCGTGTGTTTGTTTGTTGAGCTTTCACGCATAAAACAATAGAACGATTTTAAAAATTCTTTCACCAATGGAAAGCTTAATTATATGCGAGGCTGCATATAATAGTAAGATCTAGCGTTATGAAATTATAAATATTGATATATTATATTTTTTATACGTTTTCTGTCGCTAACAAAAGCGAGTTATTGCTAACGTCAGAAAACAAATCGTTGCCGTGGAAACAATGTTGATATATTTTTATTTAATATCTATCTATCCATATAAATAAAAATGAATCTCCGAAATGTTAGTACGCGCATAACTTCCGACCAACTTGGATAATAATTTTTTTTTACTGCTGGTGAGCTCTGGCATTATGAAATTTAAGTGGCACACGAGCTGTTTGAAAACTGAATGTACCTATAATGAATGTATGGAATGCGGGAGGAGGGGGAGAGGAGACAATTTAAAAGTGCAAGCGCTACAGTAATTTCCCCCTAATACCATGCGAGCGAAGCCGCGGGTAAAAAAGCTAGTTATATATATATAAATCAAAAGTTTAAGTTTGTTTCTGGATTTGCTTAATTAAAATTATGCGTTGCTAACTTGAAACTTTGGGGATTTGATATGTGCATGCCCGCGATGGTTTTTATATACAATAGTGAGTTCTGGCATCCTGAAATTATGCGTTGCTAACCGTTCATCCGATTGCGATGACACTTTGGGGATTTGATATGTGCATGCCCGCCATGGTTTCTATATACAACAGTGAGTTCTGGCATCATGAAATTATGCGTTGCTAACCGTTCATCCGATTGCGATGAAACTTAGGGGATTTGATGTGTACGCGCCCGCGATGGTTTCTATATATATAATAGTGAGTTCTGGCATCATGAAATATGCGTTACTAATCGTTCATCCGATTGCGGTGAAACTTTGGGGATGAATGAATGAGTGAGTGAGTGAGTGAGTGAGTGAGTGATTGAGTGAATGAATGAATCAGTGATATTTCCACATAATACCATGCAAGCGAAGTCGCGGGTAAAAGCTAGTATGTATATAAAGACTTGCCCAGTTGTTTTGTAGAAATTCAAAGTCATCAAATGGTCATCCAGCGCCATTTTGCTTTTTTTGACATTTGAAATGAATTGTTAAATGCCGATTCTAAGTCAGTTTCAGCTTTTGAACAAATTGTGATCAACAGAAGAGGACAACTATCATGTTAAGCTTTTCAGCTTTTTAAAATTTGACGGAATGGTGAAACATTAACATTATAGGGGACATTTTAAATGTCAATTAAACAAAATGGCGCTGAAGGCCATTTGATGATTTTGTTACATGTGAATTTCTACGAAACAACTGAAAGGCTATTCCCTAAAATTTGTGATAAGAGATGGTTCTCCCGCGAGAAGTGCTGTCAGATTTGTGTGATTTTCTACGGCTGTTATTTGCTTTTTCCATCGGTCGATGTCAAAATTTCAGCTTTAGTTTGGGTTTTAAACACGAATTCCAGCAAGTACGCATGATTATTTATTCATTTAACAGTCAAATTTTAGGAAATAGCCTTTCTGGACTTAAATAGTGTTTTTCAGTAATTTTTCAGTAGTTTATCTAAAACAGGAATGGTAAAATAATGCCTCCCTAAAACAGTGAATCATATTATTTTAACATTAATTTAACGTCACTTGTGATCATAAAAAAACATATTAATTTAGGTTATCTGTGATGTGCGTTATTATTTCTGCGTGAAATCTGGTTCAATGAGCTTAAATATGCTTTGACTTTAAGCATCGTCTTTAAATATGAAACTGATTGTTCATATTTAAAGACGATGCTAAAAATTCAGACAAGCGATAAAGTAGGTAAATAGAAAATTATTTTATTTTAATTGATGAATTAATAATGCCATATTTGAAATCTGTACATATTATGGTAAAATTTATAAACAGAACTAGCTCTTTTTTTGTTAATTATTTTTGGGGTGTTATGCCGTGCTGCAATGATGATGGACTGCAACGCTGTCCAAAATGTTGGCAAAAGGAGGAGGTGGCGCAGTACGGCATAACACTAAAAAAATACTTTTGGCCGTGAAAATCTAAAATCATATCAGAACTAGCTCTGTTTTTAACCTAGTAGGAAACTTGAGCTAGCATCTCAAGCAAGGATAATTTAATAAGATAGGGTTCTATTATTTAAGCTAGTAGGGCCCATCGTCACCAAGGTTACTATTCTGGCTTTGTGTTTAGTTTCGTGTGGCCAGTAAAGCTAGTACATTATCGGCTAGTGTACGGTTGTCACCTTAGTCATTGCAATGATACTGGCTTAAAATTTTCTAGCTTCGTGTAAACCGTTCTAGCTTGTGCCAAGCCAGGATAGAACGCCAGCATAGTGGCTTGCTATACTAGCCTCATGTGGCTCGGGCATAAGTCTGGATTGATTTAGGTAAAGGCCCTTGGTTAGGCATCATAATATGTTTGTTTTTTTTGATCTCGATAATAAATTAAAAAATATTTATATCACAATCTGGTTGTTTGGCGGTCTCTATGTGCTTTCAGGGATACTAACATGGATTGTGCAAATCGAACTGCGAATAGACCACCACAGACCACAAATGTCGTTGAGGTGTCCTTTTGAATACAAATGTGAATTATTTGAATGTTTTTGTGGTATGAAAAAACGCAACTTCCAAATGATCATAGTTTTGAATCATTGTAGATTTTACTCTATCCGGATCAACTTGATAACGTAATCGATGTCTATCACAAAATATTATTAAAATGTATGTGTGAATCGCCTATGCAGCAGACGTCACTCTATAAGGTTGGTGCCTTTGATGTTCATGTAGATCTGCTAATTGCCATTTTTTAAATTTATTTAATATTTGTATGTTTTATACAATAAGTATAGATTTTTTTACATGTTAAACAGTGTTGTAAAATGAATATAATAATAGCCTTTTCTCACCGTAAAGAAACAAGGCTCTTGTGTTTGGTGAGGGAATTCAAGCTCAAGTACATGTTATCGTTGAGTAAGTAAATAATAATATTGCATCTAATAACAAAAGATATGTAAGAAAAACTCGAGATATTTCAATAAATAGATTTCAAGATTTAAATGAAATATTAATAATAGAAATGAACTCTTAAAGTTGTTTCAGGTGATTTTTCAATTTAATTTGGAATTTATGTTTATTTTCGATAATTTTTAGTTTTAATGGGAGGTTGTTGAAATAATTTATACCTAGATACAGATAGGTATTTTGGATGTGCTTGGTATTAAATTTTGGGATTTTGATATTGTTTTGAAATCTTGCTGATATATTGAATTGTAATTTTTTTTAGCTGTATTTCTTTAAAAGTTTGTAGTATTGCATATTTTTTAAATATTTATTGTCTATTGTAGATACTTTGAATATTGAAAAGATTTTTTTTTCGAAGAGAATGTAGATGGTTTTTTCAGGATAACCTTAATTATCAATCTTTGAACTATTTTCAGAGGGTTTAAAATAATATCATAAGTTCCTCCCCGTCCTATAATACCGTTTTGTAATATAGATTGAACAATTGCAATTTTGTTAATATATTTTGTATCCGCGTAAAGGGTATTATGCACAGCGGGTTTGGGGTTATTTGCACCCCAAGCTAACATATTATGATTCATCCCTACATAAAAGGTTGGTAGCATGATAATAAATTATGATTAAAATATGATATTACAATATTTTGCGCACAGATCCAAATATCTCAAAAGATTTGGTCTTGTACCACTAAATTATGCCTGCGTTGCGTTACGTGTAATCCCAAGGTAGTAGGCACCGGGCAATGGACTCTGAACATTGGACAAGGCACAGCACAATACGTAATACTCTATTATAACAGGCCTACTCCCATATCCTCTCCTGCGGAATATCAGAACGGAGTGGAATGGAATCTTTACCCGAAAGGATTTTGGGATTTCTGACCGCGAAATAACGAACTGGACACAATACTCCCCGCCCACACGTAGCCACATATAACCACATACAGACACACGGAACCGCAGCCACACACCGCGGGTCCGCAGACCGCCATTTCGCTGCTGTGGGACAAAATATTACAAACATCAAATTAATGTGGGATTTAAAAACATATTTGGTTTGGTTGTTGTGCTGAGCCAAAAATAATGAAATTCACGCATATACCTGATAACACTGAGAATTCATCGACATTGAAAAGGAAGAAGGAAATGTTTTAGGGATTTTTAATAATACATAAACTAAACTTTATTTTTCGCGAAAATTTGTTTTTTTCACGTTATTCTGATTACACTTTAAACCAGTTCTTTACATTTTCCAAATAAGCCTCATTAAAATTGTATTTCTTTTTAATACTTGTAAATGATTTCATGACAGTTTGCCCCCCGGCTCAATTATGTACAAATTGCAGTAGGTTTAGGGAAAATATGGTACACAAAATATAACTAAGTGTCTCCCAAGTGTGCAGAGAGGAGGTACCTACAGCAGTATAACCACTGGAGCGACAGCGCAATTTAAAACATTTTTTTCCGATTGCTCGACATTTTTTGGTGATCATTTTGAATATTTTTCGCCCAAATTAAAAAAAAAATCACCGAATTTTTGTATGGAGACATACAAACTGATTATAGTTCTATATAGCCAATGAATTCACCTGTCTTTTATTGATTATCACATATTCGTAGGATTTATAAAAAAAGTTATAAAATTATAAACTTCTACTTAATTACTTACAAACAAGAGAAAATTTGCCATAATTGGCAGCAAAGCAATCCGAGGTATTTTAAATAGTGCCATATTGTGGCAAAAAGCGCTCCAAAGGTTCAAAAGTATAAAACATATTTTCATTCAAATGAATCAAGGATAAAACTACTTGACCATAATATAATGTATATACCAGCGTATAAGTACAAAAAATCTTCAATGTAAATAAATTCATTGAAGAAGAAGATAACACTTATAATCTAAATGAAAATATGAAAGAAAACAAGACACAGAAAAACAGAAAAAACAATGGTCGCAACTGGGACTCGAACCCAGACCTCTCGTCTAACCGGGACGTGCGCGTTTTCCAATTTCGCTATTGCCACCTTCTGTCAAATCGTCATATGATGGGAATAACCTCCAAAGTTATAAAAAGAGAGTTTTTCTCATAAAAAAAAAAAATTAATAAATTCGTTTGATATTCATACCAACTCATTATCAAAGGATTTTTCGAAGTCGACTTAAGGTTTTAAACTGGTAAATAATGCACAAAAATTTTTTTTTCATAATAATTATAATTTCAAATGTCTACATAGATGAGATATATTTCACCTTAAAAATAATCAGTATAAATATTATTTATTCCAATTCTTTTGTATATCTAGACACAAAGAGATATCTATAATTTCTGCAATTTTTGTTTATTTTGAATATCTATTTATGTGAGACTTCTTATCTATCATCTTTAGGGTCGTCCATAATCACGCGATGTTTTTTAGAAACTTTTTAACCCCCCCACCCCTGGTGATATGTGGTGAGGTTTTAGACTACCCTCCTCCATATCCGAAATCACGTGTATTTTTTTAGTACAAAGTACATTGAAATTTTCAGAATATTATCTGTAAGTACTAATATAATCGGATTAGATTTTGGAAAATTAAGCATCGTGATAAAAATGACCAGACAGATATTAAGACTGGCATAAAAATAATAAAGGAAGGTGTAAAAAAACATATATTTGTACATGAATATAAATCAAGTTCCATTTGAAGAAGGGATCTGAGGGAGATCTGAAAGGCTATTCCCTAAAATTTGTGATAAGAGATCGTTCTCCCGTGAGAAGTGCTGTCAGATTTGTGTGATTTTCTACAGCTGTTAAATGAATAAATAATCATGCATACTTGCAGGAATTCGTCTTTAAAACGACCCAACTAAAATAGGTGACAGCTCACAGCTGAAATTTTGACATCGGCCGATAGAAAAAGCAAATAACAGCCGTAGAAAATCACACAAATCTGACAGCACTTCTCGCGGGAGAACGATCTCTTATCACAAAATTTTAGGGAATAGCCTTTCTGATTCTACAACTTGTCCTGTGCAGGAATAGTACGTACAGGCTGCAGTATAGAGCTGCTTTTACTTAGTGTATCCGGTGCATTCTCGTCGCTTCACTCCAAATCTTGAATTTCACGTTTCCGAGCACCTGGAATGACCCACATTCAAACAACAAGGCAACATTAAAATTATTGTTATTAATTTAACTAATTCATTATTATTATAAGCAGAGATTTAATTTTGAGATGTTTCCTACCTATTAAGGTGCTTTTAATAGTGTAATTTCTTTCGACAGTAGTTCCTGCACAGATCGGTTCAGAGTTGTATGTCGTAAAAATAAATAAACGTGATATCTCATTTTATTCCCCCCCTCCTTGTGATTTTTCGTAGTTTTGATTTTTGAAATCACTGTAAAATTGTTATTCATCTGAATAAATTCAAGTTTTACAACAATATCCAATACAAATATAAGTGTTATCACTACAAAAGGGATACTTCTCAAATCATCATAACATCTCTCTCTGTACGAATCCCTTGTCGTGGAAACGGTGGAAGTCAACAAAAGCTGCTCGCTTTACACCTGACGGTAGACTGTCCGGAGACCATACCCTGGGACCGTCCAATCATAAGTATAATAATGATTTGACAACAATAAAATTAGGTCATATAATTCATGTTACTTGTAAGGTTTTCCCCGAACAATATTGAAGTGAGGTACAAACCCGAGGTAATTAGCCTACCATAACCAAACATTTGGATAACCAAAATAATTAGAAATTCGAAAGTCAAAGACGACTTAATAAAAAATGTTATTATTATAATCCTTAAATTAAAATAATCCTTGTAGACCACCCCTCTCCTTCCTCCCCAAATGTTATGTATATAAACCGTAGGCTAAGAATAATTTGTACTAGTCTGATGACTTTGACGAGCTGAAACCGGTTATGGTCAATAAGTGAAAGTGGAAATAAGTTTTATATTTGTTTTATCATAACATATTATAGTAATGCAATTCCACCATGAATTATTGTCAGTCTCAAAAATAATTTTTTATTTTTTTTTAAATTTTTTTATTTAATATAGATATATAAGTTTACAGTGGTGTTAATATAAATTACATATTGGTTCAGAAATTCTTTAAAATTGCAATCTCACCAAAGAAGAAGCTAGTTCTTGTGCTTGATGAGCGAATTACACTAATTATGACAGAAATAGAATAACATTATGCAATAGGTAAGTATATAATGGGAACAATTGAAACTTCTGGATCATCTATATGTGAAGATGTACATACAATGGGATATGGTTACATACTAAAATATTGTGCACTTTAGAGAAATTCGAAAAATCTAAATTAAATAGAAATGAATATAGATTGACAATAAATAGAAAGAAAGAGAAAAGGTAATTATTTAATTAATTATTCCTGATGAAGTGTAGCTTCAGTTTGAGTTTCAGTTTATTGATGTCTTTGATTTTTTTTATTTCAATCGGAAGATTGTTGAAATACTTTATTCCTAAATAGATGTAATTGTTTTGCATTAGTTTGGTATTAAATTTTGGTATTTTGATGTTGTCTTGATGTCTTTTTGATTGGTGGGTTTCAAATTTTTTGACGATATTATATTTGTAAATTTGGATAATTGCATTTTTCTTGAAGATATTCTCTACTAGAGGCACCGTGAAATCGGCGAAAAGCGTTTCTGTTGGATATGTGGAGGGTTTCTTTAGGATTACTTTAATGATTAGCTTCTGGATCACTTTGATCGGGGTAAGAATATTGTTGTATGAACCCCCCCATCCAATAATTCCATATTGAATTAATGACTGGATTAGTGCATAGTATACTCTTTTTAGATTGTTGGGTTTTAAAATATTTCTTAATCTTATGAATATATATATACACTTTCTGATCGCTTAAACAATTCACAAATATGGCTCTTCCACTTCATATGTTGTTCTATTATCACTCCGAGATATTTAATTTCTGATACTGATTTCAATGAAATTTCAATGAAAATGAATATTAATTACATATTTTTGTGACAGGGCCTTTTAAAGCGGTGACCGAATATTTGTTATATTCTTATTAAAAGAACTTCCCACTTATTAAACTGTGGGAAAAGACCGTAAAAGATTTAATAAACTTAATAATAAAACTCTAAATTTAATCCTGTTGAAGCGACGGTGCACAAAATTGAAATGGCGGAATAAAAATATGCTGACGCGATATTTCCAAATGCTCGGGAAATAAACTTCTTTATAGCACAGATGGCAACAATCCAGCACATCTGCTCGCAAAGACTTATATTTACAGCTATAATGATGAATTCTTTAAGGAGAATCCGTCACCTTTGACACAAAGGAAAGCAAAATCAAATAAAAATTTAAATACTTGGAAAAAAAATCGTTTTCTAAATTATGGTGATTAATTTATTGTTTACTAGTTGATACCCGGCTTGCTTTGCTGTGCCATTTAAGGGGGTATTCTAGTCTAGCAGCATGAATTGTAGGTATTTTTTTAGGTGCAATTAAAAAAAATATCTTTATAAGCCATTATTTTACCACATATTGATTAGACATTAAAGAAACCATAAAAAAAAATTAAACGAAAAATTCAAAATTCTGAAAATTACAGGGTGTTAAAGTGGGAGGTCTGAAAAATGGGGTGCCCTGGTTGAAACGATTGCAACCCTCCTAGTAATCTAAAAAAAATAACAAATTAATTCTTAATTCAAACAAATGCGGCTATGGCCCGAACTAACAAAAAGTCAAAAGGATTATTTTTCGCAAAATGGCGCCTGTCTGAAATAAAAAAGATATTTTTTTACGAGTTTTTTTGACTTTCCAAATTTTTTAAAAATAGTAAAAATTTAAATTTTGTTATAGTTTTATTTACCGCCATAAAGTAATGTTCAGAGAAGGCTCAAACCAAATTTCAAGCAAATTGGTTCTGTAGAACTTGAGATATCGTGTTAACCGTCTCGAAAAAGGTGATTTTGAGAGAAATGCGTTTAAAATTTTGTTCTTTTGTGATCAATAACACAAATTAATCAAATAAAATTTATTTACCCACTCCGGGATTCTATCCCGCGACCTTAGGATAGCGAGTTGAGATCCTTAACCCCTCGACGCGTGGTCGGCCGGCGTGGTCGAGCGGTAAGACTCTTGACTCGCAATCCGAAGGTCGCGGGATCGAATCTCGGCGTGAAATAATATATAGTATATTTGCGGCACGTTCCAGAGTCGAAGATACTCTCAGTATCGCCCTGGTGTAAGAGCACCATTCAGAATTGAAACGTTGCTTGAAATGGCTTTAGTCGTGTTTGGTGACCAGAACTGAATATCCAGGCACCTCCCCACCTTCCTCTTCCCCATCTACTTTCCCTCCTCACTACCTTCAGCCTCACAACATACTACAATTGGGGATGCCATAGTCTCGCTGGCTCCAGAAGGGAGCAGTTGGACTCTTGTACGGTATTGATATAAAAAAAGACCTTTTGACCCCTCCAGCAGGACTCTCTTGCCCCTTGTGAAACCCCAGATTCATACCCACCCTTCGCACCCCTTTTCTTCGTATAACTTCTTCTCCTTCCTTTTCTAAAAAAATCCTCCACACAGCATCCCCAAAGATGACATGGGCCCTGAGGGAAAATATTTTGCTCAAGGCGTCCTGTATGGAGTTAATATGAAGTAGGGAAATGGCATCAAATTTAAAAGATGAACAGGTAGGTACCTATTTATATGAAACAAATTCACCCAGCCCTCAAAAAACATACAAATATGTAAGTTGGTACTACTTGTAATAACTTCAAGTCTTTTTTTCTATGGAACACGTAGCCGCTAGCTACATAGCTTTCGATCGAATGTTTGTGTGTTTTGTTCCATTCTTTCTGGGCTAGAGGGAGACGGACCAGGCAGGAGGGAGACGGATGGCAGTGGGTCGGGCGCGGAGAGAGGGGGGCGGCGAAGGGTGACCGATCAATTTATTCAAGGTTGTATGTACGCCCCAACTTATCAGGAACGACGAAGCTTAACTATGGACTGAATATGTAATTAATTGCGACACTATTGAAGAAATAAAAGTGCCTACCTTTCTAAATATAAACAATAGGTTTGATTTTATGAAATTTCATTATACATGTTATTTCATTAATTATTCATGAAATGCCAGTTTCACAAAAAAATAATTCTATCCTATTTATTTATTTATTGATTTTTTTTGCTTTAATATCTGATTTCATACGATATTTGGAAAAAAAAAATTATCTTACTTTTTTTTGTTTTTTTTTTGCAAAAGCTCAACGCAGGAAGGCCTGAGGAAAATAATTCCCCACAGGGCCTATGTGATCTTTGAGGACGCTGTGTGGAGGTTATTTTTAGGAAAGGAATTAGAGGAAGCTCTTGGAAGGTAGAAGGTGCTAAGGGTGGGTAGAAATATGGGTATTAATGCGTCTAGGAGTGACGGATGTCTCGAAAGAGGTCATTCGAGAGGTCAAAAGGTCCCCCAAAAACAGTATTCCTATCCGGCCCACCGCCCAGTTGGGAAGACGCGTCCGCCGCCAAGACCCGATAAAACCTCACCCCATGGATCGGGCACTCCTCAAAAAAGGAAGGTAAATTAGTCACAAAATGCAGAGTAAATTACTTTATTTCAAACTTCACTAGATAATTACTGATGGAAATGAGGTTGAGAGTTGAACACAATTGACCTGGAAAATCCAGGCAGCATATTTGTGCAAATTTCATGACGACAGAATTCACGGTTTTTGAGTTTTAGCTGCTTAATGCAGATTTTCTACTTTGTGCTTAAGATTAGAAGTATAATGGAGCGAGTAAGGCTTGACTTATAAGGTTGTTTTACGTGTCGAGACAGGCGTGGTAAACATTTTTACAGATAAATAGAAAAATTAAAAATACATACTTACCTGTAAATGATGGACTAAAATGATCGGTCGGAAAACGATTAGCATTAGATAATTACTTCCTAAAGGTTCACAGCGTAAAAAACGACGTAAAATAATGTAATAGTAATGGTTATATAATTATTTTTTTATATTATTATCTTATAGTCCAGCAAACTGGTTGAACTGCAATACTCTTTTAAATCATATGAATATGATTAAATTGTAAAACAGAAGATTTTTCACTGACTTAGTATTTCTATAAAAAAATTTGAATGATCTAGTTTATAGTTCAGAATTGCTTGCATTGATGTAATACCAGAAATCGGGATTTATTTCAGTCCAGAAATTCTGGGAATAACTACCATATGTATTCCTCTTTGCACAGAATACTAATAATACTACGGAAGGAAATAAAGATTAAGTCACCGGACATCTTCAATTTATAACTAACAAATACAAAATATTTTTTACTATTCTTACGTAAAGCCCCTAAAAAGGGCAGTAATAAATAAATAAAAAAAAACGCAACTCGTCTAGGTAATAATACAGCACACTTTTTGTAAAAAGTCACTTTAAGGGGATCCAATAGTCCAGGGAAAAATCGAAATCGGAATTAACGCCCCTTTGTGGGAGGAGTTTAAAAATACTTGAGAAAAAGCTTTTGGAAAGGTTGACAAAGGTATTTGAGATTTTTTTTACAGGTTGATTTCGTTAAAGCCTGCAAAAAACATTAACTCCTTTTTTACGCATTATACTAATAAAACGCAAAATTAAAATTGATTTCACGGAACCAAGTGACGTGGAGACTATACGTCTGTTCCCCGCTCCGTTCGGGGCAGTTCTGAAAGAAAGTGGGGTGTGGCAAGCCACTAGTCCTTGTGTAGACGACATAAGGGTCATTTTGAAAATCCAAATTCGTCGACTGCCGGCCGTATTGAGAAAATAAGCGAATATGCATATTTTATTCTATTTTGTGAATATTGGGCGTAAGTATAATTTTTTTTGTGAAAATCTATCATTGGATATTATGTATATTATTAAGGTTATTATTATAAGTGTAATATATCTGTTGATTTTCCAAAAAAAAAAAAAAAGTACTACGTAAAATCTTGTGTCGTGTTCAAAATTGGAACTGATTGGCTGAAGAACACAGACAAGAGATAAAGTGCCTACCTGCTATATAATTCTTAACAGGAAATTATTTTAATCGTCATTTTCAAAATCAATTTCCTATAATTCATTATATTTATAATAAATTATACAGCAAAATATTTTAATATATTGTTTTCCGACATATTTTTAATCTTTTTTTTACGAGAATTGATGTATTATAACCCCTTGACACAAAGTTGCATGTTTAAATCTACCCCATTGACTTCCACGTTAAATTCTATCCACTACCTTAATCACCCCTGCTGCCTGATGACTCTCCCCGCCCTAAGCCAAGATAAATTGAACCGCCCGAGGACCACGTGGGTCCCGATCAACATACCTCCCCCCCACCCTCCCACAGGGTTGAAATTCCTCTCCCCGTGGGGTGGCTTAATCATTCATTCTGACTTTACAGTAAACAGGGTTCACAATGCCTTCACTGGAAGTATACTTGATGTATACTGTGTTCTCAACAGGAGTCATTCGTTTACCTAACCATTAACGGAATTAAGTTGGATTCCATTAATTAGTTTTTGAAGTGAAAACTTCTTTGGCAACGTTGTGATTTGAAACTTGAGGAAACGGAAACGAGCGACACTAAAAAGAGACATACACATACATCTACAGGATTTAGCCAGCGAGAGAATGAGATAAAAAATAATTTTATTAAAGGGTACTCGGCTCCAATATAATACGATAAATCCACGGTCCCATGCCAGTCCCTTTTAGTGTAGTGGTATAAAGCGCCTGACAAATCTTTGCAGGCATTCAGCCGAGCAGGGATCGAATCCTACGAAATCCAAAAAAAATAAATTGTTTTTGTGAAATCAATATCCAATCTTCAAACCAATTCAAAATGAACAGGCAAAAGAAAACACAAAAAGAAAGCGACATCTGGCGACTCCGAAGAAGAAACCATAAATACAAATTAGAAGACCAAATGTATAGGAAAAAGTGCAATGGAATTCGACGACAAAATGATGAAAAAATTATCCTTCACATTGATAAAAAAGCGCTTCGTAGTCTCCCCACTCTTTAGTTAAGATTAGTTTTCTGAAGGTTTCACTTCTACCAGGTGTGAATTGCACACTCTGATATAAAAAAAATATATTGGTTATTATGTTAGTTGTTCTACAATCGAATCTTTAAAACAAATTGATTCATACATTTAAATTTTTATGTGAAATTAGCATAATTATTCTTAGTTCGATGCGTTTACTTGATGAATAAGCATTTTAGCTTAAGTAAGCATTTCTTAAACAACAAAGTGGTTAAAACTATGTACTCGTATTAACTATGTTAAAACTAAACTATGTAATTTTGAACTGATAAATGTTTTCAGACTATTTAGTGAATAGAATTTCGAATTTATTACGAATTTCGGCGTTTCAACGTAATCGATTCATTAATTTGATTCCTTCGAGTTCAAGTCGCAATTTGGGGTAATGGTATGGGTACCGCTGACCCGGAACCATTATTTGTATAACCAACATTCCTGCGATTGGTCACCCCAAGTGGTTTGCTACGTTTGGTGACTTTGCAGGGGTACCGGGTTAATGGAATGAGACTTGTCCGGGTGTGATGCCACTCTCCAGCCGGATTCTCTTGACTCATAGCGTTGCACCGCAGTGGACACATACGTTACTCCTGGACTAACTAGACTACACTAACCCCAGATTCTTAACCACCCCTTACGCCCTTTTTTCTCAGAACCTCCTATTAAATTATTATTTACATAACAAAAAATATAAGCGTAAACCACTAAAAAAAATGTTTTTGCATAACTTAACTATGAAGTAATATAAGAAACAATTTATTAAAAATACTCCTTTATAGGAGACTATTTTTGAAGTTTTGTATGTTCTTACTTTTTTCATTCTTATAAAATTATCACAAAATAAATAAAAACCACTTTCTTACTTGCCTCGTTCAAATAAGATTTTTGAAGGCATGAGAATCGAAATATTTCTAGCGTTTTTATTCCTCTTAAGATAATAGACACATTGACCGATAAACAATTTGATGAAATATTGGAAATGTTTTGGCCAAACCACTCCAAGACTAAGACGTGTTCGTGACTGTGAAATAATTACTCGACAGTGTATTGAATGTGTTCCAATACTTCTCTGTCTGGAAATGTAGAAGTTCGGCCTGTCAGTGTAATATTGTATGAATAATTCCACTATTTAGTTTTCACGCCAAAATTAATTATTATTGTTGTATCTGAAAATCGGGATACCAATATTTTAAAACGTAAACAAAACTTATTCAATGTACCTATAATAGTATTAATAATAAAAGTGGAATTCAGTAAATAATTTTTGATAAAAGCCTTATATTTTTGAAGTGAAACGTCTTTAACGCAGTTAGTGACTTGAAATTCTGGTGAAACGGAAGTGCGTCACAACTCAGTTCTACACAAATACTCGGTTCTAATATAAAGCAGCAAATTTGCACCTCGGCGCGTGCCTTCCATAGCGTAGTTGGCAAGGTGCCTGACAGGTCTCAGCGGCGATAAACACAGACATCAAGCGAACGGGGGTTCGAATCCTACGAAATCCAAAAAAATATTTTTATTTTGTGAAATCAATATCCAATCTTCAAACCACTTCGACTGAAAAGAAAGCCTCATCGACTTTCTAGTTTCACTTCTAACGCGTGTGAATTACACACTCTGATTTTTTTTCGTTCATTAGCCTCAGATCGGGAGTCTCGAGGACAATTTCCCTTGTAGCCTATGTTATCTATGTTACTTATGTGGAGGGTATTTTTAGGGAAAGGAACGAGAGGGCGTTTTGGATAGGATTCTGGCGGTCAGTGTGTTCAAGAGTGACGGACGCATGAATCCATTCTTCCCTTCGGTGCAAGCCGATGGGTCGGGAGAGTCCGGTTAGAGAGGTCAAAAGGGCTTCGTTAACCAATCTCTCTTAATCCGACCCGCCACGCAGAAGGTGGACCCTAAATTTGGAAAAATCCTATTGAACCACGCGGGTTGACCTGTGGTAGGGGTGTTGATTATCCAATAAATGGCTCCCGGGGCGGCGCCACTCATAATCGCCTTCCAAACTGGATGCATAATATATAGCGCTATTTTTGTGAAATATCACTTGAAGGGCGCTAATCTGAGTCCTATGGCATGCGAAAGTCATCTCAACAAAATATATTTATTTTATATTTCCTGTCATCTTAGAGGATGCTGTGTGGAGGCCTATGTCATCTTAGATGATGCTGTGTGAAGGGTCTTTTAAAGGAACGGAAAGATAGGAAGTTCTAGGAAGGAAAAAAAGTTGGAGGGGTGGGTAGGAATCAGTACGTGTCACGTAGTGGATTCGGGAATGACGGATACATGAATCCATCCCTCCGACTGCGGTGCAAGGCGACGGATCGAGAGAGTCCGACTGGAAAGTCTCATAAAAGTTAGTCAAACGGTATCCTTCAACCAGTCTCTCTCGATCCGGCCCGCCACGCAGTAGGTGAGCAGACGCATCCGCTGCCAAGACCTGAACAAACCCCACCCCATGAACCCGGGCACCCCTGCTAAGTTACCAAACGTAGCGAACCACTTGGGGTGACCTACGGCAGAGGTGTTGGTAATCCAATAAACGGTTCCCGGGGCGGTGATACCCGTACCCGCCTCCCAAATTGTAACCATAACCAAGCTGTAACCATAATTAACAATAAATCAGGTATAATCATTCAATTTTCTATTGTTTAAGTAACTTAGTCATATTGCTGTCTAATTAGGGGTGGACGTATGTTAGTGCTGATGTCCGCATAGACCTGCGTGTTTACTCTGACAGTTTGCCAAACAAAGTCACGCACTATAATAACTTGCCGAACATTTGGCTTTTGACTTCTATGTTACCAGGAGAAATTTTATTGTTCCTGCTGAAACAAATATTAATTGTACACATTCACGGTCACCTAGTTTTTTGGCTGTAAAAAAATGAAAAATCAACTTTTTAAAATTTTATTTTCAAATTGTTCGTTTTGGCGGCGGATTTATGAAAAAAATAAATTAAAATTTGAAAAAATCAACATTTCTATTAGTTTTTTAGCTTTGCATGCTGAAAAAAATTCAGTTTTTACAAAAATTCCACCATAATTTTTTTGTTCGCTACCAAATGGATTTCTCAAATTTTTTTCGTAATCTAAAAAAACAATAAAAATAAAAGTAAATTTTTGAAAATTTTTAGTGATTGATTACTGTTATAGTGTTTGTTAATACAACAAATCCCATAAAGAGTTACTGATTAATACTTATTTTCCTGTATTAGCATTAATTTTATTTAAAATAATTTTATTTATAATATTTGTTTAGAAAAATGAAATTTTTTGGCATTCACAGCCAAAAAACTATCCGAAATCCGTGATTGAATAAATTCAATTTGTCAAGAAAAAAATCATGATCGTCAGTTCAATTTTTGATTTTTTTCTTAAAAAATCAGATGGTTGTGAAAGTCTAAAATTCCCCAAATATTTAATTAAGAGGAAACACGGTCGCCAATAAAATTGAAAAATGGGTATTTTAGAACTGTTGCGGTCACTGTCGCTGTTACCCCCCCCCCCAATATCGACCTAAGGGACAACTGCACCTCAGGCTGATAAAAATTAAATAGAATCGTCAAATTTGTATTCTCCATTCTTCTTCTCCGAAATTGGATGGCTTTTTTAACATTTTTTACCGATCATTGAACCACTGGAGCGATTATGGTCGAAAAATGTACCACTTTTATTTTTCTGCGATTGAAAGCGGTTCAAAATTGGAACACATTTTCCTACCATTCGTAAAAAATTTATTGTAATTATTTAAAACATTTCCATGAACAGTAATTTATTTTAAAATGAAGCTATTGAAATGCTTTATCTATTATGACTACAGATGTTGCAAATCCGAACTTTGTTGACTATTTTAGAATGATGTTAAAAATAAATTTTTTATTTTTTTTAAAGCCCCTTTTCAATAGATATGCACCTTTCATTATCAAGTATATCACAGACAACATACATAAATCGAAAATATTCCATGTTGATGAGTACCTCTCACGGAGTTTCAAAGTAACAAACACGCAGGATTCGCGCGGATATAAACTTTACAATTTTTTTATAAATCCTACAAATATGTAATAAACGGTAAAATACAGGTTAATTCGTTGGCTATATAGCACTACAATAAGTTTTTACGTCTCCATGTAAAAATTCGACTGTATGATTTTTTTTTAATGTTGGCGAAAAATTTTTAAAATGATCTTCTGGAAATCTCGAGTAATCGAGGCAAACTTATTTCAGTGGTTAGAAGAAAATATTGTTTGTCTATTCTAGGATGCTTTTTATATGAAATACTATGTCTAATTTGTATATTGAAAGTCTGTAAATGGCGTTCAAACCAGGAAACTTTCACGATTTTCGGGAGGTCCTAATCTCTACATATAAGAAGTATCAAAAAATCAAAACGTACCGACATGCTAGTTATTGATATCTGGTTTATATTAAAAAATATTTGCACTAGCGTCAAAATCCAGATAGGAAATTTGGACAAAACGTCACTCGGTTTCCTCGTAAACGTGGCACTTATTTCACCTTCCGACGGCATATCAAACTGCCGGATAATGTCAATATTATATTATTTCAAAAGCAAGTTTTTTGAGTAAGTATAAATAAGTAAGTATTTAACCTTTCCAAAACAATTTACATTTCAACCCAGAAAGTGTAAGAATGAGGGTGCAATAACTCTAAATGTAATGCCGTGGAATAATCCCCGTCTGAAGGAACCCAAGTGAAGAAGAATTCTCAATGTTACGTAAATTCTAGACCCTCTTCTAAGTAATCCCGACGCGAGCTCACTGGTGTAAAATCCACTAGATTCTTTGAAGTCACATATAAAATAAATACATGGAGATATGACATGGAAGCGTGCTGACTGTCGCCGAGCGAGCAAAACTGAAAGGACCATTCATAAAAAAAGAAGAAGATTACTGATGATGTTTTGAAAGGGAGAGATGTAAGTAAATATGAGTGATAGAGGGTGCGCGCTAATATTAAAAAAGAAGATTATAAATAATAATGAGTGTAAGGACTGTTGTGAAAATATATAATAAAACAAGACTTATATATACATATAAAAATGAATGTAAGTTTCCTTGCTTGCTTGTAATGTTTGAAACTAAAATATCTTCTTTCCACCATCGCAAAGGTTTCTAGATTATTACAACCACATGACAATACATGTGAAAAGTTTTTTTTAATAATTACGAAAACTCTTACGAAAAGTCAGAATTTGAGAATGACATTTTGCAAACGATTGTTCAATCAAAATTTAATTTTCGAATAAAACCTTTAAATTAATGAATTTAATAGAAGTATTCACCTATGATACTAATCAAAATCGAATACTTTGACCCTAATTAAGAATTATGGGTATTTTAAATAGGTAGGTACCTATGTTAGGTACTAAATTTGATTGATTGTTCTTATAATATATTAAAATGAATGTTTGTAATATACGAAAAATTAAAATTTGTATTAAAAAAGTGCAATTGGTGGCACGCGAACTGTTTGAAAACTGAATGTACCCGAACTGAATTAATAGAACGCTGGAGAGGGGAGGGGAAACGCTGGATGGGAGAGAGGGGTGAGGGAAGGCGGGGAAGGTGAAGAATGAACGAGTGAGGGGAAGGGGATAAGGGAGGGGAAAGGAGGGCGCAAGGTAAACGGGACGAGTGGGAAAGGACAAGCAGGGAGAAGCAATTCCTTTATTAAGTGACATTACAATGCATGCCGGGAACTCGCTAGTTCGGCTTAAAAATCTAGTTCAGTTCAGTTAAAAATCTTTCGGCAGTATTTAAATAAACACTGAATTTTTCCATACCTAATAATGTGTTAAATAACAGAACCAAATGTGTTTTATGGTTTTATACTATTAATATTTCGATTATCCTAAAAAATAACATACATTTTTTTATCCTATTAGAGATTATCCTAAAAAAATGACACACGTTTTTCATTCTTTATCCTATTAGAGATTGTTCTAAAAAATGACACATGTTTTTTATCCTTTTTATATTTTATCCTATTAGAGATTATCCTAAAAAATGACACGTATTTTTTAATCCTTTCTATATTTTATCCTATTAGAGATTATCCAAAAAAATAACATATATTTTTTTAAGATTAAAAACTCAGTGTTTAAGGGAAATATGTTATAATGCCGGTAGAAATTCAGAATGCTCAGAAAGCAATTCAAAATGGGTCAGAAAGCAATTCGAAATTCACGAGCGTTACCATTGCAACCTGTTAACAAGGCAACTGAAAAGCAACTGCCTCACAATCAAAAGTGCTGGTGCGTTGACAACTGGTTTCATTTCAGTTTCTCCGTGAGCGAAGGCCTTTAAAGCGGCGGATCCAATGAAATTTGAAACAAAGGTAAGGCTTGTATGCGATTTGCAGTAGTAGGGGTGAACGATGTTGGCAACACTGCGTACGGTTTTATACCGGTGAATGGCTTGGTTGACAGATGCTTCGGGTTCCAGATGTCGCGACGTAGGTTCCATTCCTTGGCCAGCTGATCCTCCATCATTGCATAAGCAACGTCTTCCGCCAGATAACGCGGACATTTTTGGTATATATTAAAAACATCTAACAAGGTTTCATAGTCCATCTCACTTATTTCTATTATTATCTATGTTTGAAATTCACCAACTTTCTCAATTTTACCATTCTTGTCTGCCTTTAAGAAAAGTCTTCCTTTCACTACCAGGTTCCTGTTGTCTCCCTCCATGGTCCAAGGATGTTGTGTTTGCCTCCGTATACCAATCTACACTCCCCCGTCTTGAAGTCTTATTATCGACGGCTGCGCCAGTGTGGCGCACTATTGTTTTCTCTGATGAACAAAACAACCTGATGATAAGGAGTTTCAATAATACTTCCGTTCGTCTAGATTACGAGTGGTGTTTGTTATCGTCTTATTTACAATTGATATCTAAATGGACCTAACGTTCATTCTAAAGGAAGCTCTGTGACAATCTGGAGCAGGGGAAATGCTCACTGAAGGTGCTCTCCTGTACAGATCGGATTTGATCGGCTATCGGATGTGTTGTCTCTTTCATATAGTACAACTTACACTAACGATATCTGTTGAGAGTCTTTGAAACTACATATTTACATACGTTACAAATATTCTTTCATATTTGTTATATATGCCTTCCCCTCTCGACCCAGATCCATGAATGTTGTTATTGACGGTTTATTTAACTAGTGATTTTTGCTCGTTCGAAAAACATAAATTTACTGAATGTTCAACGGTTTTTTTTAGGTTTTTCTGTACATATTTAAACATTTTAAAATGTGAACCTCAACAGAGTTCCACAGGCTCCCAACTGTCTAGGACTGACTATGAAACTTAAAAAAAATACTCCCAACAATACCATACTACCCTAAAACTTCTTTACTTTAGAATCGTTCTCGAGTTAATCTCAATGAAATGCTCATCAGACCATCGCTAATATATGGGCAAGTGCTGCACGGGCTCTCACGAACGGGGAAATGATACAGTAGAGTGGTAAGATACTCTAGGAATCGAAACATTACTCGAAATGACTTTCTGTCTGTGGTAACCAGGGTTGAATAGTCCCTTCTCCACTACCTTCAGCCTCATAATATACCCAACAAGGGCCATAAACCCACTGCCTCGGAACAGTTGGGATCAGTTTGGACTTATTATCTATTATTTATTTGCATACTTAATATCTCATTGTTTTACATCATGAGTGTGTGTTGACTTTGATACATATCCTGGTACAGGATTCGGGAGACCGCGGCTTTTTGCCTAGGTGTTTGCGGCTCTTCAGACATCAACTTCAATTTCACCTTCACTCAGTTAGAAATTCTAGCTCTTTGCTTTATACAGAACTTATTTACGTACAATAATGATAATTTAAAAGATATTTGCCTAAGAAACCGGCAATTTTTGTATCGTCTAGCCTCCTTATACGTATTCTGAGGAACCGGTTTCCTTTTTCTGCTCTCACCTTCTCTCTTATACTCTAGTCCAGTGGTTCCCAAAGTGATCCGTACGGACCCTCAGTGGTCCTCAGGATCATTCAGGGGGTCAGTAAAAAAATAAAATTGAGTTGGGGGTCCCTGAACAACAGGTCAACGGGTCCGCGCAAGGTTTAATATAAAATAAAAATAAAAATTGTGACCCATTTTTATTCATACCGAAGTTATGTTAAGTTACTAATGCTAATCAATATAATATACTCCAGCTATCAAAATTGCGAAATAGAGATGAAGGTTTGTTTGCTTATTGTCAACACTTAACGGCGCTTAACGGTGGTGAGGTAAGGTTTGTGTTACACTAAATAATTCTAAATACGTTTTTAAAATACTGATAAAATGAACACAAAGAAGACGTATAAAATGTCACGTTGGAAGAAAAAATCTTTAATTATTTGTAACCTTTCCCTCTAGTCACACTTTTAGGTGAACGATATCAGAAAAAGATGCTCTCCTGGACACTTTGCTGTTAGTCGTTTAGGACTGAATGCCGTTGGCGCTAATAAAAAACTGTCAAAAGAAGCGAAGCTATCAGTCCACAATGGAGTCCTGGTACCTACCCTGATGTATGGCAGTGAGGCATGGAACTGGCAGAGGAAGGATGAAAGTAAACTGAATGCTGTAGAAATGAGATCCCTGAGGCGTATGTGTGGTAAAACCATGTACGACCGTGTGAGAAATGTAGAGATCCGCAAAGAATGTAAGGCTGATGTAAGCATAATGAGTACGATTAAGAAAGGGACCCTCAGATGGTTTGGGCATGTAGAGCAAATGAACGAAGAAAGTAGTGTAAGAAGAATATGATGCAAATGTGAATGGTAAAAGAAGTCGGGGACGCCCGAGGAAGACATAGCACGATCAAGTGAATCAGATAATTGAGTCGGGCTATGTCAAAAGTCAGAATAATAGAAGAGTATGTATGACACGATGTATGAATGTGAGTGAAGCAAAGAGTGTGGACCGAGTTGTTTGGCGGTCCGTCCTCTCTGTCTACCCCTGCGGGGAAACGGCGTGATGGTTAAGGGGTGGGTAGAAATCTGGGGTTCAGTATGTCCTGGTCATCCGCCTATGAACCCGGGCACCCCTGCTAAATCACCAAACATAGCGAACCACTTGGGGTGACCTATGGCAGAGGTGTTGGTTATCCAATAAAGGTTCCCGGGGCGGCGGTACCCATTCCCGCCTCCCAAATTGTATAATATTGGTCAAATAATTAAGTATTTCCAGTTCCTGTGGAGCTTGGTAGAATTTATTAAAAACTTTCTCAATTGCGGAAACCATTACGCAATGGAGGCTGTAAGGTTTGTATATCCTGCCAAGTCCTTGCAGAAAGGGTCCCGCCGCGTCCCCCAAACTAAACGAAGGCCCATTGTGGAAGGTTCGTATATTAATATTTTATCGTCGTTGGTTTTGGAAAAGATTTTTCCTAAACAACATTCACCTCACGTAGCGGGTCGATCTTCCATTTTAGCGGCTTTCTCGATAAATGTGATATATGGGAATATTATCATTATTTAAGCGGGATGATAAATATGTTTTTGTCAATTCTGGGAAAGTTTCTTTTTTTTCTTTAAATGGCATTTTGTTAACATAAATTATTGCGTGTCAGATGATAATATATGGGTCAGGTTTTAAAATTTGTGTTCCGCAGCAATGAAAAAATATCTTCACGTTCCTATTTGACAAGCTGTTCTAATAGGAACAGATAACACTAAAGAAATAAGATCTATGATCCATCATCCTTTATACGTCATATTATCTGCATAACTGACTTAAACAGACCAAGACACCCAGTCGATATTTCCAAAATAAATAATCGATTCCTTGTCTTCAGAATGATTGAATAAAAACAATTTACAGAAAAAATTACAGAAAAATAATATAAAATTTACAGTTTATAATAATATACAATTTACAGAAAAAAATTACAGAAAAATAATATAAAAGTTTATTTAGGATAATTTTCAAGCTTAAATTTTGGTTAGACACCAAGACAACAGGCGACCGCTCTACCTTATAATCTAAGTAAACAATGTCAATTTATAATAATATTGTTTTAAAGCTTATTAAATTTGTCAAATATATTTTTTGCAAAAAGCAACATGAAATTTTTTTAACAACAAAATAATTTTTAATAGCCAAAGTATTATTTTTATGTTGTTTTATAAACGGAGGAGAAGCGGGGACTTACTTAAAAAAATACTTCCGGTGCACCGTTAATAATTTGAGGTATCTAGCGTAACTTTATTGTAAAACCCAACGTTTCTTTCTGAATTTCATTTTATTTTAATTGAGTACCTAAATGTCTAATCTTTCTAGCATTAAAAAAAAACAAACACGTTAGCTGCTTGCGACGTATGGCACCATCGCAAATACTCACTACCTCGAAACGCGAACGAGTAATTTTATATCTGTCGAGTTTGGATCTCTCCGCGGGTCGACGTGTGCACGTCATCTTGATAATTCAACTAAAACTACTGTGTTTTTTTTAATCTTTATGGATATCAGGTGATTATCATAACTGTTTAACTTGTGTTGTGTTAGTGTGATAAAAAATATTGAAGTAACGATTTTTCAAAACGTATTTTTTCTTTAGTTTAGTTTAGAATTCATCGAGACTTTTAAAAATGTATCCGAATGTATCCGGCAAAATTTTTCGTTTTCTGTGTTTAATGTGTCAGATTAACTTTAGTTTTGTGATGTATTCAGGATTTACTTTAACAAATTATAATTTTTTCTATTATTTTACAAGTTATATTTGTGAAAAAATTCACAATGTTTCTTTAAATGATACTTTAAATGATACTTTTTAATGATACCTTCCACGAGATTTTCGCTCTATTTTAGCATTTTCGCTTCATTTTCAACACAAAATATTAGCGCACTCTGTCCAACATTCGTAATTACATATCTCTCCATTTTCTTCTTTTTGAGCCGGGAAGCGCCGCCGGGATGAATTGTTTCAAAAATTTTTGACAAGTAATCAAATTTTTGATGTTAATATTCAGGTTCTGTGAAAATTCTAAAATGTTATAATTACTTCAGTATTATGAAGCAACTTTTTTTATAACAAAATAATAACAGAACGTGAATAGAGCTTACATAGAAAATGAAAATTAACCTAAAATATATGATGAATTATAAAATTTTTTTGAAACAACCCGTTAAAAGTGTAGAAAAAAACCCACCTTTGCAGCTCACCGCTATTTTTTTTTGTTGAGTTTTGATGTATTTTAAAGTTTCCGTTTATGTACGTTTGATGTATTATAACGTACGCGTTTATCAATTCCGCCATAGCCACCTTCTGTCAAACCGTCATATTTGTCAATCTTATATCTAAAATTTTTAGAATTGACATATTTTGAAAATTATCTTCAACTATTTTTTTCCATATTATAAGCAACAACCTTTTTTTTGCTTAATTTTTGCGTCCTATAATTGTTTTATTAAAAAATTCCATTTTTGAAAATACAAATAGGTTTGCGACACAATCGACTGAAAATTTAATAATATCAAGCTGTAGTTATCCTATCCCCTTCGGCCCGCGAACAAATTGAAAATGGATCAATTGGCCCTCCACCTAAAAAGGTTGATTACCACTAATCTATAACCTGACCTCACATAATTCAATCCATATTTTTTATATGATTCCAAAAAATGTGTATCACGGAAAAATAATTTAAGTATCTTCACAGGCATGAATTTCATGTACGAATATTACCAATACTGCCAGAAGTACAACTCATGTAGAGTGTTTGGTTCTGAAACAGTTTAAAAAAAAAAAAAAACTTAATCCATATTCCCCAAGTCCTTCAATCATGTATTCCTTTCTCTTCCTCCTTTCCTCAAAGTCTCTACCAGGAAAAGAAGAAGATGTTCCTACCTACATGTGGAAAAATTGAACAATATTGCCACCCAAGTTTACATTACCTACTTGAGTAGTTGGAATTTGATAGTGACATTGGTCAAAACTCGCTCGTCGAAATATCGCAAATAATAGCAAAATTTCATTTTTTATCAAATCAAAGTGTCGTTGCTACAAACCTGGTGTTGTGCCGATATATTGGAAAGTCAGGATCGATCCTGAAGCGCCATAAGGAGCCGTCAAAAGTAAGAGACTTCCTCTCTTAGCCTATTTCCTACGATCAAATTTCAAAACACAATCCATGGTCTTTATTCATCAACAAAAGGATTTACAGTTCACTCATTCTCGTGTCGCGGCATCGGCCGTGACAGAGAGAATTTCTCCAATTAATATATATTTTTAGTTTATTAATTAATTAATAATATATATTATACAGGTTAAATTTTTAAAGTGGTTAAATTTATAGCACATTGCCATTCAATCCAAGCCTCAATACAATCACATTAAAACTGTTGTTTCAATAATTCCCTTTTTTTTTGAAAAATGAAATTTCCTCACTTATTCGAATGAGAATAAGACAATGTTTCGTTCCTTCTCACCTTTTGAAATTCATGTCCTTGACTCCCCTGTGTCTGTACATTCTGTGGCCTAGAAGTGAAAACTTGTGATCACATATTTTTTGGTTGTCCCTCTCTAAGCAAATATCCTCTCTCCTATCAAGCCTTATTTAAAATGACCTCTTCTCCCATTCAACATCTCATCCCTTCCAAGTCTCTGAGCGCGACTTTAATCTTCCATATAATTTTGAAATTTGCCCATTTGAATAAAATTAATATTTAAATTCACCTTTTCTCTCTTCATAATTTGAAATGATGACTTAGAACACCCCTATAGGCTGAAAGCCAGAAACACTTAAAAAAGCGTGCTTTATAAATTAAAAAAAAACAAGAGTTAAGTTAGGTTAGTTTAGGTTAACAAGAGTTATGTTAGGTTTTGACATTTTATTTCTAGTTGGTGTAATTTAAATATTCACAATAATTTTCTCCCCGTGTAGTTTTAAAGATTTTATCTCAGACGATAGCCATTTGATGTGACCGCCATTAGTACCTATAAGTAAATTTTTATATATTTTTTTTATATTAGCCATTTAATGGGAAACTTATTTTACTTTTTAATATATATGGCTCCTGCGTCGATATATAAACTAGGTACTTGAATGATGAATTACAGTGATTCGAATTTCACAATATATACGAGTTTATCTAGTTTTTTACTATTTACAGCTTGCTTTCCTGTGACAATATTATATTCAGCAAAATGCTCAGCGTGTTCTCATTGATAGACCGTGCAGTATTTGAAAATTGCTCCATTTCTACCAACTGTTTTATGCCAAATGTTGTGATAATAAACCATTATTTTCCCTAATTCGATTTCATGTTCAAGTGAACCGATTCAGACAGTAACTAGTTAATCAGATTTCCCCGATGCACTCTCCGGGCGCTGAACCTATCTGGGGAGCAACTAAACCCAGTAACACATATTTTATCCCGAGAACTAGATCACTGGAGCACCCCCCTTCCCGACACCCAGTCCCCCGCCCCCCGCCCCCCTTGTCCTGGGCCACCCCTAAAATGACCTTATCAGAAGGAGAATCCCTCCCTTTTCCCGCCATTTTATTTTCATCCCTCCTCAAGTTTCTTCAGGGCTGTGAAAAACAATCTAAGGACTCGAGATCGCAAAACTTTTGTCGATATGTTAGAATCACGGGATTAAATCCCCTTTTTTGCTTAGGGTCTAATACAGGTATTTCTACGAGAATTGCTAAAAGATTACCAGGCCCGAGCACAGTCGATTGGTAGGATAACTTTTCGTTGTTTCCTGGCATGACTGCAGATCGCCAACGAATAAGTAACAGTTCACAATGACTTAATGTTCTTAATTTATTCGATGTCGATGTCAAATGTTGTTTATACAATAGCAATCTGCAGTTGTCTATGGAACGATGAGAAGTTACCGAAAGTTATCCTTTCAATCCTTATCGATCGACTCTCGATAACTGTCGATAAAATCATGTATCAACACGATATTTACAAAATCCGTTATCTATGTCAGTTATCAACATTTTTGAGCACGGTCAACGATTTATATAAGATATTCCAACCGACGCGCGACGATTGATAATTTTTAGCGCGGCCTCCATAGTATCAGATAAGTTTCGGTTAACTGTCAATATACACACATTTTCAAATAATGTTGTTAGTTATGCAAAATTCCTGGCTTATTTAATGAAGATATTAAACTATAGAAGCTCTTAGAATTGAAATATGTTATAAACGCGATCCATAGACTTAAATAATTCAAATAAAACGCCATTAATTTATTCTGTTCGATCTTTGAGAATCGAAAGTGGTTGAAATATGACTGAAAACCTCATCATCTAATAATTCCCGTTTAGTGTCAAAAAGTAAATGCGGACTGCCAATACATATTTAGGTTAGTATTTCAATTCAACACTGCCAATTTTTAAATATTTTTACTATTTGTAATAAGGAACTCCAGTGAAAAATATTATGGCTTTAAAAAAATATGTTCATATAGACCAATGTATGCTGATTCTGAAAATATAAGTTTAATTACACAATATTTAACGTAGAGTTTTTAAAAAATATTAAAAAGTCCATTTTAAAACGTGTAATTAAAACACCCTATTGCTGGATTTTGGCGGCGTGACGTCACCGCGCCGCGTCACCTGGGTCAAAGTTGTATAGAAATCAATAGAAATGAAGACGCAAGCCGTTCGGCATTCCGTGTTATTGGTTTATAGAGAATTGGACATATAATAGTTTTTGTTTTTATTGAAACATTATTTAGGCCTAAATAATTCAGTATCAAAAATAAAGTATCTCTATTAGTTTATCTATATTATTTAAAATATTCAAAAACTTTAAATGTCCAAAAAACGATCGTATTGCCCAGTAATGTCTATGAAAACGCTCCAATGCTGAAATTCAAAATGGCGGGAGTCGAACAGCTGATTCCAGTTCCCTACAAGATTCATACTTCGGTTAGTCATGATGACGTCACACTAGATTCGGTGGTTTTCGGGGGATCTTGAAAAATTAAAACTTTGGCATTTATTTTAACTATTAAAACTAACTATAAAAATAATAATAAATGAAGAAAATCCATCGAAAATGCCATATTTTATCTAAATCAAAATAATAATAATCTATACTACAGTAGAATAAAATTACCAAAATGTTTACAGGTGAACTTTTTTGTTTGTTAGAATTCTGTTAAACTATCACGGAGCTCCAACATATTAAAGTGTTTAGAGCTCTAAACACTTTTTAATTTTTTTTATGTGAACTCCTCACAAAGTCCCAGCTGCTCCCATCTGGAACCAGTGAGACCATGGCATACTCAATTGAGATATGTTGTGAGGCTGAAGGTAGTGAGGTAAGGAAGTACCTGACTATTTAGATCTGGACACCAAACTCGTCTAAAGCCATTTCAAGCAACATTTCAATTCTGAGTGGTGGTCTTACACTAGGGCGATACTGAGAACTCCACTCACTAATTCCACTCTGGAACGTGCCGCAAATACACTATATGTATATTATTTTAAATGAATTAATTGTAAATAAAACAAATAATTTTAAAAATAAATTCGGGATTCGATCCCGCGACCTTTGGATTGCGAGTCAAGAACCTTGTCCCTGGACCACAGAGGCCGTCAATAATTGATACCATTGTAGTACAAACCTTCGACTTGTAATCACAAACAATATTGATTCACATATATATTGTCCATCCTTGTTCGGGTTTTTGTAGCGGATGCCCACGGATGCCCATCTGCCCACTAACTGTACGACCAGATTGGGTGAGACTGGTTGATGGTTTGATGATCGGATCTCTCCAGCCGGACTCTCTCGACCCGTCGCCTTGCACCGCAGTGGGGGGATGGATTCACACGTCCGTCACTCCTGGACACATTGATCCCCAGCTACCCGCCCCACAGCATCTCCAAAGATAACACAGGCCGTGAAGAATTTTTTTTCAGTTGGTTGACGACAATTGGTCCCCAGCGTACTCATACACAATGTGCAGTCGGTTTAGGGAAAATACGGTATGCATAATTACAGAAAATATAACTAACCCTTTATATATAACTATCCTTTTGACCCGAAGGAATGTGCGGAGAGGATGTACCACCGAATAAAAAAAGTGTAAAACATATTTTCATTCAAATGCATCAAGGAAAAATCTGTTTCTCTATTTACTGTATTTACCAGCATATGAGTACAAAAAATTGACACTGTGTGTAAATTCGTTTGATATACATACCAAATATTATTAGGGGTATTTTGAAGTCGATCACGTTACGTTACGTTAGAAATTGGTAAATAATACACAAAAAATTATAATTTTATATTTAATTAAATGAAAACAATATAAGCGAAACTTAATCGAAAATCTGGAAACAGAAAAATCAGCAAAAGATATTGGCACCTCTGGGATTCGAACCCACGACCTCTCGATTTCCGGGCGAACGCGCTAATCACTGCGCCAAGGTGTCGATATCCAATTCGGTCATTTTTAACTGTATCATTCTTCGACTAGGAACCACCCACACTATCTTCATTTTTCTTAACCATATTTTATTGGCTGCTATATTTATGTATGATTGCAAGATTCAAACCCAAAAAAATAATGAGATTTTACTCAAAAGTTAAAATAAAAATTGAATATTCATCCTAGACTTGCAGAAAAGTCAAAAGGTGTCGCATATTTAATAAAATGGATAAAGATTTATTTAGGGGCCTTGCACCGGAGTGGAAGGGATAGATTCACATTATGTTCGTCACTCCTGAACACATTGATCCCCAGATTCCTGCCCACCCGTTATAGCTTTTTACTTTCCAGAACTTCCTCTTCAGAACTTCCTCTTTAGAACTTCCTCTCCGGAACTTCCTCTCCCTCCTTTCCACACAGCTTCCTCAAAGATGACACAGGCTCTGAGGGAATCCTTTTTCCTTATGGCCTCCCGTGTGAAGATAATGTAAAAAAAATAATAAATTAATAATTCCTTAACAGGGTTGTCAAAATAATGAGACCTTTTTTTATATTTATGTGTACTTTATTTGATAACTATGTCATAACGTTATAATTACTTCACTCTTAATCAAAAATAATAAATACATACATAATTAATTTTTCATAACTTCTTAAATTATTTATAAATCAACTCTAAAAAATAAATAAATATTTATTTTGATTTATAATGCATTCCTAGAAATTAAATGGCAAAGCTTGTTTGTAAATAAAATATATTTCCATTCATGAAAAAAGTATTGAAATTTTTTGGATAATTTTTATTCTTATTTATAATAATAAAGATATTTGCGAATTAAAATTTTACACCTATTATCAAACACAAACAATATTCATGTTGTATTATTAATAAAATTTGATTTCTTTGTGATTTTTAACAAGCTGATTATGTTTAACAAGAAATATACTTTAACGCCTTTAATAAAATAATTTTGGAATTTTTTAAAAGTCGCATCGATTTTCAATTTCAATAATAATTAGTGAGTTATTTGATTTACTGTGTGGATTGTGACCTGTTTGATGTAATACAAAGTCGTCGTATATCGGCAGTGCGCGTTACTTCATTTAAGTTTATTTAGTTAATTTCGATACTTCTGTCCTCGATGTCATATGCAAATGACCGTAGTAGCTTTTTTAGACCATAGATTCTTAACCTTTTTTGCCCACCACCCACTTTGAGAACATTTTTATTTCTAGCGCCCCCTAACTCGTCACGACGAAGGGGGCGTAATGGAACACCACTACAGGGTTACATTTGCCACAACAGAGGGGCGTATCGGGATACCACGACAAAGGGGGCGTAATGGGATACCACGATGGGTTTAAATTTGCTACAACGGAGGGGGCTTAATGGGATAGGGAAAATATTTTTGTGGATGGATGGCCCCTAATGGGATGGGGTGGGAAGGGTTTCTCTAGGTCTCCTTCCGCCCCCCTGAAAGTCTGAAACACCTCCCAATTTTTTCTTGGTCTTCTAACGCCCCTGAAGATCTGAAACGCCCCCAAGGGGGCGTTATCGCCCACGTTGAAACCTATGGTTTAGATTGACATATCTTAATTTTTTACCTCTTTTTTCCTATCATAAGGGGGAAAGGCTTAGTGGCGCTTCATTAAAAATATTCTGAAAAAACCTCGTCTGGAGAGATATATATATCTTCAGCCCCATAAGATGTGATTTTTTTCAATAACTACGATATATCTATCTTCTAATTATATATTTTTACAGGATGTTAGGGACGTATTTGACATGTTTTGATCAATGATTCTTGACTATCTATTATTTGGAGTAAAAAGCGTTAATGAAATTTTAATCCCCGGTGACATTTTTGATGTTTTTATTTTCAACTAAACTCATACAAAAACAAAAGGTATTGGACAGTTAGCGGCGGGGTGAGGGGTTGGGTGATTACTTGGCTGATTGATCAGTGAGGACATGCGGAAGAAAATTTTTTTTTGAAGTTTGATTTTGAAAAAAAAAAACATTTAAAAAAGTCACGAAGACGAGAGACTTCAGGTCTCAAGACGAGAAAGAGAAAGAGTCACAAGACAAAAATTTTGTTTCCAGTTTTTACTCCAAATAGTGTCAGGAATTACTGGTACTGAGTCAAGTACGTCCCGTAACACTTTGTATATATGAGGCGCTCAGCGAAAGAGTGGCCCAACCCACATCAGCGAAAACATCATATTATTATATATTTTTGTCATATCTATGAAGCCACAGTGGTCCAATTTTAGTTTTCACTCATTTCAAAGGATCTTTGAAATAATGAAAACTAAACGATGTTTTTGCTGATTAATATTTTTTGTGGGTTGGGCCACTCTTCCGCTGAGCGCCTCATATATGTATTGTAAAGAAGAGTGTCCCGGTGTGAGTTTGTTTTTTTATTTATTTAAATCAGTCTGATTTCAAAATTGATGAGATTCTGCTCACTTGACCTTCAAAACAGGAGAAAGCAAACATTACTGTCTAAATCTGATTTGAAAAGAAAATTGCCGGGGACTTCAGATAGTTATACATAAACTCCGGGCATTAAAGAAGAGAACACAATATGAAAGTTCTTTAGTTTATTCAAGATTATTTTTCAATTGCCTAGTAATTGGTTCGATTCAGTCGAACGTGAAATTGGAGCACCGTACTTGTAAATATAATAAGTAGGATTACGACATTGGTGTTTTATTGTATGTATAATTTCGACCTTGAGGTGATTTTTCACAAAAACGGCGCTCTTCTCATTGCCCAATTATTATTATTAAATTTAGATACCAGATATTAGATGAGATAGAAGTGAAAAAAAAGGTTCCACATTTTTACCCCAATTGACCTCCAACGCTTCCAACGCTCTAACGAATCCAGTCTACGCGCGCTACTGGTCGCTTTCTAATAGTGAAACATGTTTCGACGAGACATTAGTAGGCAATATCGCCTCTAATTGTGTTGCTAGCTCTATGAATTACGGCGATTTTTGATGCGACGTATGTACGAGACATATAATAGACGTAGTGGAATATGAAACCCATCAGTGAAACTGGTGACGAATGTCACGCTTGCGATGATTGGCGATATAATATTATATATTTAGTTTATTTCGTGATCAGCGAAAAATTCAAAATAATTATTATTGAAGCTTGAAAATCAATGCGTCAATTACAATTAGTCTCGTACAATTATCATCTTAAATAAATATAACATTCATAAAATATACTTATCAATTCATAAAATTCAAATACATTATATTCAATATAACGCAACAATTAGATCTAATCTCACTATCAACTGAAGGGTGTGCCATTCTCAATGACAATATCAATCGAACAATTCATTTGATTAAAAGCATTACGTAAAGGTAATGATGTTAATATTATATCTCCTAAAGGACCAAAAACACAAATTTTACAGGACGTCATAATTTGATGTTTTATGAAATTCCTTGATTCTTAACTTGTAAAAACCTAATAAAAAGTGAAAAATTCAATCACTTACTATAAAATTTCCAAAACCAACCGTTAATAATAATTGTTTAAAACATTACCAGTTTAACAGGTGCAACGCATAGGTTAGATACGCCACATTAACCTATCGTATTGCACGTAAAACTGGATTGGGCATTAATTTAAGTACAAAACATACAAATCTCAAATCACTCAGGCCTGATTAGGAAATTAAATTCACTCGTATTAAAACATTAAAACACTCTCAAGAGGTAGCAAATGATAGCACACGTGCAAACAAAACTAACTTCAAAATCAATTCACATTTTCCACAAGAAACCCTTTTTAAAATTAGGGTTGATTTTAAACATACAAATTTCTGTTTTATACATTATCCTAGATTTATTTTTTTATTATTTTAACCGAGTTTACTACATTTATCAGTTTTGTTTAATTATAATTTTTTAAAAATTCAGTCTACTTGAAGCATATTATAGACACGGTTTATTTATCATAATAATAATAATAGTCATAGACAATTACACATAGTTCATATACCTGTATCAAATCGTTACACATCTATTACCAAAAGAAAAGTATCGTAATAATTTGTTTGAATTAATTTACAGTAGGTTTTATAAGCTCGTGTTACAGAGAAGCTGTGTATTTCAGATTTCATAATATTCAACTGTTATCACAAATTATTTTTATGTAAATTTTAATTATTAAATTAAAATTAGTGTTTTGTGCTTAGTACTGAGGTTCAAGTATTTAAATGTTTGATTGCATCGATATTTTCGTGGTGTCATAATTTCGTTATAAATTCAAAATGTGGATATATAGTATAATAATATATAATCTTCAAAATATGTGCTTGATATGAATATAACTGCACTCGACGTATATTTAAATGTAAACAAGCAAAAGTGATTCTTTAGACACAATTTCACTATCACCAAATAATCAAATGTCTTTTAAGTGTCACCAATTTAATTAAAAACAAAATTTAATAATTTCAAATGGCTGAATTTAGACAATTTTTTCATGGTGTAATTAATTTATATAATATATTTAAAAATATATTTATCTACATTGGGCATGGTAGGTGCATAAAGTCAATTTATTATATTTTGAAATTTGTTAAATTGCGATATCGACCTACAAAGTCAGACAGGGCGTGTTGCTATTAAAAATGTCACCGAAATAAAATTATTGGTTCCAAAAATTGGTTTTCGAAACTATTATTTATCAAACAGAAAGTGCATTATTTCGCAGTCAAAAGTAGGCAAGAAGCATTATTTTTTTTAATCTTTTTTGTTGATCTGCAATACCAAATTTGTCTCCCAAAATATTATGCTTTCGAAGTGAGGCAACGGAATCAGATGGGGAATTTGGTTATAAAAATACTCATTGATTGGCCGAATTATTCAACCGAATTTGTAAGACACGCCATAACTAGAGTTGATATATCGATGGTGTGCAAAAGGGAGAAGGCTATGAGGCGATATTTCGAAATTCGAACCTCTTAAATAATATCTTGCAAGTGATAATCAAATCAATAAAAAACATCATTCAGTAATTGAAATATTGTGGCAAGGACAAAATGTTGATTTGGACTCCTCCTTTCTTCCTTTCGCTGTCAGAAAAACGACTTAAGAGGAAAGTATGCGGGGACCATTTCGGCCCGTTTCATACAAATCTTAATTCTGGATTTGAGATTATAATACCCAACCAAACTGAAAAATTATTTTTGTGATCGAAAGTTTTATCAAATGTCTAGTACGGATATGAGCTACTTTGTTTATTTTTGCTTTAAATTATAAGATAAAGGCCATTCAAGATTTTAATGTTTCATGATTTTAGTGGCAATTTGGGCAATTATTTGTGAGTAAGTGAAAAACATTTTTTTTTACTATATTTATCATAAAAATATAATGAAATATAAAATAATAATTCATAAAAAAAATCATTTTGTTGGATGTAAAGTTAAAATACAAATTACCTTTTTATGGCGGAACAAAAATTTGTTGTATTTATATTTAAGTTACTACCCAAAAAATGCATTTTTAACGAGATTTAATTTTTAATTTTATTTTTCATCGTATTTTTAAAATAAATATGGTAAAATTATTTTTGTGTTGTTTTTCATTTACTCACAAATAATTTTATTTATTTTTTTGTTTTTAATGATCGAATACTCATATGGGTAAATAAAGAATTCAATTTGCTTCATTTTGGATTTTTTTTTGTGAATTAAGAATAATTATTAAAAAATATATCTAGCCTTTTCTACTGCAATGAAAAAATAATATTGGTAAAAAATACGTTTTTTTTTTGGTACTAAGTTTTATTTATGTACGACAAATTTGTATTCCGACATAAATAGGTCATTTGTAATTTAAATTTACAACGATCAAATTCTTTCTTTAATAATTTTTATTTTATATTTTTATGATAAACTGGCTGACCCGGTCACGCGTTGCTTTGACGTGATTTCAAAACACAACGCCATCTACTGGATGGTTACCCGACCTAGATAACCAAGTGTTGTGTCGATAAATTAACTCACACAGCCATCTGTTAGAAACTTATGGCACTTAAAAATAATTACAAAGCATTGTTCTATAACAAATATTTAATTCCCAATAATAAATATTGAAGTCAATAATCGAGATAAAAACAATCCCATTTTTTAAGTTGAACCAAATCACACACATTTAACCGATTTTGATGTGCTGACATCAAAATCAAAGTAGTTTCGGAGTTTATCTCGAACAAACATCGTGACCCAATGTTTGTATGTTTAATGTAGATGTTTTTATGAGATTTTTATATATATAAAGATAAAGTAAAATTATTTTTTTAATGTTCATAATTTAATCACAAAAATTGACAAGTTGTTTCTAAAATTATAAAATATTAAAAAGTTTAATGAGCTATAATTTATAATTTAAAACACAAATAAATAAAGTAGTACAAATCAGTACTAGATATTTGACATAACTTTTGATTTCAAAAATAATTTTGGCTTAAAATCTAATATTAAGATTTGCATTAAACAGGCCGCGCATCGGTTTCCCTTAATGGTATTTTCTATTTATTGATTGTTTATTTGGTTTAATAAAATTTCTGTAATGTTTATTTCGTTAAGGGCGCAAGAAAACACAAAACAAAATGTAGCCCACCATACTCCATCTATCGGTTGTTAAAAGCTTTATTTTACAACAGATAAATAACCAACATGCGTGTATCGGTAATATTGTCTCGTGCACTGAAAATTGAATTAATTCCTAGTGATTTATACAATTATACAAGTACTCGTATATTACAATTAAATAGGAAACCTTCCTGACGTAATAATAATACTTAACACGCACTAAACAATCTTAATATTATTATTTTCCTGAAAGTTAAACAAGCACATTTAAAAAAGCCATTATTTTTAAACTTAAGGGGATCCAATAGTCCAGGGAAAAATCGAAGTCGGAATTCACGCCCATTGTGGGAGGAGTTTAAAAATATTTGAGAAAAAGCTTTTGGAACGGTTGAAAAAGGTATTTGAGAATTTTTTTTTACAGGTTGATTTCGTAAAGACCTAAAAAAAACATTAACTCCTTTTTTACACATTGTTTATTGTAATAACAAGGAAATTTAAATTTGATTTCACGGAACCGAGCGACGTGGAGTCACACGTCCGCTCCCTGCTCCGGCCAGGGGAGTTTTGAAAGAAAGTAGGGTGTGGCAAGCCAGTAGTCCTTCGGTGAACGACATAAGGGTCAATTTGAAAACCCGCATTCGTCGGCTGCCAGCCGTATGTTGCGTTGTTATTTCACAACAACGCAAATATGCATATTTTATTTTATTTTGTGAATATCGGGCGTATATATCATATTTTTTTTGCGATTATCATAAAAGAAACTAAATTTGCTACAATAAGCAATAAAACCATATCCGAAAAGATGTTCGTAAGTAGGAGAGTTTGCACTTGAAAGTGTTTTTTTAAAGACCTGTTACTTTATTTTTTTCTAGGCTTATTAAAAGACTTATAAAAAAAATGACCGATATTTTTAAGGGCCAAGATATGTTCTACACGCAGTATTTAATTGAAGCATTTATAATATATCTAAGCGATCAAATTTTCAAAACAAAAACACATGATTTTGTGTGATTTTGCACTATTTACTATGGCTTCATCCAAAAATGGATCAAATATGGTCATAAGTTAATCATATCTGGGTTATTTCGTATCCAAACTTTTATACTAAAATTTTAAACTCAATCAGCAATACAATCCTTCTCAGTTTCAAATTTATTGATATTGTTGGTCTAAAAGAAAAACGTCGCAAATCAAAAAGGCACATTTTTCAGGAGAGACGATTGATGTCTCCTCAGAAGATAAAAAATTGGTGATTAAATTCATAAAATGCTACATATGGCCTAACTTGACGGTTCCATGATAGCTGATCTCCCAACATTTGCCCCCCCCCCCCCCGGCATATTTAAGAGTACCAACAATATGCAATCGGTTTAGGGAAAGTACGGTATACCTACGTAAACAAAATAAAATCAAGTGTCCCCGAAGAGGTGTGCAAGGGAGTTGTAACGCCGAATAATAAAGAATAAAACATATTTTCTAGAGACCGACCGAGGTTTTGGCTAGTTTCGGCAAAAAAATATAGTTTCGGCAAGAAATCTGCCGAACCTTCGACCGCACCGAAATTTTGCGTTCGTGAATTATTGCGCGTCGTTCGGCTGATTTCGGGTGAGTTCGTGGCTCGTGTGTCACCCGCCATCATCAGCTGAGTTCGCCGGCCGGTCCGGCGTGATTGCGTTGTGAATTTATGTGTTATTTCTCACGCATAGTGATAAACATGTTTGATAATTTTTATGACTTTTGTTTATTTTATAGCACTAATAAAAAAAAAAAAATTTTTTTCTTGATATATTTCAATTACTGTTTTTTATTTCATTTAACACGCGTAAACTGTCTGTAAGTGTAAGAAATAAGCCAATTTTCAGTATACAATAGATTTTTGACATGTCTAAAAAAGTTTTGGTTTCGGCCGAAACTGAGAGAAATACCGAAGATTCGGTTTCGGTAGAAATTCCTGTTTCGGTCAGACACTAAATATTTCCATTCAATGCATCAAGGAAAAAACTACTTGTTTATAGTTTGTATTGTAAACTTAAAAATTGTTATTTGTATTGTACCTAAATACCAAAAAATCGACACAGTAAGTAAGTAAATTCGCTCGATATATTTTGAAAGTCGATTGTAAGTGTGGTTAATAATGTCCAAAAATTCATAATTTTATAATAATTATAACTTCGGGGGGGCAACTGTCTGGGGACGAACTGTCTGGGGATCACTAACTTGACTATGACTTCTCATTTTATTCTAGACTTCTTTGTCGTATATTTTTATGTTTGACGAGACAATTTGCTTGCATGAAAAAAAAATCAATCTTTACTAAATATCTTGCTGTTAAAATGATGTTTTTTACGTTTTTGATATCGTTGCGTCATTTTTCTTGGTAAAAAATGACACAACGGATCTTTGACGATCACAGAGTGATCTAGATTTAGATAATTTTTTGGAAAAAAGTTTTTTTTAAATTATGGTTACTACTCAAAAATCATATTTTTGGCTTACGACGTTTTTCTCCCAGACCAACACAATTCAAAACAAAATCAATTAGGTGTAATATTACTAAACAAAAATAATAACTTTGTATACACCACTTTGAAGAACAAAAACTGATATATTATCTGGGCATGGTTGTGTTTGAGTGTAGTTCAACTCAAATAAAATTCTTATTATTTATGCTGTTTTAACAATTTTAAGTTTGAGGCCGTGAGATTAACTTATGAAAATAAATAAAAATATACGAAAATTTATTATTTCGCAAAATGTAAATCGTTAGTTACCATTTTTCTAGGCTTTGAAAATGACGAAAAGACTGATAGTTCTGAAATAATTGGCAACATGTACAGGGTGCGGCAGCATAACTTCCTTGTTTAAAATGCGTGCCATTCAGTCGGTTAATGTCGTAGCGGAATGCTACTGGTCTCGTTCGAGAGGCCGAATTATAAAGTTTTGTCCCGATACAGTTTAGTCGCCATCATGCGTTGAATCAGTGAGGAGCGTGCGTTTGCCGTTGAGGCCAACGTTTCGAAGGGATGTTTTGTGATCGCAACCCAGCGCGCTTTTAGGGTGCGGAAGCATAACTTCCTTTTTTAAAAACTTAATAAAAACCATTGTATGAATCTGAAAATTTTCATTTTTTTTATAATGTAGGCACATACTTAAAGTTTTGTTTTATTTAGTTTTTGAAGATCAAATCAGGTAGGTGACGTCTTCCATTCTCCATACACTGAGTAAACTGATTTCTGGCTTTTGTTATGGCTCAAAGTAGACCTCAACGGCAAACGCGCGCTCCTCACTGTTCCAACGCATGATGGCAAATAAACTGTGTCGGGACCAAACTTTAAAGTTCCGCCTCTCGAACGAAATCACTAGCGCTCCGCTACGACATCAACCGACTGAATGGCGCGCATTTTAAAAAAGGAAGTTATGCTGCCGCACCCTGTACGATTTCATGACATGATAAAATGATTTCAGAAATTTAAATTTTTCTTTTTTACAGGGTGTTACAGGACGTTTCTGACTTACTCGAACTTCAACCAGTGATTCCTGACATTATTTGGAGAAAAAAATTAAATGAAATTTTAATCTCGGGTGACGTTAACGATATATATTTTTTCAATTTAAAACAAAATCAGTAAGCATTGGATACGCGGGGTCGGGGTGAGGGGTTGAGTGGTTTTGTAGATTGAGTGACCAGTGACGACATGTGGAAGAAAGTTTTTTCTTAGGCTTGAAAAAAAATTCAGTTAAGTCACCACAGACCAAAATTTCAATTTATGATATATTTTAATCCAAATATTCTCAAATCACTGATAAGTCAAGTACGTCCTGTAACACCATGTATTTTCAATAATTTTATTATTTCATTTATGAAAAACAGTATATCGATCGTCCAGTTGCTTAGTGAAACATCTCAAAATAGGTTCAAGTTTTGGGATAATGAGCGAAGCGATATTCAATGCAATGCACCATAAATCAAGTATTATTTACCCGTGTCGGTGTTTTACAGATTAAATATATTATAAAATATAACCGGAGGTACAATGGTCCGGTACATTAGTATGACATTTAGAAATATCCTACTAGTGACCCAGAAAACAGCAACATTTTGTTTAATTCCCAACAAGTTATTCTGCATTATAATTGATTGGTGGTGTTTGTGAGTAATCTGATTATTGTACCAGACGTTGTAGGGTGTACAGTGTACACTTTACATACATATTATAACTGCATACTCAACTTAAATTTCGATTTTTCGGAGATGTTTGACTAATCAACTCGACGATCGATATTCGTAAACAAGTTCTGTTTTATGATTTATTATTACGCGTGATATCTGTTTCGCCCTTTAAGGCGTTATTAAACTTGGTAATGCCTATAAGGCGAAAGAGCTGTCACAATTAGATATCAGAACTTGTTTATAAACAAAACAGTATTTTATAAATTTAATAATAATATTATTCCATAGGTTTGTAAAAGAAAAACTTAAAATTGAGTTCTGAAAATAAAATTTGATAACAATAATAAAAGATTTTTGAAATCTGGCCTATTTACAAAACACCAAATAAAACATTTTTTTTCCATATTGCCAAATTGATAAGATGTTCTATAATTTTTAACGTATGTTATAACAAACAGTGACTTGAACACTGAACAGATAGAACCTAGAATCTTGAAAGAAAGCTGATGTCGCCAATTTACCCAAAATCTTTTGATTCCTAAGCCCCTAACAAAACAATGAAATCAATTGTCTGTTCAAGAAAGAATTTCAATTTTTGAAAATGTTTTATCGATTTCAACAGAAGTAAGGGAAGGTTGAGCTTAGTTCTGGTACACAGACATGCCCACAACACAAATATATCGGTTTATATCTTTTGTGCTTTAGTTACAAGAAAATATCATTGTAAAAAGAAACACAAATTGCTAGTAGGTAGATCAAAATTTAACAAATAAGATTTAATTATTTTGGAACCAAAATTCAGTATTTTGGGTAACTTTGGATAAGTTTAGAATTTTTAGTTTTCTAGGTCAACGCACGGTTGATAATCAAATTGTGCACCCTTAATTTTCGTGTAAGAAAACCTTATTATACTACGGCACGCAAAGGGAGGAGGGTTTCTTTACTTGTTGAAGGCAAACTATTTTGAAAAGAGATAGAAATTATTCTTATCAATGAAGCGAAATATAACAAATCGTAAAACAAGTTATTTTTGTTATCAGAATGTAATTTTTGATCAAAATTTAAAGCAAAATGATTTCAGGGAAAAATGCTTTAAATCATGAATTTTATTTACAGTATATTTCATTTTTCTCTTTGATATCTTATATCAAATAACATATTAATTTAGGTATAAACATCTCGGTAAATAAATGTCAACAAACATGTTTGTACGTGTGTAAATGTAGGAATATTCCAACCGTTATGTGTAAATCGACAAACATGTTAGTGAACGCGTGTATTATATTTAGGTATAATTTGACAAACATGTTAGTGTCTATGTACGTAAATTTAGGTATACTTCGACAAACATGTTAGTGTTCACACGTATGTAAATTTAGGTATAAATTGATACACATGTTAGTGTACGTAGGCAAATTTAGGTACATATCGACACACGTGTTGGTGTGCGTACGCAAATTTAAGTACAAATCGACTCATGTTAGTTAGTGTACGTACATAAAATTAAACACAAATGGACTCTCATGTCAGTGTATGTACGCAAAATTAAGTAAAAATCGACATAAATTTTAATGTACGTACGCAAATTTAAGTGTACGACTTTAGGTTTAAATTGACACACATGTTAGCGTATGTACGTAAGTTTAGGTATATTAACACACATTTTGGTGTACGTATGTAAATTTAAGTACAAATCAACTCACGTGTTAGTGTACGTACACAAATTTAGGTACAAATCGACACACATGTTAGTGTACGTACGTAGGTACATTTAGGCAGCTTTATTTTGGTAAAATGTTACAAAATCTTTCAATTGTCTACAAAATATAGTTAAAAATACAATCTGTTTAGGCAAAAATGTGTGTATAAATAAGTACAATGCAAAATATCATGAAAAATTATGCCAACAATTTGATCTTTATTATGTTTTAAATATTTTTATATATTTAAACTATTAAATATATTTAATAACTCCCTTGAATCATCAAAAATATAATGTTTGGGACAATTTTAGATGATGTAAAAATCTGTAAACCAATATAAAGGGTTTTACTCTGTTTCCGTAGATTATCTCTGAAATTTTGTGATTGTTTGGCAGGTAAAAATTGCAAATATTTATTTTCAAAAGCAAATTTGTAAGACTTTTCAAAAGGCTGAATTTTCTGTTTTAAGACAAAAACTAAATCTAAAAAAAACATAAAAAGTTAGGAACTTCCTACCATTGAATTATGGCCGCAATCGTAAAACACATGAAACTAATAACATCTAATCAGTATTCACTATCCCTTGTTTCTTTAACTATCATAATTATTTCTTTTTAACATGAATTTCTCTTTACAATAAATAAAATTATGGCAAAACAATTTAATTAAAACAAATGGCGCATTATCAAAATTAAAACAGGGACGATATTCAGATTTCTCTCTTATTATTTTATAAATAATCACACATACACGAACAATCTAACGACATTACTACTTCACCCAGAAAATCTAATACATGTAAACAAATCAACTACAGTTTTATAATTTCACATTTCGTATGAATTATTTAATTAATTTATTAATCTGTCCCACCAATAACACTTCCACTTTTAATAATCACTATTATTATTTTTTTTTATTATGTTTAATTCCATGTGTTGTCTTCTGTATTCTGTACGTTTATAATTCGATTAAAATGTATTTATATCTACAACATTAAAAATACCAATCAGATGAACTTTTAATCTTCCACTTAGTGGATACCATTTTTTAATCGTATATAATTTATTATGTTAATTATTTAATTAATTTCACAGTGCACTAAAAGTATAAGCGAATTTGTTAATCGTCTATTAAATAGAAAAAATGTTAGGTGCTGTTTACTTTTAAAACAGTTTATTCCCAGCCACGAACACTCAAATAAAGCTCTACGAGGATACAAAAATCATTTATAATTCAAGCGGTTTTTTGTAACACAAACTGTCAGAATTTGGTGTTACGCTATGGAGAATTATCAAGCGATTTCACAAAGTGCACAGTATGTAAAGTGTAGGAGATGGGATCACAATATGAAAATGTTGACATGAAAAGAATGCAAACAGCGCAAGTGACCAGTCATTCATTATTGAAGGTTTAACGTCACTACTTTGCTCATTCAACCAAAGCTCTAAGATCGATGCAGTGAAATTGCGTGCTTAAAATCTGGAGTTGGGGACTTAAGGATATCGGTGTCTCGAAGCGTGCATTTTCGTAAATCTTTTTTGTTGGCAAGAAACGCGTGCAATGATTACGTATATAAATTTCACCACAATGATTTTTCATATCATTTTTGTCTCTTAACGTTTCTTCAAATGTTTCTCCATAGAGTTCTCCCATTTCAACATAATTCAAAACATGTTCCTTTTCATCAATTTCGTCAACTAGAAACTCGTCAATATACGCGATTCAAGTTTCTAGAATGCATTTTGTGGGTTGATTGATTTTGAGCTGCTATAAATCCAGTGCAAGCTCAACTTCTGCCAGTGAATCTTTGTGCCATTTGTCAGTAATGTCGTGGACCTTTCGTGGTAATGTAATACGGGAGCTATAGGTCTATGTTTTAAAATAACTCATTGTTTGAGTTGTGCTTTAGCAATGTTATCAACACGTTCTTAGTTGCTCGTAGCATTCTTACTATCAAAATTTATACATTTTACTCCTTAAATGTACCAACTGATAGAACCTCAGATTGATTACATGATCAAGCCTTGTATTTCACTTCAAACTTATGCTCAATTCGCCAAATTCTCAATTTAAGCTATCTACTTTCGTTCCATGCATTATCGAACGATAGCTTTAATGGTTTTAGTGCCGTAATTTTACCTGATCAATTCTCAATCTGTGATTTAGTCTTGAAGCAAATTTAGGCCTGCTTCCTCCATTCTAGCAGCACATGGCATAGTAAGCATTGATTGGTCTTGCTTAGTTTTTGTTTTAATAGATCTACCGTAAATGTGAATTCCTCTAATTCTCGATGCTAGCAAAAAATAGTACATTGCATTAAATCTTGCCTTTCTTCCATCTAAACTGAAGCTCAACCTTTCAAATTCTCAAATTTAGCAAATAGACTTCATTCAGGTTAGACTCATTTTCCCCAATTCCAGCAAAAGATTGTAAAATTAGCATTTTATTGGTCTTGTCTTTACAGTTGTCGTTTTTAAGAAGAGCTTCCTAGAAAATAAGTTCTCCTCTCCAGTAATATCTAGCACTCTAGCGTATGGTTTTATGCGTTCAATCGATTGGTCTAACTTTTTTGGCTCTCTTCCTTTCAAGTAGCATCTTCTATACCTAAGTACTATTGATTCTAGCAAAAAAATTGTATATTAAATTGACAGTTATGATCGCCAATTTCCAGTAACTGTCGTGTCGATTCTATCCAACCAAATTAAAAAACTGTAAAACATTCTAAGCAACACATCCGCATTTTCGATTCTAGTAAAAAACAGCACATCGCATTGTTTGTTCTTGATCGCTTTCAAGTGTAACATTCTCAATTCTAGCAAGTGAAAGCACGTTGCATTGCCTGTAGTTAGTTGTTCCTCACGCTTGCATTTAACGTTATAACTTTCCAGTATTTATTATGTCGATACTATCAAATCAAATTTCATAACTGTTAACCATTTTAAGCACCATTCCTAGAAGCGTTTTCTCGATTCTAGCAAAAAATAGCATCGATTGGTCTCGACTTGTCTTGCCTGCCATCGCTATCATGCGTGACTTTCTCGATTCCAGCAAATGAAAGTACGTGGCATTGCCTGTAGTTAGTTGTTCCTCGCGCTTATTTGAGCATATCTGCAATCCTCTCCACCGGGCTTCTCAGAAGATGTGTTCGTGGCTGTTCCACGTCTAGTGGTGGACAGGGGGCTCGGGTCAGAGGTCCGCTGAGGAGGCCGACACCATCAGGTGAGTCTCCGCGGTGTCCTCGTGTCAGAGGGGGCGCTGGGCCCCCATGCTGTCCACGCGGGTGCTGATGGAGCCGTCACTGCAATTAAAAGAAAAATAAATATTAGCTACAAGTTGGATTCAACACCAATTTACAACGAATTTTTTTATAAACAAAAATAAATTTCAAAGATTTTCAAAAATTCTTCTTTTAGTAAACACTTTTCTTATTAGCTTCTTGTTTTCAGCAAAATTCATTACTTTCTTTTGATTCAGACCCTTATAACCAAATAGGACAGAAAATGAAACCGAGCGTAATGATTGCAAGCTTTTTGAGATTTTCTTGCGAGATCGTCATTATGTTCTTGTTTTTAGTAGTGTGTAGGTACCCGTGTTTAATGTTTCATTAAAATTTACTCATAAAACCTTAAAATTATAGAAAATCTATGCCAAATTAGAATATTAATTAATTTTGAAATTTTTCTCTTTGGAGCATTTTTCAGCAAATTACACAATTAAAACTAATTCGGATACGCAAAGCCAGAAAACATTTTTAGCTTATGATGTAAAATCACGTCCTTTCACGATTGAATATTTTTGAATATTTGATATTGTTAAGGTCAATGCCGTGTACCAGCTGACTAGTACGTCATCCCCATTATAAACGGACCTACCCTTATCCCCATGCGAAAATTAGATACCACCATCGACGTAGACTAATTTATTTGAATCTACATTATATATTTGGATGGTAGTTTTTGCGGTATAACTTTTTTGATTTGTCGATTTATTTGAAAAAAATCGGTCGCCAGAAAAAGTAAAAACCAAAAATAAAATCGGATTGCTCACATCGATAAAAAATAAGAATTTTTTGGTCTACGCGATGTGGATTCAACTGTTTTACGCTTCTTCTACGAATTTTCGACACCGCGATTAAAACTGAAAATGCTGCATTTTGTTTATTTCTCGTTTTTGTTTACATTTTACTTTTTTTTTTAACTTTATGACTTTATTTTACAAAATTTATCATCTAAGAAGAAAATGAATACCTTTATGGAATTTTTTTAATTTCATATAATACCTTTGTGATGTTTGTGTTATTTACAATCAAACACTATTTGTTCTGTGGTGGTACTTCTTAATAATAATAAGGTCTTTGATACAAACTGGTTTAGTCATGTTTACGTATTTACAATAATTATACTACCTGTCATACGACCTGTCTATACTGACTGCTAATTGAATCTGATCGGATGGCAAAAGCCCACTCTCACCGCCAAACAGCCACCGCCTACCTGGGCACCCTTGCTGGCATCTGTCGGAAATTAATAGAAGCTCTTTACCTGCTGGCATCTGTCGGCATCCGATAGAAGCTTTTTCAATACATTACAACCTTGTACATACTTCTATTTTTATAATTGTTCCAATGACATGTACCAAAACGTTCAATAAAAAAGCAAGTTGCTTTACCTAATAATATTATTTAATTTTAAGTGTATCTGCTTGTGAAATAGTTGTGCCATCAATACGGGTCAAAGTAACACATTTTTATCTTAGGCTTAGGATAACATAACTTCTGAACTAAGACACCTTCTTTCTCCAGATCCCCACACCCGCTGGTCATGACAGAACGCTGAAGTGAAGGAAATTCATGAGCTGGGTCCTGTCAAGATTTGGAATAATACCCGGAATATTTGCAAGTTGTCTAACTGTGAAACAATGAGTTTGTGACAGGGCAGAGGTGTGTGAGGCTTTTATCCTCTCTGCCAACCCTTTCAGGGATATGAAATAATGTTAAGAGGAAGTTGAAGTAATAGGCATAAAAGTTGCTTGACAAACGGAGTATAGAGGTCACGATTTAAAGCTCACAATTGGTTTTTATTTATTTTGTGAATAATTTTATAAGAAAGAAAAAAAGTTTCGTAACAAAGATTTATCTAAAATATTGATTCTTAATTGCTTGACGATATATTTTTTTAATTAATTAAATCATTAATCTTAACTAATTCACTTAAAAAAATTATTCATCAATCTTAATTAATTCGCTATATTTTTTTATTATTAATTCTTTAATCTTAATTAAACCACTATTAAAAAAAAATTCTTTAATCTTAATTAATTCACTATTATTTTTTTTAAATAAATGAAATAATTAATCTTAATTAATTCACAATAAAAAATATAATTCATTAATATTAATCAATTCATAATTACTTTTTTTCAATTAATTAATTAATCTTAATTAATACACTATTAAATTTTTTTATTAATTTATTCATCTTAATTAATTCACTATTAAAAAAAATAATTAATAAGTTAATCTAAATTAATTCACGATAAATTTTCTTTATTAATTCATTCATTAATTTTAATTAATTCACTATTTAAAAAAAATTAAAATAAAATATAGAAAGTCAATAAGTACGTCAAGAATTTTTTTACCATAGGTGGTTGATTTGTAATACAGGTTGTTATGGAAAGAAAATTTTACAACGACAATGATTATAATTGGAAAGAAGATTTAATATAAAAAATTAGCTGTCTGTACCAGGAAATCAGATTGTTGTGAGGCGATTTAATATTAATTAAAAAAAAAATACTAAAATTTACGAAATACATTTTTAGAAAAACCTTTGTTTATGTAAAATGTGGTACAGACAGGAGGGGAGATTTCACGTCAAAGAGGGTGAGGTGACTGACTACAGAGAATCATAAGAATTGATTGAATTCAAGATATAACTTTCTGGGGAAGACGTCTTTGTTTTGAGCAGTTTTGTAAAGGATCACTATGTAAAAGCTTGTTCAAATCAGTTCAAGGGTGTAGGAATGTACATTTGTATTTTTTTTTGATTAGCTTGATACAGGAGGCCCTGGGGAAAATAATTTCCCTCATTCATCCTGTCATCTTTGAGGATGATGTGTGGAACGACTCTTTTGGAGAAAGGAAGGAGAAGAAGTTCTGGGAAGGGAAAGGAAAAGGTATTAGGGTTGATTGGAAATCTAGTGTGTCGAGGAGTGACGAACGTAAGAATCTACCCCTCCCGCTGCGGTACAAATCGATTATCCAAGAAAGTCCTGCTGGAGAGATCAAAAGGTCTCCCTCATCCAATTCGGACAATCCTCATCCCATGAACCCGGGCACCCGTGATAAGTCACCAAACGTAGTGAAGCACCTGTGGCAGAGGTGTTGATAATCCAATAAATGGTTCTCGAAGAGGCGGTACCCACACCCGCCTCCCAAACTGAAAATAACTAATAATTAGTATTTAATTTTATTTTTTTACTTCTACAAAGATAACGTTTGTTTATAAGTAAAATTTTAACTGTCTTAAAAACACAACTAAACAAACTGGCGATGCCTACGTGGATTTTTTTCGTTAATCTGCAAATTGTATTATTCTCTACTTGTTTAACTGTTCATATAAAAAGCTGGAATTATAAAATTATTCAAATTGTACTGTTACGTTACAAATTGTCACGTGGCGTATTCGAGAATAGACCCCTTCGCGGATTCAAGAATAAACCGCCAATATAGAGGCGCGCGCATTACCCCCTCCCGCGAGCGACAAACCGAGCTGTCGCTAGCATCTCGGTCGGCAAGCTCGCCAGTCTTCAGCCAGCGAGCTTCCCGATCACACGTCCCTCGTGAACATGTGCGAGACGAGTTCAGTTTCGCCGGTTGCGCACTTCCGGTGTCCGGTGTGGACGCTGCTGGGACCCGGAGAACAAGCGCGTAAAGCCGCTGTTGGCCCATAAACCAAACGTGAGTCAATACCATGTTACCCTTTGTGTGCAATTAATGTTTTGAAGCCCTAACCACGCGTGTAGAGAGCAGAGATTGACGTTCAAACTAACTTTCAGCTAGGATCGTTCCTCTTATGTACTATTGTGACTCCTAGAATTGAATAAACTATTTATGTGATAACCTACCGTGTTTTGCTTGTCGAAAGAGGCCCTGGGAGGATGGAGAAGCGTGAAGTTCCGAACCACAGGCACTCGCCTTGAGGTTAAGAGAAACCATACTTGCACCAAACCTGAGCTAGTTTTTATTTGGGGCAGATCCAGCATCTAATTGTATTTAAATATGTGGGAGCTTTCTCCAACCCTGCCGATAGCGTCAGCACCCACGCCGACGCTAACACTGGCGCGCTAAACGTGGGGCCATTTAAATTTTTTCTGTTCCACCACGGCCTCGTTCCCAAGCAACAATTGTAAACTCTGAAATGTTATTATGATGTATTGTTTATTCCCAATTGTCTAGCACTTCCAACAGGAATCTCGGCGCGAACGTAACTTCGAATCACAATTTAAATTATTACGGGCGCGATTGTATCATTTGTGAGTCGTCACTCGACAAAATATTACCGGTATTCCAACGCAAGGTGCCCAACCTGGGAAGTTGTCGCTGCGAATAATACAGTGATTACAAAGTGTCGGCCGATTAAAATTGCTATTTTCAATACAAGTGAATAGTGGAAATAAACACAAATTAAAGAAGAATTTATTCAACAATTAAAATCATGTACATGATAAACAAATCATCCGCTTGGTCTCGAAAGTGCTAAATATTTTTATAAATATACTATATTGCAGCACGCTGGTACGTCTCTTAAACGGACACTTGCTGACACCTAGAGAACAAGTTATTATTGATAACCACAGTGCCGTAGACTCCATACACCCTGGAACTTTCAAAACATTCAAAAAAATATCTTTAAGATATTATTGGCCGGGTCTATTCAAACAAGTACGTTTATACATCTCCAAGTGCGACATCTGTAAGGCATACAAGCACAGTACGGCACCACCGTCTGGTCTAATGGGCAACCCCAAGCGTGCCGATAGACCACTTCAATCCTTTTCTATGGACCTCATTGGACCCTTCCCTAGAAGCTACGCCGGTTACATGCATATACTCAGCGTAGTGGACATCTTTTCCAAATACTGCTGGTTGTTTCCTCTGAAAAGGGCAACTGCAGCAGCAATAACCAATCTATTGGAAAAACATATTTTCATACCCTACGGTACCCCTCGTACTATAATATGCGACAATGGTAAACAATTTATAGCTCTGGAATTTAAAGAGTTTTTGTCTAAATATGGTATAAAGGATGTATTCTACAACACCCTTTACACCCCACAGAACAACACCGTTGAACGATACAACCAAACCATAAACACGGCCCTGGCAATTTTGGTTGGCAAAGACCAACGCACATGGTGCAAAAAATTAGACAAAATACAAGCAGCCATGAACAACACGGTGAACCTCGCTACAGGCTATACACCATTTTTTCTCAAACACGGCATGGAACAAGTAGTTCACGGTTCACTACACCCTGACAATTGCCTTCCACCCGTCCCTTCCTCCACAGCAGACCCCGCAGCAAATTACGCCCACCGCTTGGAGGAACTCTCCGCTATCTATAGTGAAGTAACAGACGCTCTACTATTGGCCCACCAAAAGAGCGCCGACAGGTATAACCTTCGCAGGAGGCACGTCACATTCAAGGAAGAAGACATCGTCTGGAGGAGAAACAACACTCTGTCACAAGGTGCGCTGTACTTCTCTGCCAAATTGGCACCCCGTTTTGTAAAGACGAAAGTCCTAAAGAAAATCTCAGACCTGGTTTACCGATTGTCCGACGTCTCTGGTAAACACATAGGTAACTACCATATAAAGGACATTGTAAAAAGTGGGAACATGGAAACAAACTCCATTGCCACGCCCGTATAACCCCAACGGTTATTCCTTGACTCCTAGCAACCATTCGTCTACACCGTGACATGGATCACTATGGAAGTCAACCCTTTTTGTTTCGTCACTAATGAGCGGCCTCTCGTAAACGATTGTCACTCATTAGGACACTCAAACGAAACCTTTCTAGCTCTGGCACAATGGTGTCAACTGTAGCCAAAGTCATGGAAGAAATTATAATTCTCCCTTGTGGTTTCGTTTCATTTTTATTTTTATTTTTGTTTGTATAAATATCTCGTCATCATCAGTCATTCGCCTCTAATTGCTGCCCCAGGTGTCAAACCTTGGAAACATCGTTTTTTCTAAGCATGCACACCTCTACCTGAAATTGATCACTTCGGAGAAAGGAATTCCCTGTGGCTTACTGCAAGTAGTCAGAGACTACGTGCCCAAGGCTTTGTGCATCGTCACAACTCGCAGCATCATATTTTCACATCATCATGTCATACCTCGTCACCCCCTTCTAAATGTTAGAAAAATCTTTTTTTGTACATTAAATATCGGGTCCTCGCCAAAGTGCATCTAACCCTTATGTCATATGTAGTTGAATTAGGTAAGCAAACCTGTGTAAACCCACGGCGGTATCAGATGTTTGCTATCCGTTCTAAGTTTTTTTTCTGTTTTTTAAGAAAATAGAATGGCGCTCAATAAATAACCCAAATTGCTCTAGCTCTCCCCAGAACTGGATGTGGAGTCTGGAAAGTATCGTTATAAAAGGGACAACTTTCAACGTGCCTCTTCATTAACGATAAATTTTTTTTACAACATTTCAGCAACATTGAGTTATCCTTGGTCTCAACTACTCAAACTGAAATTTTGGGGTTGCCTTGTTGTGACTTATCACGTGCAAAGTACGAGGTCACAACAAGAAGCCAGGTCTCCAAGTGAACCACCCTGTGAACAACCCATCCCATTATTATAATTTTCATAACACCAAGGTGTGTTCATCGCAGTCTGTTTAAGTAAGTAAAACCTAGAAGGTCTTAAACACTCAAATCGGACCAATGTAAATAATTTTCCTTGTCAAAACGATAAGCGCATGTCTTGTATTGTTGCTACCATCGTACGTGTAAGTACAACTAAAAGTTGTACCATCACGATACGATACTCTGTGCGTAACCAAAAGGGTTTGTACCACAAAGGATCCCTTTTGCGGTAAGCTTAGATGAAATTCACATTCCATCAGCACGCCAGAAATTTTTTTTTGTCCCTTTATTGTTGAAGTATAAAATCCTGGCCAGATCTTCAAATATGTTTTTGCCTTTGTGCAAGTCTTTAACGTACGCTAATATGGATTTATTATGCTACGGTATTGTTGTACTAAGTACATCAGTATGTCTCGCCGTCTGTATTGAATAGGTACCTTTATATGAACGTTAACCTTTGTTGCCATCATAGGTGGGAACCTTATAAAATCTGCCGTCATAGATGGGAATCTCAGAATATCTACTAAATGCGATACGGGGAGCCCGTTATAATTACTCTGTGGGTTTTTGTCAGAAATGTCATAAATACCTAGTCTTTTGCACCTCCCTTCAATACTGGGCAACCCAGTTGTAATTCGTTCATTGTTATCCGTGAAGACGTTATAAAACTTACTTGCAAATCTTTTGATTTTGCAATCTTGTACGCTATACGTGAAGACGTTATAATACTCACCATGAATCGTGCGAACGAAATAATATCAAACCTTTATGTGTGAACTACTCAATGTAGTCCACACCCCTTTTTTGTAATCATTAATATGCCCGTGGACTTCCTGTCACAAGAACCCAGGAACTATCTACTATCTCAAAAGGACTAATCATACGCTTCACTCATGATTATGGGGCATCGTGTCGTGGGAGTTAAGTTGATGGACACAAAAACACCTAACTCGTTGTCTGGGAGACGAACAAAGAAAAATCCCCAGGTTTGTGAGATTTGAGCAAGGGTCTGTCATTTCTCGCAAACAAGTAGGAGAATAAAACGACCCCTAATCTTCTGCCCAATACACGTAGAGGATTAGACTTTTTATGTCAGTGTATTCTTTTGTCCAACACTACCAAATATTATTGTAATGTGCCAGGATGACTGCTGTAGACCTTGTTTCACCTCCACCCAGAGGTCGAATTTCGGAAATAGCCGAGTCCCCAGCAGTTTTCTTCGTTCAAATGTTCCCAACTATCACCCCTCCCCTTCCTCGAAATTATCCGTGAGTGGGGATATATGCGTTACGCACTTGGCGTTTCGTTTGTCAAATGGGACAATCTTCATACGCGGATCCTTTCAACTTCCTACTCCTTTCCCAGTTGTCATTATTGTAATGTGCCAGGATGACTGCTGTAGACCTTGTTTCACCTCCACCCAGAGGTCGAATTTCGGAAATAGCCGAGTCCCCAGCAGTTTTCTTCGTTCAAATGTTCCCAATTATCACCCTCCCCCTTCCTCGAAATTATCCGTGAATGGGGATATATGCGTTACGCACTTGGCGTTTCGTTTGTCAAATGGGACAATCTTCATACGCGGATCCTTTCAACTTCCTACTCCTTTCCCACTTTGTCATAACTAATCTTGTACGCAATGTTTTGTTTTTCGAAAGTAGAAAAAATGCTACCGTATAGACGTGAGCATAGGTCATGGAAGACCAACTTCTTTCGAATGGGGAATTTTGTTATACGTACAATCCCTCAACCACGTATTCTTGGAAATGTATTTGGTAAAAAAAAAAAAACCAAAAAGGGGTTACACAGAACCTGTCCTTGAATACGTACCTTTGTAACATGTATTAGGCATTAGCCACATTTAGTTAGCTCTCTCTCCGTCTCTCTCTCTACACGCCAAACAAATCCAACTTTTTCTCAACATGCACACTTGTTTCTCTCCAAACTTTTTTCATCATTGGTCTACTAGGCAGGTAAACTTCAAGAATTTTGTTCTAATAATAATTTTTGCCGGATTAAAAAAAAAAAAAAACCAGCAGCTCTGCACCCTATCTACATCTGCGCCTCTTCATGCTGCCCTCGCTACCGTCACGGAGGTCCCTTGCCTTCAATCCCTGCGTACCAAAAGCACCCGACCGCATCTAACATAACCTAGTGTGAGTCGTGCGTGTAGTTGCGAATTGTATCACCACAAAGAACCGACACTCAAAACAAACCCGAGCACGCCAGCTCTAGGTTGGTTCCTGTTCCTGTTGCCCTTGTGCAAATACTCTGCTGCCACTATGCAAATATTCCTGCTGCATAATACAAATGTTCCTGTTGCCATTATGCAAATGTTCCTGCTGCATAATGCAAATGTTCCTGTTGCCCTTGTGCAAATGCTCTGCTGCCATTATGCAAATATTCCTGCTGCATAATACAAATGTTCCTGTTGCCATTATGCAAATGTTCCTGCTGCATAATGCAAATGTTCCTGTCGCCCTTGTGCAAATATTCCTGCTGCATAATGCAAATGTTCCTGCTGCCATTATGCAAATGTTCCTGCTGCATTATGCAAATGTTCCTGCTGCATAATGCAAATGTTCCTGTTGCCCTTGTGCAAATGCTCTGCTGCCATTATGCAAATGTTCCTGCTGCATAATGCAAATGCCCTACTGCCATTGTGCTGATGCTCCTGTGCCCTTGCGCAAATAACAATACCAACGATTGTTCACAAAACAATCCCACTACATACAAAAACCAGTGTACCAACCACCAATTACGATTCCACTCTCCAGTACTTCAATGGTTTCGTACTGGCTCACCCACAGGATCCGGAAGCAGTTACCCTTTCGACCTCTGTGACAGGTAGAACTCTCCACACCACCTAGAAGCCTCATCCTGTGTTCTCTTCCTCGTATTTTCTTAAAGGCCCTAGTGTCCCTTGAGTGTAATCTCAAATGGGCCAGGTTACTGTGACAAAGTAACCTTATAACTTCAGTGAAACGTTCAACCACCCCAGACATCCTACGCAAACCACGTTCGCAAACATTAGCTCACAGACCAATGATACAATTGTAGAGTTTTTTTTTCTATCACTGCATAACCCTTGTACCTTTCTTCAACAGATCCTTGTTCTTTGCAACTGTATTTATGTATGCCACTGCCTTTATATACATTTATTGACAATTCCTTGTTACACCATGTATCATCTCTTTTGTGTTCTGTTCATAACTATTCTCCAGCTAGGAATCTCTCTCTCTCTCTCTCTCCTCGTTTCTCTTAAATGTTTTTGGCACAAGTGCTGAAAAGGTAAGAGGATTTATTAGTCCTACAGCTCCATTGCCACGTCGCTTTTATTGCGGCGAGGGGGGAAGTGTTACGTTACAAATTGTCACGTGGCGTATTCGAGAATAGACCCCTTCGCGGATTCAAGAATAAACCGCCAATATAGAGGCGCGCGCATTACCCCCTCCCGCGAGCGACAAACCGAGCTGTCGCTAGCATCTCGGTCGGCAAGCTCGCCAGTCTTCAGCCAGCGAGCTTCCCGATCACACGTCCCTCGTGAACATGTGCGAGACAAGTTCAGTTTCGCCGGTTGCGCACTTCCGGTGTCCGGTGTGGACGCTGCTGGGACCCGGAGAACAAGCGCGTAAAGCCGCTGTTGGCCCATAAACCAAACGTGAGTCAATACCATGTTACCCTTTGTGTGCAATTAATGTTTTGAAGCCCTAACCACGCGTGTAGAGAGCAGAGATTGACGTTCAAACTAACTTTCAGCTAGGATCGTTCCTCTTATGTACTATTGTGACTCCTAGAATTGAATAAACTATTTATGTGATAACCTACCGTGTTTTGCTTGTCGAAAGAGGCCCTGGGAGGATGGAGAAGCGTGAAGTTCCGAACCACAGGCACTCGCCTTGAGGTTAAGAGAAACCATACTTGCACCAAACCTGAGCTAGTTTTTATTTGGGGCAGATCCAGCATCTAATTGTATTTAAATATGTGGGAGCTTTCTCCAACCCTGCCGATAGCGTCAGCACCCACGCCGACGCTAACAGTACCAAAAAAATTGTTAATAAAAAATAAAATAAATAAATAAAATTATCGATATACGATACACACGTAGATAGGCTTTAACTTGATTTTGACGACATTTACAGACAGATAAAATTAAACAAGCGAAAAAATTCTACGCGATTAGGTAATTTTGCGATTCGCAATATTTATGCGACAAATTTAGTAGTTTTATCACGACACCAAAAGAATAGAACTGAACCGAAACGGATCAGCTAATTTGGCCCACAATATTACTTGGAAAGAATTCATATCACGAGACATGTCAATAGGACTAATAGTATTGTTCCACACGATCGAAGGTGGCACCAGACTGTTTTTTTAACGATTCATTCGAAAGAATTATTTATTATACGCAACAATCCAAAATTCCTTTGCTTTATAAACACAATTTATTCATCGAATTTTTTTAGTGGCAAAGCGGTACGTAAGCTTAAATTTACAGTAACTCAAATTAAATAATCTATATCATTAAATAATCTAAATCAAAATATGCTTGCTTGTGGATGTATATATGAGATGTCTATGTTTTGCTATATTAGGCATAGGAAATTTATTTATTTATTTATTTATTGATCAACGCCCTTTTTCAGGGCTTTTACATATTAATGGTAATAAATACTATATTTATTGTACATAACTGAACTGCTTCAGTAAGAACATTTTATATTTGTTTAAAGATAAACTGAAGATGTCCACGGACTTGGTGTAATTGTTTCCTTCCATTAGTATTCTGGGTAAAGAAGAATACATATGGTAGTTAGTCCCAGAATTTCTGCACTGAAATAAATCCTGACTTCTTGTATTACGTTGTGGAATCCGGAAGCTTATCAATTCAAGCAATACCGGACTATCAACTAAATCATGTAGAATTTTATATAGAAATATCAAGTCAGTGAAAATTCTCCTGTCTGACAATTTGAGCATATTCATATTATTTAACAGTGTTGTAGTTCAACATAATTGTTGGAATCCCCATTTTGAAATTTTGAAAACGTAAGAATTTGTTTTGTATTCTTTCAACAGCTTGTACATGTATGTTATAATGTGGATTCCAGACGGGAGAATTGTACTCAAGTTGACATCTAACATACGCAAAATATAACAGTTTAATACACTTTATATTGTTAAAGTTTCTAGTTAGCCTAGTTGTAAATCCCAACATTTTTTAGCCCTTTTTACATATTTCTGTTATGTGGTTAACAAATGAAAGATTTGATTGGAGAGTGATGCCTAAGTCTTTAATTTGTGTTAGTGTCTCAAGAGCATTGTCATCAATGTAGTAATTAAAGATCACTGGATTTTTTTCGAGAAAAACTAATTATTTGACATTTTGAGATTTTAAGTAAAGTCTTTCCTTACACCAAATTAACAATTTGTTGATATTATCTTGAAGAATGTTGCAATGATAAATATTTTGAATAATTAATAATGTTTGGAACATTCAAAATACCTTCTTTAAGCCTAAGGTTTCTGGATTATTACAATCACATGACAATAAATCTGTTTTTTTTTTTAATCATTACAAAAACTCTTGCGAAACTGTCAAAATTTGAGAATGACGTTTTGCAAAACAAAGATTGTTGAATCAAAATTCAATTTTCGAAACTCTTTAAATTAATGAATTTATTTGAAGTAATCGCTTAATACTTTGAAACGAATCAAGAATTATAGATATTTTAAATAGGTACCTACGTCAGGTACCAAATTTGATTGATTGTTCTTATAATATATAAAAATGAATATTTGTAATACATGAAAAATGAATTGGTTGGCTACAAGCAAACTGCCTGATATTACCGGCCCCGCCCATACCCCCTCCACCGTCAAATCACTTTCAACCCGTGTACTCCGTCCTAGACATAATAAGAATTGATGAGCACTCACTTAGGTCTTGATTTCTGGACCGAACAGACACGCGAAAGCGATCAGTTTGAGACAAAACACAAGACACAAGGCCTCTGAAGATGGACAGTGAGACCTCTCCAAAACGTCGTGAGTTAAAAAGTGCTTTTAAGGACTACGTTACACGGGTAAACCGAGGAAATTATTTTAAATATATTTATGAAAAATGAAAATTTGAATAGTCCCTACGATGTATGCATGAAAGGGTACGAGCGCAAGCGAGATAGCATGTTTGCGTGAGGCTATATAATGCAATGAAAGCGAGATTTGTCCTCTTCGGCAAGCGAGCCGCTCCCCTAAAAATACTAGTACTTCGTTACACTCTTCATTACCCCAGTCATACCCTGACACACACTACAACGGCCCAACAAGACAATGCTTTATAGTGCTGAATTTTTTCTATGAAATCAGGACGTACTCATCCAGAAGTGGACGCACAACACTGACGATTATGATGCAAGAAAGTTTTACAATATTTTCGTAATGATACCGCAGAGCTAGCTCAAATACAATTTAGAAACCTCAAGTTTTCGTTGCTCACGCAAAATATTCACGATAAATTGTTTTTATACACGATAGGTGCGCCAACAAAATTAACATTAACTTGCAGGTTGAAATTGAAACAGTTTAACTAAGACTAACGTTGGTTTTACACCAATATTAATAATATTCTGACGACGTCCCTGATGATTTTTGCCCGTGGATCACAAGATTACTTTGGAAAGGTGGTGAATCATGTATTTCATTCTGACTTGGAATTGCAGCTTACAGCCTTTCCAAAGCACTGTAAACTGAGATGCGTGTGTAGGGAAAATTTGCCAATAAGAACTCTTGATTATGCGGTCAAATTTATTTACAAGTAACGTTATATTTTATAATAAAATTTGGTACAAGATTAAATTCGTTACAATTAGAGTGACACGAGAGGGAATATAAAACAGCCAGACTGAGCGGACGCGAGAACCGGAATACATTTGCAAAATCATGCACTGGACCGGAGAGCGATTCTCAGGGATACCAGTCGGTAAAATTTAGCTTTCGTAATTTTTTAAGGTTGTTCAGTCATATTACGTTTTCGAAATCCGGTGTGCGGATCAGAATATAATATATTTTTTTTATTTATTTATTTTATTTTTTTATTTGTTTATCTCAAAAATGGTACATATTAAAGTAGTACTGGTCTTCCATTAAAAGCATTTGCTTGTGGATGGAAGAAGAGTTTACATTTTATTTATACATTTAAACAGTCACGTGTTTCACATAAATAATTAGTGCAGTTAATACAAACACATCGCAATCTTTCTTGTTAGTAAAATATTTTTTAGTTGATTTATAGAATGTGAAATATTTGATTCGTGTGTTCTGTAACTTGCAATAATGTGATAAATATATTTGTCGAGTTTTATTTCGATTTGAATACAATTAGTCAGTAATATTGGGTGTTCGTGAATCGTGACAATACTGAATTTGGTGTGAACGAATATTGCTATTCCACTATTTTTATTAATATTTATTTTTATCGGAATATATGTATAGTTGGGTAGCTGGTGACTCATCATTTGTAAATATCTGTTAATATAATGCATTCTGGTTGAATTATTAAGTTATTGATTTTAATGAAAAGTTCATCAAAATTTTGGAAAATACTACGAATATTTTGGTGTAATATAAAAAAAAAACGGTTAAATTTGTGGGGGAAAAATTCATAACATGTGTCTGTGCTTGCACATTCGTATTCATGGATTTTGTAGATATTTTCTATTTGGCTAGATATCAAATCATCCATTTAAAATTAATTGAGTTGAGAGTTTCTTTATGAATGTTACAATAGTATACAGTGTCGTAATAATTTTTTGTTTTACAATCTTTAACATACAATTTTTATATTATATATTTACATTATATTTGAAGATGACCATTCAGAAACGAAACCTTGCTTCAAATGACCCTAGCTGTATTTGGTAACTAGATCTGAATAGTCAGGTACTTTTCCATCTTCCTCTCCCCCATCTCTTTCCCCTCCCCTCTACTTTCAGCCTCACAATGTACCCCTTTTGGAGATGCCGTAGTCTCAATGGCTCAAGGCGATAAGGCTGGTCGAGGGGTAAGACTCTCGTCTAGCAATCCGAAAGTTGCGAGTTCAAAATTTTATTTGAATAATTTATGTTTTTTCACAATTTATTCATTAAAAAATAATACGTAGCGTATTTGCGGCACGTGGTGGAACATACTGTCAGTATTGCTCTGGTGTACCACCATTCAGAATTGAAACGTTAATTGAAACGCGTTAGCCGTGTTTGGTTACCAGATCTGAGTAGCCAGGTACTTATCCACTTTCCTCTCAACCGTCTCTTTCCCCTCCTCACCATCTTCACCCTCACAACAACCCCAATTGGAGATGCCATAGTCTCAATGGCTTCAGGCGATTGAGAGTAGTTGAGACTCTTGCGCGGTACGCATATAAAAATTCCCCCCTCTTCCGTATATATAAACACTATACACCTATCAGCATCACAACTTACCTCAACTGTAGATGCCTTAGCCCCATTGCCTCAGGGTAATTTGCATGTACGGCATACCCATTAAATATATAAAAAAAACTACATTTGAATAAATTAAAAGTAGGGTAGGTACTATTTCAAACAGTTCCAGTTCTTCTGGTAAAACATTTTTACCGGTTGTTTGTCTTAATATTTTCAGGTTAATTAACGTTTTCAGTGAAAATGTTAATGAGTGCAATAAAGTTTTCAATTTCTCTGAGAATGAACAGCGTTGACAACTACTGTGTTAATAAAACTAATACAATGTACAAGTCCTTTACAAATGGTCGACATTGCCGCCAAAAGGTAGCGGCGAGGCGCCAAAACACACCGAGGGGCTACAATACCAGGGGTACCTACTTGGACAAAATAAAATTTCTGTAGAGGAACTAGGTACCAACGCGGGGCTACATTACAAGATATTCTTGCATAAATATTTTTGAAAAGGGTAGTTACTTACTTACGTAAAAGGGTAGTTACTTTGCATTGCAATGGTTAAAATATCGTTTTGGGTTTAAAATACTTTGTAAACATATTATGGAGTGAGAAACTAATTGTATAATTAATTGAAAGAGTTGAATTACGTCCAATACAATGAGTTGAAAAAACGCATGTATTGTATTTACGTTTATCTTCCAAAGTGGTAGATACTGTCAGTAAGGTAGGTTTGTGAAGGTGAAACTGTGGATAGGTATTGTTGTATGTTTCGTGAACACCTCACTAGGAGAACCTGTGCTGAGGTGTTTACGTGTTTATTTATGTTTATGTATGACAAGTATTTATGTGTTGTAATAGAAAGTTTTATATGAATTTTTAATATTTATTTTACATTGGTTATTTAGAAGAGCAAAAAAAGTAGTATCTTCGTTATTTGTTTTTGGGGTGTGATGCCGTGTTGCGCTACCTCCTTCTTTAGCCAACGTTTTGGACAGCGTTACAGCGTCCATCATCAGGGCAGAGTATCGGTCTGGAGAAGGCCGCCATTCAGAATCAAAACGTTGCTTGAAAAGAATTTATCCGTGTTTGGTGACCAGATATGAATAGCCAGGTACTTCCCAACCTTTCTCCTTTTCTTCTCCACTCACTTCAGCCTAAATATGAATTTGGAAGGCGGGATTGGGTAACGCCGCTCTGCGAATCATTTATTGGATAACCAACACATCTGCCATAGGTCATCTCAAGTGGTCTCGCTATGTTTGGTGACTTAGCGGGAGTGCCCGAGTTTATTGGGTGAGGTAATCAAGATCTTGGTGGCGGATGAACTGAACACACTGATCACCAGATTCTTGATTCTTACCCTACCATCATATATTTTTCCTCCCCAAGACTTCCTCTCCTTCCTTTCCTTAAAAAGACTCCACCCAGCATCCCCAAAGTTGACATGGGCTTTGCTGAAAATTATTTTTCTCAAGGGCTCCTGTGTGGAGCTATTGTAAAAAAAGTTTAAAAAAAATGTGAGTACCGCACAAGAGTCCCAGCTGCCCCTAACCGCTTGAAACCAGTAAAATAATGGCACCCCCAATTAGGATATATGTGAGGCTGAAGATAGTTAGAAAGAGAAGGAGATGAGGTAGAGATAGGTATGAAAGTACCTGGCTATCCATAAAGCTAATTAGGAGCAGTTGGGACTCTTGTTCAGTATTCATTTAGGCATTAGAGATAAGTAAATTACACCAACAGATCCATTAGTGTCCAAAGCCTTACCGGCCTGAAGGGTTTAAAAACCAGAATGGTTTTAAAATTGAATCTCCCTATTTGAAATGTTAAAACATAATGAATTAAATTACATGTTTTTTCCTAGAGGGGTAGATTTGAAGGGGAGAGAGGGGGATAAAGAGTAAATGAGGTTGGATGAAACGCCTCAACAAGAATATTCCTTTATGGCTGGAAAAATCACAGAACCACATCTCGAGTTGAAGAGAAAACTCAATTTACGCAGGCAAATGCAATATTTTACGGATGAGCGAATCTCAGATTGTATAACTTTAGAGGAAAATGGAATACATAGTTCTACGACAGGGGAAGTGTTATGAATATAGGTTAAAATATAACTTTTCAGGATAGTGAAAATAAAGTTTAAGGAAATGAATTTTGAACTTGTTTCTTCGAGAATTTAATTTTATTTAGAACCAGCGATTTTAACGTTCACTGTGGGTACCGCCGCCCCGAGAACCATTTATTGGATAACCAATGCAATAGGTCACCCCAAGTGATTCGCTGCGTTTGGTGACTTAGCAGGGGTGCCCGGTTTCATGGGGTGAGGTTTGTCCAGGTCTTAGCGGCGGATGCGTCAGGTCTTAGCGGCGGATGAGACTGGTTGCGGGAGGCCTTTTGACCTTTCCAGTCGGAATCTCGATCTTGAAACGCAGTTTGAGGGATGGATTGATACGTCCGTCACTCTTGGATACACTGATCCCATACTTACCTTTTTCCTTCCCAGAACTTTCTATCCTTCCCTTCCTTAAAAAGACCCTCCATACAGCATCCCCTGAGATGACATAGGCCCCAAGGGAAATTGTTTTCCTCAGGTCCTCCTGTGTGGAGTTAATGAAAAAAAAATGCGAGTACCCGGCGTGCGTTGCAATGTCACTTAAAGAAAGAAATTTTCTCCTTGTTAGTCCTTTTCCATGCGTCCCCGTTCCCGCTCCCTTTCCCCTCCCGCGTCCCCTTCCACCAGCCCACTTCTATAGTCCCTTCCCCGCGAATCCCCCCCCTCCATCGCCCCCATTCCTGCTGCTAAGCTATATGAAATGCACATATTTTATAAAGGAACATTCGCGAGCGTGCGCACAACACCTCACCAAAGTTACTGGTATCATATTTAACGCATACGGGACAAACAAAGAAACATACATTTTTACAGATATACTATTAAAAACAATCGGCAATGAACGAAGGGCAAATGGGATGGCGAGCTGACTAGATATGAATTCAGATTAAAAGATACTCTCAAAAGTGAAACATCACACCTGACTAATTAATTAACCACCACGCCGATTCCCTACAGGTGTAGGCAGAGAGGAAGGATGAACTGCCACACAAATCTGTCTTGGCATACACTCTTTGCGTCATTCAAATTCACACATAATCTCCTGTTATACTCTTTAGTCATGTCATCCATACTCAAGTTAGTATATTATGGTTTATGTGATTTTATTTAAAAAGCCGAAAATTGGCGTTAACACGAGATTAATGACATTATACATAAAATACACTAGGGAGTCTATTATATAGGAAAAGAAGGAAACTTTTGTGTAAGAATAAGTGCTTTAGATTTTTATCCGTTCAATAAATTGAGGCGCTTCAGAAATATGAAAAATATAAAAAGTGTAAAGTGGAAAAGCGCAGTTGCAAAATTATAATAAATTGACTCGAAAAGACGGAAGAAGGATTGTGACGGGATGATTTGAATCCGATAGTTGGGTGAAGATTTACGCCCTCTCGTTTATCATATTGATTTATCGTTCAGAAAGGTCACCCACAAGAAACAAATTTAAGTTCAACTACAATCCCTGAAAAATGGAGTTTGTCTCAAAATATAATAAACTAGTATTTTTCCTACCCGGTGGGTTCATCAATATTTTTTGTAACACGTAATTGATGTCAGATATTTAAAAATTCTTTAGCTCTTGTTGGAAATTGTCTATTGTAACTTTAAAACAATTTTCTTGAAACATAATTTTCCGTAGATGCGAGGGTTTTTTTGCCGCTTCATTGTGCTTTATTGCAAAGCTCTTTTAAAGGTAGTTTTTAAAGAAATGCATTTTAGATTCCAGTTAAATTATGGTGTGTTTCTTATTCAACTTTTATGTCAGAGTTTTCTTATAAGCTTTATGGCTTGATACGTACTAAAATCGGACGATTTTCAATCCTTGTGCTCCTGTTTAATGTTGTTTGTTATAATTTGTGAGTTGTTGGCGCAACTAGAGTGGAATCCGTTTATAATGAAATCGAAGCGAAATGACAATTACGTCATACTAAGCGGACGTCATACAAAGCATTTAGTAGAAAATAAACAACCTCTTGCTTTTGTTAGGTATAAATGTACGTATTTATTGTAATAGAGAGAAACACAGCGTATTAAGACTCGTGACGTGAGAAAAGAGCATTTTAAGACCCGTGACGAGAAAATATAGACCATATTAACGTCGTCAAGCATCATGTGACCCTCCCAAACACTGCCTCATGTCGGTTACTATAACCGACAAATTTTTCCATGAAATTAATAAATAATTTATTAAAAACGGGTCACAATAAGCGACATGTCACTTTAAGCGAAGTCATTATATCCGACTTTGTTATAAAGAATTTTAAATAAAAACCAAACTTTGCTGTTTAATTACGTCATATTAAGCGGTTGGTCAATATAGGCGGAGTCATAATAAACGGATTCTACTGTATTTACACCACCCTTCCTCCACCCAACCTGCTTTATAAGTACCTTATCCCTAAGTGGCCAATATGTGTGACATTTGCAACATCGAATAATCAATCATGGAACAATCAGTCTATTAAAGGAGCCTGTGCAATGATCAACTCCTATGGTGATCTCTCAGCGAATTTAAAATCCAATAAATTAAAATATGGACAATGACCATTACTTCGGTGAAATTTCAAACCCCTTACGTGTGCTTGTGCAGCGAATAACCCCAGCTCCCTCAAGGCCATAATAACAATTCTTATCAATAGAATATCAGAAGACAAAGAGTAAGTCAGTCCTTTACAATCTCAATCATTGCCAACTCCCATAGTTAACTTGAAATTTCCACAAATTGATTCGCAGAATATATGCGACAACAGCCAGTTGATTTAAAGATGAAAGATTCTGCAAAATACAGTTTATATTCTCTGGCCACAGATTAACCACTGCGAAACTTCAATTTATTCGGCACTAAGTAATAATTGAAAATTTAAAAATTTACGTTTTCATCATAGTTTCTCGTTGATTTCACCGCGGGTAATCTCTTGCTGGTACCAAAACATTGTACAATATAGAATTTATATAGCACCGGAATTTCAAAGTGGGTCATATTTCATGGTCCTTCAGTGGTAGCCCAAACGAAGGTGCGTATTTAAAACTTTTATATATTTTGTTCCTGAGCTGTGCCTTATCTCCAGCTCATTATTTTTAAATGATTTATTATCCTGGGCTTTTAATATTTAATTTGTTTATTTTCTCTGAAATTGTCTACCATCACATGAATGACAGTTGTGAATGTGGATCAGAAAAGATGGATAGTGGTGTGTACCCAGAACATCAATTTTCGAGTTAAAAAAGATTCATTTTAATCCTAATTGATTATTGTATGTAATGGACAACGCAATCTTTTCTTATTCTTTCTTTTTTTTCCTATCGTATTTAGTCTTCTATTGAAAGAACTCGGTAGAACAGCGAGTTTCGAAGCTATTGAGTTGCGCCTTCTTCCTTTATCGTTTTTCCCTTGGTACATATATTTCCTCCGAGTTGTTTCCACCATCCCTCCCCTGGATTTTCAGTTGGATAAATTTTGCAGATATCTCAAATTCAGAAAAACTTAGGTGAGTCCTGTTTTAATTTTTTTTTGAGTTCTTTTGAGTATCACGTTTGGGCAAGTCTATAAATTAGAATGTGTGTGATTTGGACACTTTAAAGCACTTCGATTAAATTCATTTTGTTGGTCTTTCTGGAAATCTCTTTTGCCGGTGACTGACTATCATCAGATTAAAACTACAGCCCAGTCACTTTGAGCCTTAATTTGTAATTTTTTTTAATTTTAAAGCACTTCGATTAAATTAATTTTGTTGGTCTTTCTGGAAATCTCTTTTGCCGGTGACTGACTATCATCAGATTAAAACTACAGCCCAGTCACTTTGAGCCTTAATTTGTAATTTTTTTTAATTTTCTACCAGAAAAAAATCGGAGTGAAACCTGAAAGTAGACAAGAGTGGGGATATTACGAAGCATTTTTTTTTTAATCAATGTAAAGAATGATTTTTTCCAAATTTTTGTCGTCGACTTCCAGTGCACCTTTTCCGATACATTTGGTCCTCTTATTAGAATTTTCGTTTTTTTCTTCAAAGTTGCTAAATGTGGCTTTTTTGTGTTTTCTTTGCCTGTTCATTGTATGGAGTGGTTTGAAGATTGGATATTGATTTTACAAAGACAAATTATTCTTCTTTCGACTTCGTAGAATTCAGACCACTAGACCAAAGGAGACTTGCGTGGGACCGCGGATTTATCGTAGTATATTGGAATCGAGTACTTTCTCATTCTCTCGCCAGCTAAATCCTATAGATTTGTGTGTTTGTCTCTTTTTAGTGTCGCTCGCTTCCTTTTCTTCGAGTTTCAAATCACAACAACAAAAAGAATTTTTCACTTCAAAATCGATTTATCGAAGTATTTTGAGTCGTAACTCCTTTTTGACAGCACATTTCTTACTGTATGCGTCGCAAGGAACATATGAAATAATATTGGTCAAATTGGCACACTGTCTGTAGTTATTTTATCCCTCCATGCTCCAGTAAATACCTAATACCTACGCGATGAATCCGACACCATTTTGTTACGAAATTGTCTCCGCGCTTTGATGATAATAACGGATCGCTTTTGATGTTGTATTTCAAATATACAGTATCATTTTTAGGGAGAATCATTCGTGCGTGACATTACCAAGGCTTTGTGCCGTTCAACAAGGGAGTTAATGAATGTTTTTGATATCGCGCGTCAAAGGTTCTATGAAATGAAGTGTGTTGACACTAGTACAGTGATACCCATATTAAAATGATGACTGTATTCAATCGACCGCCATTGTGAGTTGGAACGCTCTTATAGTCTGAATGTGATGATATTAAGTATGAACTATTAACAAGTTGGCTTTCATGCCTCGATTGTGAAATAGAAAAGCCACCAATGTGATAATTCTGGTCTCGAGAATTATCCGTCCACCCAATTCGTTGAAAGTTGAAATCTTGATAATGTATACACTGTTGCAACATATTTATTTTTATTAAAATTAAAGAGAGTACATACATCTCTTTCTAACTCTAAATAACCAGTTCCTCAGATCCACTGTGATCCAGTGATAGCTAGTCACCGGGACAAAGTAACCGTGACAGGCAATGACGTCATATGTAATATATAGCCGCGTGATACTATTATTCACAACTCTAAGTATTACCGTCAATCTTTCAATATCCGAAGAGATAGTACAAATCCGTAGTAGGTACCTATATCTAGGGAGGGGGGACGTCCTCGTGCGATCCGCTAACGTAGCACCGTCTTTTGATGAATTCTTGAATTCGAAACCGAATTAAAACGGCAGGTTTCTTTGAAACTTTATGTACACAGATGTTTATGTGGCGCGGCACGTACGGCGCGGCGTCAGACATGCCCTCAAAACTTGAATTTCAACCGCGCAGACGTAATAACGTCCGGTTTCAACCAATTTATACAAAACCTTGACAAATTATCAATAAACCTAAACCTTCCTCATGAATCACTCTGTCTATTGATGAAAACCGCATGAAAATCCGTTCAGTAGTTTTTGAGTTTATCGTGAACAGACAAACAGACAGACGCGCCGTAGGACTTTAATTTATAATAAGTAGATTTACACAAAACCTTGACAAATTATATACCAAAACCTTTCTCATGAATCATTCTATCTATTGGTGACAACCGTATGGAAATCCGTTCAGTAGTTTTTGAGTTTATCGCGAACAGATAGACAGACGCGCCGAAGGACTTTAATTTATAATATGTAGAGATGTGATTAAATTTCTCAACGCAATTGAAGGAGGTGTATGGAGACAATGTTAAGGATGAGTCGTTTGTTCGGCGCTGTCGTAATTTCAACTTGGGAAGAGAGAACCCAGCTGAAAGCAGCTGTGACTACTTATCTCAATACACTGGCGGCGGAGTAATATGAAGCAAAGATACAAAAACTCGTTACACGTTACAACAAAAGCTTAAATTTGCCAGTTGACTATGTAGAGAAGAAGTGGTATGTTCTTTACAATAAAACGTTCATATTTGTTTATGGGTACTAGATTTTTTTTATATTTCCAAACGGGTACTACTTTCCGGATGACCCTCATATATCCGATACACTTTTTAGGTGACAAATAAATTCGTTAAAGAATTTTGAAAATTACGGGGAAAATTAATTACATTGTCTTTTAAAAAAATATTTTTAATTTAAATTTTATAATGTTATTATTAAGTACTGCAAGTATTTAATTTTTTTTATTAATGTGTTTCGGCTTACAAAGCCATTTACAAACTGTGGTTAGACCACTTTAAGACGACTTATTTATAGGATTCTAAATTTCAATTTTGAAGGTGCCCAAAATGATTTATTTTTTTATCGTTGAAAAAGAGGATAAAAATCAAAATCTAAACGAAAATATGGAAGAGAACAAGACACAGAAAAATGGAAAAAAGATAATGGTCGCAATTGGGACTCGAACCCAGAACCTCCCGTCTAACCGTCTAACCGATTCCGTCATTGCCATCTTCTGTCAAACCGTAATATTTGTCATTCTCACATGTAAAATTTGAGAATTAACAATATTGTCTTCAACTATTTTTTTTCCATAATGATGGGAATAACCTTCGAAAGTTATAAAAAGAGAGTTTTTCTTATAAAAAAATGATGTACTACTGGTTAAACTGATTTACCAAGAAAATAATTGTTACTTTAGATTCTCTATTTTGTGGGGTTACTTTGAAATCTGTTTTCCCCACATTAAATGTTAACGTGTTCTCAATTGTTTAATAACGACCTGACTGTAATTGGCTTATTTAAATGTTTTATATTGTTTAGGGCTTGTACACATACTAAGAATAGAGTAATAAATAATTTTTCTTACTTTATTGATTACTAGCAGACCCGGCCATAAGTTGCTGTGACTAAGGAAACACAATGCCATTACCCAACCTTTATAACCAACGCCATCAGCTGCTCGCTGCCTGCTTGCCAGCCCGCTCCCTTTATTTATATATTTCAACCAATTTACACAAAACCTTGACAAATTATATACTTAAAAGCCTTCATTTCTATCTATTGGTGAAAACCGCATGAAAATCCAGTGTATTTTAAAATGCATTGTGTAGTTTAAAAGATCTAAGCGTACGGACAGCTGGAGCGACTTCATTTTATATTATGTAAAGATTGTTATATTAGGGTCGTTCGTTCGTTTATTGATTTCAAGTTATTCAAGAAAAAAATAATCTAAGACGCTTTTTTTCTATATGTAATGGTTTTGGATTTTTTTATATGAATACCGCACAAGAGTCCCAACTGCTCCCGTCTGGAGCCAGTGAGACTATGGCATCCCCAACTGGGGTATGTTGTGAGGCTGAAGGTAGTAGGGAGGAGAAGGAGATGGGGAAGTGGAAGGTGAGAAGTACCTGGCTATTCAGATTTGGTCACCAAACACAGCTAAAGCCATTTCAAGCAACTTTTCAATTCTGAATGGTGGTCTTACACCAGTGCGATACTGAGAGTATCTTCTACTCTGGGACGTGCCGCAAATATACTATACATTATTTAAAATAAATAAATTGTGAAATAACACAAATTAATCAATAAATTTATCTGCCACACCGGGATTCGATCCCGCGACCTTCGGAATGCGAGTCAAGAGCCTTACCGCTGCTACGCCGGCCGGCTTGTTGCTTTTAAGTGAAATGTGATCTTTCACTAAGATATGTTCTGCAAATTTTGAAGAAGTGCTCTTACTATTATGACATGGCGTGTGTTCTTTGAATTTAGTTGAGAATGCTTTTCCCGAGAATATGTTCTTCGAAAAACATTTAAGATGTTATAATAATAAAAGCACTTATTCAAAATTATCAAAAAGATATTACAATAACAGTTATTCGATAAATGCACTGCTAAAACGATGCCATTTTTGAAAGAATAAAATACTAAAATGCTCATAAGTACGTAAATAGAATACAAATCAGTTTAAATCTCCCACCCGGCATGAAAACGCCATCTGTTGGTTAGAGCTGGAAGCGGAACCAAGCGCCATCTATTTCTCATTACCGCAAGCGCTGCCACAAAGGATCTGAGAACACACTAGCGAAATGCAACGAATGTCACAAACTTCATACAGAACTGCCGCCTCATTGTGCGTCCAACAATGGTTATATATTATCTGGAAATCGTTACAGAGGGCTTTTTAGTACCAAACGACCATCTGCGGGTTAAGTTTTCTTTCTTTATTTCTGTACTCAAGATTTGAAAGATCTGTAAGATTTTCACCGCATTCAACTTCGGTAAGAGCGGAAATTTTATTAAAACTGGCTTTAAGAGGAACGTATGCGTGGCCCATTCGAGCAGCTTCATACAAATCTTAAATTTGGATTTGAGATCAAAATACCCAACCAAACTGAAAAATTATTTTTGTTTTCAAAAGGTATATAAATATCTAGTACGGATGTGAGCTATTTTATTTATTTTTGCTTTAAATTTTAAGATATAGGTCTTTAAATATTTTAGTGATTCATGATTTTAGAGGCAACTTGGGCAATTATTTGTGAGTAAATAAAAAACATAAAAAAATAATTTTACTAAGCTTATGTCACAAATACAATAAAAAATAAAATACAAAGTAAAATATTGTTAAAAATGAATTTTTTTGGGTAGTAATTTTAATATAAAACGACAAATCTTTGTTCCGCCGTAAATAGGTAATTTGTATTTTAAATTTACACCAAAATGATTTTTTTTTCTTAATTTTTATTTTAATTTTATATTTCATTATATTTTTATGTTGTTACCCAATGAATGGTTCCATGGGTGGTATTGCCCATACCCACCTCCTAAATTGTATTCCCCTTTCACCAGTATACGAACGATGACCTTGAATTGGAAATAGCTTGAATATAGTCACTTGTTTTGTTTTTAAATGCAGAAGACGACTCAGTAACGAGTAACGAATAACGAGTAACGGCTAACGGCTAACGACTAACGACTGTGACAGGTCCGCCTAATGGAAGCGAACATCCATCAATATGATCTATCACACCCGACATGATTAATCAAGCAATTATTCTACAAACAAAAGCACTATGTCCGCCGTTTCGTCCCCCGAGAGACAGAAAGCTCAATCAGTTAGAATTCAATACATTGAATTCCAAGTGTTGTTTTATTCATTTTAAATCACAAAGCACATTTTCACCCTTCAAAAATCAGGCGTATTCTGTCAGAAGGTAAAAATATTACCGCTTTGTAATAAAATCCAAATAAATTAAATATTTTTTAATGTATCTGAAAACTAAAAACTGTTTTTGAAATGTGATGAAATACGCTTTCAAATTTATTTATTAGAAATAGCAATGTAATTTTTTCAATATTAAAATTTTGAATGCAAATTTTAAAAGGTTTTAAAAATGACTCACATTTTTTTTATAGTTTTTAGTTTTCGAAAAAGTCCGTCTGGAGAGATCTAGGTTAGATCTCCCTCAACCAGTCTCTCCCGATCTAGCCCACCACGCAATAATTACAATAATCACCCCATGTACCGGGTACCCCTGCTAAGTCACCAAACGCTTAGTCGCGAAACACTTTGGGTGATCTGTGGTTGTTGGTTATCCAACAAATTGTTCCCGGGTTCCCGAAAATAGTCAAATTATTCTTGTGTTTAACAAAATAGCTGTTAAAATTATTTTATAGCTGCAGTATTTTTCATTTACTACAACGGAAATAGTTGTCTTTTATAAAAATTAAGTTTTATAAAAAAAATATCACATTTAGTCTGCCCTGTTACTGTAAAACTTTATCGTTATTGTAAATTTTGGAGAGAAGATTTAATATTTTCATTTTACTTGCCCGTAGTGATTACACTGCATCTTTCAAATGCAACCTTTTGCAAATGATTTCCTTTCCAACTGGAAATGACGTCGCAAGGCTTTGACGGATGCTCATTACCGGTCCTGAAACTCGCTTTCCTACCAACTGTAATGGCGGAACCCGGAACCTCCATAAGTACCGAAGCCTTTGCTTTGATTTCAATTCAATGCTAACCTTATATATATATTTTTATTATTGTGAAAATAAGGCGAAAGAAAACAAAGAGTGAATATACTAGTACTGTTTTACTAACTTGTGCGATGGAATTTTGGAGGAATTGAATAAGGGAAAATCGAACACTAGTGAAAATTTTCTCGTGAAGAATTAGAACGGCAAGAAAGGTAATACTCTCGATTAGCAATTCGGAGGTCGCGGCTTCTAATTGCTTAAGTAAATTTTATTAAATTAATTTGTTTTGTTTCGCAATTATTTCATTTAAAATAATATGAGCGGTTTCTCGGCTTAGTGACCAGGGACGACATTTTTTTTTTGTTTGATTTTAAGGGAAAAAAAACAAAAAAAAATTCTTCTTCATGTCGTTCCTTGTCATCCAACCGAGTAACCATCCAACCCCTCACCCCGCCCCCAACTGTCAAAAACTTAGCGATTTTATACTTAAAACAACATTAAAAAAGCCACGTTTTCAGATTTTCACGGCCAAAAGTATTTTCGTTATTTGTTTTTGGGGTGTTATGCCGTGTTGCGCTACCTCCTTCTTACTCAATACATTGGCTAAAGAAGGAGGTAGCGCAACACGGCATAACACCCCAAAAAATAACGAAAAAACATCAAAATGTCACCGGAGACCACAATTTCCACTCTAAATAATGTCAGGAATCACTGGATAATTTAAATAAAATGTTTAATTTTTATTTTAACTTTATGAGTAAAATCTCAAATTGTAATATTTTAATTAAATGAAGACAATATAAGCGAAACCCAATCGAAAATCTGAAAGCAGAAAAATCAGAAAAAGATATTGACACCTCTGGGACTCGAACCCAGGACCTCTCGCTTTCCTGGCGAACGCGCTAACCACTGCGCCACGGTGTCGATATCCAATTCGGTCATTTTTAACTGTATCATACTTCGAATAAGAACCACCAATACTATCTTCTTTTTTCATTTACATAAAGGTAGCTGCCAATAGAATAAGCGTTAAGAAAAATGAAGATAGTATGGGTGGTTCTTCATTTTTCACACCGTGGCGCAGTGGTTAGCGCGTTCGCCTGGAAAGCGAGAGGTCCTGGGTTCGAGTCCCAGAGGTGTCAATATCTTTTTCTGGTTTATCTGTTTTCAGATTTTTGATTGAGTTTCGCTTATATTGTCTTAATTTAATTTAAATAAAATGCTTCGCTTACCCTATACAGCATATTTGCGACACGTTCCAGAACATAGAGAAACGCCCTGGTCTAGGTCTACCATTCAGAATTGAAACGTTGTTTCAAATGGCTTTAACCGTGTTTGGTGACCAGATCAAATAGCCATGTACTGCCCCATCTACCCCTACCCCATCATCATTCCCTCCTCCGCTACCTTCAGCCTTACAACATACACCAAATAAGAATCAAAGTCTCATTTGCACTAGACGGTTGGGAGCAGCTGGGACTCTTCTACAGTATTCACATAAAGAATAAATAAGTTTATGCTATATATATTTCTGATGAATTGATGATGTTGTTTGACAAACAAAATAACTGTGAACTGAAACAAAACTTTCGGCCGTTGCTAAATATAAAAGTTTATTTCTACCGTAAGATAATAAAGCGTTAAAAATATGTTATTTGATGTATGAAAATGTACCACCTGATGACGACACACGTATTGTATTTTGTACTTCCCGCTAAGCACTTGAATACTGCTTACTAACAACGTGTGCAGGGACACTGGAGGTCTAGATTCGTTCTAAATTAAATGTAGCTTCGTTCTTTCAAAAAAATTAGAGTCCTTGCGAGAGCGAAGGAGTAACCATCTGTTACTTATACCAGGGCGGTTAAGTGGTGGATAACCTACAACGCCTGATGAAGAGAGGGGGAACCCTCAAGACTGCAGAGCCATTTTCTTTTATCTAACCATGTATGTCTTTTCTCTTACCCCTTTCTTGCAGGTGCTTGCAGCATACGCAAGATACAATTCCCCTGCGAGCTGCTGGCCTTCGTCTTGCTTCCTTTCGCCTTTTCAAACCCTTTTGTATATATTGTAACTAACGCCATTGAATCAAGTTTATTATGTAATGTATTATGTAATGTATTTGCGGCACGTTCCAGAGTGGAAGATACTATTAGTATCGCCCTGGTGTAAGACCACCATTCAGAATTGAAACGTCGCTTGAAATGGCTTAAGCCGTGATTAGTGACCAGATCTGAATAGCCAGGTACTTCCCCACCTTCCTCTTCCACATCTCCTTCCCCTCCCCACTACCTTCAGCCTCACAACATACCCCGATTGGGGATGCCATAGTCCCACTGGCTCCAGACGGGAGCAGTTGGGACTCTTGTGCGGTATACATATAAAAAAAGCACTTGCACACTGCTTACCAACAACGTATGCAGGGACATTGGAGGTCTAGATTTATTCAAAACTAAATGCAGCTTCGTAGTTCTGTAAAAAAACATCGAGTTTAGTTCACACGCGGTAGAAACTTCACGAAAAAATCTCAACCAATAGGAGTCTTGAAAAGTGATGTCATAATCAAAGCAGCAAATGAGCACTGTAATGCTTAGGTGCTATAACGCGGTACACTGTACGCTTCGTGGGTACTATAACGTGTCATTTCCGTTTAATAACTCAACCAATAGGAGCCTTGAAAAGTGATTTCCGTGCGTCATTTCCGTTTCATAGCTTGAATAGGAGCCTTGAAAAGTGATATCATAGTCAAAGCGGCCAATGAGCACAGTTTGACGCTTTTTAGATACTATAATGCGTCATTTCCGTTTCATCCTAATTTCAAATCACAACGGAGCTAAAAAGTTTCACTTTAAAAAAATTAGAGCCATGAAGGAGAAACCATCTGTTACTTATTATACCCTGGGCGGAGAAGCGGTGGGCCCTCTCCACTGCCTCCGGTTACGCACCGAATGTATTTTTTCATTTGTTAAAAAAGTATACCCGTAACAAACATCACTTTCAAAGAAATGAAATTCGCCTTGAATTCAAGTATCATGTTCAAAATTGGTATTGTTTTTTCTTGATTAATTTTTCCTTCATTTTACAGTTTTTTTTGGATTGTCTGAAGAATTCAGACAAGCTGTAACATACCTACGTATTATACAATGTTTGAAAGAATAAATTATTTTATTTGTCATTTTCAAAATTGACCTAATTTTTCAAAAATTTTGACTGTCATAAAAATATCCTAATTTAGCGTGTATGTGCGTCCTGCGTAACTCAAATTTGCTTTTAATTCAGTCTAACCCGTTATTTTTAACGTTAGATTCTGCGCTAGTAATCATAACAAAATATTCGGGTTAATTATTTTAATTTGCCACCTAGCTTTAAAATATTATTATTTCAAATATTTTTCTTGAATTCATTTGAAAAATTTGCATTGTAAACTGAGATGCGTGTGTAGGGGAAATTTTCCAATAAAAACTTTTGATTATGCGGGTCAAATATATTTGCAAGTAGCATTATATTTTATAATAAACTTGATACAAAATTAAAATCGTTACAACTAGAGTGACACGAGAGGGAATGTAAAACAGTCGAACTGAGCGGACGCGAGAACCGGAATAAATTTGCAACATCATGCACTGGACCGGAGAGCGACTCTCAGGTATACCAGTCGGTAAAATTTAACTTTAGTAATGTTTTAAGGTTGTTATAGCATATATTTATCGATCGACATTTTTCAATAAAATGATTAACCTCTTTAATTCTTGTGCCATCTCTTTCTCCACCCCATTTCCAGAATCCAGAGAAGTAATCAATCACCTCGAACACAAAGCAAAGAAATTGGGTTTTTGTTAATTAATGTTTGAGTTGATTTTTGGGTGATGGATTACAATAGTGAAGCAAATTCATTTATGAACACATTTCATTTTTCTAGCAATCTAACTGGCCAATATATCATCATTCTACGTCTGGGCTTTTGTTGGGCAGATTAAAATGATCGAAAGGGTTTTGTCGATTGGAGAATACACGTTTTTCTTTCTGAAAGGTATTTTCATAGCGCCGAAATTCTTCGGAACTCCGTGACAGATCGGCTAACTCCTTTACTCTATCAAAAATTAGTAAATAGTTCAGATAAGTAAAGTTTTATAACGATATGTAATTGCCACGATTGAGAAACTAGCCCCGGATAACTGCTTGGATGATTGACCATTGAACCACAAACTATTATAAGAACGGCGGCATAAGACGGCCGGCGTAGTCCAGCGGTAAGGCTCTTGACTTGTAATCCGAATGTCGCGGGATCGAATCCCTACGTGGCAAATTAATTTTATTTGATTAATTTGTGTTATTTCACAATTTATTCATTTAAAATAATATATAGTATATTTGCGGCACGTTCCAGAGTGGAAGATACTCTCGGTGTCACCTTGGTGTAAGACCACCGTTTAGAATTGAAACGTTGCTTGAAATGGTTTTAGCCGTGTTTGGTGACTAGATCTGAATAGCCAGGTACTTTCCGAACTTCCTCTTCCCTATCTCCTTCCCCTCCCAACTACCTTCCCCCTCACAACATACCCCAATAGGGGATGCCATAGTCTCACTGGTTCCAGACGGGAGCAGTTGGGACTCTTGTGCGGTATTCATACAAAAATAAACTCATTATATGAAGCGTGATGGGGCATTTGTATATTTCAATTTGGGAGGGGGATATGGATATCGCCGCCCCAGTAAGAATTTATTGGATAACCAACTCCATAGATCATTCCATGTGGTTCGTTTGGTAGGGGTGCCCGAATCAAAGGGTAAAATTTGTCTAGGTCTAGGCTGTGAATGAGTTTGCCCACTACTGCATGGCGGGCCATATTGGAAGAACTGGTTGAGGGAGACTTACCTCCAGTCGGACTCTCAACTCATCGCCTTACACCGCGGTGGGAGGGATGGATTCATATGTTCGTCCTCCTGGATACAAGGACAACTTGGGAGGCGGGTATGGGTACCGCCGCCCCGGAAACCATTTATTGGATAACCAACACCCCAAGTAGTTCGCTTGGGGTGACCTATGGCAGAGGTTTGTTTGGTGACTAAGCAAGAGTGCTTGGGTTCATGAGGTCAGGTTTGACCGGATCTTGGCGGCAGTTGTGTCTGCCAAACAACAGCGTGGCAGGTCGGATCGGGAGATATTGGTTGAGAGAGATCTCTCTCGGAATATTGCCTTGCACCGCCAGTGGAAACGATGGAGTCACTCCTGGACACACTGACCCCCAGATTCCTACCCAACTCTAAAAAGACCCTCCACACAGCATCCCCAAAGATGACATAGGCCCTGAGTGGAATTATTTTTCTAAGGGCCTTCTGGGTGGAGCTAATGTAACAAAAAAAATGGATTCAGATTCCTACCCACCCTTCATAAGTTTTTCCTTTCCAGAACTTCCTCTCCATCCTTTTCTTAAAAAGATCCTCCACACAGCATCTCTAAAGATGACTCTGAGTAATTTTTTTTCTCAGGGCTTCCTGTGTGGAGCTAATTGTATGAAAAAATCGAACCAGCAACCTTTGGATTTTAAGTAGAGCACATCGAGGTCATTTAAGTCATTGGTCTAAGTCGAAAGGTCAAAGAGTCAGATATTATGGCAGAAAGTTACAGTACGAGTATAATGACAATACAGCCCATTTGATATGCCACCTCCGCCCTTTGGCTTTCTGGCCCCGCAGCGTGTTCCCCACACTAGATTCCGGTAAACTCCGAAGCGAGCTTTGTACTAACTTCGTGGAGCACTTTATACATGGGATAGTAAATTGCTCAGAATCTTGGAAAAAGAATTCTACGAAGAGAATTGTTGATTGAATTTTTCTGTTCGTTATTTTTTAAATTTTATAATTTTTTATATATTAGATGGACGGGTTGTTTCAAAAAATTTGATGGATTCATCAAATATTTGAAGTTAATTTTCACGTTCTACGTAAGTTATATTCAAGTTCTGTGATGATTTCAGTTTTGTGAATCAACTGGTCTATAATAATGTAACAATAGAACTTGAATAAAATTTACGCAGAACGTGAAAATTAACTTCAAATATTTGATGAATTCGTCAAATTTTTTGAAACAACCCGTCCTATCTTCCAGTTGATTGGTCAGACATCTCCGAAAATTTTAAATTTGAGTTAAGTATGCTCTTTATAGTAAAATACTCACCACAAAATCAATTATAATGCAGAAAAACTTCTAGGGAAATAAATAAAAATTGAAGAAAATTTCAAAATGTTCAAAATGTTATAAATATCTCGGATCCGGACCGTCATACTTTCCGGTGCTATTGCATAGCGTGTTTAATAGTGCACAACTACTAACCCTGTTCAAATTGCAAGTGCGCCCCACGGTTGAATTTGGCAGCCACCTTTGGTCTGGAGCCCCAAAATACCTAAAAGAAAACCCTCGACTCTGTGCAGAAACGGGCAGTTCGTTTGATAGATTCTCCTAACTTAACAAACGGATTCCTTGTTCTACCGGTATAACAATGGAAGATGCTCCGAGGAACTAGCGTCATTGATCCCCTCGGCAACGGTGCGTAGTCGGAAAACATGCCAAACACGCGCCCAACATTTGTACACGGTTGACATTAGTCACACGAGAACGGGTCGTTTCTACGACTCGTTCTTGAGTTCAACAGCTCGGCTGTGGAACGATTTGCCAGCCTCCGTATTTCCTCCCTCCTACAACACGGGTCTCTTCAAGACCCATGTTCAGTCCTTCCTCTCCTCAAAACACCCTCCACACAGCATCCTCAAAGATGACATAGACCCCGAGGGAAATTATTTTTCTAAGTTTAATATATAAAACACAGACGCGTGTAAACCGACGGCGACGGTCCCGAAAAACAATGTCGGTTGTGTGGTTTTGTGGTTTTGCAGTAGAGCTGTTTAAAGTTTGGTTTATGCATTTTTACTGTTTTTTAGATCGACAAAAAAAGTGTTGTTTTGATATTTTGCAATTCATTAAAATTTACAAAAATGCAGACAAATAAGTCAATAAATAAGCCATTATTTTTAGTTTTTAGAAGATCATCTTCTTCTTTTTCAATGGCGCTACAGCCCATTTCGAGCCTTGGCCTCCTTCAAAATAAACCTCCCCCGCCCTCTGTGTTCGGCCGTCGTCTTCCAATCTGCAACACAAAGTAGTTCCCTTACTTCCTTCCTGACATCATCCTTCCATCTCAGCCTAGGTCTGCCCGCCTTCCGTTTACCTCCCGGGTGTCCTATTAGAACCTTCTTCAGTACTCGTGTGCTTGGCATTCGGTGCACATGTCCAGCTCATCTCAATCTTTGGAGCCTTAAATTGGTAAACAGTCTGGTAGCTTGGTAAATTATCAGATCTAATATTTGATTTATGGTTAACATTCGAGTATCGCTTTCTTCATTATCTCAAATCTTTTGGAGATTGCTGACTGATCAACTGGACGATCGACAGCCATGAAACATGCAATCTTGTACCCGAAAATTTTCTATTCTACGGTTTAGGTAAATAGGTATAAATTATTAGAAAAAAAATAATTGCAATTACAAATGATGGCCTACGCGGTTGAGGGGTAAATTACCCTTCAATTGCCATCGACTGCTAATCTGGAGGTCACGGATTTATTTATTTATTTATTTATTAAAAGAAGTTTATACAATAAACAAAAAATTGTGTTAATTCATCCGCCATGCTAGGGATGTCCCTGTGTTATGGCGGATGAAGTTTACAGATTGTGTAGGTACAGTGTACAGCTATTAACTTATGCAATTCATTTAAGTAGTTTAAGTAACATATTTAGTAACAAATTAAGTTAGTAATTTAATTAACACATTAAATTAATTTATGTTACAAGTTGTATCAATTATATTACAATTCAATTAAAATAGCAAATTTTTACTCATCATCGTTACTGAATGTAAGGATCCATTTTGATAATTTTTTTTTAAAGATATGGGGTTATAATAATATATTCCAAACTATTTAAACAAAATGATTCAAATCATTTTGTTTAAATAGTTTGGAATATATTTGTTCTTTTCCTACAACTCCATACATACCCACCTACATACTTCCTTCTATCTACTTGGTGAAATTGCAAATCAGTGCGGTGATAACTTTCAACAAGCAAGCAGTGCATTGTTATGATTAAGTTATATTATGTTCGTATTTTTTAATGCAAGTGCAAATTATCTGTTCACGTAAAGACTTCAAATTATAACTTTTGGTGATCATACAATCTGTGTATAGTTTGGAACATTTTATGTGGAATGTGAATTCTTATGTGAACACCATCAATCCAGCCTGCTACATTAAGAATACAGTGAGTTTTACGCTTCCTAATTTCCCACCTTAAGAATGTTCCTAACAACAAATATTTGTGTTATTTCATAATAATTCATTGAAAAAAAATTCATAATATATTTGCTGCATGTCTTACAATGGAAGATACTCTCAGAATGCCTTTGGTGAAAGACCACCATTCAGAATCGAAATGTTCTTGAATTAAAAATTGGCTTTAGCTTAATTTGGCGCCCTTATATAAATTGCCAGTTAATTCTCTCCTTTTCTTTCTCTCTTCCCTTCAGACTCCTTTCAGTCTCACAACATACCACATTTTTTTCCCCCAATCTCCCATTTACTTTTCTTTGAGGTATCACCGAGGAACCGGCTAAGGGGCGCGGAAGCTGAGTGTGGTTTACTGCTAGAAGGAACGTCTTGTGCATTCTAGCTGGAACTGCCAATCGATTGGAGAGGACTCCCACCCGTTTGCCATGCCCTTATTATTTGTGTACTGCGTCTTCCTCCCAAAAACGTGCTTGTAGGATATGCTGGATGCAATCACCCAGTACTTGCCGCCTCGTGGACTGTCACCAACCTGTCCCATTGTCTTGTCTATATCTTATCATACTAACACATATTGCATCTTGTATTTCCCGTCAAGCACTTGCATACTGCTTACTAACAACGTATGCAGGGACACTGGAGGTCTAGATTCGTTCTAAATTAAATGTAGCTTCGTTCTTTCAAAAAAAAAATTAGAGTCCTTGCGAGAGCCCTGAAGGAGTAACCATCTGTTACTTATACCAGGGCGGGTATGTGGTGGATAACCTCCAATACCACACTTGAGATGGCATAGTCTCACTGGATCCAGAAGTTTCGGAGCAGTTACGATATATACCTAAACAAACAAAAATACAACTCTAACGGTAATATCACAGTTACATGTATGTAATTTCACGTACGATGCTTTGAAATATTTATTAAACTAAAACTAAATTTGCATTGTATACAACTTCTGAAGGCGGTTGAGAATTCTTAATCAATTTTAAACCTTAAAATTTTCTCTGATTCTGATTAATTTATCGTCCCGTGTAATATGCGCGAAAGACGAAATTGAGATTTATAGTGTCCCCGATCTATCAGTCCGTTAATTACAGACGTGAGCCTTAAAGGCTTTGGCCAGGAAATGAATGTTTGCCAGTGTCAGTTGAGCCCCCCCTCACCCAACAGCCGGGTGACATATGACGGGAATTAACGTTTTTCATCGTGTAAGTAAATATACGTTGTAACTTTGTTTCTCAAACTTACAAGATACCCGAACAAGACATTTTTTAAAGACAAACCAAACTTTAAGTAAAAAAGCAGGGCATTCGCAAATGTCTTTTTTTCACATTAACTCCACACAGGAGGCCTTGAGAAAAATAATTCATCTTTGAAGATGCTGTGTGGAGGGTGTTTTTGAGGAGAGGAAGGAGTGAACATGGGTCTTGAAGAGACATGTTGTAGGAGGGAGGAAACACAGAGGCCGGAAATCGTTCCACAGCCGAGACAAATGTTGGGCGCGCGTTTGGTTTGTGCTTGTTTCCCGACTATGCACCGGTGCCGAGGGGATCAATGACGCTAGGTTCTCGGCGCATCTTCCCTTGTTATACCGGTAGAACAAGGACAGCATTCACACCTGGCGGCTGGGCTAAAGATTGAAATCCGTTTGTGAAGTTAGAAGAATCTATCAAACGGATCGCCATTTCTGCACAGAGTCGAGTGTTTTTTTAGGTATTTTGGGGCTATCAAACGGATCGCCATATCTGCACAGAGTCGAGTGTTTTTTTTGAAAATATCTCATAAACCAATTTATCAACATAAAAACCTTCTATTTTTGTCACAATGTACACCTTACTTATTATTTAGATATTTTAATTAATTTGCAATTTACAGTTATTTTTTTTTGGGTGTTGTGTACCAACGCATTCGCAATAATTTGTCCACCAAAATCCAGTAATCGTTCTTCATAACAGCGAAATTAAAAACATTATAACAGGTTTTCCAATAAGAGGTGTTATTTTGCATAGCCCGGTGAATGGATTGCGCTGTCGAGAGATGATTAATGATTTTTTATGGCCGGAATTGGATGGTATTGATCTGGACAACGTTTACTTTCAACGAGACGGCGCTACATGCCACACAAGCAACGAAACCATTGATCTTTTACGGGAAAAGTTTCCGGACCGTGTAATCTCTCGAAGAGGTGATCACAATTGGCCACCGAGATCTTGTGATTTAACACCTTGCGACTTCTTCCTTTGGAGCCACGTGAAAGATAAGGTCTACGCCAACAGCCCAGCGTCGATTTAAGACCTCAAAGATGGAATTCGTGAGGCTATCGAGTACAAAGGGCAGCCACTGTGCGATTTGGTTATGGAAAATTTCATGAAAAGGATATGGTCCTGTAAGCGTGGTCGTGGTGATTATTTGCCTGATGTTATTTTTCACTATTAACGGCATACCTTTTTCTTTATAATATAATAAACAACCGATCATTTATATTAATAAATGGCATTTTTCTTTGAATATCAAAATAACACTTTTTATTGGAAAACCCTATACATAACGGTTAGCCGGCTACAAATTGGTATCTTTTGTAGGTTAATGCATAGCTAAGTGGATGCTGAACTGACAATTATTTCGTCGCTATTTATTGTTAATTATTTTCAAGTAATTGCCGGAACTAATTAGTAAATTTCAACAAATAATTAATAAAACATTATGAAAATGCATAAGAGATACGACGAATAATAGATATTTTTCAGATTAACCTACAACGCCTTTTAAAAATGATTGACTCTATTACAAACCAACATTTAAACTGTCACACAAGTGTAAGATTTTTGTCAGCTTTGGAAAGAAAATGCTCGCTGGTCAGCATTATGAAATCTGAAAGTGCACTCCTAAATGGTTAAAGAGAAATGAAGTGTTCACGAGAATTGAGTTGGCGAACTCTGTTGATAGCGAGAAAGCAAAACTAAATCAATGGTAAACGTCTTTCATCGGACAGCCTCTAAAGAGTTTTTTATCGATGGAAAATGGGAAATTAATGGAGGGAATAAACCCTTCAACGCGAGTGTCAAGACCTGCGAGTCAAGAAGTCCAATGGTTAATCGACTTAGCTTTAAAAGGATTGGATAATTAACTACAGGTTCAACTATCGGCATTAATATCCAACATAAAACAGTATTGATTGGGTGTTAAAACATTAATACTAGGCCGACCGAAATAAAAAAGAAACCTAGCTTAGGTTGATTAGAAAAGTATTTTTTAATATCGTGGGTGGATAGTAATGACGTGTCAAAATGCCTAGGTCTTTCATGAGTAGGAAATGTTAATTGAAATTTGCCACGTGTAACAAATTAATCACGTTCACACTCGTTGTTATTGCAACGATTGAGTACAGAAACGTTTCCGAAATTTTTTTGGTAACAGAATTTAGACACTTTTGAAAAGGTCCGATTAAAAGTGTAATCTTTCTAGAGAAAGCAGGATTGAAAATTAATTTATTTAACAAACCGTAAGTGTACCTGGGCTGTTCTTCTTTTTAACCTACATAACTTTTAACACTGTCACATTTCCACTATTTTGTCACATTTTGTTTTTACTATAATGAATTCTCTCTGGATCTCAGAAGGGAAATTGTAGCAAGGGGGAAGGAGGCCTAAAATGCCTATTGGGGTTGACAAACACGAGCTGCGTGTATACTTATTTCGAATTTCAACCCACGTGACAGAATTAACGCACGACATAAAATTTGTAAGAGAAATGTTTTTGACATATTTAAAAATATTTTATTAAACATCATAAAGAATGAGTCTAGTTTTTGCACTGTTAATTCGTGGTGGAATTCCATTGTATTATAATTGAAATTAATGCATAAGAATTTCAACTACCAGTCTGAAAATGTCCGTAGTAGGATGAAACCAGTCCTGGTGAAAATAAACAAGTAGAACAAAGTGAAAAGGTGTTTTAATTTCAACTATAACCATAAAAAATAATAAAAGCTGATACTTGATAGGTTATACCTTTTGGAGTTTAAAAATAGTTTTATTTTTTATGTTGTCATCATTTTTTTGTAACATTATAGAATATATGCAAGTCTAAATGGCAGAAGACAACTGTGATTTGTATGAAATACACTTATATCACGAGGTTTTACAACTCTAACGTAATTTTTACTACAAAAATATGAACGGATATTTTTTTAAACGCACACAGTCGTTAGGTCTTTAGTACAGTAGAATTTAAAGTAATTATAAAATAATAATATTGGTAATTCTGTTGAATTTTCTCCACTAACTGGTGGAGATAATTTTATGTAGGTTAAAAAGAAGAACGACCCAATACACAATACGGCAAAAGAGCCGGCTAAGGAAAAAATGATGGAAACCCTCGAGATGTAGTGGTGTTGAAAAATACTCAAGATACGTAAGCATACCAATGCATAGATTTTGGAAGAGAAGGCAACAGACATCTAGAGCCTAGAGAAAATTTGGTTACCGAAAGACATTTAGAACAAAATCGCGGTTCACACCGCTACGTGTAGAGCAGAATCGTGATGATGGAAGAAACCAGGTTTTAAAAGGCAATTGACGCGAGATTCTTCATTCTAACGCTGCAAACTTAGGCACAGTCGAACCCGATGCGGCGCGGTGGGGCGCGGTGCGGCGCGAAAATATCTAACGCTCACTGCAGCTTGGAAGTGTCCTACGTGACAAAATAACATGTGCCAAGCGGTGCCACGCGACGACGGACTTCATTTGATTTTGCGCGCAGTGAACGCGTTGGACAATGAAAAATTATTGTGTATGTGGATTTATTAAGTATTTAAATGATTTAAAAATTTTAATAATTGTAATTTAAACTAATATAATACAATTATAAATAATTTCGTTACTCACAGACACCATTTATCTTTCTTCAACAGAATCAGGTTGCTGAAAATTATAGAATCGGAGCGGGCGGTGGGCACGAAGGACAGCGTTGACATTTCGCATGACGTCAGCGTTGACTTCAAACAGCGTCACAATCGTGTTCGCATCGATTTCAACTACGTAAGATGCATTATCAACAAAAATGGATATAATTGAAAAAGGGAAAGCGTTTCCAAGGAAATTATTTATAATTAACGTTATTTAGGTATAAAACAAACGTAAACATTTATTTCAAAAGAGTAAATCATTAATTGAGATTTGTTTTAAAAAGTTATTGGACACTTTGTACTAATTGAATCTGCCTCTCCGACCAAAGGCGCTCGAAAGTTTGTCGGTACCAGCCGGGAAACTGGAAACTTCTTTACCGGCGGCGCTTTGTAATGAAAATACCTTTTTGTTCCTTGCCAGGGAAAAACGCACAGAACTTCAACAGAGTTTAATGGATTTTTCTATTCATTTTGTGGACCGAAAAAATTGAGTGCAAAATTTATGATGAAGTTTTATAACAATCTCGTAAGGTGCACAATCAAAAGAAAGGCTTTAATGTAATTGAAGAAGAATTTCTTACTAAAAAAACGTAAATGCTTAAAATTTTCACCCAATTCCGTCTATCCATTTGTGTGTAACGGTTATATTTGAAAACTTAAGAAAAAAAATCAACGAATATCTTTTTGGCAAAAAAGTTACAATATAATTTAGGTAACATAGTTTTTAATTTTTTTTTATATGAATACCTCACAAATCAACAGTCCAAACTGCTCCGAACCATCTGGAGCAAGTGAGACTATGGTATATCCAATTGGGGCAAAAATTTCATCAGACAGCATAATGACATCAACAATTTCTTACTTTTATTTTTTTTTTTTTCTTTTTTTTTTTTTTTTTTTTTTTTTTATTAAAAGAAAATAACTTAGTTTACATCACTTTATTTATTTTATACTAACATGTTTCGTGAATAATTTTTGACGTATCATTGTCGACAAATAAAATTCTACGCCAATGTTTATTGTTATCTTTAGAAATAGGGTAAATATATAATTTGAAAAAATTCTGTTTAATTTTTTTATTAAGTATTTCATCTATCAAATTAGTAGAATAGCCATTGTTAACTGCTATTTGTTTTATGAGATTCAATTCAATCGACCACCACAACACGGGCATGTGCCTAGCATGGTGAACGAAAAATCATAAAATTCATGTAACAAACATTATAATGAATAAAGAAAACAAAAAAAAAAATTCAAAATTATAGTTAAGAGCTGACAAAGGAATCGTAATTAGTCTATTAATTATAGAGTGGAAAGCCGCTAGTTTGTGAGAAAAGTACTAATAATGGCTATTTCTAAAGATAACAATAAACATTGGCGTAGAATTTTATTTGTCGACAATGATACGTCAAAAATTATTGGTAAAAATATTCCCGGTTCTATTCAACCAGCGTTTTACACAAATAACAAATTGAAGAAATATATACTCAACAATAAAGATAGCGAAATTAAAACAAAAAAATCAGGGGTTTACAAACTCAATTGTAATGATTGTAGTTCGTTTTATATAGGTAGAACTTATAGAAACTTTGAGATTAGGGTTAAAGAGCACCTCCGAGCACTAAATGGCAATAGCGACTCTGAGTTCGCAGACCATTTACTAAAATATGATCATAGCTTTGACATAAATTCAAGTCTTCAAATATTACATACAGGATATAAAACATCGCAAATCAATAATTTAGAAATTTTAGAAATAAGTAAAAATGTTAATTCAAAAGCTGACATAATTAATAAGCAAAAATTTTTTGTTAACCCTGTTTTAAATATCTTCCCACTTAACCGGCCTTTTTCTTCTAATAGCTTGGTAATCCCCAATTCTTCGAAACTCCCACCATTGTCAACCCTCCCCCCTCCTTCAATTTCTTCTCTCCGTATGTAATCTATAATTAATTTTTTAACTTTAGTATACTTTTATTCCTGAAGAAGTGAACACAGTTCACGAAACATGTTGATAGTATAAAATAAATAAAGTGATGTAAACTAAGTTATTTTCTTTTAATAAATAAATAAATAATGACGTCACAAAGTAACAACCTTTTAGAAGAAGTTTTCTTCGAAAAATTAATTTTTTACTCCAAATGTGCTCAGAAATCGCTGGTCAAAATCCCTCGAGTACGTGCTGTTGCACCCTATATTGGCGAAATATAAATGGATTTAATTCTTCTGATTTTAATTTTTGATATCTGGTTGTTATCTTCTACGGTCAATGGCGTCCCGCCTTACTATTATAAAAACTTTTAAATGAATTTCTGTTTTTATGGAAATTACTGAAAAAGTTGTATCGATGTACAAATTTCTGACTGAAAAGCCTCGTCAATTTTGCTGGAAGTCAGCGTTTCTGTGTTTTTGCTGCTTCAGAAATGCTTCCACTACAGCTGATGAAACAGAAAAACGTATTTATGTTAAGAACTAACTTTCTGCTCAGTTCTGTTATGACTAATGTAATATTTTGAATAATTTTCACAACAACTTTCTTACATTCTTACAACACTAATCCTTTCCTGGTATTGCTCGTCGATTATGAAGTTGTTTTTATTGAAGGTCTGCGTAAGCTTTTCATTTTTTTTTTTTTTTTTTTTTATATTAACTCCACACAGGAGGCCCTGATGGAAATAATTTCCCTCAGGGCCTATGTCATCTTTGAAGATGCTGTGTGGAGGGTGCTGTTGAGGAGAGGAAGGAGTGAACATGGGTCTTGAAGAGACCCATGTTGTAGGAGGGAGGAAACACAGAAGCCGGCAAATCGTTCCACAGCCGAGCTGTTGAACTCAAGAACGAGTCGTAGAAACGACCCGTTCTCATGTGACTAATGTCAACCGTGTACAAATGTTGAGCGCGTGTTTGGCGTGTTTCCCGACTATGCACCGGTGCCGAGGGGATCAGTGACGCTAGTTCCTCGGAGCATCTTCCATTGTAATACCGGTAGAACAAGGACAGCATTCCCACCTGACGCCTGTGCTCTAAAGATTGCAGTCCATTTGTTAAGTTAGGAGAATCTATCAAACGGACCGCCCGTTTCTGCACAGAGTCAAGGGTTTTTTTTAGGTATTTTGGGGCTCCATAACAGAGGTGGCTGCCAAATTCAACCATGGGGCGCACTTGCGATTTGTACAGGGTTAGCAGTTGTGTACTATTAAAGTATCTGCGGGCCCTGTACAGTACGCCCAGTTTCTGAGAGGCTAACTTAACTCTGGCCTCGATGGAGCCCCCGTACCTGAGCTGGTCACTTAGAGTTACACCAAGGTGTTTCATTGTTAGGTCTTGCGCTCTGAATAAATTTATAATACGACCCAATCGAATATGAACATAAAATGAATAGAGACTTCTCTAATTTCCAATTAGCAAACAACAAATTAGTTTTATAACGAATTACTTTACGAACCTAGTAAAGATAAATATGTAAAACTACTTATAAGCAAAAATAAAATCTTGTCCTTTTCGGCATTCAGAGAAACATTTGAAAGAATCATAGGTGATAGTTGATAAGATGTTGCGAGCTAAAACAGTTTTAAAAAATAATGTAAAAGCCGCACAAGAGTCCTAACGACCTGGAGCCATTGGGACCACCGTATTTCTAATTGTGGTATGTTGGGATGCTGAAGGGAGTGGAGAGTAGAAGGATATAGAGAAAGGGAAGGTGGGTAAGCACCTGGCCGAGGGCTATACAGATCTGGTCAAAGAACACTACTAAAACTATTGAAAGCAAGATAAGTTTTTAGTTTTTCACGACCAAAAGTATTTTTTGAAGAAGAAGATAACACTTATAATCTAAATGAAAATATGAAAGAAAACAAGACACAGAAAAACAGAAAAAAACAATGGTCGCAACTGGGACTCGAACCCAGACCTCTCGTCTAACCGGGACGGCGCGTTTTCCAATTTCGCTATTGCCACCTTCTGTCAAACCGTCATATTTGTCAATCTCATATTTCAAATATTTAGAATCATTAATATTATCTTCAACTAGTTATTCTAAATATTTGAAATATGAGATTGACAAATATGACGGTTTGACAGAAGGTGGCAATAGCGAAATTGGAAAACGCGCCGTCCCGGTTAGACGAGAGGTCTGGGTTCGAGTCCCAGTTGCGACCATTGTTTTTTTTCTGTTTTTCTGTGTCTTGTTTTCTTTCATATTTTCATTTAGATTATAAGTGTTATCTTCTTCTTCAATGATATATTACGTTGATGGGAATAACCTTCAAAAGTTATAAAAAGAGAGTTTTCTCATAAAAAAAAAAAAAAAGTATTTTTGTTATTTGTTTTTTGGGTGTTATGCCGTGTTGCGCTACCTCCTTCTTTAGCCAACGTTTCGGACAGCGTTACAGTGTCCATCGACACTTTAACTTTTTATTAAGTAGTGTAACTAAACTCACCATTAATCATTCTTTCTACCTTTCTACCTACTGTTAAATTCAAATTTATGTTTAATTAATTGAAAGCCAATCACTTTGTAAAACATTTTTTTTTGAAATAGGCGATTCTCTCTAAATTGAGTGCTAAAACACAATTAAACAAAATTTATGTCATTAAGTAGGTTCCTTAACAACAGTACTTCTTCGATTTTAATATTTTGTTTTAGGAACAAAAAAATGTTTTTTTAAAGTGTATATACAGTGTTCTGTTTTTTTCAGTGTCATTGCACTTTAAAAAAAATATTTGACTGGTAAATTGGTGTTGCCAGCTGACAAATTTTGTTGTTCCATTTTTAATATTTTCTACTCTTATTTGACAGACAATATCTCATTATCTCAAAACTTAGTATTTGGAGAAGTCTGACTAATCAACTGGATAATCGATATATTATATACATAGGTACAAACTGAACCAAGGATTAACTGTTGAGGGATCAATTATCGAGGGATCTGCAGCTGGAAGATCAAGCATCATAAAATCGTGAATGAACCAATCCATTATTTAGTAATGGCTACCATGAAACAAGCTCTTAAAAGATGTCTTAGGGTTTTGAGAACAGCTCATTTGAGTTGCAAATTAAAGTGATTCTTCAACATTTAATACGTCCCGCAAGTCAAACATTTATTAAAAAACTTCAGGTCTCCAATTTGAGTCAAGCGCAGATGTTAGAAGATGATGGATATCTTTAGTGCCCTGTTTATGAAATAACTGAAAATTTGATCAGCAATGGGTTTGTTGACTCTTTTTCTTTTTCTCGCGCCCTGTCCGTTCAACGGACGTTGACTTTGGAGGTTACCCACCACTTACCCGCCCTGAAAGGCTATTCCCTAAAATTTGTGATAAGAGATCGTTCTCCCGCGAGATGTGCTGTCAAATTTGTATGATTTTCTACAGCTGTTAAATGAATAAATAATCATGCATACTTGCAGGCATTCGTGTTTAAAACGACCCAAACTAAAATACGTGACAGCTCACAGCAAAAATTTTGACACCGGCCGATAGGAAAAGCAAATAACAGCCGTAGAAAATCACACAAATCTGACAGCACTTCTCGCGGGAGAACGATCTCTTATCACAAATTTTAGGGTGATAAGAGCCTTTCTGGTATAAGTAACAGATGGTTACTCCTTCAAGGCTCTCGCAAGGACTCTAATTTTTTGAATGAACTAATCTACATTTAATTTTGAAACTAATCTAGATCTCCAGTGTCCCTGCATACGTTGTAAGTAAGCAGTATGCAAGTGCTTAGCGGGAAATATAAGATACAATAAGTGTTAGTACGACTAATTAAAGACAAGACAATGGGACAGGTTGGTGACAGTCCACGAGGCGGCAAGCGCTGGGTGATTGCATCCAGCATATCCTGCAGGAACCCGTAGGGAGGAGGACACAGTGCATAAATAATAAGGGTATGGCGCTGGAAAACGGGTGGGATTCCTCTCCAATCGATTGAGAGTCCCAGCAAGAATGCGCATGACGTTGACTTATCATGTTGGCTTTGCAGACTTTGTTTACTGCGGCACGGAACAGCTCTACAGTATACTGGCCAAACCATGGTCTCAGGTTATTCAGCCATGATGTTATCTTTCTTCCAGGGCTCCGTTTTCGGCAATCTTTCCCTGCATTATGAGATTCAATCTTGTAATTCTCTGGATGCCTCATCACATGTCCTAGATATTGAAATTTTTAATGTTTTAATAACTTATTTTTATTTACTCATCCGAACCTTAATATCTTCATTCGTAATTTAGTCCATCCCGCTTATTTTGAGTATTATTCTGCAGATCCACATTTCAAATGCCCTAAGTCGCCTTATCAGTTGTTCAGTAAGTGTCCATGCTTCCATCCGATAAAATAATACCAAAAACACGTAGCATCTGACGATTCGCATTCGTAATCCAAGCTTGAGAGCATGACTACAGACATCTTTTTCATACGGGTAAAGATTGCACGAGCTTGCTCAATTTCAACCGAAGGATCCCGTTTTTCACTACAGACTATAAATAATTTTCACGGTTCCATCTAATTTCTACATTAAGAATTCAATTTACAAACATTCAACTCCTACAGTTAATTTAAAAAACTACACAAAGCGTACCTTTGGTCAAAGAGTAATGCAAGCTACTGCTAAATAAGATGTATCACTACATCACGTAAGAAGAACGGAAAATTTTGGTATTAAGATGAAGTTATACGTGAAATCCTTTTTAGATACTGGATGAGATATGCAGTTGTGCAGAGTGGAATTGTTACTGTGTGTGTATTAAAAATGACCTTGATTGTGTCTACCATCACTGCCTGAAAAATATGGTAAAATAATTGCATGGAGAGGAAGGACTCACCGAAAAGGAATCTGTAGGCCGGCCCTCGTTGGTCTTCTCCATCCAACATGCACACACAGTAAAAATGCGCGAACTATTTTATTTTAATAGCGGAATTAGGTTAAAGGCGGAGCGGAGCGCAAATGGCTATATGATGCGGCGGGCAGTTTATTACAGACACTGAATTAAGGAAGGACGGGTAGGCAATGGGTAGGAAAAAGGAATTGGCAACAATATTACTACCAAATCCCAAGCAGTGACAGTATGTATGTGTAAGAGTAGGTGTGTATAAGTGTAGGTGCGTGCTTGGGCCTAACCAGATACTATTTAGATTCGTCTTTACGACGAATCGGTTTACAGTATGAACATCAAAAAAATATGCTACTGATAAATAGAAGCTTTTACTAGCTTTTTATGTATTGGAATTACAAAAACATTATTATTTATATAAAAAAAATATAAGCGTAAGCCACTACGGTGAACAGCCATATAATCAACAAAAACTAATTTTATCGTGTGGCAACACCACGCCCTACTGATAGGCCGAGTGGACAAAATCTGCAAATTCATTCTGTTGTTTAGGACCCGACCTTTCGGGTGTTATCAATCTCTCCTAGTGTAACGCGACTTGCCGTAATTTGTATAAAGTTATTGTACATAAAAAGTGACCCAGTAAATTCGAAGTATTATTCATACACACGTCTCCATACACACGATTGCAGCTCGACAATAGAAAAGGACTAGCTGCCGATCCGAGAAGGTCAACATATAGCTCACCATAATAAACAATTCTTTTTCTAAACCACAAAAAAAATGTTTTTTCCATGACTTAACTATGAAGTAATATAAGAAACATTTTTTTTAAAATACCCCTTTATGGCTAAGACTATTTTTGAGGTTTTGAATGTTCTACCTTTTTTCATTCTTATAAAATTATGCACAAAATAAATAAACTACTTTTTCGCTTACTTGCCTCCAGCAAATACGACGCGCGGCTTAAAATTTTGTAGGCACGAGAATCGAAATATTTCTAGCGTTTATATTCCTCTTAATTAATGGATAAATCGGTTCGAGGTTTCCTTGTTTTCCAGCTCTTCTGAGAAAAAGTCTCAAGTACCCGCTATACTTTAAACTGTGTTTGCTTGGTTCACAACTGAGCCCAGACCAGGGGCGCACCAAATGGAGGGGGCAAATGCAGTTTGCGATATTAGTGTTACGCCACTGACCTCAGAGAGTAAATCGCTTTGTGAACGAAAGAGAATAGTGGCATTGATAGCTACTCTCAAATATGTATGCGAGCCGTAATTACAGGGGTGGGAAAAATGTAGCTCACGTAGAATTAATTACCATCTATTTAAGAATTTTGGAATACAACCTTTAAACTATCACTGACATGCCTAAAATGAAATGACAATCCACACAGAATATACCATCACGTATCGCACACCTAGATCAAAATAGTATTAACTCAAAAAAACACTTTTTTCTGGAGTGTCGAAAAACTTATTATGTCGCTGTTTTATTGCATGAAAGAATATTGCCCATTAAAGAGAGTTTAGATTAAAACACTTCGTCGAAATGGTCCAAGTATGTTAGAAAATAGATTTTCTGAAACACCACACTTTTGTACGACACATTTTAATTTTTTTTCCGGTTATTTAACTTTATTCGGTTTTGTTGATATTTTTTGATTCTATTCACATTTGATTGGGAATATAACTAACAATTAAAAAAGTGTTGTCTCTTATTTGAGTTTCATTTGGGCTATAACAAAACAATGGATTCGTAAAAATATAGTGTTTATTAAGTATGAATTCTTCCTTTTTACACAGAGTTTTGTAATCGCGGTATAAATCGGTAAAAGATTTATCAGTACAAATAAGGTCTCTTCTTGTTTAAACTATTAAGTAGTGTGACCCAATCTTATCGTTAACGCTATAATCAACTTGTGGTTTTTTGATTCCCACGTTTTTCTCTCAATTCGCCTTCTATCACATCTGACTATTTACACGCCTGGTTTTAATGACTCTCATTCCTGATCCAATCATTTCAAAATAAACTGCCGTATTTAGAGCTCTCAAATTTTGTGTACTACAGTACCTGTACTTTTGTTTGATCTTGCGAGTGTCGTACTATAAACCTTCTCCGCTTTTGAAGCTCAATTAGTTCCAGGAATACTTCAAAGAGTTACCTGCTAATTAGATAAATCATCAAAATCTCAGCTGAAACTTGGTTTTAGAAGGCAGATGAAGTTTTCTCTCTGGAACATGTTAGATTTAGACAAAGATTGGTAAACTCTGTCAGAATTTCTTAGTATTTTTGCTTTTTTCGTTTCCCACGTCAATGTTTTTCTTTCTCCCTTCTTTAACAGGTTCTTGATTGTGATCATCATTGAGGAATAGTCTGCAGTAACTTCCCCAATGTGAAGTCAATCAGCATCGAAGTGGGTTGTATTTCAGGCTCATAATTAGAACTGCTGTTGTTGCTCCATGAACTGCTGGAGCTGATACCACTTAAAGATAAAGCGGAGGAAGGAAGTGTCATCTTCGATGGTTCTGTTTTTCAGCAAAAAAATTTGAATCTCCCAAGTCTCTTTCGTCACTTCGGATTGATGAAATATTATAGAAATCGGTTTGTTTTTCATTAAATGTAGAGGTGCTTGGACTAGGAATATGGATGTTAAGTGAAGCTACGTGGTTATCTTGTTTTTATTGATCGGTTGAAATTTTTAAATCTTTTTCTATTATTTATCAGTAGAAGAAGGATGGCTGCAACTCCTCATATTCAGATGATACGTTACAACCGATATTCTTTTTGTCTTTTTATATTACAAAAATGACATTTTTTTATTTATTTATTATGTACATCTATATAAAAAATTTTAAATACATTTTTTGTCCTTGCCTGTCTCACTAGGAGATCTTGTGTCGAGACAGACTATTAAATATTTTATAGGTATTATTATGGTACATTTTACAATAAAGCTAAAATATTTGACAAACAATTTTTAGGATGATATGTAGTGGTAACAATAGTGACATACAGGATTATATTTGGGTAAGGTGACTAATTATTGCACGACCTTTTTCGATGATCCATTGTTAGATCAGGATTTTGTATATGTTAATATTATTCGATTGTCTTGTTTTGTCAGGTATATTTTAGACGCAATGTATTTGAAATTTCTTTGAACAAATGTTGTGTTTGTTTTAGGTGTTTGTATGAGTTATTTGGTTTTGTGCCGCGTGTTTACAATATTTTGGGTGTTTTCATAAAATGTATGTGTTTTATTTTTAAATAGATGAGTTCAGATAGTTATTGTGTAAATTTGTCGAATATCTAATACATGAAATTTGTTGAATATATTAACAGTACTTGTTATTATTATGGGAACTTTAAGAATAACTTTCATAATTAATTTTTGTGCCTTCGATAATGAATCTATAGCTGATAGTGTTGCACCTCCCCATGCGATTATTCCAAGTCCAAGTATTAATAAACGTCCAAACTCCATAAATTTTTCTAAAGCTATAGAAAATCAAAAAATTTTCTCAACATCCATAAAAACCGTACGAAATCAAAAATAATCCCACTGGAACTATCAATATTTTTGCAAATGCGTCATCAAATCAATTAGCTGTTTTAAGTCTGTAACGCATTACGGCACTTAACCATAAGTGCATTAGCTGTGTTTTCCTAAGAAATAACGAACGAGATTGAAAGAACGATTCGGCAAAATAGAACTGTCAAAAGTTTTTCTTAAAAACCGAAAGAATTCAAAATAAATTTACAATAATCTAAAACTGTTGCAACTCAAAATCTAGCATCAAATATTCTTCGATTCAATCAAGATCTAGTCACTAAAACTGTTGCAAATTGAAACAAAACAGTCTTGTATTACCAGCGAACGTTCACTCCGCTTTCTGTACCGGCAGAATTAGGAAGAAGTTTGGTAGAGTTTGAGTAAATGATTTACTAAAAATCGTATTTTTTGAGTGGGTGCTGTTTTGATCTAGATGTGCGATATAATCAAACACGGTGTTTCGGTCTGGATAGAATCGAAATGAATAGATTTTTTTTTCAAAACATAACAAAAAAATATTTGAACTATCATTTTCGAAATGGGAATTATAAATTAATCGTGTGATTTTTCGCGGGTCTGCTGCACTAGAAATTTTAATTATATTAAATTTAACCGTAAAATGAATTGAAACAATTGTTGTCAACGTTTATTAAAAAGTTGACTACCCCTGGATGGCCAGAGCCCAGACCCTTGGAGGAAAGCTTCTCTCGGCACAAAGCACATTTCAAAGACTCCACTTCATTATTCCTCGACCTCAATTCCCCCTCGGCACTCTGTGCCCTCTCTGCCCTCGTCGGGCGGGCTTAAGGAAATGATCATTTTCTACATTTTATTTTATATTAAGCAACCTTTTAAAATAGTTATGTTACAAGCTCAGTTATGCTGAATACTGAATACATTACCCAAGGGCAGACCCGGGATATTGTAACTGTAGGATTTTTGAAGTTATTAAAACAAATATTGCCTTTCAAAAACCAACATTATATATTTTAGAGACGATAAGAAATTTATCTTTCGAAAGAACACCGTTAGTAAATTTAAAAAAATTACGACATTCGTCAAAAAATTAAACAAAGTAGGTAGTACGCATTTCAAATATAAAAATCAAATAATAATAGGCACCGAATCGCTCTCACAATAAATTCCAATATTGAAATAATTATATATTACAAATCGCGGAGTAGTGTGACTTTTCGATACTTGACAAGACAACTCAAATTTTTTGAATCAGACAATCGAAATCAGTATGTTTTATAGGTAGGTAGCAGTGGCGGTCCGTGGTTTTTTAGTGAGCTAGAGTGTTAGGAACTTTCTTAGAAGGTGGGAAATTACGAAAGGCGTAAAACTCACTGAATTGATGTAGCAGGCTGGTTGATTTGATGATGTCCATATAAAATTCACATTTCACAATAATGTTCAAAACTGTGCACAGATTGTAGTAGGTATTAAACCAACAGTATAATTTTGATGTTAGTAAACTGGTAATTATTACGTGCATTTGAGAATATAATAGAACTTCATAATAATACACCGCTTGCTTGTTGGAGGTAGTCACTGCACTGGTTTGCAATCTCACCAAGTAGGTAGAAGAAAGTATATAGGTAGGTAGGTGGGTATGTAGGAGGTTGTAGGTAAAGGACAAGATAGATTCCAAACAAGAGTGCTAAGATTGAAAAATACGACGTTATTGATGTATAGCTGAAAATGATATATTATTTTAATTTCAACTTTTTGTATGAAGATCATTCAGTATGCTAAAAACCTTCATCCAAATTTTGAAAAAATAAATTAAATTCATTTTCAGCTACATCAATAATGTCGTATTTTTCAATCACAGCTCTAGCTCACTGAAAACTCCGTAGGTAGGTATTTTATCGCTTGTCTGAAGTCTCCTCACAATCGGTTCCAATTTTGAAAATGACACTAAAAGTCAGATAACATTAGATTCACACTGTAGGCCATTGGAAAAATTATTACCCTCAGGGCCTACGCCATTTTAGGAGATATCGTGTGGTGGGTTTTTTAAAGAAAGGAAGGAGAGGAATTGCTTAGAAGGAAAAATGTATGAGGGTAGAAATCTTGAGGTCAGTGTGTCCAGGGGTGACGGACATACGAATCCATCTTTCCAACTTCGGTGATAGGCGATGAATCGAAAGAGTCCAGCTCCAGAGGTCAAAAGGCCTCAGTCAACCATTTTCTTTTAATCCGGCCCGCCACACATAAGATCACACATAACGGCCGCTATGGTCGAGGGGTAAGGCTCTTGGCTCACAATTTGAAGGTCGCGGGATCGAATCCCGGCGTGCGCAAATAAATTTCGTTTGATTAATTTGTGTTTTCTCACAATTAATTCATTTAAAAATAATATGTAGTATATTTTCGGCACGTTTCAGAGTAGAAGATATTCTCAGTATTGCCCTGGTGTAAAACCACCATTACGAATTGAAATGTTGCTTGAAATGGCTTAAGCCGAGTTTGGTGTCCAGATCTGAATAGCCAAGTACTTCCTCTTCCCCATCTCCTTCCCCTTCCGACTACTTTCAACCTCACAACATACTCCAATTGGCGATGCCACTATCCCACTGGCTCCGACGGAAGCAGCAGGGTCTCTTGAGGTATTAACATTAAAAAAAGGAAGCGGGGACTGGAGTGTGGAGAGGGAAGGTGGAGAGGGAAGGTGGAGAAGGCGGAGTGGGATCGCGTGAGGGGGAGGGGACGCGGGAGAGGAAGGGGAGGCGGAAGGGGAACGGGGTGAATGGGAAAAGACACGCAGAGAGAAACAATTTATTTATTAAATGACGGCCGGTGTAGTCCAGCGGTAAGGTTCTTGACTAGCATTCCGAAGGTCGCGGGATCGAATCCCTGCGTGGCAAATAAATTTTATTTGATTAATTTGTGTTAATTCAGAATTGATTCATTTAAAATAATATATAGTATATTTGCGACACGTTCCAGAGTGGAAGATACTCTCAGTATCGCCCTGGTGCAAGACCACCATTTAGAATTGAAACGCTGCTTGAAATGGCGTTGGCCGTGTTTGGTGACCAGATCTGAAAAGCCAGGTACTTCCCACCTTCCTCTTCCCCATCTCCTTCCCCTCCCCCACTACCTTCAGCCTCACAACATACCCCAATTGGGGATGCCGTAGTCTCAGCAATGAGCAGTTGGGACTCTTTTGGGGTATTCATATAAAAAAAAAAAACATAGCAACGCATGCCGGGTATCTGTTAGTTGTATATTATAAATATCAACTGTCATGGAATTGTATTACCTGACCGATACCTTTTTATTTTCTGTTTCATGTTTCGTTCAGATTTACTAATGTTGTCTTCTTCTTCAACGATTAAGTAGTGTATTTATTTATTTTATCGTATTTGTAATCTACATTTTAGATAGCATAACGTTTTCAATATTGCTTATAAATTCACCTTAACATATTAGATAGACATTTAATAGGAAATGTAATAACGTAACAGGATTTGAATATGATAACATCTCCCTCTATCTGTATTTTTACCTGTTTATATATCTTGTATCTAGTGGGAAGGTATCTCGTTGGAATAATCTCTCTTTAATCCAAAGTAGATCTGACTGCGGGCCGCGCTTGGGCCGCCCTGTTGGCAGACTGCCCGCGATATTGCTATATGTCAGATTACGTAATAACGTAAGGGCTCTCAACTTTCCGGCTGACGAGCTCCCGCTGTGCAAAGGGTTATTATTTTTTTAACGTGATTGCAGCACTAGAGCCTGATCTGCTCGGAGCAATTGGATCTATGGCATCCCTGATTTGGTGTGTGTTGTAATGCTGAAGAAAGTGGAGAGAGGAAATATGACGCAGATTGGATTGGGTACGATTGGAGACTTGAACGTTCAAAAGTAATTATTTTTTTCAGTTATTAAGCAGTGTTGCGCTTACTGCTATCCTGCACTACATCAAAACTAAACGATGAAATCCACATCCATTTAAATAATTATTATTAATTTACTAAAATACGGACCATTGGTGGATTAACGCGCGCAATCGTTATCACCCCTACTTATTTAAATAAAGACACATTTCAACACAATCTACACATCTAGACGGCCTGCGTGGTCTAACGGTAAGGCTTTTAACTCACAATCCGAAGATCACGGGACCGAAGTCCGGCGTGCAAATAAATTTTAATTGATTAATTTGTGATATTTCATAATATTAATTTGTAATAAAGAAAAATGACCATCTACCAAAATTGATTAATTGCTCAGAGATTGTCGTACAGGTCACCCTCGTGATTAGCTACGTTTAGCGACTTAGCAGGGATGCTCGGGTTCACGGGGTGAGGTTTTTTGAGTCTTAGCATTTGATGCATCTGCCCACCAGGTGCGCGGTAGGACGGTTTGGGAGACACTTGTTGAGAGGCGTTTTTGACCTCCCCAGCAGGAATCTCTCGACTTACACTGCAGTGGGAGAGAAGGATTCATACTTCCGTCACTCCTGGAGGCACTGATCGGAATTTACCTAATCTGATAAATTTTTCGTCCCCCAATTTTATCTTCTTAATTTCATCAAAAACTCTGTCCTTAGGGGAATTATTTTCCTCAGGGCCTCTTGTGAGGAGTCAATGTAATAAAATCTATTTGCTTCAATTACTCAAAACGTGATTGCTACATTTTCTTGCCTAAATTTATCACAATGTGTAAAGACCATATTTAAATCTTTCGTAAAAGCTTTTATCGGAATTGACATGTACATTGTATACAGTAATTTCTGGACAAACAATTTTCCGAAAATACATATTATAAAACACTATTTCAATGCCCACCGTTCAAACTCGGAAACGGACATAAATTTGTCGAATAATAACTTTAGGTCATATTATAATCATCGTCAACAGTGAAAAGGTTTTTGGCACAGAACTGGTTTTCCCTAAAAATGTGATCAGTACTGATCAGAAATAAATCTACACAGACCAGTGAAATTGATAATCTGCTCATTAAGGAGTTTTTGTATTCGAAAACGTTTAATCACTGTTAGTATTTAACCAAATTCAGATGTACCTATGGACGCGCCTACGGCTCACTTCTGTGGGTATATCTCTTTGCTGGTTTTGAATATATGTAGTTGTTTAACTACACAAACGTAGATAGATTCGACATCATAACATGCATAAGGAAAATCTCAACTTTGTCTGCACTAAAATCTGAAAGGAAACTTCTACAGCATGCGTGTATCGTTGGTTGGTTTTTTGAAATCTCGTGTAAACAGTGTCCTCTTGTTTTGAAGGTCAAATGTGCGAAATTTCATAATTTTAGGACTAAAACTGTAAATTTTTATAAAAAACAAAGCAAGGCCGCCCGCCCGCCCCAGACACTCGTCTTTAAAATAAATATACACAAAACAACACGTGATTTCCGCGATTTTCACAGGCTTGTGAAAATCATGGAAGACTAAAAAATTCTCAAAAATCAGTTTCCATTTTAAAAATGACATTTTTTTGTTGTTGTTAAAAATATTAAATGATATGTGGGTATTCATTTCCAATTTTTAAAATGACACTTAAATTCAAAGCCAATTTGAGAATAACGCATGTCTCTCCGACAACAAAAATGAGCATTTTGATGATATAATTAGACACAAATTAGATGGTGACCGGACAACTCGGAATGAAACCAACTCAGAACCATCTCAGATATGTCATTTAGAGTGATAAAAAAATATTTACGAAAATTTTTTGGTTAAATAGGTTACGTTAGGTTAGGGTTATCGGCTAATTTAAAATTATTTTTTTCATAGATTTTAATGACTTTTCAAGGAGGTGTTGAGTTGACATTATTCTCAGTTGGCATGGAACCAAATTAGATGGATACATTTTTTTAAATATCAACGGAGTATAGTTAGCCTTTGACTTAAACAATTATTAATTTTAATTATTAATTTAATAACATTTTCATTGGCTAGTTAAATTAACATTTTCCAAGGCCATGTAAAAGTAGTCATACTCATTTTATAGTTGGTAGAGATGTTTTTCCGTCAAGGAAACTAACGGGTAAAGTAATGAAAATTGATATGAATTAGATTTTCTAATTCATCCTCTCTACAAACAACATGTGAGCAACTTAACTCATAATGGGTCTGAATTTGTAACTTATGCAAATTATATACATTTTCTTCCTTCTCTATCCGTTCCCCTAATTGCTTCCGTCTGGCAACACTCACTCAATGTCATCAAACGTTAGCACATTTACTTTGTACACTATATTCTTAAACACACTTGTTAGACATCATCATATGTTTTTGTTTTCTTGATCTCGATTGTAAATTTAGGACGGGTTGTTTCAAAAAATTTGATGGATTCATCAAATATTTGATATTAATTTTCACGTTCTGTGTAAGTTCTATTCAAGTTCTGTGATTATTTCAGTTTTGTGAAGCAGCTGTCCTATAATGATATAATAACAGAACTTGAATAGAACCTACACAGAACGTGAAAATCAACTTCAAATATTTGATGAATCCATCAAATTTTTTGAAACAACCCATCCTTAAACCAAAAAGTGGTTGTTCGGCGGTGTCTATGTGCTTTCAGGGATACTAAAATGTATTTTTTATTTATTTGTTTGTTCAAAAAAATAATAAAATATTTTTATTGAAAAATGGTGATTTTGGCGGTCTCTTTGGATTGCAAGAGACATTGAAATATATTGTTTGAAAAAACTGCTAAATCATCACGTTCGACGAAATGAATCAGAGTTAGCGCTCACTTGACTGTTTGAAGAAATAATGCAGTTTGAAATGTTTTTTTTTTTTAAAATGTTATTGTGACCAGTGGAATAACTGTCACATCATCTTGTGTTTTGAATGTCTTGCAATTCATTGTGATTTCTCCTTTAGTTGTGTAAAGTTGACAACTGACTTGTGCATATTTCAAAATTACAAAAATTGTACTGAGCTTAGTTTAAATGGATTGAAATTACTGGGAGGCCTTCCACTTTGCAGAGATCTACATTCAAGGTTAGTGTTTCTGTTTTTTCCTTTGAGATTTTGTCAGATTGCTATTTTTTGTAACATATTGTCCGCGCTAGGTAAATTCACAATCATATTTTTGAATATTACACTCAGAGAGTTCTGGGGGTTATTCACACGCCCCAGGTTCGTATATTATAATACAGCCCGTTCGAACTTCGAATAGATCAAAGATCACAGATGTCGTTAAAGTGTCCTTTTGAATACGAATGTGAATTACTCGAATGTTATTGTGGAATGAAAAAAGGCAACTGCCAAATGATTGTAATTTTGAATGATTGTGGAGTTAATATCTCCGTTTCAACTTGATAACCTAATCGGAGTGTAAAAAAAATCAACATTAAATAAATTGTTCGTGTGAATCTAATTTGGACTGGAGAACATCTAAAGGGCCGCCTATGCAGCAGACGTTACTCAAAAAGGTTGGTGTCTTTGAAATATATTTAGATCTGCTGATTGCCATTACGTTGATATATTTTGTATACGTGTAAACTTAATTCATCAGTCAATTTTTAGAATATTATGCCCAGCGATTTTGGGGTTGTTTACACACCCCAGGCTCACATATTATGATTCCAAAACTGAAGATAATATGAAGATATCACTGCTTACCAAATGTAAAAAAAAACGCATAGAATATCTCAAAACAGACACTTTATTGAACGTGACAAAAATGACGTCAAATTTCTTTAAAAATTATAAATGACCTTGTATGTTCCCTCGTGGTCAAAATCAATATCAAATACCGACTACTAAGAAATTCCGAAACTTTCCATATTCCATTTCAAATAATCAAATTAATCTTCACCCATCCACCCACCCACCCACACAACGACAATATTACATAACATAAAAATTTCGGACATATTTAGCGATAGTTCCCAGAATTTTACAATTTTTTTTCACTGAACCGAAACTATATTGTCCCTTGTTTTTTAAATTTTATTTTGCCAATCGTTTGTTTTTGCATTTTGCTGTACACCTTTAACGGACGGTTGGTATTTATTTGTAATTTCTTTGAAATTTTTATGTTAATCCTCTGTTGTGTTGTGTTATGTCTGTTCTGTAATTTTCAATTTTATTTATATTTTTTTACATTAGCCTCACACAGGAGGCCCTGAGAAAAAAATCCTCTCAATCAGTCTCTCCCGATCCTCTCAGTCTCTCAGTCTCACCTCTCAGTCTCTGCCTCGCAGTTGGTGGGCAGACGCATCCACCGCCAAGATCCTGAAAACCTCAATATTGCAACATATGTATACAACCTCCATATTCTTTTTTATTTTTTTAGTACATGACGTAAATGGTGTTACAGTGTTAGTTTTAAAAAGGCGGAGAAATGTATGTACCTATCATTTTTTGAGAAAGACTAAGGAATGAAAACAAAAAAGAATTTAAACATATATTTTTAACAAATAGTAGATATGAAACAAAACAGAAAAATAAGTAGACATAAAAGAAGAGAGAAAAAGGATATCAAATATTGTTGTTAAAAAATATTATATTAAATATTATGACTGAGTATAATAAATGTGAATATACTGATGGTAAGCTCATTTGCTCTGAATCCGGAGGTCAAGTTGTTAAGTTTTAAAATTCTGAATCAACAACAAACATGTTATTCAACAGAATTTGAATGTAGGTAAAATTGTTCTGGAATGGAATTGCGCTTCGTTCGAGCGTAGAAATTACCAGCAGCATCTCTACATAAAAGTTGCTTGAGAAGGCTTAAAATATTATCATTGATCGAATCTGAACAGTCAGACTTTCAGCCTCCGTCTTCTTCTTCCAACTTCTTCCAGCCTCGCAAAATTATAAAGAAAATGAGAATGCCATTGAAGACGGAATAAAAGAAAAATCAACACCAAATGTTGCCTTACCATCAGTGGCAGTTAGTGGCCTGTTCAATTGGAGAAAAGAGATAAAAATTTCATTAGATACGAGTATGTGAAAAAATCCTAAGTTGATCAGTTTCATATCACATATTATATGGATCGTCTTAAACTATTGTGAACTAACTCACTTTGCAATTTTTGAGTTAGAGCTTGAAATGAGGGCTCCAAATCGGAATCTAGCTCTGCCTGAAAGAAGAACCAATGAGAGAAAAACTGTCTATGATTGATCAAGACAGTATTTCCCAGATTGGTTCTCTCTGGCAGAGCTTGATTATGATATTATTGATTATTTCAAATTCTAACTCAAAAACTGCAAAAAGTCCGAGCTAGCAACAATAAACTATTAGGTGATTCATTAAAACGTCTGTTGCTAAATAATGTAATGTCGCTGGTTATTTAAATATGAAAATCTTAACGTTATTTGGTATAATAAAGGTAACAACTTTGATAATCAACTTTTTAAACACGGTAGTTACTGTTGATTCTTGCAAAACACTATTTCGTATAATATTTTGATCTTAAGGTCCTTTAAACAGCGGCTGAGAATTCAAATTTCGTCGAAAGACGGTCTTGCGATTGTACCCTTGCAACTGTATAGGGCGGTTCCGATGAGAAAGTTTGATTATTCTCCGTACCAGCATTTTAACTAATAACTTATTACCTTATTTTATAGCAAAGCTCAAGTTAAACGCGCGATGATAAAATGATTGAAATTATTTTTAATAATAAAATTATTGTAATTATTTTTTGACCATAAGAATTGACAATTTTTCAATAATGTCTTAGCAAAATAAGTGAGTAAAAAAATTTGATTAAATTAATTTTAATTAATTAAATTAAATTTTTAATTAATTTTTTTTCAAAATTTATAACATAATTTTACTGGATAAAATAATAATCTTTCAAAATTAATTAATATTTTTCTGTAGAAAAGAGTCAATACGTCTAGAATTTAATATAAAAATTACATATTTCCAGTTGTGTCTGGTTACAGCCTCGCATAATCTCGTAGATGCTGCGCACTCAAGACAGCTAGATTTCTAAGATATGCAGGTCCACCACTCTGACGCCACTAATACATTTTGTATGAATCTAAGAAATACGACGGAAGCTCCCATAGGTGCTAATATTTGAAACGCACTTGGAATTCATTTAAGACTCGGGCAGTAAGGGTATCATCATTCGGATGGGTGGATTTGTTAATACGGAATTTGAATGGCGCCCTGTTTAAATTATGATGAAATTAGAATACATGTTTGTCTTATTCCATATATTTTTATGGGGGTTCATAGCCCAAAAGCACTCAAGAGAAAACCTCCAGTAATTACGATTATATTCGTTCGGAACAAACAACTAAATCTCTTTTAATAGACTGGCATATATATATTGATTTAAATGATGTACACGCTGTATTAAAATATGGGTTCGTATTAGATTTGAACCTTAAGTATAAAGGCAGCACGTATATAGAAGATGTTTGGCAAATGGGTTGGAGGCCTACCGCAGGTCCAATGAATTGACGGAATAATTAAGAAAGAGGGTCAGTGGTTGGCGGTCAGATCGACGTCGATTGAAGACAGAATAATGAGAGAAGGGGAGAACTCAATTCCACCCCCGAGGGATCCCACCGCGTCCACTTTACCTGATTAAATACTTTATGTCGGTCCTAATTGCTTCGGTAATAATGACAGTTACCGAGACATGATGTAGTTTCCTGTATTTTATTGTATGGATATCAAAAATGCTTTGATAGTTTCATTTTTTTACTATTATATTGTTAAAATGAAAGACAAACATTTCCGGGTTACGAATATCCTGAAAGTATTTGAATTCTTCTTACTTCCATCGTGAAAAGCTAAAATTGTTATTTATTAAAGTACAAAATTTTTAAGTTTAAATATATTAAATACCAATCGTCCAATAACGGTGTATATTAAGTAAGAAAAACAATACAATCAGTTATTAACAATGCCGCGGGCAGTGAAGGCGAAAGTGAAAGGTTTTTTTGGTGTAAAACTTCTTTACGCATGCTTGACTTGGGGAGTAAGCTGGTGAATGCGTGACGAGAACGTTACGAAAAGTGTCAGACGAGGCGAACGGATGTTGAGAGGGAGATATGAGTTAGTGAAGATAGAAAGAGAGAGAGTTACGTTTCGTATATTACTGCAGGGGCAAGAGAGGGAGGTGCGAGCACAAATTTTCTTTCTCTCTTTCCCTCATAGCTAGTTACGTTTCGTATATCTAAGACACAGGGCAGACCTATTGTCTGTATCACACTGTAGGAGCAAGAAGGAGCAGTGCACGCACACATTTTCGTTCTCTCTTCCTCTCATAGAAGTTTTACTTCAGTTGTGTGGTCTAAAGCACACTCGTATTTTTTTACTTATAGATACGACTGTTTATTATGTTTGTTAAAAGGCCCCACAGGTGTAGGTAAGTTATTATTATTGTTTTTAAATATTTTAAATATTTCTCGTTCGAAACAACGAAAATAATCGTTTTTCGACAATGGTAAACTAGACAGAGCAGATGCGGAATGGACATTATAACGCTGTCCAAAAAGTTGGCTAAAGAAGGAGAAAGCGCAACAAGGCATAATAACTCAAAAATAAATCACGATAATACTTTTGGCAGTGAAAATCTAAAATCATATCTAGGCAGAGGTGTTTCGCAAACAATAGGTATGAGTTATATTACTCTCAGGGGTTTCTGTGTAGTAAGATAATATAAAATAATAAAAAATAACACGACAATGATAATTTTATTGTGATATAAAAATCATTTGAATCGCCCCCATTGTGGAATGTCCACATTTGGGCTTATCAAAGCGCCTCCTGTCAAACGATGGGGCGTCCAACGGAAGTGTATTTCATGAAAACCGCACAACAGGAAGCTCTGTCTCTAATTTACGAGCGGGGAGTGAAGATTGTGGAAATGTATTACACTGAGGGTGCGGTTTCATGATGAAATTTCAAAATGGCTGCAACACGTAAAATGGACATTGGTACAGTACCCAAAATACTTTTATAAAGCTTTTTTGAAATTTTTACAGTTCTTTATTTATTTAGTGACTAGCTTTTCCCCGCGGCTCACATGGTATTACGGGAAATTACTGTAGCGGTTGAACTTATCAATTATCCCCCCTCCTCCCCACCCCACCCCCTCCCGCATTCCATACATTCATTCCTTTACATTCCGTTTTCAAATATCTCGCCTGCCACCTAAATTTCATAAAGCTATAGCTCAAAGAAAAAAGAATTATCCAATTTTGTTCATTCGTTCGGAATTTATGCGCTTACAAACATTTCGGATGTTTATTTTTAATTAAATATTTGGAAGTTTGTTAATATAATAAAAAATTACACTATTTATTATTCAGTCTTTATAATCGTTACGAATTATATTTTTAATGTAGGAACTCTTATCTGACATTTATTCCAAAACAGAAGCTTGTCCAAAAAAAACAAAACATATTCTAATATTTGAATTTTCTGGAGCAGTAGCTGACCAGGGGGCTGAGTACCTACCAGCTTAGAGCCCACAAATATATCAACATCGTTTCCATGGAAACGGTTTTTTCTGACATTAGCAAAAACTCGCTTTTGTTAGCGACGGAAAACGTATAACAAATATAATATATTAATATGTATAATTTCATAACGCCAGAGCTTGCCATTATATACAGAATAAAGTCTTCGCATGTAATTCAGCTTTCTATTGGTGAATGAATTTTTAAAGTCTTTTTATTGGTTAATGCGTGAAAGCGTCATAAACAAACTCGAGCAGGTATGTTTTTAGGTTTTCACTGCCAAAAAGTATTTTTGTTATTGTTTTTGGGGTGTTATGCCATGTTTCGCTACCTCCTTCTTTAGTCAACGTTTCGGACGGCGTTACAGTGTCCATCATCAGGGCAGATGACCGGAGAAGGAGGTAGCGAAACACGGCATAACACCCCAAAAACAATAAAAAAAAAAATAAAAAAAAAAAATAAAAAAATAAAAAAAAAAAATAAAAAAAAACTCGAGCAGTTTCGCATTTATAATATTAGTATGGATTAACGCCATTTTTCAGGGCTTTTAAATATGAATGGTAAGAAATACAATATTCAGTGTACATAACTGAACTGCCTCAGAAACAATATTTTATATTTGTTTAAAGATAAACTGAAGATACTTGACATGATGTCATTTTATTTAACAGAGTGTTGTAGTTCAACATGATTGCTGGAATCTCTATTTTAAAATTTAAAAAGCATAAGAATTTGTTTTGTATTCTTCCAACAGCTTGTACGTGTATATTATAATGTGGATTCCAGAAGGGATAATTATACTCAAGTTGACTTCTAACATTCGCAAAATATAACAGTTTAATACACTTTATATTGTTCAATTTTCTAGTTAGCCTAGTTATAAATCCCAACATTTTTAAACCTTTATTAGAAGTTTCTATTGCAGAGCTAATTGGGGGAACACCTGTGCAATCTTTTCATACAAAACAAAATTTTGGAATTGAGGCCAAAATACCCAAAGAAAAACTGAAAAATTAGTTTTTAAATCAATTAATGTAGCATTGCAACATTCTTAAAGATAATATCAACAAATCGTTAATTTGGTGGAAAGAAAATAGACTAAACTTAAATATCTCAAAATGTTAAATATATTTTACTATAGTAAGATTTTCTCGAATAAAAAATTCCGTGATCTTTAATAACAACATTGATAACAAGGCTCTTGAGACATTAACACAAATTAAAGACTAAGGCATCACTTTCCAATCAAATATTTCATTTGTTAACCACGAAATAGAAATCTCTAATAAGGGCTTAAAAATGTTGGGATTTATAACTAGCCTAACTAGAATCTTTTACAATATAAATGTTATATTTTGCCTATGTTAGAAGTCTGCTTGAGTACAATTCTCCCGTCTGGAACCCACATTATAATATTCATGCACAAGCTGTTGAAAGAAAACAAAACAAATTCTTACGTTTTCTAATTATGTTGAAATACAACACTCTGTTAAATGATATGAATATGCTCAAATTGTCAGACAGAAGAATTTTCACTGACTTGGTATTTCTATATAAAATTCGAAATGATTTAGTTGATTGTCCGGTATTGCTTGAATTGATAAGCTTCCGGACTCCACTACGTAATACAAGAAGTCAGGATTTATTTCAGTGCAGAAATTCTGGGACTAACTACCAAATGTATTCCTCTTTGCGCAGAATATTTATGGGGAGAAATAGTTATACCGAGTCAATGGACATCTTCTATTTATCTTTAAGCAAATATAAAATATTGTTTCTGAGGCAATTCAGTTATGTACAATAAATACTGTATATTTCTTACTATTTGTAAAACCCCTGAAAAAGGGCGTAAATAAATAAATAAATATTTAGTACAGAAAAATGCTTGTTTATTGATTTGTGTTTTATACTATGAAATACAGGCCATTAAAGAATTACAGGTCATTAATTATTGTACACATGATTTCTTTGTATAAATATGCGTTTGAGTATGTTTAAGAATGTTTTGTGCTTTTGTGTGTGTATGTCTATGTTTATGTTGCCTGTTCTATATCTATTCATCTACGTACTTTAGGCCTTTACGTATTGTGATAACTTGAAATTTTATTCTTCTATATCTGTTTAAATGTGTGCTTTATTGCTACATTGATATTGTTAAATTGACCTGCTGAAAAACTGTTTTGGCAGTTTAGCGGTTGCTTAGAACAAAAAATAAAAAATATAATTTTTGTTCTCTTTTACTCATTCATCATTGAAAAAGAGCGTGTTTGTTTTACGCAATATACCCTTCCTCAGATTAAACAAAGATACGCGATTTTCAAAGCTTTTTGATACATAAACGAATGCATACGTGTCAAATTACCATCCCTTAGAATTATATTTACTCTCGAAAAAAGTTAAGCTGTATTTAAAATTCAGAATGATTATTTTCACAGTTGTTTGTTCAGAGAGGGTATTATCTGTTCAAACAAAATGATTTATTGGGTATCGTAATATACCCTCTGATGATTTGAACAATAAATAACATTTCATTATTTAATTATTTATTTACGGTACAAATACCTTTAAATACAGAATAAAACTTATTTACATAAAAATAGATAACAAAACAGTTATTCATCGTATTTTCAAAACGAAATCAAAACTAATATCCATTTTCAAAAAATATGTGAAATGCTTTTTTTAAAGTTCTTTCGGTGCTATTGAAATATCTGCTACTTCTGCATATTGGTTCCCTACCCACTGGGGCGCTTTTTGACACAATATAGCACTATTTATAATACCTCGGATTGCTCTGCTGCCAATTTTGGCAAATTTTCCCTTATTTGTAAGTAATTTAGTAGAAGTTTACGATTTTTAATATTTTTTTTTAAATCCTACGAATATGTGATAATTGACAAAAGATGGGTGAATTTATAGGCTAAATAGATCTATGATCAGTTTGTATGTCTCTATATTAAAATTCGGAGGTATGATTTTTTTAATTTGGGCGGAAAACATTCAAAATGATCACCAAAAAATGACGAAAAAAGTTTTAAATAGCGCTGTCGCTCCAGTGGGCTGTGTGTGCGTGGTATAAGGGGTCTCATAAAAGAATTGGTACTGACATGATTGTTGCAGTGAAAGATATTTTTAGTTCGTATGACTTAATTAGGAACATGAAATGAAATCAATTGCAATGATGCAGGGCTGTCAATAAGGGAATGAATGATTTTAAAAAGAAAAATTATATCAAGTACCAATCTTCTGCCGGACTATTTATTGGATAACCAACACCTCTGCAAAATGTCACCCCAAGTGGTTCGCTACGTTTGGTGACAAAAGACATGTATAAAACCACTGGATGTCAATCTGGACGCTGATTTTTCCCTTAAAACTCAAGTGAACAGAACCGTAAGCACGGGGTTCTTTCAATTAAGGCAATTTAAAGCAGTGAGGCGACACCTGCCAACAGAGGTGACTAAATTACTAGTCTTGTCAATAAATTATAATCCGTTTTCAACGCTGCGGCAAGACTTATCACCGGCGTATCTAAATATTCCCGTATTTCAGAGCATCTCAAAAATCTTCATTAGCCCTAATGTCCTGAAAGAATCCAGTTCAAGCTCTGCTGGATGGTATTTAAGTCCCTTAACGGAATGGCTCCGGCTTACTTATCGTAATTGTGTATTCCAGAAAATTCCAATTCTCGACTGAGATCAGCAGCGACATCAGTTATCGGAAGGTTAAAGGAACCAAAGCGTACACCAGATACTAAGTTCGGTGAGCGTGCTTTCGGAATGTCAGGACCTAAAGCCTGGAATGGACTGCCACACGACTTAAGAATTATCACAAGTTCAGCGGAATTTAGAACTAAACTTAAAACCCACCTTTTTAGACAGTCGTATCCATAAATAAAGACCTTTCACCTTCACCTTCAATGCCCGCGACATTGTAAATAACTCATTTGTTAAAAAAAACTCAGTTGTAAAAGTAAAGGTCATTTCATGAAGATTCTCCAGCCCTAAAGAATCCTAAATTCTCCAGTCTCTCAAAATAAATATCAACCCTACTTTTGCCACTAATCTTTTAAGGTAACATCATGCAATGTCTGGTGTTTTAAATGTGATGGCCCTCCGCGTGCAAGACCGCATCTTCTGCAAGCATTAACTTTTTAATTAAAGTGTATTTTTCGGAAGTGACCTGCCAGGTAAGTATGTTTCTGTATCTGTTTGTATATGGTGAAATTGGATAGAACCTAGGAATTATTAATAAGTTTTACAGCGGCCTTGAGGTGATTTTTCACAAACACGGCGCTCTACAAATTATTCAATTATTATTATTATTATTATAGTAGGGGTGCCCGAGTTCAGCCGATATGACTGCCCACCTGCTGCGTGACGGGCCGAATCGAGAGAGACCGAAGAGGTCTTTTGACCTCTCCGGCCAGAATCCCTCGACCCATCACCTTGCACCGCAGTTGAAGGGATGGATTGGACATACTGACCCCCAGATTCCTACCCACCCCTTATACCTATTTCCTTCCCAGAACTTCTTTTTATTCCTTTCTTTTCAGCAGTTTGTTCCTTCTGTCAGTGAAGTAGATGTTGGCAGCTGATCGATATTCTTGTTGCCAAAGAAGAAAAAGGGATAGATATAAGGTAACGTGTCGAATAACCCATTACAACTTGAGGTACGAACGTAGTATAAGTATTTAAAAAAAGCTGACGCCATAAAGCAAAATTTCACAGTCACGCTAGTAGCACTCGTACCTATGATCATACTTCCCGAACTTGGAATACATTAACTTTATTTGCCTCTTCCAGCTTAACTTCCAACTTAGTATCGCCAAGTCACGCGGTTGCTTGAATTTCCAACAATATGGTAAAAAAAACTGCGCCAGTCGCGGTGGTGCTCAGCCGGAGAATGTAATTTGGCGAATTTGCAATTTAAATATGAAAATAATGATCCTAATTACGGTCTGGAAGTTATTCAAGGAGGTTTTTAAGAATTTTTATCCTTGACTTAGAGTAGGTTCGTGGAACGTACTTCAAACAGTGAAGTTGAGGTCGACATTTGACAAAACGTTAATATCAATTTATAGTCTTCAAGAATTGTGCAATAAAAAGGGTGTTAGAAAACCATGGACGTTTTAACTTCAAATAATAAATTGAATTATATTTGAGAAGAGTGGATAATTTTTTTTCTGCCGTTTATTTATTTATGAAAACACTTTCAGAACGAGTGAAAAAATTCGACTTATTACTCCTTTTAAGGGCAACGGTTGCGTGGTTGGTAGCCCTTTTCATATAAAATTTAATTTTGGATTGGAGGCCAAAATACCTAAACAAACTGAAAAATTATTTAAAAATGAATAGAATACTTAATTAATAGAAACCAACATGTTTCGTAAGCAATACTTACTTCATCAGGGTTTACTTAAAACTAATTATAACAATAGTCATAGTCTTAGTGGCAATGATGGCATAATAATGGAATAATAAATGGGCTTAATTACAAAGGGAACAAGTTTATTAACAAGAAAATTGTTTAATTTGTGAGATTATCGCCAGTTTCAATCGAAGAAAATTGTTTAATTTGTGTTATGATCGCCAGTTTCAATCGAAGAAATTTGTTTAATTTATGTCATTATTGCCAGTTTCAATCGAAGAAAATTGTTTAATTTATGTTATGATTGCCAGTTTCAATCGAAGAAATTTGTTTAATTTGTGTTTTGATTGCCAGTTTCAATCGAAGAAATTCGTTTAATTTGTGTTATTATCGCCAGTTTCAATCGAAGAAAATTGTTTAATTAGTGTTACAATCGCCAGTTTCAATCGGAGAAAATTGTTTAAGAGTCTTGTCTTGTCTTTACATATTCGATTTTATTCATATGGAACATCTACTTACCTTTTTCTATAAGTCTAAATTAATATTCAATTTTTATTAGAATAACTCTCTATGTAATAAGTTTTGAAGGTTATTCACATCAATATAATATATAATTGAAGAATATATGTATTTATTCGAGACACTTCTAGGTTTAAAGCTAGTGCTTTGAACATTGTGATCATTTAAAAAGGTCTGCCAATGCCAAAAATACGGGAAAAAAAATTAGTCGAAGATAATATTGTTAATTTTGAATTTGTAATATGCGATTGACAAAAATGACTTAAAAATAAAAGGTCGGTTGAGACGCTCGTCCCATAATATGAGAGATTTTTATTTTTCTGTGTGTTGTTCTTTTCCTTTTTTTCATTTAGATGTATAAGTATTAGATGTATCAATGATAGTAAATTTATGATTAGGTTGTAAATTAAATACATACTCTGAATGTTGTAGCTGTTGTGGTCAAATTAATAACATTTTAACTGGTTTCGACGAGAATTACCTTCATCATAAATTGATTAGTTAAGTTAAATCACGATAACTGCACACGAGTAGCGTTAATCCAGGCACATTTTCAGAATGGCGCCTAAACAAACGAAACCTCAACTAACCAAACACAACCTAAACTAATTGATTCCCTACGGCAATATTGATTTCCAATAAATACATAATCTTCCAAAACATCCCTTGGTGCTGAAACCTGTAATCGGATCACGCTTTTGGAAATCGGTTTATGCGAGATGGTTGGTTTTCAGTGATTCCACAAACAAGATTCCAACAACTACCAATTCACTGGATTCGCATATTCTCGATGCTTCTTGTATCCACATTAAATGTGCGTTATGGTATCTCATATCAGAGTTTCACTGTCATTAGGCCAATCTTCACCCTGCAGACTGCAATCCGAAACATTTGAAACGGAACTACAATACTTGTGGCTGTAATATTCAATGAGCGCTTTATTATTACCGTGACGATCCATGATTACGGTACCACGACGGCACAAAAAAGGCAATAAACATACTTCCTTATCACAATAACGCTGCAGCCCTTTCAAAAGATGAGATTCAAAACGTAGGTCTATTTCCTCCAAAGGAAAAAAGTAATCATTTCATTGCATCTCTCTCACACACCGCACGGTGACGTTTCCGTAGACGTCTACAATACTGCTAGCAGTGACGATAATTTCGAAAGTATGGTGTATAGTTACAAGGAAAATATTGAAGTGTGAATGAATTCCAAAAATTCCAAAACGTCAAACGTCAACGCGTTGATGGTTTGTGCTTTTGTTCTTAAACATATAGCAGCTCTTTCTTACACACCAAATAACAGTCGAAAATGAGACAAACGGTGAACGAAATTCTGCACCCCCGAAGGAAGCATACAATCATTATCACACTTATAAAGAAAATGAAACGCAATTCCCGTCGCCGTAGCTGAGCCGTAATAAGATACATATATCTGTTTCCTCCAAAGGAAAAAGGTACTACTTTGGAGATAATAGACAAACATGTATTGTGTGTGTCTCATCTTTTGTCTCACCATTATTTAATTTGTAATAAAGAGTTGCAGCATTATTAAGATAACAAACATACGTTTTATGTTTTTTTGTGCCGTCGCGGTACCGTAGTCGTAGATCGTGACGGTAATAATAAAAGCGCTCACTGTGATGGAGAATGCGTAAAGTTCCTCTACTTTTTTAATGAACAACTTTTATTTTTTGCCCTTTACGATATGACTGAGAATTTGTCAAAAGATGAGTAATGCATAAATGGCCTTCTTCAGGAAACAATTCTGTTATGAGTGTTTCAATTGTCTCTGAAAGGTGAAAAAATTATAAGGGTCACTGCGGAATCCAGTTTTTTTAAAGACCAATGAATGAGCTATCGAAAATCATGCAATTTATTTTTAAATAATGAAGTCATGTAAAACTGTTAAACTTGTTACGAAACAATATTATAGTTTTGTTGACTATAAATCGAACAGATACCAAGTGCACTCACAAAATTTCAAACAGGGAAGAGCGTTCTTCCCCGTTTGAAATTTTGGGAGTTCACTTGGTATCTGTTTGACTATAATAACAAATCGTCAGGACGTATAAAACAGATCATTTGTCATTTAACCTGGTACAAGTAAATGCACTTAGGTTTAACATTTTTATACAATGTATATGTATGCATCTTTTACGCTAGCTCCACACAGGAAGCCAGAGAAAAATAATTTCCCTTAGGGCCTAGGTCATCTAGGAAAGAAATAAATTAGGTACGAAGGGAGGTAGAAATTTGGGGGTCAGTTTGTCCAGGAATGACGGAATTATGAATCCATCCCTCCCACTGCGGTTCAAGGCAATGCTCAAAGAGAGTCCTGTTGGAGAGGTCAAAACGTCTCTCTCAACCAGTTTCTCCCAATCAGGTCTGCCACACAGCTCGTGAGCAGACGTATCTGCTGCCAAGATCCGGATAAACTGCACCCCTGTGAACCAGGGCACCCCTGCAAAGCACTATACGTAGCGATCACTTGGGGTGACATGTCAGAGGTGTTTGTTATCCAATAAATGGTTCACGGGGCCGCAGTACCCATTCTCGCCTCCCAAAATGAAAAAAATGCTTCACCATTGGAAACATACAAGTTTTCTTAGTACCTAAATTCTACCCAAATTCGGTAGAATTTATCATCTAATTCTCCATGTATCTTATTAATTAATGCCTTGTGTCCATCCAACCAACCCAAAACTGATCCAATCAATGCTCAGTTTTGATCGGACTAAACCCATTGATACACATCTCGATAGATCCTCTTTGACCAAATCAATGAGCAATTGAAAACCTAATCTCTGGGGAGCAGAGTTGTTGAGGGTATTATCGGATCATGCTGCTTGAGACTAGTGCATTGCAGTTAGTTGGAATTAATCACCAGGCCCGGTAATCCGAAGGTACTGGCCAGACCATTTCCAATGTTCATTAGCTGGTGATTACCAGTTTAGTCCGACACGGTGGACACATTGATTGACTGTCATGAACTAATGTTTGGAAATTGCCTGCTGTTTTAGTCAAGCCACTGCGCTGCGGTGCAACCAAAGGGTTAATTGGATTACGCTTGAAAAGCATGATGACAGGCTTTTATGAATTTATTTTTTTCTTCAAACAGCAATATTAAGTTGTTGGACCATTAAAATAAAAAAATACACAATGACAGTGTTGAAACTATTTGTTTTTTTAAAAGCAACATGTTTCGTAAGCAAAACTTCAGGGTTTACGATTCTAAATGATTTAGTTTATTATTTGGGTAAAATGCTGGTAGAATCGACCACCACAACACGGACATGTGCCTAGTATGGTGGTTGAAAAATCTCCGATTCATGTAACAAAAAATTCAAAGAATAAAGAAACTTTAAAAAAAAATTGTGTTTGGTCAAATCATTGTTATAGAACGTAATGTTAATTAACCAATTTCAATTAATAGTAGGTATAACCCTAAATTAATTGAAAACATTCTTAGTCAAAAATATTACAATAATTTTCTTAGGTCATATTTATCCTGCACAAAAGATATGGAGGGGAAAAAACAACTATATTTCTAATTATACGTACGACAAGGAATACAAGTATAATCAAAGGAAAAGTGGTCAATAGGAGATTTTAAATATTATTAGTGATCTTTTTTAAATGAAACTTTGTTAAATTTGTTCCCATTATAAATCATGCCCTAATATCAAAATATTTTCAACTATCCTACCAGCTGCGCCAATTGTGATGTGTTGGAAATGAAGAGCGTAGGTTTGTTTGCACAGGTATTTATTGAAGAGCGGCTCAACAGACGGACAACAGGAGGACTGATCCTCGCTTAATGTGGCACTATCCGAATTTCTACTAATCTTCTATTTCTTGCATATCTCTCTTGAACATTTGAAGTTTTTAAGCTCTTAAAAAGTATATGTTATTTTTGAAGATAATATCTATACAACCCCCACGCCGAAACGCAAATTATGTGAAATTCCCTCGATAGAAAAAAATCGCAAAGTATGCTCCGAAAATTTTTATTTTCAAGCCTGTCTCTATTATTTAACAAGTTATATGTATGAAAAAATTCACAATGTTTTTTTGACCGTTTTTTTAGGCAACCCCCACGAGATTTTTGCTCTATTCTAAACGAGTCGTGTTTTATTAAACATTTCACAATTTCCGCTTCAATTTCTCTCCAACATTCGTAATTACATATCAATCCATCTTCTTCTTTTCGAGCTCGGGTACGGGACCTTAAATTCCTTTATATAGACACATGCAAGCATTCTATCTCGCTTTCATGCATACATTACAATTACCTTCGCCTTTACCTTACCTTACCTTACCTTACCTTCGCCTTTCACCTTCGCCTTTACGGCCCACGACGTTGTAAATAACTAATTGTGTAAAATATAACCAAATTCTTATTTTAATCTTTTGTAAAGGTCATTTTATGAAAATTTCCAGTCCCAGAGAGCTCTAAATTCACTAGTCTTTCAAAATAAATACTAATTAAATTTTGGCATTAATCTTCTTATAAATGTAAAAGCAACAGCGATGGGGTAGCAAAGGTAAATTCATGCAATGTCCAGTGTTTTCAATATAATGTCCTCCACGTGCAAAGTCGTATCATCCCCAAGCATAAACTTTCTAAAAAAGTGTGTTTATCGGAAGTGACCTGCCAGGTAAGTATGGCTCTGTATCTTTTTGTAAATAATAAAATTAGATAGATTCTAAGAATATAAAAAAATAAAAAAAATAAAAAAAAATAAAAAAAATAAATTAATAAATAAAATAAAACTGTAAAGCGCCCTTGAGGTGATTTTTCACAAAAACGGCGCTCTACAAATTGTCCAATTATTATTATTATTATTATTATTATTACCTCCCTCCATCCTTCCCACTCCCGCCCCTCCATTTATGAATCGCTTACGAAACATGTTGGTTTTTAAACAATAAAAGTGTTTAAAACTATGAATGGGTTGTTAAAAAAATTTGAACGATTCATCAATTTTTTTAAGTAAATTTTTATGTTTTGTCTAAGTTCTATTAAAATTCTATGATTATTTCAATGAAGCAACTGGCCTATGGTTATTAATAAAAAATACATAAATTGTGTGATTAGTTAAATATTGTGTCCTCTTTGGTGCGGTGATTTAGCAGGATATTATTAGTACCTAGAAACAGTTTCAGTCAATTTTATTTTTATGTGTTTTATGAAAATAATATGGAAAAGCAGTTATCAGAAAATTATACGCCATAAAATGGCGGTCCTGCTATAAAGAATTGTAAAACATTGAAAACAATTAATTAATATTTAAAAGTCAAGTATTTACATAACGCCAAGGCATTTCATAACAAGCACAAATACAACAGTAAAAGCACCTGACCAGCAACTCAAAAAAGGGTTTATGTTGGGGAAAAGATTTAATAACACGCAAGACAAAAAATATATTAATATAAACACCATAAAGTAAAAATTAAGATATGAGAAAGGAAGAACTAGATATGTACTACTTTATTTATTTATGATTTAAATTATAATGTATTGGCGATTAATGGATTCTATGTATCATGATTTTAGGGGTAATTTTGTCAATTATTTGCGAGTTAAAGATAATTTACTTACGATGAAACTATATATACCGAAATATAAATTATTAAGCAAAGTAATTTGATGGCGTTAATTAAAAATTAAAAATGAGTGATTTAAATTTTAAACACTTATTTATCGCATATAAATTTAAAATTTCGGCCCTAAAAATCCTTTTTTTTAAACGTTTTATTTTTTATTAAAAACCACAATTATCTCACAAACAACTGTCAACGTTGCTTCTTGAGTCATGAAAAATTGAACCGATATATATTTCATAATTTAAATTGAAATAAATAAAGGAGCATATTTCATAGATATTAAAAAAATATATCATTCTAAGATATGTATTTTGGCTTCAAATCCAAATTTAAGTTGTTCATGTTTGAAAAAAGCCGCGCAGCTGTTCCTCTTAACCTTGGCAGAAAGTACTCAGGAAATACCCTTGAAGAAAGCTTACAAACTTTAACACTGACGGGAGTTGGACCTTTGCCAATGGTCAATTGGTCAAACTATCGCCTTCCAACAAATCAGACAAATGCACACAACTTTTATGAACCTTTTCCACTTATTTTGTTTCAAGATGCAGCCATGCGAAATAATGCAAAATCATACAAAATCATGTATTTTTATTTTGAAAATTTGATCGCATAGAAGTATTGTAGATGCTTCAATTAAATACTGCGTGTAGAATATATCTTGGCCCTTAAAAATATTGGTCTGAGTAAAATATAAATCTTTTTATAAGCCTAGAAAAAAATAGTATTAGGTCTATAAAAAAAATTTTCAAGTTCAAACTCTCCTACTTATAAACCCCTTTTCGGATATGATTTTATTGTTTTATGTGGAAAATTCAGTTTCTTTTATAATAATCGCAAAAACAAAAGATATTGACGCGCGAACTTCACAAAATAAAATATGCATTTTCTCGTTGTTATTTTGGACATCAATCAATACGGCCTGCACTCTACGAATTTGGATTTTTAAAGTGAACCTTATGCCATCGGCACAAGAACCATGCACTTGGCACTTCCATTTCGTATAAGTTACGCCCCGCCTGCGAAGGGAAATAGACGTCCTAGATGCCGCGTCGCTTGGTTCCGTGAAATCAATGTTAAATTTCCTTGTTATTACAATAAACAATGCGTAAAAAACGAGTTAATGTTTTTTTACAGGCCTTAACGAAATCAATGTAAAAAAATTCACAGATACCTTTTCCAATGTTTTCAAAAGATTTTTCTTAAGTATTTTTAAATTCCTCCCAAAAAGAGGCGTGGATTTCGATTTCGATTTTTCCTGGACTATTGGATCACCTTAACTATAAATGTTTCTCTGAAGTAGAAAACACACTCAAATAATTAGATCTGGCGACTAGAAATTACCAAGCGATCACTTTTTTGGGTAAAAGGAGCAATGTACGTATCAATAAACTCCACTAGAAGAAATCAGTTTGAGAGATATCTGAACTTTTTCCCTCACAAACGGTCAGCCATAAAGTAGGAACCATAAAATTTGCACAACTTTTTCTGACCAGAATTTTGAGGTAAATTGAACTTTTTAGATTTCATTTCATTTCATTTCCTCCCTTAATCTGCTCTATTGTTCCTTCTGTATGCTGTATTGTTCCTTCTATAATTTCAATTGTTTCAATAAAAAAATAAAAAAAACATGTAGATACCATTGATATATTACATTGTTGATACCATTGATATATTACGTCTAATGACGAATGTTTCGACATTATATTGTTTTCGTCGCATTTAATTAAATTTACGGAAAAATGACGTTAATATACAGAGAAATCAATCATGGGCGGAACCGGTAGTAAAACTATTATTTAAACAATTAAAACACATTATTTTAATTACCTAACGAGTATTGCGGTTTCCTTTTTAAATAGAAAATAATATTATTTTTAGTTTAATCATAAACACTAATTTCGGTTGTGCGTGCGTCTCGCGTAATCTGGTTCAATGAACTTTTGAACTCGAATGTGCTTTGAATTTAAGTTTCGACTTCAAAATTGGAACAGATCGTGTGAAGAATTCAGTCGAGCGATAAAGTACCTACCTAATAACATTTTCACAGAATTGTCGTTTTCAAAATTGGACTTAATTTGTCAAAAAAATCAGAATTAAGAATTATCTCGTGATACTTAGGCCCAGTTGTTTGGCAAAAATTCGCGTGTGACAAAGTTATAAAATGGCCAATCAGAGTCATTTTGTTTTTAGTCAGTTGAAAAGTTCTCATTAAATGCCGATTTTAAGTCCGTTTCAGCCTTTGAATCACTATAATGTTGTTACATTTTAAATACACTCAGAATCGATTTTTAACGTGAAATAAAAAAAAAAAACTAAATGCTACATTTGAATTTTTGCGAAACAAATGGGTCTAAATTACTCATTACTTTTAAAGTTTTGTTAATGCTTTTTTAAAGTGATGCTGAAAGAAAATGGCAGTCATCGAGCAAGCTCCATCATCAAGTGTCATTATGAGTTGAATAATTCAGTAATGACGCCAATAGTTCGGAAATCGGCCAGTATTACATGCGCGACTGGCAAACTTAAGTTAGTTTGCGACAAACGGGACTTTTGTCGCAAACTCGTTCATAGGGAATAACGCGGTTAGTGCTCAAAGCGAGGCAAGCAATGACTGTACGGTTTATAATGCACTCAAATATCAGGGAATTTTTTATGCCATCAAAGCACAATTATGTATTCTTTGTGTACTGCAATCCTCTGGTTGATTAGGTTCCTTTGAGGCGGAATAAACATTTTTAAACCTCAATAAAAATTCTGTGGTGACGATACATAATGCAACATTTTCTTATATTCATAAATAATCTTGGCTCGAAATTAAACTGTGCTTATGCTTTTTTGGCCGATGATCTTAAATTTTTTCTTAAAATTAAGTCTGTTTCCGACCGTCAACTGCTCTAAAATAATCTCAATAAATGGTGTACTGTCACTGAAATGCACTTAAATGTTGAAAAATATTACATTATTACTTCAATAGAAATAGAATTATAAAGGATTTTTCTTATGTTAACAATAATATTATTCTCAAAAAAGTGTCATCAATAAGGTATCTAGGAATCACTCTTGATTCTAAATTCATATTTGATGTACATATTAACGACATTAAGTGCAGATCATTGAAAATGATGAGATGTATTCACAGATTATGTAAACCTTTCAAAGATCCTCAATCAATTTTCACTCTTTATAATGCCTTATGGCAGTAAAAGATGGAAGTAAACTTGAATATGGAAGCACTATTTGGAATCCACATTACTGGAATGCACCAGGGAATGGTGAGGGGCACCAGGGAGGGGGGAGGGGAACCTGAGAGGGAGAGAAGGGAACTCGGGAGGGGGTTCGCAGGACGAGGGAAGGGGGGGAGTGGAGTGGGGAGAGGGAAGTTGGAGGAGGTGGAGTGGGAACGCGAGAGGGGAAGGGGATGCGGGAGAGGAAGGGGAAGGGACGAATGGGAAAGGACAGACAGAGAGAAACAATTTCTTTATTAAATGGCATAGCAACGCATGCCGGGTACCAGCTAGTACTGATAAATTAAAGTAGTTGTTAAATGCACATTCTTATTTTGTTATTATTTTAATACTGATACCCTCCTGTGCACCACTGTGTAATCTCATGGATCACTTAAAAATTATTTCGAACTTCAAAAGTGTAAACCGAGAATAAATGGAACTTTATCCTGCAGAGCCGACGTACAAAGGTAAGATTTGAAAATATCTTAATAAACACCAAACAATGCTACAGAGGTATGAATTATTACCCTATTTGTGCGAAATTCCATTGTTATGATTCAAAGTAGGTGAAAAGAAAAGCGATATTCTGACATTTCAGTTAATTCCTTTACAAATCCGCCATAACCGAATCGAATTATGTTGTTGGCGTTGAAAAATATGGTCGTTTCGTTTTTAATGGCACTAATTAGTTTCCAATGTTTTGCAGAGCGCTTTGAACAGTTTGGCGTAAAATTATAAATTGCTCTCCATTACAACGCATAAAAGTTTTATGAATAAATTTCAAACGTTTGTTAAATTACAAAATGCATTGTTAATTTTGGAGTAGACTTTAAGGGTTGTCGTCAGATGGTTGACTCGAATGGTCGTAAAATTATTATGTAAATTCATTTAAAAATTTCATTCGATAAGTTTTAGAATTTTATGTTTCCGTCTATCAATTTATTTATGAGCACTTAATTATATGTACTGATTTCGGTTATCGTTGCATGGGTGCGTGAATTGAATTGATTTATTTAATTTTCAAAATTGTAACTGATACTTGTATACAGGTAAATCATTTCAGACAAGCAAAAAAAAAAGCACCGAAGTTATTTTATTAACTAATATTGCTGTATTTGAAATACTTCATTTCGAATAAGGTGAACTTTGAGTGCTTGAGAAAACTTACGAAAGTCTGGGTTGAGAGATGGCCTGTTCTTAGAGTCGCTGATTAGCTGTAAAATCATGTTGGTGCCAGGTGTATCTTTATTTTTTTTTTTTTTTTACATGAAATACCGCACAAGAGTCCCAACTGCTCCCGTCTGGAGCCAGTGAGACTATGGCATTCCCAATTGGGGTATGTTGTGAGGCTGAAGGTAGTGGGGGGGGGAAGGAGATAGGGAAGAGGTAGGTGGGGAAGTACCTGGCTATTCAGATCTGGTCACTAAACACGGCTAAAGCCATTTCAAGCAACGTTTCAATTCTGAATGGTGGTCTTACACCAGGGCGATACTATTAGTATCTTCCACTCTGGAACGTGCCGCAAATATATCATATATTATTTTAAATGAATAAATTGTGAAATAACACAAATTAATCAAATAAAATTTATTTGCGCACGCCGGGTTCGAACCCGCGACCTTCGGATTGTGAGTCGAGAGTCTTGCCTCGGGACCATGGAGGCCGTCGAATCCACGGAGATCCTCTATATATCTACATTTTTTAATATCATCTCTGTATTATGTACCTTTATCTTATTCTATTGGATGCAATTTGTTTCTATTTCTTTTATTTTTGTGTGACTTATCTTTTCCCTTATTTTATTTCTTTTCACATTGTTTATTTTAGATTTCACTAAGCTATGCTAGGCGATGTATTATGAAGAAACCTGTTTATTATGTTTGTGGTATATTCTTTGTTTTCCGGTTTCCTGTTCCAAAGAACACTGTTGTGATCCAACTAACATTTTATACTTTGTTTTTTTTTTTGCGTCTGTTTTGGTTTATTTTTTCTCTTTTTCTTTTTAGTCTCACAACCTCTACTTTGCTTCGCTCAGAAAGCTGAACTGAACTGCACCTATCTATTTTGTTATGTCTTTTTTTTAATGTTTTAGATGTTTTAGCTGCTCAGATAAATTAATAGAGTTTCACTGAACTAGGTCGTGTTAACATACTTTAGCGGGCCATTCATACAGCTGTGTCATTCGTACACATATATTCTTAGGACGTCCATCTCTCTTATAAGAGGTGCTACATTTTTTGTTCGATTATTGTAAATATAAAGTATCGTATTTTAATATGTCATTGGATAGATATCGTATTTCTTCAAGTTTACTATCTTCCAAAACGTTAATTTCTTCTTTTGAAAGGTAAAGATTCTTAGTCAAATATATTTTTTAAATACTTCAAGCTTCACAAATTCTGCAGTTATAATATCCCTGCGCTAGTATAAATATAAATTTGTGTAAACTTTGGCTCTCTGACGTAAACTCTGACGACAAATTCAAACGGTATTTGAATAGCAGTATAAAATTTTAAAAATGTTGAAGCATTTTATCCACTAGAAAAAAATACTGGATTAAAAAAGTTATTACTCGTTCCTCAAACGGGGAAGGGATAAGATGAAAATGAAATATAATTTGGTAAAACGGTCACCTTAAAATATAATATTGAATAATCGACAAATAAGTAGAATAGATCTTTGATGAACATGGCCCAAGTACTGACCCTTGAAGAACTCCGAGGATGTTTTCCATTTCTTTCCGTAATTGAGTATTCACATTTTTCAATTGCTTTTTTTCGTAGATGTTTTGTTTGAATAAGTATTCATTAAGTTTTCAGGTCAATTCAATAGAAAAAAAGCACACTCCGGATAATTAGTATTTTTTAAAACGTTGGCTAAAGAAGGAGGTAGCGCAACACGGCATAACACCCCAAAAACAAATAACGAAAATACTTTTGGCCGTGAAAATCTTAAAACAGTATTTTTGATATTTATTCACAATAAAACTTTTTCTGCTTGATTTACACTTTTTAAATCTACCCTGACTGGCTCGGTTCCAGTTCTTAGGTCTAAAGGCACTGCTTGTACCGCTTGAAAATTAGAAAGTGGAAGAATTAACGGAATCCAATTGTATTTATAAAACAGCGGGTTTAAAAGATAAACCAACTAACAGTGTGTGTACAAATAGAGCTCATAATAATACTCTTCATTACCGATTGATCATATAGCAAGTAATTAACATAAATGACAGCAGGTTTTAGTAAAACTCCGAACCAGATGCCTTTGAGTTTTCGCCCTACAGAGGGCAAACATAGTTAATCTTTAAGCATATTGCTTTTATAATTAATATTACTTTTCAAAGTTTGTGCATTGATCACCATTGGAAACACCTTATTTGCTATTAATGATTTAGAATCCTTTGCACAGTTTGATGTAATATTTTCGCGAATGTCCACTATACGAGTCGGTCATATCTGTCATTATTCGGCTGGTTTAACTAGTTAACTCGGTAGTTTGGTTAATATATTAGGTAGGGAAGGCAGTGCAATGAGCGCTAGCACTGCCTCGCTGTTCTTGACGGCTACAAATTGTGTTAACTGAAACCAGCTGTACACATCTGTAAAGGTTGACACAACAGGTGGGTGATGGGTTTTTGTGCTCTGTTCATAAATGTTGTTCAACTCTGTTGACATAACCTGACCCAATAATCCAAACTTATAATTGATATTTTTCTGGAATTGGATTTTCGTAAGATGTATTTAAATCAATATTTCCTTAAATATTGGTAAAGTTTAACTCTATAGTTTCAAGTGTTCTGCTGCCTCAAAATCCCTAATTTTTACAAAACAACATACAAAAGAAAAGACATCACAGCGTTACGGAACCGAAGGAAACATTCAGTTCAAGCCACAAGATACAGTTAGTTACCTGCGCAGAGCGGCCGAGCGACAAGTTGGAAAAGCGCTTGTATGAATAATGAACACGATTCAATAAACGTGACGGCAAAGAGACAACAGAATGGTATCTCTTAATCAAATTATACAACAGAGAACACTGCATGTATCTATTGTCCGTGGAAGAACAGTAGTGGTTTGCGGGTTTGAAAAGTGGGGAGGCACAAACATTTTAAAAAGAAAGAATTATATATAGATAAAATAAAATACTTTTTCGTTTAAAACCTAAAAAGTATTTTATTTTATTAAATATGTCAAACCACAAAGTGAGTGCTTTCTACAATAAAATTATGTATAGATACATCTACCTATTAGGGCCCATCCATAAGGGGGGGAGGGGGTAGAGAAGCGTGACATTGAGTGACAAGGAGTACGGGGGGGCCATCAGCTTTGTGACGACACACGCAGTGCATTTGTCATAAAAAATATTTTCCATATCCCATCCCGCCCCATCCATTGTGGTAAATATGATCGTTACAATAGCTAATTAAATGTCGACGAAAAACTTAAAAATATTACCAACTCTACTGTTTTGATTATTTTTAGATGTAAAAATGAAAAATATGTGACGTCACACTAGGGAGGAGGGGGGTCTTACAAATGTGTGACAGGGACCCAGGGTGGTAAAAAAATCATGAAATTCGTGTGACGTAATTTATGGATGGCCCCTTATCCCTAACCTAGAAAACAATGAATGGAACTATTACTTAGTTTTTTTTTTTTTTTTTTTTTACATTAACTCCACACAGGAGGCCCTGAGGAAAAAATAATTTCCCTCAGGGCCTATGTCATCTTTGAGGATGCTGTGTGGAGGGTGTTTTTGAGGAGAGGAAGGAGTGAACATGGGTCTTGAAGAGACCCATATTGTAGGAGGGAGGAAACACAGAGGCCGGCAAATCGTTCCACAGCCGAGCTGTTGAACTCAAGAACGAGTCGTAGAAACGACCCGTTCTCATGTGACTAATGTCAACCGTGTACAAATGTTGAGCGCGCGTTTGGCGTGTTTCCCGACTATGCACCGGTGCCGAGGGGATCAATGACGCTAGTTCCTCGGAGCATCTTCCATTGTAATACCGGTAGAACAAGGACAGCATTCCCACCTGGCGCCTGTGCTCTAAAGATTGCAATCCGTTAGTTAAATTAGGAGAATCTATCAAACGGACCGCCCGTTTCTGCACAGAGTCAAGGGTTTTTTCAGGTATTTTGGGGCTCCAGACCAGAGGTGGCTGCCAAATTCAACCGTGGGGAGCACTTGCGATTTGTACAGGGCTAGCAGTTGTGTACTATTAAAGTATCTGCGTGCCCTGTACAGTATGCCCAGTTTCTGAGAGGCTAACTTAACTCTGGCCTCGATGGAGCCCCCGTACCTGAGCTGGTCACTTAGAGTTACACCAAGCATATCAATGGAAGGCCTGTTCGGGAGAATGCTTCCGTTGAAGGAGACTAGATTATCATTTCGATCCCTTTTAGACGTGATCAGACATGATTGGGTCTTTGAAACATTAAATTCGACGAATTATTCGCAATTACTTAGTTAGAATAATATGCAAACACAAGACAGACCTTCAGTTGGAAAATCGCCCTACTAAATTAATCCAAATAGCCGTGCTCCGTAGGGACCAGTGCTGCGTGCTATCATAAAAATAAACAAAACTTGGCCCCTAGAGCGCTAAAGCCAAAAAAATTATCGAACCGATAATAAATGATCGGTTCTACTTTGGAGAGTTGCGCCTCAAACTGAAAACACACGACCCCGCAATGGCTAACGTTCATTTTGTTTTCACCTTACTTCCCCACTCCCCTCTGTCCACATGAAATCATCGGCTCTCGGAGGCGGGCCCTATTTCTGCCTCTCTAGCGTATTATTGTGCTGCGTTGTTTATTTAGTAAGTAGCTCGGCTCGGATAGCGGAGATCCTCGCTTGGCTGGCCGCGTTTCACCGGTGTGATGTTTTACATAATATAAAAACAACTAATCCCATTGAAATAAGAAAATATTCATACTTGATATTTAAACTACAGTAACTTTAATACAAAAACAATTTTTAAATTGGTAACATATATGTTAAAGTTTTACTATATTTTGGATTTATGGATACGTGTATCTTTTTCCCGCTTTCTTCTATGCCTCACAGCACACAAAGCAACCGCTCCGCCACTGCAGACCACCCTATACGTATCATGCATTTTTTGGGCGTGGCCTACAAAAGATTATGTATGTTTTAGTGTCACATGATGCTTTAATCTTCCTTTCCCTATGGCAGGCGAGGGAGTCAGATCAGTTAAGGAGATGACGCGGAATGTCATTTCTCTGTACGGGATATGTCATCAACGGTGACCGGAACACTGGAATGAAACCGACTCAGAACCATCTCAGATAAGTCATTTAGAGTGATAAAAAAATATTTATAAAAAAAATTGGTTAAATAGGTTGTGTTAAGTTAGGGTTATCGGCTAATTTTAAAAAAATGGAGGTGTTGAGTTGATTTTATTCTCAGTTGGCATGGAACCGTCATCAACAGTTGAAAGCCGCGTGATAATGGCAGCTCCCGAAATTATCTGACCCGAGAGGGTTGCATCATTTTCAAATATCGCCTAGCTAGCAGATCAAGACATATCATCATGGCCACGCACACACTTAAAACATAATATCTGTCCGGTGTGACAGATCTATACGGCGACGATATGGTGATATTATAGGAGACGCCAATAAAAAGCTTGCTACGTACTGCATGGTCTGACAGTACTTTGAATGCTAAAAACCTAACTATTTTGGCATATTTATGTATGTTTGCTAGGGGTCGGGATTTATTTTTAAGATCGCTATGAGAGTTTCGTTCCAGCAACACTGCACAAAGAGAATTTGTGTTATTCACGTGATCCGCTGCGAATTTCTGCAGTGTGGTGTGTAACGTCCATCAGTGCTGAAGTGTAATAGAAAAATATATACTTTTTTGTTTTATTTTAAAATTTAAAAATAATCATCGGACAGTAAAATGACACCTATATTTTAAATTTCTAAATAATATGCTCGTGAATTGTCGGTTAAAGTCTTTCGAGTACGTGTTGATACACCCTGCATAACATAATATCTGTATGATATATATCATGAAATTTGAAACACTTTTCTCATGTAGCTGCAGGCTGTGTAGTAAAACTTTATTTCAGAAAATGAATGCAGTTGAAAAGTCTTTTCTGATGTCGATTGAAGTAAATGAATCTGCTGAATTTAGAGTCTTTTATAGCCACCGCATGCAGTCGTTAGGTTAACTTTGGCGTTATAATACTAAAAGCGCTGAATAGGTAATATACACTAGAAATGCCTTCCACGTATATTTGAATGAAAACCAATGTCCCCACTGACCTAAAACTTTTTGGTCCTAATCCGTTTAGCTTGCGATCTATCTCTCTTTCGCTTGTCTGGCAGAGTATATCGCCATCGCATTTGAATTTGATAGTGATGATAAAATACAGTTCAGCATTTTAAATTTAAGGCCAGATTGGCCAGACTTTTGGATCACGAAACAAGCGCACATCGCATTTCTGACTACTAGTTTTAATTTGGCCAGTGGTCACGCCATCTGCGGATTATGGAAATGATACGTGTCTAACAAACGTGTACTGTACGTAAAATTTACCTATTTACTGAAAAAATTAAAAACTTCAAGTGCTATTCGATTGTTAACATAATTGTAGGAAATTATAATGGACGGCCCCCGCGGTCGAGGAGTAAGGCTCCCGACAAGCAATCATTTTATTAACTTGTGTAATTTGTGAATAAATTTTATTTTATTAATTTGCATTATTTCACAATTAATTGATTAACATTATTTCACAATTAATTACACTATATTTTCCGTACGTTCCAGAGTGGAAGATATCCTCATTATCGCCCTGGTGTAAAGCTACCATTCAGAAATGAAACGTTGCATGAAAAGGCTTTAGCCGTGTTTGGTGACCAGATCTGAATGGTCAGGTACTCAGTTGGTAGAGCACTGACCCGGCAAGTCGTAGGCCCTGGGTTCAATGTGACCACCGTAACTTTGTAGAATTTTGTCTCAGATTTTCGATTGACTTTCGCTAATATTGTTTTCATTAATTAAAATATATATTTATTACTATCCTATCTCCTCTTTCGTACTTCTGTCATATTTGATTTTGGCAACATATTCCCCAGGGATCTTATTTCTGCAACTTTTGTCTTATTCTATTGAAGTAACTTAAATATTGTATCTATTCACATCCAACAATTTCCATCCTCGATGTCTTCACCAGTCAATGTCCATCCGTAACTTAATAAAGGCCTCCCCGGCTTGAAAGCGCCTTTATTTTGTCCAAAACAAAGACAGCATTGTTACACGGATTTCCAACAAAGATTTGGTTTCTCAAACTTTGATTTTTATCAAATGAAACAAGTTTTCATTTTAAAACATTTCCCGAATTCCCGCAGTCAAAACTCCTTTGTCTTAGAAATTTTATAAACTCAGGTATTGTCTTAGGAAACATTCCAGAATTTGGTAGAACGGATTTAACAAATTCCTTACATTTGAAATAAGCCAGAAATACGCAAAGAGACAGCTGTGCACAATGGTACGGAACATGAACAGTCTGTATATAATATGTATTGTATAAATACTTGTATTTTGCATTGCTCGAGATGATACCGACCTCTCTCTAGATTTATAATACCATTTCTGACATGGCAGACATATTGCAATGGAAGTCAAATAAACCATCTTCTCGCAATTCAAGTTCCATTTTCATATTAAATTTTCTTGAAATCAACATTTCATGGGTGAAATGGATTATAGTCAGAAAATGTTATGGCTTCGGAATTAGTTGAAATTATCTAAATCTAAACGGGTCATTAATTTGTAATGGAACAAGAGAGAGTGTTTTATTTAAATCAAGCGCTCTTTCTTTACAATTTGATTTTACATTGCTTTCAGTTAGAAGAAGATAGAAAGTTATGTAAATACGAATGTTAGAAAGAGCACGCTAATATTAAAAACGATAAAATTTGAACGAAAATTGTGAAAATTTTTAATAAAAAAACGATTTGTTTAAAATAGAGCAAAACTCTCGTGGGGAACATCTGAAATAGCATTTAAGACACAGTGATTTTATTCATACGTGTAACTTTTGAAATAAGTGTAACTTTTAAAATAAGTGAAAAAAACGTGTTTATAATAATTTTTGGAGCATGCTTTGCAATTTTTTTTCTATCGAGGGAATTTCATATAATTTACATTTTGGCGTAAAGAACGTCTAGATATTATCTTCAAAAGTTAAATATATATTTTTAAGAGTTTGAAAACTTCAAATGTTTAAGGGAGATTTATAAGAAATCGGGATGCATCGGCTTAAGGTTGATTGTTTTGTAAGCAAGATGTAATAAAGAATTCTTTCGGAGGATTCTAACGGAGGATTCATCTCAAACAGAAAGTATATATTATAATGAAGATCTCACTAGCATTTACTATAATTGGTTAATACCTCACAAAGGGTTCCAAGGTTTCCAGAGTCATTGTGACTATACCATCCTTAATCAGGGGAATGTTGTGAGTCTGAAGTAGATGTACCCAAATTTGTTTAAATGAATATGTCCAAACAATATGGATCCAAGAAATTCTCTGTTTAAGCCATTACGAAGGCATATCGCGGAATGCGTATGCAAGCATTTATTAATGTAAAAACCTATTTGTTTTCCTACGAAGTGTCAGTCACAAGTGCTACGCAATTTTGCTACGCATTTTGTCAGAGGAAATATCGGAAAACACATTTTGGAACAAATATTATTATAAACCTGATATTGAAAACTGTTCCATATTATGAAAACTGAATTTCAGCTACAGTATAAAGGTTTTAACATTTTTCATCCCGAGTTTTCATTCATTATTTCCCGCGTAATATGGGTTTGAGGGAGGAAATTATTAATTACGTTTCGTTTTTAATATTCTCTGTTCAAGTACAGTCAGCGATTAAATAAATTTTAATTAAATGAAATTTATTATCTTTGTTTAAAAATATTAAATATATATATCTGCATTTTTCAGAGAGTAGGGTTCTTTATCAGGATACAAAGTTTACTGAAAATTAACATAAACATGTAAGACTAACTAACTGTAAGACTAACTAACATGTAAGACTAACTATCACGTCGTTTCCCGAAGAGGTAGGCAGAGAGGACGGACTACCAAACATCTCGGTCTTGGCACACACTCTTTGCCTCATTTACATTCGTAAATCATCTCATACATACTCCTCTATTATTCTGACTCTTGACATGGCCCGACTAAAGTATCATATGATTCATTTCATCGTGCATCGTCCCCAACTTCTACCATTAATATTTGGAGCATATATTTCATTTCACTCCTTTCTTAGTTTATTCGCTCTTTTATCGCAAGTGCGCCCCACGGTTGAATTTGGCAGCCACCTCTGGTCTGGAGCCCCAAAATACCTGAAAAAAACCCTTGAATCTGTGCAGAAACGGGCGGTCCGTTTGATAGACTCTCCTAACCTAACAAACGGATTGCAACCTTTAGAGCACAGGCGCCAGGTGGGAATGCTGTCCTTGTTCTACTGGTATTACAATGGAAGATGCTCCGAGGAACTAGCATCATTGATCCCCTCGGCACGGGTGCGTAGTCGGGAAACACGCCAAACGCGCGCTCAACATTTGTATACGGTTGACATTAGTCACATGAGAACGGGTCGTTTCTACGACTCGTTCTTGAGTTCAACAGCTCGGCTGTGGAACGATTTGCCGGCCTCTGTGTTTCCTCCCTCCTACAACATGTTCACTCCTTCCTCTCCTCAAAAACACCCTCCACACAGCATCTACAAAGATGACATAGGCCCTGAGGGGAATTATTTTCCTCAGGGCCTCCTGTGTGGAGTTAATGTAAAAAAAAAATAAGATATAAAATAATATTTTGAATTTATTAGTGAACTTTGGACATTTGAACGTTTGGACTCTTGTGCGGTATTCAAAAACATAAAAAAATTCAAATTGCACTTACAAGATAAAAATCAGAATACAGAAATGATTAATTCATTGAAACAGCCTTAGCTATGTTAAAAAACATAATTTAGATAAGCTTTATATCCGTTGTACTCATCGTTCTTGAACTCAGTCAAATGCAATATTTCATTTATAAGGTTAATTGACTCAGTCTTGGCAGCCCCTCAAAAAGATTCTTGGCTTATCCAACCGATTAAATACGATGCTTTTCATGCTTTGCAGACACTCATACACACAAATATGAAGATATTTTTATTATCATTAAGAAGGAATAACCAAGCAAAACCGTAAAATATGTCACTTTTAAATCAAATTTTAGACTTACGCACTATTTTCCACAAAAAATTATAAATTCATTTCGAAAGACTATTTTTTGTCTTGTAAAGTTATTTTTTAAATTTTGAGGTAATATGTGTATTTTTAGTACAATAAGGTTTTACCGTAGGTCGTTGGCAGATTTGTTAAATTTTCAAACAAAATTTTGTTTTATACAACACACATTTCAAATCATGCAGTTATTTGGGAAAGCTACTTTTCAGAATTTTAATTTTAGTTCAAATAAAATCATAAAAAAGATCCGCGCCCTTGTTTCGTGACGAAAATACTTCAGTTTGTCTTTTTATTTACGGTCTCACAAAAAAAATTATAAACCCCAATGATCAAAAAATAATCACTTAAAGGACATAATTTCAATTTATCATCACGAGTTTAAGCATTTTTGAATGTGGGTATTTATCAAAGCAAATTTGGAATGAAATAAAATCGATATTGAGTTATTATGTTAAAATGCTGGAACGGAGAATAATTAATCTTTCTCATCGGAACCGCCCAGTACCGTTGCAAGAGTACGATCGCAAGATCATCGTTCGACGAAATTTAAATTCTCGGCCGCTGGTTAATGGCTCTTAAATGTGGTTCTGAATTTTTTACATTGCAACATCGGAAAGTTTGGCACCCAAATTTTTTTATTTATTTAACTCTTTCAATTTGGGCGGATATGGGAACTGCCGCCCCGTGAAACATTTATTGGATAACCAACACCCTGGAAATAGGTCACCCCAAGTGGTTTGCTTCATTTGGTGACTTGGCAGGGGGAAAATTATCTTTCCAATGTGTATATTAGAAAATAATTTTATTTCTTAATATTAAAATTTTGATATTGAAAATGTACCGCGACTGAATCGGTATAGGGTTTGGAAATACGCTGCCCGGGTTCACAGGGTGAAGTTAGTCTTGGCGGCGGAGGTGTTGAAATTGCATGTTTCTGAATTATCCAGTCACCTTACTTGTGGAACATGTAATGTGGAACAATGATCATAAACATTACCAAATCAATTATAATGCAGAAAAACTTGTAGTGAGTTAACAAAAACAAAAACTAACACAATTTTCATGTTTCTGGGTCACTTGTAGAATATTTCAAAATATCATATTAATTAACCGTATTATGGCTGAACTACCTTAAAACATTATTAAAGCTAAATTTTAGCGACTGGTATCCCTGAGAGTTGCTCCCCTCCTCCTGAAGTTAAACACAAACACGTGTAACTAATATTTGATTTACGATGAGTATGCATTCTAATACTGCCTTCCCCACTATATCAAAACTTAATACTTGGAGATGTTTGACTAATCAACTGAACGATCGATATATCCGTACTAGATATTTGTTATAACTTTCGATTAAAAAAATAATAATTCATTTTGGTTGGATATTTTAGCCGCAAATCCAAATTTAAGTTTCGTATGACAAATGCCGCCCAGCCGTGGCTTTCGCTTCAAATGCAGTTTAGCCGTGAGAGCTTTCCACCATCCCCGCTCACCCCCGGTCTGGTACATGAAATTCCCCGAATTCACCAAACAAAGAGAGAATTCGGTTAGAATGCGCGATGAACTGTGGGGGAATAAATGCTTCGAATCGCTCGATTCATTAATTCAATCAATTCGACGCCCAAATTCAGTAAGGCTTGAGAGAACAAATTGTGTAGACGGGTCGCTGTGAAATTACTACACGAAAATATAATAGAAATGTCAAATAGAATAGTGATATGATTGTAGTTTTTTTACAATAACTCTACACAGGAGGCCCCGAAAAAAATAGTTCCCCACAGAGCCTAAGATGCAGTGCAGAGGGTTTTTTTGAGAAGAGTAACAAAACATTACCTGTAAGGAAATAAACGACATTTAATGTTATTAATTGTAATAATCACAATCACGATAGTAATTACTTTTAATTATTGAAATTAATCTTACTAACGTTGATATTATATTATCTTATTAATTAATCTTATTGACGTAATTTAGGGAATCATAAAATATTCCATCGTGAATTATTTAATAAGAATATTGCGTACTTCAATCCACTGTCTCGAATGCGTCGTTTATATAATACCATTGAATGTGACCATATAGATATCAACGCAAACAATCTCACTTATTTAAAAAAAAAAACAAATTATCAAACTCCTAACATGACACTTCGTGGAGAACAGTTATGTAGCTGCTTTATTGTCATACTTTTTCTTTCTTCCTTTCTTCTCTTTCTCTGCAGTTTATGTATTATATTTGACACTACTGTGTTTTATATTTCATTTTGATTATCATTATTTCTGTTATCACTACAAGCATTTCTGTCATTAGTAACATCTAAACATTGATTACTTACTCATGCTGTTGACATTTCTAATTGGAGTGTTAATATCTATGTACATTAAGGTGGTCCAAAAATTTTTTTAAAATTTTTTTTATTTAGCCACCCCATGAATCTGTTACATGTATTCATAGTAATAACATAGTAAAATTTCAGCGAGATAGCACAAGCAAAAAGGGGTGCTCAATCGAGTGTTGTTTTTGAATTTTTTTTGTAAAATGCTAAATTTTTACTTTTTGTTACATGACAGTTTCGTGTGTTAAACTATTAAATATATATATTAAAATAAACTACTGAAGAGTTTTATAGACAACTTTAAACAATTTTGATACTTATTTAGTAGACTGTGAACTGAATCCGTGTAATAAAATGTATTAATCTAATCGAAAAAAAGACGAAATTTTTCTACTTGGGGTTCGAGATATTAAGCCATTCATGAGTCTTAACCAACTTCCTACTCTTCGGCAAGTTTTACTCAGTTATCACCACATATTAAATGAATCCAAAAATGTGAAAGATTCCCCGCATGTACTTATTCAAGAACTTATAGAAGTATTGAGTAAATCTAGTATTCCGATCAGACAACAAAATCACTCCATTGAAACACTGATTCAGTTTCATAAAAACTGGCTGCTATTGAAGAAAATTAGAGGAAAAAATTCTGAAGCACAAAGAAAAAGCAAGTATTTGTTTACAAAAGAACTAGACAAACTTTTTGATATTGCCCATATCGCTTTGGATTTGATAAAAATTGCAGAAGACGGTAATGGTTGTGAAAAATTATTAGGAGTACCTAAACTTACAGCTGGAACAGAGAACAAATATCTGATGCTGTTTTTGACACAATGCAACAGTGGAATATCTGACTGCTTCTAACACCGTTGCCAAAAAGAGAGCTTGCGCTCTTTTAGAAGAAAAGACAGGACGTGATCTTTTGTGGCTTGCTTGTCGTCATCACGTATTTAAAATAAAGCTTCCGAAAACATTTATTCTGTGTTTTGGGCTATCAAGCTCTCCTCAAATCCCACATTTCAAAAGATTCAGCAATATTTGGGAAACATTATCGAAAGAGCACTACGATTGTCTTGAAAATACTCTTGAGAGTCTTACAACCGCTCTATCTGGGAAGAATCAAGTTCGTGATGATTACAAAGAGCTAATAAAGCTAGTAAATAACTTACTATTTTGGAAAAGCTTAAAACTGTACGAAGTCGTTTATTCCAAAATCAGTATAGCAGCTAGGGGTGTCTTAGAGCGTCACTTATGATATTCGTCAGATGAACTACTTGCATTTGCCTTATTTTCTGACAAGCTGTCTGATGCTGAGAAACAGGCCATTGTTCAAAAATAAGTTCTGTTGGCGGTAATCGTTCGGTACAAGGTGATTCTGCTAAGCTTGCAGAGGTTACATTAGAATCTTTTGCAACACAAAGAACGTTGAAAATGCTCTTAGTTCTCGATATCAAGGACTGTTTTTTGCAATTATCTCCTGAGACTTGGAATGAAAATGTTGATTACCTTCAAGGCAAAAGCTGTGTCAAAAATGTGCGTGTTGTTAATGATACAGCAGAGAGAGGTGTTAAACTATTTGAAGATTACAACACTAGAATCTTTAGAATCTTTTGCAACACAAAGAACGTTGAAAATGCTCTTAGTTCTCGATATCAAGGACTCTTTTTTGCAATTATCTCCTGAGACTTGGAATGAAAATGTTGATTACCTTCAAGGCAAAAGCTGTGTCAAAAATGTGCGTGTTGTTAATGATACAGCAGAGAGAGGTGTTAAACTATTTGAAGATTACAACACGATACTCGCTAAGAAAGAGGAAGAAAAGCAATTTCTACTTCACATCGTTGAACAAAACAGAAATATCGTTTCTAATGAAGCATCCAAAAGAAGTTAACAAACATAGTTTTGAAAGATTGTGACTAATGTTATGTAAATTGTTGCTTTGTTTCCAAATTCGGTTCATATTTAAATACTTAGTATACGTTTTTTATTAAAATAGTTGTAATATTACTAAATCTTAAATTACGTGTTTTACTTAAAATCCTGAACCTTTGTCAGAAACTTCTAATTCGATGAGCACCCCATTGTATATAAGATAGGGGGCTGAATTTTTTTACACATAATAAAAATGGTAGGTGTAACAAATCAAGGGGGTGGCGACACCTATAATTGAAAAAAAATTATTATGAGGGCTTGGACCACCCTAATGTACATCCCAACGGCAATTCTATTATTGTAATAATAATTGTTAACGCTGTAAATGTTTCAAACAATAAATAAATAAAGAGGAAGGAGTGAACATGGGTCTTGAAGAGACACATGTTGTAATAGGGGGGGAACAAAGAAGCTGCCAAAGCGTTATATGACCAGAAGCGACCCGTTTTCAGGTGACAAATGTCAACCATGTACAATATGTACATACGTTGGACAGTGTCGAAGGGATCAAATACGCTAATTTCTCGGAGCAACTTCTGTCCGGTAGAACAAGGACAGCATATCTACCTGATTCCTTTGCTCTTAAGATTGCAATCCGCTTGTTAAGCATAGAGTCAAGGGTTTCTCCAGGTATTTTGGGGCTCTGGACCAGAGATGACTGCTAAATTAACATGGGGAAGCACTTGCAATTTGTAAAGGGTCAACAGTAGTGTACTATTAAAGATCTGCGGGCCCTGTACAGTACGTCCAGCTTCTGAGAGGTTAACTTGACTCTGGCTTAGATCTAGCCCCCGTGCCTGAGTAAAACACTTCGCTTAATATTTTTATGTTTTAATATTGAAAACGTGTGGGAGTTTTGACCCTCAGAATGGTTAAGGATTCGAATAAAGATAAGAATCGAATCCAAGTCTATGAAATATTAAACTCCGTTTCAAATTTTAATAAAGTTTGAAAAAAGAATTGTCATTGCCATAGTGACGTTTTTTTGGATTAGTGTATAAAATAATATGTTTTATAATTAAGTAGGTAGGTATTTAAGTTCTTGCTTATAAATCTTATGATTTGAGAGTAAATTTTAGGTTTGATTTATAAAATAAGAAAAAATTAAAAACCCAATTTTTTGAATGCGAGGTCTACTGCCCACAGAACTACTACTAGTTAAAAAAAAGATTGATGGTGTTAATTGGAAGTTCCATCTTAAATATAGCTTTATAAACATATGTCGTCACTTAAAATAATTACTTAAACTGAAGTTAGAACCCTATCCAACTAAAATGACGAACTAAACTACGCATCGTAACAACGATCAATTGTCAGATACAAATAAAATGGCAATTGCGAAAGGTTCAAAGTGAAGATAGAACCTTGTAAAATAAATGTAATCTTTAAAAGCTTGATGTTAGAGCTTCGTCATACAAGTTTCTACGGAAATACAATAAATAGTTTTGCATTCATTTTTTTTATATGAATACCGCACAAGAGTCCCAACTGCTCCCGTCTGGAGCCAGTGATTCTATGGCATCCTCAATTGGGGTATGTTGTGAGGCTGAAGGTAGTGGAAGGAGTAGGGGAGGAGTAGGGGAAGGAGTGAGGGAAGAGGAAGGTGGGGAAGCTCCTGGCTATTCAGATCTGGTCACTAAACACGGCTAAAGCCATTTCAAGCATCGTTTCAATTCTGAATGGAGGTATTACACCAAGGCGATACTGATAGTGTCTTCCACTCTGGAACGTGCCGCAAATATACTATATATTATTTTAAATGAATAAATTGTAAAATAACACAAATTTAACAAATAAAATTTATTTGCCACGCCTGGATTCGATCCAGTGACCTTCGGATTGCGAGTCAAGAGCCTTTCCGCTGAAATACGTCGGCCGTCAAATTAAATTGTGGTATTTGAAAAAAATGTCAATTGCTGAGTTGGCATCGCGTTTGGGTCATACCCAGGCGTTGCGTGTTCGATTCCTCTGTTAGCTTAATCCTCCAACACGAAACCATCACATTTTTCCGTTTACAGTGGTGGTGGTAGGAGATTTTAAAAACATTATCAGGTTATTCATAATCGGGGAATGTTTGTCTTTCTTTTAAAAAAACCTTGTCCAACAATGTGAAGATAAGTTATTTGGTTTCCCAAAAAACAACTTTGAATAATTTTGTGAACCAAGAGGAAGGTGAAATAAAATATCAATTGGGATGGGCTAATGTATCCTTATTTTTTACTGATTTTCAGTATACTAATGTGAATATATGGAATATTAAAGAAGAGATGGCTTTCGTTAAAATACACATTTATTTCGGAGGCATTTCACCAAGTGAGATGCCGATATTTTTGCGCCGTGTAAGACAAAGCTATATATTTATTTCAATTTGGATCTGAAAACAAAAGAAATTGAAGCATTTTTCCGACACTGAAAGGCCGTATAAACGATTTCAAAGGCACTTTGAAACGGTTATTGATTTTGATTCCAAACCTGCAGAGCAGCCTTATAAATATTTTTATGCTTGGATGAAAAATATATTGCAGGTAACATGAACACGGCGATTTGCCTAGCATTCCGAAAATGTCACCCAAGAGTGTCCCAGGAACTTTCCTTGTGTGCCGTAACGTCTCGCTTATTTTATGGTATCACATTTCACGCTGGCATCCATCTGCCATGGTATTATATTGCAAAAGGCTATGTCAGGAATAAGCATCGTACCCAAGGGATATTTCTGAGTAATTTAATTTAAAATACATCAACGCGATATCACGATTATACTATTTGGTATATAGGATTATACAAAGTGCGGCAGCATAACTTCCTTTTTTAAAATGCGCGCCATTTAGTCGGTTGATGTTGTAGCGGAGCGCTATAGTGATCTCGTTCGAGAGGCCGAACTATAAAGTTTTGTCCCGACACAGTTTAGTCGTGCGTTGGAACAGTGAGGAGCGTGCGTTTGCTGTTGAGGCCTGCTTTTCGAACGGATGTTCTGTGATCTTGTAAAAACGTTGTTAACAAGAAGCCAGATTGGCATTTTCACGAAGGGAAATGACATCAATCTACCAGTGGTCCCTCAATGCCAATCTGTTTATGTTTAGAAGAGGGTGGTCGAATCTTGTTGCGTGTATATTACCAATGTCATGTTGTTCTTACTCGTATGAAAAATAAGACAATATATTATATACTAGTTTTTCCCCACGGCTTCACTCGCATGGTATTACGGGAAATTACTGTGGCGCTTGCACTTATCAATTATCTCCCCCCCCCCCCCACCCCACCCCCATCCCCTCCCGCATTCCATATATTCATTCCCTTACAATCAGTTTTCAAACATCTCGCCTACCACCTAAATTTCATAATGCTATAGCTCAAAGAAAAAAAGAATTACTTATCCAATTTTGTTCATTCGTTCGGAATTTATGCGCTTACAAACATTTCGGATGTTTATTTTTATTTAAATATTTGGAAGTTCGTTAATATAATAAAAAAATACTCTATTTATCATTCAGTCTTTATAATCGTTATTATGTTTTTTATATAGGAACTCTCATCTGACATTTATTCCAAGCTTGTACAAAAAAAAAACTAATTCTAATATTTGAATTTTCTGCAGTAGTAGCTGACCAGTAGACTGAGTACCTACCAGCATAGAGCCCCAAAATATATCAACATTGTTTCCATAGAAAAGATTTTTTTCTGACGTTAGCAAAAACTCGCTTTTGTTAGCGACAGAAAACGTATAACAAATATAATTTATTAATATTTATAATTTCATAACGCCAGAGCTTACCATCATATACAACCTGTAGTCTGCGCATATAATTTAGCTTTATATTGGTGAAATAATTATTAAAGTCTTTATATTGTGTTATGCGTGAAAAGGTCATAAACAAACTCGAGCAGTTTCGCATTTATAATATTAGTATGGATTATTATATCAACTAATTATTATGTCAACTAATTTTAACTAAGCATATACGCATTCATAATGTAGTTATTGATCTAAGGTTCTTCAAGAAATATTTGTTTTTAATGCTATTAGGCGAACCAATCAGTGAAATCACTCCTTTCTATTAATCTTTACAACGAATTGGTTTTTTTATATTAACTCCACACAGGAGGCCCTGAGGAAAATAATTTCCCTCAGGGCCTATGCCATCTTTGAAGATGCTGTTTGCAGGGTGTTTTTAAGGAGAGGAAGGAGTGAACATAGGTCTTGAAGAGACTCATGTTTTAGGAGGAAGGAAACACAGAGGCCGGCAAATCGTTCCACAGCCGAGCTGTTGAACTCAAGAACGAGTCGTAGAAACTACCCGTTGTGACTAATATCAACAGTGGTTGGGCGCATGTTTGGCGTGTTTCGCGATTATGCCTCGGTGCCGAGGAGATCAATGCGCTAGTTCCTTGGAGCAACTTCCACTGTAATACCGGTAGAACAAGGACAGCATTGTAACCTGAGTCGAGGGTTTTTTTTGGTATTTTGGGGCTCCAGACCAGAGGTGGCTGCCAAATTCAACCGTGGGGCGCACTTGCGATTTGTACAGGATTAGTTAGGGACCATATCGCTTGTCTGATTTCTTGACACATCAGTTCGGATTTCGAAAATGATAATTAAAATAATTTTCTGTAATATTATAGACACAATACGTAGGTACCATATCACTTTTTTTAATTCTTGACATAATCACTACAAATTTTGAAAATGACACTTAAATTCTAAAAAAATCCGAGTTCATTGAACCAGAATTACAATCAATTAAGACCGGCCCACAATTGAAATTGGTATATATTTGAATGAAAGAATAGACAATTTGATACACGGCGTATCGTATTATCAATGGTAATCTGAACCCTTCCTGGTATCGTGGAGAGATAACGAGATAGGCATATCAATCCTGTAACATTATTCATTTGAAATTTACGAGTCCGTTGAAGGCGGAGTGACCAAACTGATTCCTGATAAGGGATGACCTGTGATAAACGATTCTTGGACTCTCTCTCGGACCCTTCACACTCCCTTGGCTACCTCACCCTCCCTTACAGTTTTACAAGCCAACCCTTACAGTTTTACGGGCCCTTAGCTGAAGGGAAACCATGAATTGAATGACTGATAAGATTTTAGAATGATGTATCTTTGACGTTACTTAAAGTAACTAATGACTTAAATTTGGTTAGTAAAAAAAATATCTTTAATGATAAAAAGGATATCCTAAATGAAAACTGATCACTTACTAATAATGAAGAGTAAATATTTTTGTTATTTATTTTTAAGGTGTTATGCCGTGTTGCGCTACCTCCTTCTTTAGCCAACGTTTCGGACAGGGGTCCATCATCAGGGCAGATGAGTCTCTGTCTCCAAGTGGGAGAATTAATAAAACGGCCCGCCCGTTCTTGCACAGAGTCGAGGTTTTTTTCAGGTATTTTGGGGCACCAGACCAGAAGTGGCTGGCAAATTCTCTCGTAGGGCGCACTTGCGATTTGTACAGGGTTAATAGTTGTGTACTATTAAAGTATCTGAGGGCCCTGTACAGTACGCCCAGTATTTGAGTGGCTAACTTAACTCTGGCTTCGATAGAGCTCCCGTACCTGAGCTGGTCACTTATAATTTCACCAAGCATATTAATGGAAGGTCTGTTCGAAAGATTGCTTCGGTTGGTTCGGTGGTTGAAGGAGACTAGATTTTCATTTCGATCCCTTTTAGATGTAATCACACATGATTGGGTCTTATACTTACATACGTATATACCTTACACATGTATCAACCTAATACTTACCTAATAATATACCTAATACTTACATACGTATATACCTAATATGTACATGCAGATAATTATTTTTGCCGGTTCTCGGATTTACTAATTAATTTATAAAGTTTGAATAGTATAGATTCAATATTGAACAATAAATTGTTCTAAGGGTTTTTTCATACATGTTTTTCTGTGTCCCAATTGAAAATTCGATAGGTTTTTAACACTTTACGATTCTTTTTTAATTGACCTATTACGAATATCTTTGACAATGCAAATACTACAAGCCTAAAACATTCTCATTTACGAGCCTCATTTCCATTCCATCTTTGAAATTTCCATTGCAAACAATACCAAGAAATAATCTTTTTACGTCAGCTCCACTCGTCGAATTCAATGTTTCAAAGACCCATTCATGTCTGATTACGTCTAAAAGGGATCGAAATGAAAATCTAGTCTCCTTCAACGGAAGCAATCTTCCGAACAGACCTTCCATTGATATGCTTGGTGTAACTATAAGTGACCAGCTCGGGTATGGGGGCTCCATCGAAGCCAGAGTAAAGTTAGCTTCTCAAAAACTGGGCGTACTGTACAGGGCCCGCAGATACTTTAATAGTACACAAATGCTTACCCTGTACAAATAGCAAGTGCGCCCCACGGTTGAATTTGGCAGCCACCTCTGGTCTGGAGCTCCAAAATACTTGAAAAATACCCTCGACTCTGTGCAGAAACGGGCGGTCCGTTTGATAGATTTTCCCATCTTAACGAACGGGTTGCAATCTTTAGAGCACAGGCGTCGGGTGGGAATGCTATCCATGTTCTACCGGTATTTCAATGGAAGATGCTCTGAGGAACTAGCGTCATTGATCCCTTCGGCACCGGTGCATAGTCGGGAGACACGCCAAACGCGCGCCCAACATATGTACACGGTTGATATTTGTCACATGAGAACGGGTCGTTTTTTCGACTCGTTCTTGAGTTCAACAGCTCGGCTATGGAACGATTTGCCGGCATCTGTGTTTCCTCCCTCCTACAACATGAGTCTCTTCAAGACCAATGTTCATTCCTTCCTCTCCTCAAAAAGACCCTCCACACAGCATCCCAGATGTCATAGGCCCTGAGGGGAATTATTTTCCTCAAGGCCTTCTGTGTGGAGTTAATGTAAAAAAAAAGAGGTCTTACGGAAAAATAGCTCAGGGTTTATGTCATCTTTGGGGATGCTGTGTGTTTGGGGATACGTACGAGGGGTGAGTTGGAATCTGGGGTCAATGAGTCCAGGAGTGACGGATGTATGAAACCATCCCTTCCTCTGTGGGGCAAGGCGATGGGTCGAGAGTCTGGCTGAAAGGGTCTAGGTTAGATCTTCCTCAACCAGTCTCTCCCGATCTCATAAACTCGGGAACTCCTCTAAATCACCAAACGTAGCAAATCACTTGAGGTGATCTATCGTAGGGTTATTGGTTATCCAATAAATGGTTCCCGAAGAATCGGTACCGGTACCTGCCTCCCAAAATTAAAATACTTATAAAAAATAAATTATCTACAATTTTACAAAGTTTCTTGTTCAAAATTAAACAATAGATTTTGTCTAATCATTTTAAAGAGCGCACACTTATATGTATTTGTGGTTCAAATTGGTTCGAAATTGTTTGGTCACCCCCCCTCAGTTCCCTCCTACCCCGCAGTAGCTCTACTATACAGTATATCGTAGATCAAGTAGTAGTACGCACTACGCCGTAGATCTAATAGTAGCAAGAATCCCTTTTATAGTTGTACAATACCCTTGAGGTTTGAGGTGAACTCACAAAAATGCGCAAAATTATTACGAAAACGTATTGTAAAATCTGTTCAAAACCTCAACGTAACATTCAAGTATCAAAGCACTTAAAAATAATGAGCCGACAAATGGCACAAATAACATGCCCGTGTAAAGTGTAAAGGCTTGTGCAAAACGAATGCCGCAGCCGACAGCGACAGTGTAAGTGTAGCGGTGTTAGTGAGTGAGTAAGTGTTGTCATCGATTGACCTGACATGAGTTGTACAAATTGTCTGCAGTGCCTCCGGGGGCCCGAGGAGCTATCGAGTAGCTCGTTAGGTCGCTAGGTCGCTATTAGTAAGGGGGTGGATCGACAATACCAAGATGTGCCACTTTTGTTAAAATAAGCTTAGCGTAATTTTTATTTTTACTTTATGAATAAAACATTAAATTGTAATATTTAATTAAATGAAGACAATACATATAAGCGAAACTCAATCGAAAATTTGGAAACAGAAAAATCAGAAAAAAGATATTGGCACCTCTGAGACTCGAACACAGGACCTCTCGCTTTCCAGGTGAACACGCTAACCACTGCGCCAAGGTGTCGATATCCAATTCAGTCATATTTAACTGTATCATAATTCGACTAAGAACCATCCATATTTTCTTAATTTTTTTTAATATATGTACGTTAAGTAAAATGAAGATAGTATGGGTGGTTCTTAGTCGAAGTGTGATACAGTTAAATATGACCGAATTGGATATCGACACCTTGGCGCAGTGGTTAGCGCGTTCGCCCGGAAAGCGAGCGGTCCTGGGTTCGAGTCCCAGAAGTGCCAATATCTTTTTTCTGATTTTTCTATTTTCAGATTTTCGACTGAATTTCGCTTATATTGTTTTCATTTAATTTAAAAAAAAAGAAATAAGTTAAGTGTAATTTTTTCTTCTTACCAAACGAGGATGATGAGTATAATATATTTTGTCTAGTTAAAGTGATAGGTTGAGAAGTGATTCATCCATACCTGGAAAGAAAAGAAAAAAATGTTTTTAAGATAATGCTAGACATTTAAAGTAAAATAACTGTAAAAATGTTTCGAGCATAAGTATATTTATGTACATATTTAATTTTAATTTGTTATTCTTAATTCTAAGCACTTGCCAAACTGCCAAAGCAGTATATCAGCAGGTCAATTTAAAATATTAATATAACACAAGAGCACACATATAACGAGAAACCACAACATAGAAAATACATTTAGAAGAATAATATTTCAAGTATGTCATCTAAGAGGATGCTGTGTGGATTACATGCATACAATCAATGGATACTAATATATAGGTGCTTAGAAACAATACCAATATAAAAAAAAACTTTAATATTTTAACCATTTTTGAATTTTTTTGTATGTCACTTAAAATTACAGATTTATTATGTTATAGCTCACAACCTTAAAAAATTACCACAGCTTAATTTTACCGACTGGCACCACTGAGAACTGCTCTCAGACCCAGTGCATGAGATCGCAAATATTCCGGTTGCCGCGTCCGCTCAGTTCCGCTGTTTTACATTCCCTCTCGTGTCACCCTCTAGTTGTAACGATTTTAAATTTGCATCAAATTTATTATAAAACATAACGTTACTTGTAAATAAATTTGACCCGCATAATCGAGAGTTCTTATTGGCCAATTTCCCCTACACACGCATCTCAGTTTACAGTTCTCGGAAAGGCCGTAAGCTGCAAATCCAAATCAGGTTAAAAATACATAATTCACTATCTTTCCAAAATGTGTTTTAAACGTTTATATCTAACGAAATATATTTTATTCACCCCGAGAAAGGTTTAGGTCGAACCTTAGGTTGAACCGAATCCGGTTGATTTAAAAAATATAATTAAGTGGAATTAAACAAAGTTATTTTATTTTATATATATATATACCGAATCCGGTTGATTTAAAAAATATAATTAAGTGGAATCAAACAAAGTTATTTTATTGTCATATACATAAATAATAATTTGCTCGGGCTGAGAGCTCACTCAGGATTGGCTCTTGGTGGAGCTGCCAACACGGTATTGCTTCTACGTACATAAGAACACACACTTCACCACTATCAATTACACATCTGTCCTGATGATGGACACTGTACGCTGTCCGAAACATTGACTAAAGAAGGAGGTAGCCCAACACGGCATAATACCCAAAAATAAAAAACGATGATACCTTTTAAATTGAAGTAAATCTCTATATGTTGGGTTCCAATAAGAAAACATATTTCGCTAAAAGAGTGTTGAAACTCTTACAAAGCCGGATAGTACGACTAAAAAAACACAATTTCAGCCAAACGTGCACTATTTTGAAACAAGTAAGAGAATATTTCGCAATTCGGTAAACACGTTATTTTGAGAGAGTACTCCATCCCCAGTTTCCTTCGCGTAGTCACTGCAGCTTAATCCACAGACTGGGTCAGGCTGGCCTGGTTCCAACACTCGCCCATACAAAGGTGAAGTTGTCAAGCGAATTCAATGCACGGATTGTAGCCCGGGTAATTTATTTTGTTTACCGATTGCACGGACGCCATTTTAAATTGCCAATTTGGAATTAATACTTGAGAAAATTTTGAGTTATTATAACGTTGTAAGAGTGCGCCATCGTAACTCAAGTAACTTTTTTTTCAGGAATAAATTACGAAGAAAATTTATATTCTCGCGTTTATGCCCGTATTATAAACGGGAAATCAAAACCCTGAATTAATGTATCAGTCGCAATTGTTGCGCAATAAAAAATCGATTTTCGGATTGTATATTTGAGTGCACATTATTATGCGTTAGATATACATTTGCGATAGTGGTATCGTTGACAAACGTCATTGAGAAACAGCTTTTTGTCTTGCGCTAACTTATCGTTGATAGCGGAAAAGGGATAGCAAGTGACTACAATACAACAATAGATTATCAAATATATTTTTATTTTATTTATTATATTACATACCTTCGTACACGTATGCATATAGAAAATCTAATAACACGATGGTTGGTAAAAAATATTGTTAATAACTAATTAAAATGTTTAAAATAACTGAAAAACAACCGATTATCGAATTTTTATTTAAATATTTTATTTTATTTAAATTGCAAATTTAATATCGTAAAGGAAGTTACATAAAGTTTGTCAAATAATAGTAGAAAACATAGGAAGGCGCCATTGTTGTTCAAATGGAAATACTAAAAATATAACTCATGGTGGAAATGTAAAGCTACCTACATTTTTGTAAAAATATAAAAAGGCATAAAAGTGAAAAAAATATTTTTTCATTACAATATAGATACTCAGTGATCTCAAAATTAGAATCGCATATAGGTATATTATTATTATATCTTTGCAATTTTGTGTTAACACAATGAAGAATAACGATAATTTAATAAAATATAAAGCAAAGTTTAGAAATTGCTCACATTTATTTAATACTAGCTGAAGTACTTAGCGTTGTACGGGCTTTAGATCGTGTCTCTAATTTTATAAATGAATATATTTAACTCATTCAGATCTAAAAGTAGTGTAACTAAACTTTGTACTTCTTCCTTTCTACCCACTGTTAAATTCAAATTTATGTTAAATTAAATTAATTAAATCACTTTCTAAAATATCATTTAATCAAATTTACCTTCGATTTAATTTTTTTTTCTTTAAAATTTTTTTTTAATGTGATTTACAGTGGTACTTCAACACTCCTCTGAGAAGTCGATAATATAATATAATATTATGGGACTAAATATAGGGGACAGGTGGGATTGCACTAACCAAAAAACCGGAATAATTTTTTTTTTTGTAACACTATTTTTTTTTGCTGGAATACGTATTTTAGAATTATTTTTTTTCTTTTCTACTTATACGGACCAAATATTTGCTCGGTAGGATAGAGCGACGGATTCATTCTTCCTTTAACCATTAGCCCGTGTCTAGAGTTCAGTTGATACAATACCCTAAAATATAGTCGGAATTTTAACGACGTAAGTAAAGAAGGCGCGTACACAAAACGCGACGCGCAACCTCGGTGATTAGATGGACCTACTGTCGAATTTGTCCTAGCAAACACTCTGAAATAATTTGAGAATCTTAACGTAAATAAAGAAAGCGTGTAAACAAATATAAGCGAACGGCCCGGTGTATTGGAGGGCAGCGCGCTTATGGTTGAATTTGCCCTGGCAGGTCTGGCGACTTGATCTTTCCGCCGGGTTTATTTTAATTAATGCTGATGATCGTGTTACTAATATGTCCGATGTTTCTAAACAAATTCCCCCGAAATTTATTGTCATCGTCATCGTCATCGTCTAGAAAAATAAAATCTGGTGCTTACCGCTAAATATATGATTGAAAAACAGGTTATAAAATTTTCAAAGCGTTGTACGTAAAATATATTAAAGGTCAGGTATTGTTTTTATTAATCTAAAATATAAATTACTTACATCCCCTGGGATCGGTTTGAACAAAAAAGTTAAGTAGAAGTCAAAAAGCAGTACAGGATCCCGTCACACAAAACATATTTCACTAAAAGCTTTAACATTGTCTCCCTCAAGTCGCATTAATTTCTTTTTGATTTAAGTTGTTTAAGCGAAGGTGTAAAGTGCTGGCTTACAGACATTGTTATACTCATGCTAAGTCATCCATGGTATTGAGGTTCACACTTATTCCTGTGTTATATTGTTCTTTCTCAGAATTATTACTGGGAGAAAGCATTGTAATAAATGTAATTTATCTTTTCCGACACGAGAGACCGACATTAAAAAGAAAACCCTGAACACCTAAATCGTTTAGATTTTTTTCATTGTGTAGCTCATAATGGACGGACGCTATATTGCGTTGAATAAAGAGAACACGTGTTCAATTAAAGACATGGATACAAATTTTGTCGTCATAAAAGTTCATTGACCAAACACAAATGTTTGTTCTGAATGTCCTTAACTTCGCATGTATTATGTGCAACTGTTTTGATTGAATGACATGTCTTTGGACTAGGCCTTTATTTACGCAGTTAGACTTTTTTTTCACTAAATAAGAGAAACAGCTGTCTCCACAAGCAGTGTTAATGCACAAAATGTAGGTCTATTTTTTCTGTTACCGCCTTTTGAAGTTTGGTTGTCATCAATCTTTACGCTGGAGATTGAAACAGCTCTCTGAATCTGTGCTCGTGCCAGTTATGTAAGTTTTCAAGCCACCAGGAACGGTATATACTTCCACCAAGCCCTTCGTCAATCATTTTCTAGATTGTCAATTGGATCTTGGCGTAAATAACGATTGTATTATTTGTGTAGCACTTTACTAACAGATAGTGAATTTCGCAGATAGTAGCCTGTAAACTCGCTCAATGTCATCAAGGCTTAAGGTCACGGTTACAAAAGAAATACTTAATTAATTCTGTTACATTTTTTTTTCTCCATAAAAACCCCATCAATATTAACAGAGACGACGGAGCTAAGCTCCAAAGCTAAACGCAAAAAACCATGCTGAATTTTTTCTAACACCAGCTCGTAGAGAAATGGAGCTGGCAGCACGGTATCGCTTCGACACACATAAGTAAACACTCAGCAATATCATTTGCTCGTCTGCCCTGGTGGTGGACACTGTAACGCTGTCCGAAACGTTGGCTAAAGAAGAAGGTAGCGAAACACGGCATAACACCCCAAAAACAATAACAAAAATACTTTTTGGCCGTGAAAACCTAAAAACATACCTCTGTTACATTTGTTTAATCCAAAATTAAACACATATCGGCCTACGTTTGATTATGAATATTTTACGAAAATGCAAAATATACGCGATCAGAATTAAATACCTTGGGATAAACAATGTTTGAGAAAATTAGTTATATTTGTCTTTCTATCGAAAAACCTTTTTTACCAAGGGAATTACACGAGAGAATTATTTTAAATAAAACCAAAACTTTTTAACCCAAACTGAAAACATCCTGTATTAAGGGATTAAAAGTAAATTCATTTCCCATGAGGGTATTCCCACAACAAAACTAAACTTTTCTTTATGCGACCATGAAAAATTCTTGGCATGCTTTGGCCGCTAAAATGCTTAACAGATTTGGAATATGCAGTGTAAAGGATGCATAGGTGCCTAGATTATAAAACTGGAGAACATACAACAAAATCTAATACTTTCGACCGCTCTCACCAATCAAAATTGAGCGATCGCTAAGATAGGAAAAATATACCCCAAGTGGGAAATTTCACAATGCTATTTAAATAAACATTTTTTGACCGAGTTTTGCCAATTTATTAGCCTTAGGGATTGGTAGGAACTTACTGACTCTATTTTGGGAAACATTTTTCTAATTATGTATACAAAAAATTGAAACCAACCAAATGAAACTTATTATCTTGGAGGGACAGATCAATGTTTATTTCAAAGCTCAGAATGTAAATGAGGCTGCGGGCTGAAAACACTTGCATTGAGTTATAATTTGCAGACAGAAATTTTGTGCAAACTACACGACGCGACGCAAGAGCTCACCGTACTAGAATTTAAGTTACTTTGTACATCAGACAATCAACTTGTTAGATTGAAACTAAAATCGTTAACATTTAGTCGCGCATTATTTTACTTCACTATTGAGAAAAAAAAAACAATCCGAACGCCAATTCGAAATTCAGAGGTTAAATCGAAAGAAGGCATACAGTAATAAAGGATATATCACAAAATATTAGCTCCGTTTTTATGTCAATGAAGTCATAATTCTTCTGCTTAACGATGCTGCTTTGACCCGTGACATTTTCAACGTCACTTGACGAATGTCACAAAAATGGAAAACTTCTTCCATGACCTTTTTATACTTGTAATTTGCTTTCCATTTTAATAGTTGTACCATCATAACGTTGCACAATAATGTCACCTGACTCTCGACTCACAATCCGAAGGTCGCGGGTTCGAACCCGGCGTGCGCAAATAAATTTTATTTGATTAATTTGTGTTATTTCACAATTTATTCATTTAAAATAATATATAGTTTATTTGCGGCACGTTCTAGAGTGGAAGATACTATCAGTATCGCCCTGGTGTAAGACCACCATTCAGAATTGAAACGTTGCTTGAAATGGCTTTAGCCGTGTTTAGTGACCAGATCTGAATAGCCAGGTACTTCCCCACCTTCCTCTTCCCTATCTCCTTCCCTCCCCACTACCTTCAGCCTCACAACATGGCCCGATTGGGGATGCCATAGTCTCACTGGCTCCAGACGGGAGCAGTTGGGACTCTTGTGCGGTATTAACTGTAAAAAAAAAAAAAGTTGTACCATCATAACGTTGCACAATAATGTCATCTCTTGTTTGTTTGTTTGACTTTTATAATACCGTGATTTAAATCATTAATATATACGTAATTTGGTTTGAAATTAAAATGATGATATGCTTAGTTCTTTTTTGGATATCATTTATCCAGTTCTTACCTCTCCTAACCACCACCGTGCTAGAACAGTATTTGAAATTTGGAACAACGGCAAGAAAAAAGTGAAAATTCGAGTGCACTCGTTTTAAAAACAAGAAGTTTTGGAATCACTTGGGGAGCAAATTGTGTTTTTCGCGCACACAATAAAGAAGGAATTTGACAATCTTGAAAGCAAGTAATATCGTTTTGTACTCGTTCGTTTTGTTGGCGCGATAATTATCTCGAGGTATCGCGGTGGAACTAAATAACTATATCATGATTGTGTGGTGTGCTGCTTCGCAGTGTCAAGTGATTGGTCATCCTTTTCCTTGCATACCTTGTTCTTCTTACACATATTAACACCCAATTCCATCAAAACCACTTCATCTCGTTTCGTTATTAGTATTTACTGTCCATTGCAAGTGCATCTGAAGTTGTAATTCATAAGCAATTTTAAAGGCCACACACACGCTATATAGACATTATTTTTTTGGTAGAAAACAGTAACTTTGTGGTTTGACATATTATACATTAAAATAACACAATAATTTTGTTTGTAACCTCGATTTATTTAATTTTTCTACTGCCGACCGGTTTCGCTTTACTCAAGCATCTTCAGGGTATAAAAATTAAACTGATCAAAAATATACATTGTGAGCTTATAGAAAAGGACAAAACATGATATAAGGAAAGGGTGAGAGGTAAAATCAACATCTTATGTCCAAAGTGATAGAGAGAAAGAGACGGGTGGTATCTAATGATTTACAATATTACAGGGACAAAACGTCAAAACTTGAATGGGTGATGGGATATGGAGGTAAAGGGTTTTTACTAATTTATGGGATATATCCCTAGTACGGGGCTATTAGACACATTTACCTAATTATTAAGTACTTGGGGTTTTGATTTAACAGCTTTTTTTATTTCGAGTGCTTCTAAATTATTTAGTTAGTTACCATTTAGTCTGTTACCATGACCATTTAATAATAATTGGACAATTTGTAGAGCGCCGTTTTTGTGAAAAATCACCTCAAGGGCGCTTTACAATTTATTTTGAATTCTTAAGATCTATCTAATTTTATTATTTACAAATAGATACAAATTCATACTTACCTGGCAGGTCACTTCCGCTAAACACACTTTTTTAGAAAGTTTATGCTTGGGGAAGATACGACTTTGCACGTGGAGGACATTATATTGAAAACACTGGACATTGCATGACTTTACCTTTGCTACCCTCATCACTGTTGATTTTACATTTACAAGAAGATTAATGCCAAAATTGAATTAGTATTTATTTTGAAGGACTAGTGAATTTAAAGCTCTTTGGGACTGGAAATTTTCATAACCTTTAAAAAAGCTTAAAACTTAAAACTTAAAGCTTAAAGCTTTTTTACCTTTAAAAAAGCTTAAAATAAGAATTTGGTTATATTTTACACAATTAGTTATTTACAACGTCGTGGACCGTGAAGGCGAAGGCGAAAGGTTTTTTTTTAACTTATGGATACGACTGTCTATCTGTCATTTCTATGGAAAATCTTAGCATCATACCTTCGATCGAAGCACCGGTGCTAAGATTGAAGGTCGGTAGTAGAAAAATTAAATAAATCGTGGTTACAAACAAAATTATTGTGTTGTTTCAATTTATAGACATTTATTTCTTCTATTTGCACCAGTTCTCATTAACCGTTATGTGTTCTACCTGTAACACATTGGTGTTCAACTGTTTGAGGGAGACTATGCAAATAAATACTTAACTAAAAACGTCAGATGATATTTATTTTTATTTTAAAGGTGCCTTTTCCAATATTGTAATATTTTCTTGTACTGGGTGGACTGATATTGATTTTTATATTAGCTTTATTTTGGGTTGACGTCATTTGTAAGGAAGGGTGACGTACATAAAATTGAATGGTGTTTTTTAGTTTCGAGTTAACGAGGTCCATTTGCAAAGTAAACTAAACAAATGTTGAGAGATTGTAGAAATACATAGAGTTCATTTTAAAAAATAGATTCAATGAGTTCATTGCAGGAAAAACGTAGTTCGAAGATACGCAATTATCATTTACAAAACAATAATAAAATAAAACAAAATAAAATTTTAATTAAAATAAAGTTTAAGTTTAGACTTAAGGAATTCGATACCTCGTTTGTGTGAAAGCACTATGATATAATACAATCATTCCATGTCATCCACACGCAACCCGGATTTGGAGATATTCTCAGTATCGCCATTTTTTCTTATTTTTTAATGTGAATAAGGGTCCTAACACAATACAGTGAGACTGGCATCCCCGATTGGGGTATGTTGTGAGGCAGAAGGTAGTGGAGAGAGGAAGAAGATGTGGAAGGGGAAAGTGGGAAGTGGGACCTAGCTATTCAGATCATGTCACTAAACGGCGGCCTCCGTGGTCCCGAGGCAAGACTCTCGACTCACAATCCGAAGGTCGCGGGTTCGAACCCGGCGTGCGCAAATAAATTTTATTTGATTGATTTGTGTTATTTCACAATTTATTCATTTAAAATAATATATAGTATATTTGCGGCACGTTCCAGAGTGGAAGATACTATCAGTATCGCCCTGGTGTAAGACCACCATTCAGAATTGAAACGTTGCTTGAAATGGCTTTAGCCGTGTTTAGTGACCAGATCTGAATAGCCAGGTACTTTCCCACCTTCCTGTTCCCTATCTCCTTCCCCTCCCCACTACCTTCAGCCTCACAACATACCCCGATTGGGGATGCCATAGTCTCACTTGCTCCAGACGGGAGCAGTTGGGACTCTTGTGCGGTATTAACTGTAAAAAAAAAAAAAAACACGGCTAAAGCCGTTTCAAGCAACGTTTCAATTCTGAATAGTGGTCTTACACCAGGGAGAGTGTCTTCCACTCTAAAAAACCATTATTCAGAATCGAAACTTTGCTTAAAATGATTTTAGCCGTGTTTGGTGACCAGATCTGAATAGATAGGTACATCTCCTTTCCCTTCCTAAATCATTTAGAATCGCTACACATTATCGTTCTATTAACATATTAACTTACAATTCAAAGTTCATTATTATCTATGGTTAAATTCAAAAGTTTCAATCAAAACATATTGTTTTTGAAAAAATGACCAAAGAGTCCAGGAGAAATTAATTTAATATATTAGTTATATTATGTCATCTTAACTTATCGCACGGTAAGCTCGGGACTCATCAAATGTGATCCTTTTTCTGTCGGGATTTTCTAGATTTTATTTTTCTAGATAGACGCCATTTTCATCATGAGTTAAAGAGCTTTGAAATATAATTTTTCATTAGCTCCGCACAGAAGGTCCTAACAAAAATAAATGCCCTCTGGGCTTATATCATCTTTGGGAATACTGTGCGGAGAGTCTTTTTAGGAAAAGAAGGAGCGGGTGTTTTGGGGAGGAAAAAGGCGTTTAGGAATTTTTGGGTCAGTGGGTCTAATAGTGACGAACGTGTGAATCCATCCCTCCCACTGAGGTTCAAGACAAAGTGTCGAGAAAATCCTGCTGCGTAGGCCAAAAGGTTTCCCTCAATTAGTCTCTTCCGATCCGACCTGCCATGCAGTTTGTGGGCCGTGCGCATCCCGCCAAAAACCCAAACAAGCCTCACCCCATGAACCCAGTCACCTCAGCTCAGTCAAGTCATCAAACGTGCAATTAATAATAATAATAATAATAATTGGATAATTTGTAGAGCGCCGTTTTTGTGAAAAATCACCTCAAGGCTATGGTAGAGGTGCTGGTTTTCTAATAAATGGTACCCATACCCGCCTCCCAAATTATGATAAGAATTTAAGATACCAATTATTTGCATGTAAATTTCATTTACCACAACCTGTAGCAAAGCTAATGTTAAATTTTTTTATTGCCTTTTATATCTGTATTCGATTGTGACCCGTCCTACGGTGAACATGGTGACGCAATAAAGGTGTGTGTATTTTAACAAAAAAAACTTATTCTTTTAACACGCAACCACATATTCACAATATTATCAAAAATGTACAATTGAATTCACCTCAAAATATATTCCATCATCATTTGCTAGGCCCACGTAGTCCCAGTGGGCACATTGCCAAAACGCTGCAACGCTCAGTTTGGATATTGAAACAGAAACCATTTCAATTACTACCCCCGCCCGGTGAGAAGCGCTGAACACAAAATCACTAGAATTGTAATGTATACTGATTTGAACGAAAATTGATTTCGCCAAATAACCTAAGAATCTTTGCTCCGAATGATAAAAAATTAAATTCAATTTTTATTAGAACTACTCTCTTTTTATCACTTTTGAAGGTTACTCCCATCAATGTAATATGTCATTGAAGAAGAAGATAACACTAATAATTTAAACGAAAATATTAAAGAGAATATATAGATCAAATATCAACACATGCTCACCCTAAATGTTTACTACAATATAATGCATTAGCTACCTTCAGCTTAGTGTTTACCCTTATGTAACAAACATTAACGCAACAATATGTAATATCGTAACAATATCGAATAGTATTAATAGGCTTGCGTCTGCGTGGTTGAATTTCAGAACCCAGCTTCGAGCGCATGTCTGACGCCACACCGTACGCGCCGCGCCACAAATAACATCTGTGTACATGGATACTTACTAATTACTTTAATACCTGTTATTTAGGTCATGTTCCTTGTTTTGTTATATTTGTCTTTAACTTTTTCATTGTTTTACTGGATGAACTGAACTCCAACTTTTATGTTTTATTATTTTATTTCCCTATCCCCGTATGGGGGTGTGATGGACCTTGTTCCTGCTTCATATTTACTTACATTATCTATTTTGCAAATCTTTGCGCCTCCCCCAATGACATGTGTAGGCTTGAGGCTTGATCAGGCGACCTTGACTGTCCTTTGTCCTGCCTCTGACTACTCAATGCTGAATTTTCTTTTAGTCTTCGGGTATTTTACCCCAAATATTCAGTTAACATTCTTTGAGGCTTCACTGAGTGGTTGGCTAATGGACACGGAAGCTAGTGTGGTTTATGGTCAGACCGAATGCCATTCACATTTTTTGTTGGTACTTGCCTATTGATTTGAGATTTATTGTATTTTTTATGTTCTCCATTTTATACAGGTGCTTGCAGGTTTTTTTTACACGATGCAATGCCGCTCACGGAGTCTCATGAATGAGTTTTTTTTCTCATTTTGCCCTGTTTAATTCATATTTGCTTTACTAACATATTTTTGCATTTTGTTTCCTGTTAAGCACTTGCATACTGCTTACTAACAACGTATGCAGGGACACTGGAGGTCTAGATTCGTTCAAAAAGAAATAAATGTAGCTTCGTTTAACAAAAAAAATTAGTATCTTGCGAGTGCCTTGAAGGAGTAACCATATGTTACTTATACCAGGGCGGGTATGTGGTGGATAACCTCCAATGTGTACATGGAATTTCAAATAAAGCTACCGTTGTAATTCGGTTTCAAATTCAAGAATTCGTCACAAGACATCGACACTTCTGTCAGCAGGTCAGATGGGGACGTATAGGTATAACTACTACGAATTTGTGAATATGTGGTACAATATTTTTATACTTATTGTTTGCTTGCTTGGATGTATGAGTTCGGAAATGTCTACGTATTGCTATATCAAGCAAATGAAATAATAAAAATAATAATAATTGGATAATTTGTACAGCGCCGTTTTTGTGAAAAATCACCTCAAGGGCGCTGTAAAAAGGTTTGAAACTTTCAAAATACATTTTTTCCGTACTCGCAAAAGAAGTTTAGTACCTATGCTAGGTACCAAATTTGATTGATTGTTCTTATAATATAAAAAAAAAAATAATGTAAGTAATATTTGAAAATTGAGAATTTGATTAAAAAAATTGTAATACTTGGCACGCGAGCTGTTTGTAAACTGATTGTACTCGGATTGAATACATGGAACGCGGGAGGGGGGTTGGCGGGACCGGGGAGCGGGAGAGGGAAGAGGAAAGGCGGGAAAGATGGAAGGGGAACGCTAGAGGGGAAGGGGACGCGGGAGGGGAACGGGGACGCGACGTCCGTGCGAGCTAGGGGACCTTCCGCCCTGCCTCCGACAACCCGACGCTGACATCCTTTGGGTCTTCGGGCGTCTAATCCCCCCACTTCCCAATTACTTCTCGTCGAGGCACCACCGGGAAGTCGGCTTAATCCGAACCTTGTATCCGGCCTGTCCGATCTCCGACACACTCAACAGGACTGCCAGGCGATCTGTGATGGCCGCCTCCGTTTCTGGATCTATCATCCATCTTTTTTTTTGTTATTTTTATTTTATTTTATGTTTTGTGCTAATATGTGCATAAAGGTCAGGCAGGGTAGGCATACTGCCTACTTTTGTTTTTATTTTTTCTTACCCAAAAGAGGTTCAGGTAATATTTTATACTTTTCTTTTATACTAACATGGTTCATAGCAAGCACTTGCATACTGCTGCCTAACAACGTATGTGGGCACAATGGAGGTCTAGTTTGGTTTATTAAATGTAGAGTCATTTTTATAAAAAAAAATTAGAGTCCTTGCAAGAGCCTTGAAGGGGTAACCATCTGTTACCTATACCAGAAGAGCTATTCTCTAAGAGATCTCGTTCTCCCGCGATATGTCGTGTCAGATTTGTGTGATTTTCTACAGCTGTTAAATGAATAAATAATCATGCACACTTGCAGGAATTCGTGTTTAAAACGACCCAAACTAAAATACGTGACAGCTCACAGCTGAAATTTTGACATCGACCGATAGAAAAAGCAGATAACAGCCGTAGAAAATCACACAAATCTGACAGCACTTCTCGCGGGAGACCGAGATCTCTTAGAGAATAGCTCTTCAGGGCGGGTAAGTGGTGGGTCCTTCAATGTGAGGACGCACAGCAGGGACGTGTAGGGAGAAACAATTTATTTCCTAGAACCAGCTAGTTTGAAATAATATATTATGCTATTAATTTAAAAAGGACAAATATGAAAAAATAATTATGCAATATACGAGTATTATGCTATTAATTTATAAAAGCCAAGACATGACATGAAAAAAAATGTTAGCAATTCTCGTATAACACAAATAATTTAATAATCTGATAAGTTTTAAGAATTTTCACGGTGTTTTTGAGGTGTTATGCCGTGTTGCGCTACCTCCTTCTTTAACCAACGTTTCGGACACTGAAACGCTGTCCGAAACGTTGCCAAAAGAAGGAGGTAGCGCAACACGGCATAACACCCCAAAAAAAAATAACGAAAATTAAATAATCTTTTTAAAAGTGCACAAGTAATAAGGTGATTTAGTGTATCCTGGTGTTGAATAGGTTCGTTAGATAAATTTCATTAGAACTAAGACAAATTGTGTGGGCGAACGAACTCGCCCAGGACACATTTCTATCTGTTTATATCTTCAGTGGTGAGATGGCACCACTGCAGGCTGGGGTTGTAGCGATTTGTTTCGGAAGCGTTCGCGGTCCGAGCTTTCGGTTTTTCAGGTTTCAGGGGACATTTACAAATGATATTCGTGTTTGCTAGTCGCTAAGGGTGCAAATGGAATAATCCTCGTGGGAGAGATTTACATGAATATTTTCAACGGAATTTGTAAAATTGCCTTGCATTATGCATAGTCTTCATTTTGAACACTGTCCATATATTAAACGCTTTATTTTAAATGTTAATCCACAACTGTTTTAAATAGACTACCTTTTTTAAAATGCATTTTTTAATATTTTTCCTAAGATGATTAATTTGGACATGATTTTATTATGCTAGATACAAGTAACATTTATCATGAACCATAGTTCTTCTATTATATTTATTTATTGTTGTTATACGCCCATAGGGGCTTTTACATGATAAAATAATATTTAAGTTATCGAGGATTACACTTACATAGAATTTATACCAAAAGTTATAAAAGTGAAAAATTTTAAGAATATACAAAAGTAGTTTTTGAAGAATATACTTATATTTTGTAAGAAAGAATATTAATGACTAGCTTTTCCCCGCGGCTTCGCTCGCATGGTATTACGGGAAATTACTGAAGCGCTTGTACTTATCAATTATCTCCCCCCCCCCCCCACCCCACCCCCATTTCCTCCCGCATTCCATATATTCATTCCCTTACATTCAGTTTTCAAACATCTCGCCTACCACCTAGATTTCATAATGCTATAGCTCAAAGAAAAAAAGAATTACTTATCCAATTTTGTTCATTCGTTCGGAATTTATGCGCTTACAAACATTTCGGATGTTTATTTTTATTTAAATATTTGAAGTTCGTTAATATAATAAAAAATACTCTATTTATCATTCAGTCTTTATAATCGTTACGAATTATATTTTTAATATAGGAACTCTAATCTGACATTTATTCCAAGCTTGTCAAAAAAAAACGAATTCTAATATTTGAATTTTCTGCAGTAGTAGCCGACCAGTAGACTGTGTACCTACCAGCATAGAACCCAAAAATATATCAACATTGTTTCCATGGAAAAGATTTTTTTCTGACGTTAGCAAAAACTCGCTTTTGTTAGCGACAGAAAACGTATAAAAAATATAATATATTAATATTTATAATTTCATAAGGCCAGAGCTTACCATCATATACAACCTGTAGTCTGCGCATATAATTTAGCTTTATGTTGGTGAAATAATTATTAAAGTCTTTATATTGTGTTATGCGTGAAAAGGTCATAAACGAACTCGAGCAGTTTCGCATTTATAATATTAGTATGGATTATAATTAATTCAGCGGGAAATGCAAATATTTCCTGAACGCCATCGACAGGAAAAATGAACACCTTTTTTCATAGAATCTCTCCGTTGTTTAAATAAAATTTTAATCAATTACTTAATATAATTCCTGTGTAAAAATTGTGCTTTTATTCAAAGCTTCGTGCAATTCTAAGAATAGTTCAAAGAGAAATGTTGTTGAGTAGGTTCTGGATATCCAGTGGAAAATAATTCTCAAGTAAACAAGATATCATAAAAGAATTCTGAAGAACCGGACATAGAACACGAGAGAGAAGTTAAATCGGAAATCGAGTTTACCTGCTGCAAGGAATTCTTCTGAAATTTAAACTTGACTGGCCAACGCAAAAAGAATTCTAAAAATATATATATATTTTCTACGAGTTTATGAATCGTTGGAATACATACAAAGCAGAAAATTTGTACTTTTTTCATAGAAATCGAACCACGTTATGGTATAACATTATATATCTATACTAATACTAATATTATATATGCGAAACTGCGTGTGTTTGTTTGTTACGCTTTCACGCATAAACCAATAAAACAATTTTAAAAATTCTTTCACCAATAGAAAGCTAAATTATATGCGAGGACTCTATGTGGCTGTATATAATAGCAAGGTCTGGCGTTATGAAATTATAAATATTATATTTGTTATACGTTTTCTGTCGCTAACAAAAGCGAGTTATTGCTAACGTCAGAAAACAAATCGTTGCCGTGGAAACGATGTAGACGTATTTGCGGGAAATCGTAGTGAATATGTTTGTAAGCGCATAATTACCGAACGACTGCACCAAATTGAATAATTTTTTTTTTCTACTGGTGAGCTCTGGCATTATGAAATTTAGGTAGAACGCGAGCTGTTTTGAAAACTGAATGTACCGGGAATGAATGTATGGAATGCGGGAGGGGGGGAAGGGGTAACGGGGCGGGTGAGGGGGGGGGAGATAATTGATAAGTGCAAGCGCTACAGTAATTTCCCCTAAATACCATGCGAGCGAAGCCGCGGGTAAAAGATAGATATGAACCAATCATAAAATATATCTCTTGAAATGTTATTCTGTGATACAAAATTATATGGCACATAAATAACCCATTATATATAAACAGGCTGGAACACAACCATAATACTCGCTTTAACTTTAATGAAGGACTAATTGTACCTAAGCATACAAATAAATATGGACAAAAAACGTTAAATTACATGATTCTCAGTTGTTTAAATGTGTTACCTGCAGAAATTAAAAACTGTGCCCAAAACAAACAACTGGTGAACTTACTGAAGACTTGGCTTACTGAAAGAATTAATTTGTATTAGCTTAAAATGACATATTTTCTAAAGATTTTAAAATTGTTATTTATGTTTTCATAATTTTTCTTTTCTCTATCTTATGTAAAAAATTAAATTTTTATTTTATAAAATTTAAAAAACGTAACTATCAACTCATTATAATAAGACTTTTAAATGTAAAGCACCCGTTAGACAAACTGCTAAAAAGCAGTTTATCGGGACTTTTTGTCTTATATTTGTAAAGTATGTAAAATAAATAAAAAATAAAAAAATCGAAATAGAAAACTTTCCAATGTTCAATGTTTTTAATCTTAGATATTTGTTTTGCCTGATGAAACTTAAATATGAATTAACCGATAGGCGACTAATATTAGAATGAATCTAATAAATTCTGGGTAACCAGCGACATAATGTTTACAAAACAATGGAAAAATGTTTGATCATGTAATTTTGGGGCGTGGCCATACATTTTTGCTTTCCAAGGCCGATGGAAAACAAAAGTATCTGTGTATGCATGTAAAAATTGTATGGCCACATCCAATATTTCATGTTTTGAAAACATTTTGTCGCAGGAGACCTGGCTTATCATAACAGTCTATCTGCCGAGTTTCAGCTCAGTTGGATGTCGGGAAGTGGGTTAATTTCCACTTTCAAGATTCCACTTCATTCGTTCATTCAAGAAAATAAAATCGAAATTCAAATAGATGCATTTAAAAACACTTTCAGGGTTTTAGCAGTAATTTTATTTAGTTTGAATGGTGACGACGTTATCATTGCGTTTACCCAACATTTTATATTCACCGTTCTGCTACTGGTTGTCTGTTATTTATTAGGGTGAATAAGTAAATTAAAATAAAAAAACTTACAACTTTGACGCCGTTTTTGGCGAGTCTCTCGATTTTACCATAAACATCACAGCACCGCCCGCGACAGGCCATCTCGGTTTAAGGCTTTTGTCTACGAATCCGGATGTCGCGGGTTGAAATCATGTAAATTTTATTTAATTAATTTATTGCATCAAGAACCAAATGATAATACGGAAATAAATATCAACATAGATAAACGACCTATTAATTTGTGTTGTTTCACAAATAATTCATTTAAAAACCTTAGGCATGAAATATATTTGCGGTACTTCCTGGAGGGAAAAATATTCTCAACAGTATCGCCTTATTGAAATGTCCTCATACAGAATTGAAAAGTTGTCTGAAATGACTTTAGCTGTCTTTGGTGATCAGATCTGAAAAGTCAGATACTTCCCCACCTTTCTCTCTCCCACGTCCTCCTTCCCTAGCCTTATAATATACATCACTCTCACTAGCTTCAGACGGTTGAGAAGCAGTTGGAACTCTTTAGCAATATTTATTTTTAAAAACTATGTAAACACATTTTATAATTTATATTAAGCGTGAAAACTACTTCACTGTCGAATTAATTAACGTAATAAACAAAACTATCAAATAGACCTCTCAGATGCACATTTAATTCGTACACGACAAACTTTACGAGCACCTTCAGCAAATGACTAAAATCACACATTTGTGAAAATTTCCTCAGTGTGACTGTACTCCAAGGCTGAATGCTTCTGTAATGTTGATGGATCCGATAGATGGTGCTTGTTCGGTTTACAGCCGAATACTTACGAGTGTCCCCGAGCGCCAGCTTAAAATTAATGTTCACTATTTCACTGTAGTTATATTTCTTCATCGTTTACTCAATATACGTACGTGTGGTCTTACTGAAACTGATTTATTAATATAGAAGGTTCATATTTTATATTTTTTCATTCATTATTATCATTTCTCCCAGGAATATATTACCAAGAAAATATTTAATACGATTGCAGTTATGCCTTTTAGCTACGAGTATATAACTGCGTTATTACTTTAGATATAATGAAACCTTGGAATATGTACCGTGACGGTATCTCTCCCTCCCGCTAGCCACTAGCTACTAGCTACTAGCTACTAGCGGGTGCATTCTGTGGAAAATTACTTTAGAATCCGTGGAAAATTATACAGAAATCTGAGGAAGTTTTAGCTTTGTGCACTGCTGGAAAATATTTCTCTAATAAAAAGTTATAATTTCGAGAAAATTATTCCTCTCCCGTACGTTATCCATAATTAAACGTTTTCCCTCGTTTACACAACATATTACACTAACATTCATCCAATCTCAAACCTTTTTCTAACATAAATTTCCCTATGTCAAACTTTTATTTATCCTTAAATGTGTAACAACTGGTTTAGTTTTCTTGGTGGAATTGAATTTATTATAATGTAAAAGAGAAATATCTATCCCAGTTAAAGTAGTAGTTCTGTGAACGCCCCTATATAGTGTTCGAAAAAGTATTTTTACAAATTTTCTCATATATATAAATAAAAATGAAAATATGTTTGCTTCTGTTTATGTATGTATAGCGATGAAACTTTGGGAATTTGTTGTGCGAATGTTCGCGATTCTTACAATATACAATAGTGAGTTCTGGCATCATGAAATTATGCGTTGCTAACAGTTCATCCGATTGCCATGAAATCTGGAGATTTGATGTGTGCTGCCAGCGATGGTTTCTATATATACTGGTGAGCTCTGGCATTATAAAATTTGTTAAAAAAATTGCAATAGGTGGCACGCGAGCTGTTTGAAAACTGAATGTAACGGGAATGCATGAGTGGGGGGAAGGGGGGGAGGGGAGCTCGGGAGAGGGATTCGCGGGAGAGGGGAGGAGGGAAGCGAAACTTGATTGTGAATTAGATTTAGATTCTTTTTTATTTAACATCTAATAAACGGCTATTTTCAGTCTTCGCAAAGCTATAAATAATAAGTAAGGTCTTAGATATATGATGCGGATTCATTTACTTTCGGAAAGTATCACCAATTTCTGGAAAACCTTAGTAAAAGTATTCACTTGGACCTTTGTGCTTTTTAGATTTAAATTTATTTTCCTATGAGTCACGGATAATGACATGAAGAGCTTCACCGGAGAATGCTCAAGGTCCCATGGACCGATAAGATCACCAACACAGAAATTCTCCGGCCGGCTAGAGCAGATGGAGAACTGCTCACATTAGTAAAAGTCAAGAAAATTTCATATCTGGGTCACATACTTCGAAGAGAGAAATATCACTTTCTCCAATTAATATTAAAAGGCGAGGTAAAGAATCGCCGAGGGCCTGGTAGGAGATAAATGTCTTGGCTACAAAAAGTACGAGAGTGGACCGGTATTAGAAGTGTGAAGGAGCTATTCTATAGAGATGCAATTACCAGAGTGATCGCCAACTTCGGGGGACCTGATAGGGCACACGAAGAAGAAGAATAAGTCATCTCGGTGATGCCTTTTAAAACCTTTTAAACAATCGCAGCACCATCAATTTTTGCCAACTACTAAATGAGTGTTTGAAGGTAATTTAAAGACAAAATAATATTTCACAAATATTTTCGTGAAGCCTTTAACGAATTTTTGATTATGTTGGCAGAACATTTCAATTTTGTTCCGGATTTTTGTGTTGGTTTAATAAAGCATTTATTTAAGCCGATTGAATTTTCCAAGAAATTCAATTTTACATTTTGATAAATATCGTGATTTTTGAATTTTTCAAAAATAAACCGATGAATTATATCACTGCTATTGACTTATTTAATATATTTTTTAGGTTTTGTAAATAACACATTTACATAAGTCAATAGCAGTCTCATCATTATGAAACAATTAAGAACACATTGAGATTTACTGTGGGAAAACAGATTTCAAAGTAACCGGTAACAATTTATTTCTCAATAAATCGGTTTAACCGGTAATAAATCAATTTGGGCATCTTCAAAATTGAAATTTAGAATCATATAAATAAGTCTTCTCAAAAGTGGTCTAACCAAAGGTTTGAAATGGCATTGTAAGCCGAAACAGCTACAACAATAATAAAAACTAAAATACTTGCAAAAATTAAAATAAAATCATTATTAATTTTAATTAATTTCAAAAAAAAAATATTGGGGTTCCATGAATTCTCAGTGAGTGTAGTAGTTATTGAAAAATCATAAAATGAGGAAACCATTTATATTTTTTTTAAACTATTTTTTATTTTTTCCGGGTTTTCCCAAGGTTTGCGCTAGTAAGTAATAATAATAGATAACATGATGAAGTACCTACTTTTTATAATCGAACAGTATTAATAGGGTAACGTCTGCGTGGTTGAATTTCAGAACCCGGCTTTGAGAGCATGTCTGCCGTCGCGCCTTGCAACACAAACATTTGTGTACGTAAAGTTTCAATCAAAGTTACTGTTGTAATTCGGTTCCGAATTTGAGAATTCGTCAAAAGATGTCGCCACTTCCGTTATCAGGTCGCATAGGGACGTGCCCCAGGCGGGTATAAGTGCTACGAATCTCTTCGGAAATGGAAAGATTGACGGTTATACTCAGTTGTGAATAATAGTATAAGCACCTACATATAACATATGACGTCATTGCATGTCTCGCTTACTTTGTCCCGGTGACTTGCCATCACTGGATGACGGTGGATCCGAGGCTATTTTTGGAACCGGTTCCAATCGGAGCGGGTTTTTAACTGCTAGTAATATAATTATTAACTTGAAATAATTGCAGTATTTAAATGTTAAATGCAGGTTCCTAGGAGGTCACATTTTGGTTGAATTACACGGAATTATCTCCCTATCAAACAAGGCTTTGAATAATTAAACGGCGCACCCATTTTCCGATTTCCTTGAAATTCCATAGATTTATTTCATCGTTGGTTAAATTAGTGTAAAAATGCTTCTTGGAAATTCGTTAAAGGGAGTTTAAACGAAATTTGGAAAAATACGAAATGCGTTGAATTTAGCAGAAACATGAGAACTACCTACAATATTTTTTTCAGAGTAAAAATTTTATTATTTTACTAATTAATAGGTACTTCCGATTTTATCAAAAAATTACGTACGAAAATAATCAATATATATTATAAAAGAAAGTCCAAAAAAACGTGCGGCTCGCAAAAACTCAGAAATGAGTCTCGGTATGATCAAGGGAATTACATGGTGTGGTAGATCTCTAACTCCCCTCCAGGATGAGGGCTAAAGGGCGTGCTTTTGAAGATATAAGGGCTGGAAGTTTAGCCTTCTAGAAATTTTAAGAACAGTCTTCCGGAAAGTTCTAGAAGGTTCGATAAAACTAGAAAGTTCTGGAAGGAGTGGCGGAGTATTTGAGAGCATTTTACAACATTTCAGAACATCTCGGAACATTTTGGAAAATTGTGGAAAGTTCGGGAATAGGAAATCGGGAACATCGAGTTCGAACGTTCCAGAACACTCACGTAGGTTGTCCTGAGCGAAGCCGGGTAACCCAGCTAGTATAATATAAAGAAATGATTTTTTTTATCTTGCACGAGAGTTTTAACTTTTCGAAACTAAAGGGATTGTGGCAATTGAAAATTTTATGCTGTGAGAAAGAGGAAGGTTGGAAGTTACCTCGTTATTCAGTCACTAAATACGTCTAAAGCCGTTTCAAGCGTTCGATTGCGAAAGATTGTCTTGCGTCATGATTGAATTCATTATAACAATTATTTACAATAAATAAATTTTACCCCTTCAGTACTCATGGCGGCCTCCGTGGTCGAGGGGTGAATTGTGCTATATCACATTTAATTAATTAAAAATAAAACAAAGTATATTTTAGGCATGTTCCTGAATTAAATGGACTCTCAGTATTGCCCTGGTGTGATACTACCATTCAGAATTGAAACGTTGCTTGTAATAGTCAATGGCTGAGTGAGCATCGCATTTGGGTCCCACCCGGGCGTCTCGCGTTCATTCCTCGGCTGGTTAAGTCCTCCATCACGACACAAGCAATATTTTCCGTTTAGTGTGGTTTTAGTTGGAGATTTTCAAACACTGTTGGGTTATTCGTAATGTTTGTCTTTATTTAACAAAAAAATGGCTTTGGGTGTTTTTAGCGACGAGATCTAAATAACCAGATACTTCCTCACCTTCCTCTGCCCCATCTCTTCCTCTTCAGCCTCACAATATACCCGAATTGGGAATGTCATAGTCTCACTGGCTCCAGACGGTAGCTGTTGGGACTCTTTTGCGGTATTCATATATTATAAAAATATATTAAAGTGGCTAAACTTGAATAAGTGCTCTATTCTGTAACACGATATTTTACAAATATGTATCTAAAAAGACGCCAACAAACTTAATATTCTTTAAAATCTACATTACAAAACATTATCATACAAAATATAAAAAAAGTATTTTAACTTTGGAGAAAATATAAACAAACTTTATTATTTAAATGAAATTTAAAAGGAAAACAATTTTAATTAATCGTTGTAGGTTTAAATGTTCGTCTGCGAAGTGCGTCATCCCGCGTTAAATTATTCACGTTCAATGAACTCATGTTTGGTTTGAATTTAAAAGTCATTACTCGTGTTTGCTTTGATTTTAAACGTCATTTTCAAAATTGGATCTGATTTTGTGAAGAATAATTATTTTGACTAGTTATAAAGTGATCTAATCTATTTTCGATAATCTACTTTCGATAACATAATTTTACGAAAATATTTTTATTGTAAAATTAGAATTACAGTTTAAAACAATTAAATACATAAGTAGGTTAAACACATAAGAACGGGTCACTTCTACGATTCGTTCTTGAGTTCAACAGCTCGGCTGTTGGACGATTTGCCGGCCTTTGTGTTTCCTCCATCCATGTTTTCAAGACTCATCAATGTTCATTCCTTTCTCCCCTCAAAAAAACCCTCCACACAGCATCTCAGATGATATGAGGGAAATTATTTTCCTTACGGCCTCCTACTTAAAGAATTCCAAATTTACGGTCATAAAAAAATACTTTCTCGAACTCTTTCAACCCCTCACCGAGGGCTAAATGACCAGTAAGTGATCATCCACATTATAATAAATATTTTTTGGGAAGTTCACCCCGAAAGCACCGAGCGACCATTTGTAGAAACGCTTTGCCGCCCCGTTCCCACTGCCGGCATTAAAATTCACGATGCATTAATGCTAAATTGTTTATTTGACTGGAATCGCGTTCCGGGAAATATCGGCGCGCTGGTCCGGCAACAATTCTCTGGCAACGCCGGGAGCCTGACCATTTGGGATTCAATCATTTGTTTCTCGGGACTGTTGCTAACTTTTATTGAATGGTATTATATTTATTGTGGTACATTAGATTTATAAACACAATACTATTACAATGTTACACGTATAAGTTGGCGGTTTAAAATGAACTAAACCCTTAAATTTATTTATACTGGGTTTTATAGAGGTTTTCGCTTACGTGAGAATAATCCAGTTATAAAAATTCAGTTAATACGCACAAACACTTACAATCAGAATCTAATACGTTTGCAGTATGCAGTCATAGAGTTTACAAGCCGGTAAGTTTAAAAGCGGGTTAATCGACGAGTGAGATTGTCATGATAACACACAAAACTGTCTACTCGCTCAGTAGCGACAGTAGCAGCTAAAATAACGACTCTCAGGCGAATCAATTCTGTCGACATTTTGTAGAAAACTTGAGCTCGCAACTAGCGTCACACGCTAGCCAGTAGTGAGATTAACGACTCCCGCGAGAACTAATTCTGACAGTTATGGAATTAGCTGTTTGTGGGCCGCCATCTTGAGGCACACCCTGGCGAGTAGCGAGCAAAGTTGACCACCTTTCAACTTTTTTCGTAGATTGTCCACAATCAGCTAGTTAGATAGTAATACGATTACACTGAGCGAGTTTACTAACCGATAGTGAATTTCCCAGCTAGTAGCCTTTAAACTCTCTCCATCATCGAGGCTTAAATGAAGATTAAAAACAAAACAAATAAATGTAAAAAGCTGTAAATTATATAAAAGTTTAGGTACTCTAATAAAAAATAATACAAAGAGAGGAAAAAGTCCCAAGAGACTTGAGAAATACAAAAAGAGACTTAAATTTTTCTGAATCCATACAAATTATCAACGAAAATATCTCCCTTGGCATACTCCATCTTATTACGAAGCTTGTCCAAGAATTAAAGACCGTTCTAATTTTTAAAATCAGAAAAAATTTATATTACCAAAAAAATTGTATGACATTTTTGGTACATATCGCCACTAGCCCGTTACGATCGGTGCACTTGGTGAGCCTTGGTACTTGACACAAAGATCGCACTGAAGCAGCTACCAAGTCGGAACCGCTCGTTTTTTAGGTCGAAAGTCTGAGCTACAGGCTAGTGCCGCCATATTTTGAGAAATACCATGTTGCCGAAAATGAGGAAAGGTCTTTAATTCTTCGACAACCCTCGTATAAAGTCGATATATTTGGATAAGAGGGCTAAAAAGGCGATAATATTATAATATAATATTATATAATATTTGTTATAACTTTTTTGTATCACTAACTTATAAGTGTAGCACTGTAGTAGTTCTGTGAAAAGTACAAGTAGACCTAGCGTTCAAAAAGTTTTATTTCTAATTTTTGTTCTTATAATAAATCAAAAAAAAATTTTCCTCTGAAATCAAAAAAATTGTATAAAAGTAATTAAATATCTTCCTATTAAATTATAAATCATAAACATTTCACGTAAAATTTTGTGTAAATTTCAAATAAGGATTTATACAATTTTTTCAGACCGGTAGTTGGGTACTATAAAATTGATTATTCCAATTTGACAGATCGTAGTAAACGATCATGTAAACTCTGGCGGTATAAAAATGTATTATTCAACATGGCGACCATCTTGATCGGAACCGGAACGTACACACAAATTAATAGATCGATAGATGACAATGCGTTCGAAAGGAAAAGGTCAATCAAAGTAAATATCAAATCAATCCAAGTCAATCAAATAATGGATGGTTGATTTGAGGAAGAAAAAGTGTGAATTTGTGTCTTGAAGAGAGTCGTGATGGAAGAGGGAAGAAATTCCATAAAAAATGAAAATGTTGCTATTACAATGAAGGAGGGTTTAGTTCGGAGAGAATGGAACTAAAAATCGTTTGCTATTAATTAATTTTGAAAAGATCTGGTCTCTGTTTTCACAGCGCTTGCATTTGTTTTCCCGGCTGTCTGGCGACCAAATGAATGTTTTCCCTCCGTAATCGCCGATAGAATTCCGTACGTTAGTTATTCTTGTGGTTTTCCGACTTCATGCCTGCCTGAACCATCTCAACTGGGATTATTCCACAAACTTCAGAGGGTTTCAAATAAATGAATCAAACTGCCAAAAATCTAAGACTTATTTGATCATAAACTATAACTTTCTTGTTGTTTAGAGCAGGAAAACTTAAGATAAAACCTTAAACCAACACGATATTGACTAAATCCGTCTTCTACGTGGTCAGTTATCAATATTTGCAAGCACGATCAACAATTGATAAGAGATATTACGACCCACGATTGATAAATTTTAGAGCGGCCTCCGTAGTATCAGAAAAGGGTCGGTTAACTGTCAATATGCACATATTTTTGAATAATATCGTTCTTTATGCAAACTGGCGTATTAATTATAGAAGTAACACTTCTTTACGCACGCTTGACTTGGGGAGTAAGGTGGTGAATGCGTGAAGAGAGCCTTACGAAAAGTGTCGGGCGAGGCGAACGGAAGTTGAGAGGGAGATATAAATTAGTGAAGATAGAAAGAGAAAAAGTTACATTTCGTATATTACTGTAGGAGCAAGAGAGCCAGGTGCGAGCACACATTTTCTTTCTCTCTTTCTCTCATAGCCAGTTAAGTTTCGTATATCTAAAACACAGTGCAGGCCTACTGTTTATATCACACTGTAGGAGCAAGAAAGAGCAGTGCGCGCTCACATTTTCTTTCTCTCTTCCCTTCATAGAAGTTTTCACACTTCAGTCGTGTGGTCTAAAGCACACTCGTATTTTTTTATATTAATTTCACACAGGAGGCCCTGAGGAAAATATTTTTCCTCAGGGCGTATGTCATCTGAGATGCTGTGTGGAGGATCTTTTTGAGAAGTGGAAGGAATGAACATTGGTCTTGAAGAGAACTTCGGTCCATGTTGCAGGAAGGAGAAAACACAATGGCCGGTAAATTGTTCCACAGCCGAGCTGTTGAACTTAAGAACTAGTCAAAAAACGACCCGTTCTCATGTGACAAATGTCAACCATGTACATACGTTGGGCACGCGTTTGGCGTATTTCCCGACTACGCATCGGTGCCGAAGGGATCAATTACCCTAGTTCCTCGGAGCATCTACCATTGAAACATCGGTAGAACAAGGATAGCATTCCTACCCGACGCCTGTGCTTTAAAGATTGCTATCCGTTTGTTTAGATTAATGAACAGAATTGAATTAACGAAGCTCTTACAATTGAAAGAAATCAGTTGTATCCGTTCGCTATATTCGCTATAATAATAAGCTACATTTTTTCGGGTTTGAGAAGCAAAATTTATTCACATATTGATTTGTGAATAACGATCTCATTAACAAATTAACTCCCTTTTTAGTGTCAAAAATTAAATGCGGACTACCAATGCATATTTAGGTTAGTATTTCCATTCAACATTATTTATGAATTGTTTGGCGTTTGACGTTTTGGAATGTCAATTCAGTCCAGTGTTGCTGGCGTATTTCGATTTCTTATTTATTCTTTGTCAATATCGGTTCGTCAGTCAACAGTGAAACCGTGATCGCCGTATATAAAATTGTCAGAAGTTAACTACCTATCGATCCGACATTTTAAAGTTTTCGATATCTTTGTGCTAGACTCGCTGGGCGTGAAAGTAGAGGGTCTCCCCCATAGACATATGAATATACCTAGACAAGAACAGTCAGGTGAGAGGACAAACCAAATACAGCGGGACGCGAAGGGGGGAAGACGACTGTGAGATATGTGATTCTTCAATAAATCAATCCGACAGCATATAGGCCTCTCGCATTACAATGTCACCATTTAGTTCATAAAAGTAAAATCTGCTTTTGAATGAATAGACCTTTTTACATGGGAGCGCGAATTGCTCGCCACGTTATAAACAGATTTGCAAAGTCCAAATACGGCAAAGTAAAGTTCACTTGTTTTCAGAGTCGAATATTTTGTTGCCGTGTTTAGTTAAGACACTTTTACAAATGTTTCATAATTTAATTACCCCAGTAAACAGCGACAAGCACACTTGAGAAACGCGTATATTTGTTATGGTGGATAGATGGTTATTAAAACGGATCATATTATACGATCTGAATAAGCTTAAAATAAAGTAAACTAATGCTTTCCTACGGAATGTAATACGACAATTCATTTTATTCTCTTCTTTATTTCCATTTTTACACGTTTTTTACACGAACAAGCCACCATTTTTGCCGTGTTATTTCTTGTACGTTTGCACAAGAATGATGACGTCACATTTTTTAGATTGGCTCAAGGCCATTCGTGAGCCCAGCCGGTTCCAAATTCCAAATGGAACCGGTATGGGGAGGGGAAAATAATACGCTTTTTATCACTCAGGGCAGGTCTAGGTAAATTCATATGCCTATGGTCTCCCCGTACAACTTAAAACTACAGATAATAGAAACAAAATAAAATATGGCAGAGCCAATGGTGTTTGGTATGAAAGTTAGAAGGTAGAAACAAAGCCGGACGATGTGTGTTCACGGTTTCATACTAACAATAATTGTGGTTCATGGCCCGTCTCACTTGCTCATAATATTATTTATGATTTAAAACACAATAATGTCATCTGATATTTTCCTGAAAGTTGCAGGAAATTTGTATTGTTTCCACGGGGCATTCGCATAATAGTATTTTTCCTTTGAAAATATATTGCACAGTTAAATTTACCGGAAGAATATTTTCATAAATTGTAAAGTTTGTCGCCGCCGGCTCGCCGCTGTAAATTCTCGAGCAGCGCGACCATACAAACTTTATGCAGCGAACAAAGAGGTTTTTTTTCTGAACCGGTGTTACAATGTAACGAGTCGCTTGTATCTTTCCGTTGCTACGTTTGTTTGAATCGTAATTCCGATTCGAGAGCTTTATATGTCATAATTTCATTGAATTTTCTGTTTATTTTGTTTTGTAACTTCTGTCTACAAGGAGGAACGATATCGGGGTTTATTCGTTTATCGTCAATGAATTGAAGATGAAAACAATTGTCCACAGTTTTTTTGATTATTTGTTTTAAAAAAATGGGATGCAAAAATCTGCGACTTCTGGTTGTTGTGGGTAGAACGAATAGTAACATTTCTACATTAAAATCGGAGAATGAATGAGAGTTCCGAATTGTGAAATATCTAGATATTGATACGTTAATATTAAATGTCTATTATAAATTAATCTAAGTATTATCTTTATGGTGGATTGCCTATTTCAAAATATAAAAACCTGAAAATATCATAAGATTAACATTGCAAAGAGCCTAAATATTGATAATACACTTAAAAATGTTCACAAAATGCACAGTTCAAGTTTTGTTTTTTCTCTAAATAGAGATGTTAACAATAATGTTTTATGCATTTTTATTTTTTATTGAAATGTTAATTACATAATTTAAGGGATTTTTCGACCACTATGCTAGGTAAACGCTTGTTTTGTAGTGGTCGATTTTATGTACAATGCATTAAAACATGAAAAATAAAAGATTTTAAAAGAATATAAAAGGGTAACAGTGTGACAATGTAAAATAATTAAAAATTATATGTCAAATAATTATCACTAACAAAATATAAACAAAAATATAAAGATGGATAATAAAAATAAAACACAAGGATTCAAATATGATGTCAAAAAAATAATTAATAGAGTAAATAACGAAAATATGAAAGGTTAGGTTATGTTAGACACTGGGGTTTCCCATATCAATGTTTGGTGTTAAAAACTTGTTAGGTTAATGTGAATATAAAGAACTTATGTAGTAGAAATATGTGGAAATTAAATATCTCTGCTCATCCTTGTGGAAATGTAAAAGGAACCCCCTGGCATAGTACGTAAGGGTAGAAAAGAGCAAGGGTGGAAATTCCCTTCCAAAGCGCGAGTAATCCGGCTCAAGTTCTTTTTCGGGTCTAATTAACTAATTATAACAACCCTTGAGTGACCCCCGGGGCTCCCTCAAAATAAAATACGTGTTTTTAGGGCGATTTCCAAGGGATGTGTAAACGCTGACATATTCTCATTAACACATATAATTACACGATAACCTGCTCTTTATTACAGTCCCAATGAAAAAGGTTAAATATATGATGCGTGGTTGGCTTGCGTCAGTTTAAAATGGCTAGTTAAGTTAGTTTAGGTTAGGTTAGTTCAAATCGTGTTAGGTTAGGTTAAAATTCGGTAAAATATTGGGATGGGTTACGCCTTTTTTATATTAGCTCCACAAATCTTCGGGAATGCTGTGTGGAGAGACTTTTTAAGGAAAGGAAGGAGAAGAAGTTCTAGTAAGGAAAAAGGTTTGAGGGGTGGATAAGAATCCATCCATCCCACTGCGGTGCAATTCGATGGGTTTAGAGAGTCGGCTGGAGAGGTGAAAAAGCCTCCTTCAACTAATCTCTCCCGAACCAGCCCACCACGCAGTAGGTTGGCGAACGGTTATACCAAGATCTAGACAAACCTCATCCCGTGAACCCGTGCATCCCTGCAAAGACACCAAACGTAGCGAATCACTTGAGGTGATCTATGGCAGAGGTGTCGATTATCCAATCAATGGTTTCCGGGGCGGCGGTACCCATACCCATCTCCCAAATCAAAAATTTGCTTTGCGTTGGGTAACAATATAGTGGTTAATCGTCTGATATCTACAGGATTCAATTTTTTTTTACATAGATTACCGAAAACATTCGTGGCCCAACTCAAAGAGAGTTCATTCGGAGATAATAGATATGAAAAAGTCCTGCGTTGGTCTTTTCGATGTTTTACATAATTATTTTCTTGATCTAGTAATTGATTAAACCTTTCGGAGCAAATATAATATCGTAGGTAACAAAAAATTGTTTAAAATACGAGAATCACAATTTACATCAGAAACTGTACGTTTTAAAAAAAAAAAGTGACATCTTCGGTAATAAACTTATTTTAATATCTATAATCGCAGAAAATTGAATCTTTGCCAAATACCATTCCGTACAAATTTGATGCTAAAACATCTCATAATCGCTGCGCACACGGTCACCTAGTAAAAACCAAAGGTTTGCACGTTGCCGCTCTGGCGCCACCAGTATTTTTGTATGAACTATTTCTTAGAACAAAAGGTCGCATAGTCGCTGATATTCATATCGCACAAATAGGATTCATTTCGGACCAGCCGTACAATTCGGACGGGTAGATTGATTAACACGGAATTCGAATGGCGCACCGTGCGCAATTGTGGTAAAATTATGATACAGGTTTTTTATTATTTTTTAAGGGAGTTCACCGCACAAAGGCACCTGCGAGAATATCGTCACCGCGCATGACGATAACCAAGATTATTTTTTGTAGCACAAAACATAATGGGAAAATGGTATTAACTTGGGCAACATAATGGTTGGAAAAGTACCGGGACTGAATATATTGAAAGCTTGAGAAGGGCGGGGATCGTGGGAGGGGGGTTGGCGGGAGAGGGGATAGGGAAGGCGGAGAAGGCGGCATGGGAATGCGTGATGGGGAGGGGACGCGGGAGAGGAAGGGGAGGTGGAATAGGAACGTGACGAATGGGAAAGGACACACAGAGAGAAACAATTTCGTTCTTAAGTGGCATAGCAACGCATGGCGGGAACTCGCTAGTTAAATATTAAAAAAAATATTAAAATATTAATAAACTTCAACACGAGAACCTGCCGAAAAGAACAGAAAATATGATTGTGTATTTACATTTCATTATTACAACAACGAGGAAATATTGTGAAATAACCGTTTTTTTTTCACGGATATTTCACAAAATGTACCATAATATAAGCGAAATGGGGTGACGTACGTTCTCAACTATGAGAGCTTTCACATACTTAGGTATAATTTAAAATTTTATTTACCCAATTAGTCTACTTATAGATTTAAAATGTTTATTATATTGTTGCGTACGTAACAAAATAACAACCTCCCCAGAAAAGAACTACCTTCAAAGTGGATCCTTTAAAAAAGAAACACGTAATTTTCCAGTACAGTAATTACTCAATTTGAATAAATTGTAAATAACTAATAGTTGCGTGTTGACCTTCTATGTTTTGCATGTCATGAAGTACAGAGCTTATAAAGCTGTAGGTATATAATATGCAGGTTTTAATATAATACCCACTGCAATATGATAAATGAAATAACTGTAGTCACGAACTAAAATGAACCCAGGAAAGTTCTTTTCGGTTATCCTAATAAACGAATGGCCTGGTTTATTAAATTGTATCATATTATTCGCAAACTGTATTGTTAATATGATTAAATTTTCAAGAAAACTTTTATGCGGTACTTTAGAATTATTTATTAAAAGCGTGTATTTTAATGAAGTTTGCATTTTGAAGAATTCCAAAACTGCCGTCATATTGCACTGCACACAAAACTTATATGAAAAACAATGTTGTATCGAACAATCAAAATCTTGGGTACCTTTACTGATATAATGTGGTAAGGTTGGGTTAGGTTATGTTACATTAGGTAAGGTACTCTAAATTTCAACAAATCTCTACTGCAGAAGAGTCCACTCGTTCGTCTTTCAGTGCGAAATCTGCAAGACCTGAAGGAGTTCCACCAAAAAAAAAAAATTATAAATTTTTTTATTAGTGTATTAACTTATCCATTAATATTCAATAACTCATTGTTCTTCTGACTATTTTCCCAATAAGTGGTAATATCTATAGACCAATTTCAACACTTTCAACAATGCCTAAACTTTTCGGTTTGATTACAATTAAAATAAATTATAAATTGAACATTAAATAACACAATAATTTTGTTTGTAACCATGATTTATTTAATTTTTCTTCTACCGACCGGTTTCGCTTTACTCAAGCATCTTCAGGGTATAAAAATTAAACTGAAATTTATTTTTTTAATTATAAATCGCAACTGAGGTGGCTTGGACACGTGCTGTTCTACCAGTACTTCAATGAAAGGTGCGTCGTTGATTCCTTCGGCACCAAAGCACAGTGCACAGTCGGCCAAACATTTGCCCGCAGTTAAAATTTTTCACAGGAGAATAGTTTTTCTCAGGGTTTTAAGTTCAACAGCTTGTCTGTGGATTTGCTGGACTCCCTCGTATAACATTGGTCTAACATAAGACCCAGGTTCACTACTTCGTTGCCATAAAAAGACCCTCCACAGCGTCCCCAAAGATGATATAGGCCCTGAGGGAAATTATTTTCCTCAGAATCTGGTGTGGGGTTAAAGTGTTCATTGTCAAGACAAATGTGTTATCTACGACATATTAATAGCGGTGTGAGCCTTAATATATCCGGAAAACATATTGTCTATTGTGATTTAAATGTGAAAGGAAGGTCACTGTAACCAGTAATGTTTCGTTATAAAGGAAAAAACCTTTGAATTTTAATAATGTGAAATGTTTAAAAACAAATGCTGAAAATTCTGTTCGTTCATAAAAAGAGTACCTACTTACAAGTGTAGGGTACAGGCAAATCATTTTAAAGAGGACACTTATGATGTATTTGTGCTCACCGAAAGTTTCAAAAAAAATTTTGAACTAGTTTTGAATGCATTTTGTATTTTTGTCAATTCAATTTAAATTATTTAGACTCGCGTTTTAATTTAACCATTTTCATTCTGTAGACAGTCAAATCGATAGCATTGACGAGCCCATCAGTGAAAGAGGATCAAGCCAAGGTACGCGGGGCGGGGAGGTTGGAGGTTAGTCTCCCTTTCTATGATTTGTCAATAAATGAATCTGATAATATAAAGGCAACTCGCATTGTAAGATCACGTTAAGTCTGCAAAAATGAAATCTGCCTATCAATTACTAGTCCTCTTTACAATGGCGCGTAAATTGCCGGTTGTGTAAAAACCTAAACTACAATTCCCAAATCGGATGAACAAAACTTTGGGCTAGTTTCCAAAATTGAATATTTCCTTACACTAATTAGTTTGACAATCTTACATACTTGTGGTAATTTATCCAATTCACCGATTGTTAGCATCGCTACGCAACCCGATTTGAAGGCGGAACGATTTTTTAACCGTATTTTGAAGATTCAATTACTGCACTAAAAGTATGCAAACGAATGCCTTACTTTAGCGAACTTTATATTTTGCGCAGAGTTTTGATTATATCAATGTGGGCTCTTCGATGGTAACCACAAAACTGATGTCATAGCTTATTCAAAGCATTTTCGTATCCTTCTGGCGCCAAAAATATGGTCACTTGGTTTGTCCCCAGCTCATCGAAATGATACTCAGATTTAATGTCAGGGCAAGCCTTTCAACTTGGTTGTCTATGGTTCATTCTATGAGCTTCCTAATGGTCGTACACAAGATCAAGTTATGGTCTAACTTGCATGACACTTAAGGGGGTATTCTATTCTAGAAGCATGAATTTTAGGTGATTTTTTAGATGCAACAAAAAAAATATTATATTTTATCAATTATTATTTTATCAAATATTTATTAAGCATTAAAAATTCGATTAAAAAAGAATCAAACCAAAAAATTCAAAATTCAAAAAGTTAGAGGGTGTTGAAGTGGGGGGTCTCAAAAAAATGGCGCTTCCTGGTTGACACGATTACAACCCTCCCAGTAATTTAAAAAAAACTCTTAATTCAAACAAATGCTGCTATGGCCCGAACTAAGGAAAAGTAATTTTTTTTTCGCAAAATAGCGGCTGTCTGAAATAAAAAAGACGTTTTTGTACCAGTTTTTTTGACTTTCCAAATTTTTGAAATTGAAATTTTAATTGAAATTCTGTTATAGTTCTAGTTCCCGCTATAGAAGAATGTATAGAGAAGACTCGACAAATTTCAAGTAAATTGGTTAAGTAGAATTTGAGTTAACGTGTCAACCGTCTCGCAAAAAGTGGTTTGGAGAAAAATGGGTTTAAAATTTTGTTCTATTTAGATTTTTGTTAGATTCCAAGCCGCGACATTAAAATGGTTATAACTTTTAAAATAATGCGAATTTCGAAAAATCCTTTGAAGGAAATATTTTTGAATATTTAAACTTTGGAAATACGAAGAATTTTTTTTTCTAGACTAGAATACTGCCTTAAGGCTTCCTTGTGTAAACTTGACAATGTGTATCAGATAAAACGAAATTAATTAATATTAATTTTTTTTTATCCATCCAGTACAACACAAGCAGAGTGTTTGTAAAATGATTTACCTATACTTAACCTGTGCTTTTCTGAAAGTATATTTCAGTGAAAGTACTAGGGATAGGTAAAGGCGAGCAGGGGTGTGCCAACAGCCGGCAGGGCGTGCAGCAGGGGTGCTCCTGCGCCACTCCCTCTGACAGGGGTGGCGCAAGGGGTGGCAGGTCGCAGTTCTACCACAACTATTATTTATGTCATTTAAATCACAACTAATTGCTTAGCATGGGTGAGGCGTCTGTGCTGGTTGCTATGCAAACAATACAAAATATTTTTTGGATATTTCAAATATTGTTTCATTGTTCTTTCATACTCACCATAAGTCTTAGATGTAAGTCGCTTACATTACAAATTAAGTAACTTACATCTTATACAAATCATAATTGCAAGCTAGTCATATAAAATTTATTTAACTATATATTTATATGTAAAGCATTGGGTGATTTTTCACGAAAACAGTGCTTTATAAATCAGTCAAATATAATTTTTATTATATGAAATATGGAGAACTGTAAGTCTAAATATAAACTCGAGGTCTAAACTAAGACACGATATCTCTTATTTGATGAAATCAATAAATAAACTTTTCAAGACGTTGAATAAATACGCCTACACACTACACTTCCAACACTCAAAAATTGCCATAAATATCACTTAAGTAATCTGCTAACTCAAGCAATATCACAAATCTCACGTTAGTACTTCAGTGTAGTAAAAAAATATCGTTTTTTTAGTTAACAATATAGTTTTATGTAGTATTTTATTGTTTTATTCATTGTTTTAACTTAGTGGCTTAAACAATATTTGAAATGCGTTGTAATTGAGGTCATTAAAGTATTTAAAAAATATTTTAAGATGTTGAGTACCTAACTATATTATAATGATATAATGTGGCAATGCTTCAATGGGATGGACATTTGTGGTGATTTAGTGTATTTTTTAATTTGATTTCCTAAATTCCAGTTAGTATTTAATATAGAACTTAAAATCTTGCTGTCTGATAACTTTTTTCATTAGAAATACTATTAATATGGAATTAACCTAATTTACATTCGTGTTATCTCTTGCGTTAGCAAACTAAAAAGTGTGTATTTTTGCGTGCTGATTGTTAAGGGGATATTGAGGGAAGACTAATTATTGTTACAGTTTAAACCGGTTAATTTTACACTAATAATAGAGAATTTTATGGAATATCTAACAATTTATAATTAAAAATTGCTTAGGGCGATGTACCAATTAGTGTAAAATTCGGTATCAGGCCTCTAAAAATAACACCCCTTATGTAGATGGCGATAAGGTTTAAATCCCCGTTTAACAGCAGCCGCCTGTTTTGATTTCTTCAAGAAAAAAACATTGGCAAAAAGCGTGTTTTGTTTTATTTTCAGGCACAAGTATTTAAATGTTTTACCACCAGTTTCTAAACAAATTAATTTTCCCCATTATAAAATAAAACCAAAACCAAAATGATGTTAGTAAGTATGAGATTTTGAACGATAAAGCAGTTTTTATTGGCCTGGTACTTAATTTTTTCTGGGCTTATAAATAGACCGATCAAAAAGACATTTAATTATTCAAAATCAAATATGTGCTCTACTCGCAGTGTTTAATCAAAATCAAATGATCTTTCATTACTTAGTAATGCATCACCTTAAGACATAAATTATCAGTCTCATTACGGTTTCAACACAATTACTACACGTCAATCGTCATCATACAGTGATGTAGTTTCGGATTAGATATTTGAAACTGTAATTGAATACCATGGAAATCGAATCTATTGCAAAATTATTCCATCTCTATTGATATATACACAGGTAATGCAATGCATTGCAACGAGGAACACGTCTATGCCAAATCGTCTTACTGTTATGTACCTTTCTAATATTGCTACAACCTTTGAACCTATTATGCTTCGTTCACTATCTATTATTTGTCCGTCGCACCAATATGTATCAAAGTTAGCTTTATGATTGTCGCCATATCTCTTGTCTATTGTTCATTTCCATGTTTATTATTAATTAACTTTATTTATCACACTTGTTAAATATAAGATTGCTATAAAATACATTACGCTCAGTTTCAGATTCAGATTCATTTTAGATTTCAGTTTGGAAACATTCACTTAGAGACATTTAATTCTGTTAAAACTCTAGTATATAAGAATGTATTCAATGTAATTGCAAAGACTTACAAATAAATATAACAAAAAGTGTTAAAGTGTTTTTTATTCATAGAATCCATAACAAAAAATTGGTGTCAGAAGTGCGATATGGTCTAAGTAAATACTACATGGAAACATTATTTCGATAATATTGTGGTATTCTTGACTGTAACTAAAGAACTCTGGATTCTATGAGTAACTTATAATTATTTGTGACTGGTGACGTTGTTGCCCTTTGCTGTGCAAATAGCCGAATATCAGAAGATAATTCACCTTCAGCTTCACGTCGCGGACCTGCCTTGCTGAGTATTTTTGATAAAGTACGTTGTTGCCCTTTGCTGTGCAAGTAGCCGAATATCAGGAAGAAACTTCACCTTCACGTCGCGGACCTGCCTTGCTGAAGATGGAGTGGTATTTCATATTGTTGTAAGTCTGATTTTTGTTTCATGAATTCTAAAGAATCTCATATAATATTTTTAAAAGTTGTAAATTTGTAGCATTCAAATCTTTTTATTATTAATTTAAATTTATCACTTTGTTAAAAATGAGTGAACAAGATGTATCTCTTCAATTTTTAGCCCAATTCATTAGTACATTTGATGGTAATACAAATAATCTTCACACATTCATTAAAAATTGTGATTATGCTTATAAACTAGCATCTAAAGCTCAAAAAGATATTATTTTTAAATTTATTCAAACCAAAGTTACTGGAAAAGCTGATTTAATAACATCATGTAGAAATTTGCGTAATTGGGAAGAGTATAAAAGTTTTCTTGAAGAAAATTTTGCTGATTCGAAAAGTTTTCCACAACTATTATTAGAATTGCAGACATGTAAACAAAATAGAAATGAGAGTGTTCTCAACTTTACCCAAAGAATTGAAAGGTGTTATTCAAATTTATTGAGAGCTACCAAAGCAGAAACTGTAGATGTCACTGAATTAATAGGAAAAAATTCTATGATTAAACAAATGGCTCTTCAAGCATTTTTAATGGGCGCATTACCGCAGTATAGCATTATTTTGAGGGCTAGAAACCCAAAAACCTTTGAAGAAGCTTCAACATTTGCAATAAACGAAGAAAAAATGCTCAATTTTAAAGAACAGAGTAATTCAAACCAAAAATTCTGCTCTATTTGTAAAAAATCAGGACATATATCTATTAATTGCTTCCACAATAAAGATAAACGGGTCAACCAAGTAAAATCATTTAGTAACTTCGCTTCAAAAAATTCTCAGTGTAAAATTAATAATAGTGCAAACGCACATCGAAACATCACAATAACGTGTTTCTTTTGTCAAAAACGTGGACACTACAAAAAAGATTGTTGGAAATATAAAAATCTCTTAGAAAAGAAAGCTTCGGAAAACTTCCAAGACCCTTCGTTCCCTACCGAAACGAAGAAGGTCAATACGTTACAGGTAGAATATTAAATAACCTCGAAAATATTACAGCGTACATCAAAATTCCTATTAAAGAATGTAAAAACAAATATGTCAAACTATTATTAGACAGTGGCGCAGATATATCACTAATAAACCCCATGGTTTTAGATGGCGAAACAGAATATAACGATAAAGAAATAGTTAAAATTAGAGGAATTAACGCTGAAAAATCGACTCAAACGTTAGGATCTGTCAAATTGAACATATTATTCAACGGTATCCCAATTTCTAATAAGATGCATTTATTGCCTCGAGCAACAAATGTTCCACTCGATGGACTTATCGGAAATGATTTCCTAAGAAAAGTAAATGCCAAAATTAATTACAGTAATAATACATTATGTATAGGTAATAGTGCTATGCCAATCCATTTTAAAACCAAAGGTTCGGATGTTAAAAACAATAATTCGGTAATTATTGTACAGGCTCGCACAGAGACCTTAGTTGAATTCAATGTTTTGAATCCTGAAATAGGAGAGGGACTCGTCCCCGAAATAGAAATTATGGAAGGAGTTTATCTTTGCAGAAGTATAACAAAGGTTAATTCAAAGTCAAAAGCAATTACGTCTATTTTAAATACGACAGAAAAAGAAGTAAAAGTTAAGAAAATGGAATTGATATTAGAAAAATTTAATGAAAAAGATAGCAAAATGTTAGAAGATGATTGCGATGATAGAACAATAAAAAGGAAAGTTAAATGCAAAAATAAAGACGCATTTCAATTCAACAAGATAACAGAAAATATTGATAATAGGTACGAACTTTTAAAAGCATCATTACGGACTGAACATTTAAATAAAGAAGAAGAACGATCACTTGTTTCAATTTGTCGAGAGTATAATGATATTTTTCACTTAGAAGGAGATATATTGAGTCAAACCAATTCAATTAGGCATGAAATAAATACTACAACACAGACTCCAATACACGCAAAAACATATAGATACCCCGAGGTACACAAAAGGGAAGTAAATGATCAAATAAAAAAAATGTTAGACCAAGGAATAATTAAAGATTCAAATTCAGCATGGTCATCTCCTTTGTGGGTAGTGCCCAAGAAGAAAGATGCAAAAGGTCAAGTCAAATATAGAGTGGTGATTGATTACCGTAAATTAAATGAGGTCACTATAGGCGATGCTTACAACTTACCCAACATCACAGAGATATTAGATCAATTAGGACACTCAAAGTACTTCACAACTTTAGATCTTGCATCAGGATTTCACCAAATCCCAATGAAACCGGAAGATTCACAAAAAACAGCATTTTCCACCCCTCTAGGACATTACGAGTTTTTAAGGATGCCATTTGGATTAAAAAACGGTCCAGCAACCTTTCAAAGGGTTATGAATAACGTTTTAGCTGGTATTCAAGGATTAAGATGTTTTGCATATCTAGATGATATAGTTATTTATGCCGATACAATAGAGACTCACGAGATTAGGTTAAAAGAAGTATTCCAAAAATTAAGATTACACAATTTAAAACTACAGCCGGATAAATGTGAATTTATGCGTAATGAGGTCATGTATTTAGGTCACGTTATATCAGAAAATGGAGTTAAACCAAACCCAGATAAAATTCAAATCATAAAAAATTACCCTATTCCAAAAAATCCAAAAGATATTAAGTCATTTTTAGGACTGGCTGGATATTACAGACGTTTTATTAAAGATTTTAGCAAAAATGCTCAACCTCTCTCCCAATTATTAAAGAAGGATGTTCCATTCATTTGGAAGGAAAAACAACAAGAATCGTTTGATATATTTCGAGATCATTTAATTCGAGAACCAATACTACAGTTCCCCGATTTCAGTAAAACATTTAATGTCACCACAGATGCAAGTAATTTCGCTATCGGTGCAGTATTATCTCAAGGCGAGATTTCTAAGGATTTACCAATATCCTTTGCTTCCAGAACTCTAAATAAAGCCGAATCAAATTATTCAACAACAGAACGTGAACTTTTAGCTATAATTTACGCAGTTAAACATTTTAGACCTTATTTGTATGGTGTAAAGTTCAATATAATAACGGATCATAGACCTTTAGTTTGGTTGTTTAATACAAAAGATCCTGGCTCTCGCTTACTTCGTTTGCGTTTAAAATTGGAAGAATATCAATATAATATAATATACAAACCCGGAAAACTAAATTCTAATGCCGATGCGTTATCTAGAATTGATCATTCTCAAATATTACACTTTAGAATAAACCCAGAACCAAATTCTTACGAAGAATTTATAAAGTCTCATTATAAAGATAAAACCACTATTGACTGCAAAAATATTGTTGAAATAGACGAAAGTCTTCTAACACGGAAAGATAATTTATGTAACTTTATTTCCAACGATAAGGAAATGTCCGAAGGTTTGTCTATGGAGATAAGGAATTTAATCAATAATCACGATGACATAAAGAAAAGTAAAACGAATGTAAGAGATATATTATATTCAGAACTAAATAACATATTTAACGTTTACCATCTTATAACAATGGAACATTTTTGGGATAAACCAACATACGAAGATATTTTCTATTGTTTTCTTAAATTAAAAGATGTATTAATTTCACAAGAAAAGAAATCGCTTTCAATTCCCGAACTAGCTCGTGATAATAATTTAAATTGGAATAAAATAAAAACTCTTGTTTATTACGTCTTTGCAAACTCCGGAATCATGGTAACTATTTGTAAAAATAAAATAAGTCATCCAGATCCCAAGGATATAACTAAATTAATAGAGGAGAATCACGATTCTCCACAATCAGGACACTCAGGGTTTCACCGAACGTATAATAGAATTAAAGAGAGATATACTTGGAAAAATATGAAAAAAGACATAAGAAATTACATAAAAAAATGTGAATCATGTCAAAAAAATAAAATTTCTCGTAAAAGATTTATTCATCCAATGGAAATAACTACAACTTCCGAGAAACCTTTCGAAAGGATAGCTTTAGATATTGTAGGTCCATTACCCTTATCCGAAAATGGAAATAAATATATTCTCACGTTACAAGACGATCTAACAAAATTTTCGCAAGCATTTCCAATTCCAAATCATGAAGCAATTACTATTGCAAAGGAGTTAGTCAATAACTTCATTTGTAAATTCGGAATACCAAATCGAATACTTACAGATCAAGGAAAAGATTTCACGTCAAATATTTTAAAAGAAGTCGCGAAACTATTTAAAATTAAACAAATCCAAACAACAGCTTATCACCCTCAGTCCAACGGTGCATTGGAAAGGTCTCATGCGACCTTAGCAGATTACTTAAAACATTACATTTCAGAAAAGCAAACAGATTGGGACGAATGGATAAATTTAGCAATGTTTTCGTATAATACAACGCCTCATACCAGTACTAGGTATACGCCATACGAATTAATTTTCGGTTTAAAACCAGAACTTCCAACGTCATTAACACAAAAACCTCAATTCAAATATACATATGATAATTATGTTGACAATTTAAAGTTGAAACTAAACAAATCACAAGAAATTGCACGCGAACATGTTCAAGTCCAAAAGATAAAAGCAAAAGAGAACTTTGATAAGAACATTTCTAGTAATGAACTTTATAACGTTAACGATTTAGTCTATTTAAGAAACGAAACTACAAAAAGTAATCATTCCAAAAAATTGTCACCTAATTATCAAGGCCCCTATAGAGTTGTTAAAATTAATTCAAAAGTAAACTGTACTATACAAGTAAAGAAAAAATATGTTAAAGTACACTTCAATCGTTTAAAAAAGGCCATTGTTTCAGATTGATGACATGGTTGCCTTACGGCAATGGATTCAACTGGACGCAAATATCTTCATCCGCAGGGATATACTATGAACACGTTAATATGATTAATTTTATAGAGTTATTGGAATGTAGTGACATATATTGATTTAGACATATATTTTGATAATAAGTTAATATTAATTGATAAAACATATAGCAATATACAACTATTATGTAATGACGATAAAATCATGCATAAAAGTTTTTCTCCTTGCGAACCGCATTTAAATATTTTACATCAACGAATAATAGTATTAAAGCAAAAGGATAAGACGCTAAAACAATTTATAGGACAACCAAAAATAAGAGTAAAACGTGGTTGGATAGATATGGTAGGTACAGTATTTAAAACTGTATTTGGAACCTTAGATAATGATGACGCGCTTTATTATGATGAAGCAATTGATTCTCTAAACACAGGCGATAAAGACTTAATAATATGTTAAAACAGCAAACTCAAATAGTGAAAACAACAATAACAAATTTTAATAATACAATAACTAATCTTGAAAGAAATGAAGAAATATTTAATCAAAATTTCGAAAAATTAAAATCGTTTACTACAAACATTAGCGATGTTATATTTAATTTAGAATTGAAGCAAGAAATAGAAAAACATCTTACCCTATTGAATTTAATCACAACAGAATTACAAAACGAATATACACTTATCATAAACGCATTATTGCTTTCCAAAAATAATATAATCACCCATTTATTATCACACCTCAGCAATATATTGAAGAAATAAGTAAATCCTTGCCTTATTTACCGAATTCCGTATCTTATCCTGTCCCACCAAATATAAAAAATGTTAATGTTTTAATGTCAATGGTAAAAATTGATATTGCATATGTAAATAGAAGAATCATTTTTGTTATATCAAACCCCTTGTGTAGTTATGTAAGCTATAATTTATACAAGTTAATACCCTTGCCTATGAAAAGACAAGACGATTTATATGTTTTTATTATGCCTAATGTTAAATATTTAGCTATCGCCGAGAGTAAAACAAATTATGTTACTCTTGATAATATAGATTCGTGTAAACAGACCGTTTTAGATAAAGCGATTTGTAAAACCACAAACATTTATTATAATCTACATGAAAGATCTATTTGTGAAATAGAATTACTAATTGAACCTTCTCATATGCCTCCGAATTGTGAAACCAGAATTATGAATACGATTAACGAAATTTGGCATACTACAAATAAAGGAACGAAATGGATTTTTGTGCTCCCTAGACCAACATTGGTTACAATTAAATGTAAGAATTCTGAACCAACCGATGTTAAATTACAGAATACAGGAATATTAATTATAAAGCCAAACTGCAAACTTTACACTAGTTCAACAGTGATTGTTAATGTAGAAGACCGATATTATAATATATCTAACCGAACAGCTTCAAAATCAATAATTCCTTTGTTCAATATAACTGATGATAATTGTTGCAATATAAACCAAACACAAAATGTCAAAATAAATATTCCATTAATAATACCAAAAATATTTACTCTAGATAAGGATGATTTAATTTTAGCAAGCCATAAGCTAAATAAAATGTACGATGACTTAGAAAATATCCCCGAAGACCATATTGTAATTAGAATTATAAAAAATAACTATTTTTCCTATGTATTTTTAAGTTTAATAATCATTTACATTTTATATAAACTATATAAGTGTTACATATCTAAAAAAAATCATTTTAAAGGTGATTCTCGTTTAAGATTAATAAATTACTTGAACATTTGTAAAACAAAAGACAAAAGAGAAACAAACGTAGAAATGGAAGAAAACGTTACCGGGTCCACTGATGAATCCCTAACGCTCAGACGAAGTACAAGACTTCGAACTGATGTGAGATAATGATGGACGCCATATTATCTCATCTTAACGAGGAAGGTGTTATGTACCTTTCTAATATTGCTACAACCTTTGAACCTATTATGCTTCGGGTATGTTTTTAGGTTTTCACGGCCAAAAATTATTTTTGTTATTGTTTTTGGGGTGTTATGCCGTGTTTCGCTACCTCCTTCTTTAGCCAACGTTTCGGACAGCGTTACAGTGTCCATCATCAGGGCAGATGACCAAATGATATTGGTGAGAGTGTTTACTTATGTGTGTCGAAGCGATACCGTATGTATGATATGCTGAATTTTTTCTAACACCAGCTCGTAGAGAAATGGAGCTGGCAGCACGGTATCGCTTCGACACACATAAGTAAACACTCTCACCAATATCATTTGGTCATCTGCCCTGATGATGGACACTGTAACGCTGTCCGAAACGTTGGCTAAAGAAGGAGGTAGCGAAACACGGCATAACACCCCAAAAACAATAACAAAAACTATTATGCTTCGTTCACTATCTATTATTTGTCCGTCGCACCAATATGTATCAAAGTTAGCTTTATGATTGTCGCCATATCTCTTGTCTATTGTTCATTTCCATGTTTATTATTAATTAACTTTATTTATCACACTTGTTAAATATAAGATTGCTATAAAATACATTACGCTCAGTTTCAGATTCAGATTCATTTTAGATTTCAGTTTGGAAACATTCACTTAGAGACATTTAATTCTGTTAAAACTCTAGTATATAAGAATGTATTCAATGTAATTGCAAAGACTTACAAATAAATATAACAAAAAGTGTTAAAGTGTTTTTTATTCATAGAATCCATAACATTACAGCAAATATGAACCAATAGCATATTTCTAACGCCCATCACGAAATGCCTGCATATCATTTTGCATCAAAGTAGAATATAAATCCATTTCAATGAATTGCCGAGGAAGGGTTGGGTAGGAATCTGGGAGAATCTAGAAGTCTGTGTTCAGAAGTGACGGATGTATGAATCCATCCCCTCAACCTCTCGATCTGGAGAGATCAAAACGCCTCCTTCAACCAGTTTCTCGATTCGGCCCTACGAGCAGGTGCAAGCAAGACCGGAACAAACCTCACCCCATGAATCCGGGCACCTCTGGTATGTCACCGAACGTAGCGAACCTCTTGGGGTGACCTATGGCAGTTATCCAATAAATGGTTCCCAGGGTACCCATACCCGCCTCCCAAATTGTCACTTAATTTTTGGAAATGCATTTTATAAATAAAAAACATCATTGAGAAATTAAATAAATAAATATTGGTTGCCAATTTGTCGTGTTTAGAACATTATATCTTTGTTCCGATAGAAAACGTTGACGTGTGATAGTCGACAAAGTGATCAAATTATATTATTTGATGTTAAAGCGTAATGAACGATCTTAGAGAGATCAATTTGGTGAATGTTTATTAACCCCTCAGGCTTCGGGCATATTCTGTCAGGAGGTCAGAATGTTTTTGCTTTGCAATAAAATAAATATATTTAATTTTTCTGAACGTACCCGAAAACTAAAACCTATTTTTGAAAGGTCTTTCAAATTTTATTATTAGACATAAACATATAATTCGCGAAATATTAAAATTGTGAATGCAAACATAAAAAAATTAAAAAATGGCTCACCTTACTGAAATTACCGATAAAAAAAAATAAAAGCACAAACACATATTTATTAGGCAAATATATTATAAACATTTATATCACCACTTTTATGTCGTTTCATGTAAAAATAATTGATAAAAAATTCACAGAGTTAAATTTTTTTTTCAAATTGCGTTCGTAAACTTTGGTTTCATGTGGATGCGCATTTTAATTATTCTGCGATAAAATTTTAGATTTAAATATAAAGCGTGGTATTTATTCTTTCTAACATCGTTCAGATCATATTTCTCACCATGATAGTAAGCGCCTCCGTACATGGAGCTACTTACAAACTATTCGAGCCTGATGCGCGTAGCACGCACACCGCTCGTGGGTACCCGCCATACAATTTTGCTGGTGTTCGTACACGGCGCTGCGCGACGGATGTCAGGTTGAAGTCGGTAGCGCGCTAACGACGGTGCTGGTAGCGCGCTACGCGTTGTAGCATTCGTGTCTGCTACTTTCGTTTGACGTTTGACAGAAATGGCGTCTGAACATGAAAGTAATGTTAGATTTGTTCTGGAAGTGAATAAAAATGCGTGTTTACATAACTTTACATTACCAGAATACGCAAGAAAGGATTTAGTGAAGAAGGCATAGATTAATGTTGGAAAAAAAGTCATTTGACATCGTTCGACATCGTGTTAACTCCACGGCTGCACGTGAAAAATGATCAAGTTCAGTATAATTCGGGTAGTGCCGTGTACGGAAACCAGCTTTAAAAAGTAGTACATCTGCAGGGTACTTGTGGTTGTGTCACAATCACGTAGTTTGTAAGTATCTCCATGAACGGAGGGCCTAAGGGAGACATAACGATTTCTGTGAGACCTACACAGCTGTTCGCAAAAACGAATAAATTATCCCGTGGGTTTAAAAAAAGGCTTGGGTTTGCCGAGTTTCGTCACAGAAATGAATTAAATACTATCACTGCCATTACTGTTTGGCTTTCAATAAATTTGTACACTTTATCTATTTTCTTCTGAGTTAATTAAGTTTTGAGAATACTTAATCCCACTCAATCCATTCCATCTTCCCACGCTTTGGCTAACTTCATATCAAATGCTAAGAAAAATTATAGGCCGTTCTTACTATTTATTAGAACCCTTTTAAAAGTTGCCCCGAAGGCGAAATTCAGCTCCCTTTCATGTTGTGCTTTATTTAATTTTACAGCCACAATAACGCTTTAGTTTAGGGGTGCGGATGGTAAAAAAACACATTCGCCGAGATACACGAAATTCTGGGCATACAGGATACAGGATGTATATATTAAAGGCACATGGGCGACGAGCGTCCCAGTATCCTGCGATAAAGCCCTAGAGCTTCCAATCTGGGCTTTTCGTTGACAGAAATTCCTCCCGAAAGCTCCTAGTGGTGAATAATGCGTAGGATTCGGCCGGCCGCATTGGGAGCTTTCACTGCGAGCTTTTTGTTGAAGTTGTGGCGGAACTTCTAATGGAATTGTTAATAAAGAACTACTGTAATTTAGTTTTTAATGGAATTATTTTCTAAAAGACTCTCTGGGATTCACTTTTTCAAGAGATTTAAAAGTTTTTTGGTTTGGTTTTTTCTCTGGCCATGAGAGACTCATCTGTAAGAGTAAGTAGTCTTAGTTGGTCCCTTGCTGTTAGTTGTTGGATGTATGAATGTATTTGCAAGTTTAAGTGGTTTATGTAGCAAACAACAGTGTTTTATCTAATGTAAAAGCACCACTTTAGTAGTTTTACGTGTGGTCGCCTGTATTTTTTGGGGACCGGGCAACTCAGAATGAAATCAACTCAGAACCTCCTTAGAGAAGTCATTAAAAGTGATGTAAAAAATATATAACGAATTGGGGTATTTTGTGAGGCTGAAGATAGTGGGGTGGACGGAAATGGGGAAGAGGAAGCTGGGAATTCTGGCTATTCAGATCTTGTCACCAAACTCGGCTAAAGCCACATCAAGCAACGTTTCAATTCTGAATGGTGGTCTTACACCAAGGCGATATTGAGAGCATCTTGCACTCTGCGAATTCTTGGAACGTGCCGCAAATCTACTTCATTTTTTTAATTAATTAATTGTGAAATAACACAAATTATTTCAAAAAATATTTGTGCACGTCGAGATTCGATAGATTGCTACCTTCGGATTGCGAGTCAAAAGCCTGACCCGTCGACCACGGAGGCCGCCAGTGATGCGTTGCGATAAATGCTTATTTTAGTAAAAGTTGACCTGGCAGTGATAAAACCATGTTTGTTATGGTGACCGGACAACTCAGAATGAACTCAACTCAACACCCCTTTGAAAAGTCGTTAAAAGTGAAGAAAAAAATATTTAAAAATTTGTTAAATAGGTTACGTTAGGTTAAGATATGGGCTTTTTTTTCATAGCTTTTAATGACTTCTCAAAGAGGTATTGAGTTGAGTTAATTCTGAGTTAGTATGGAACCGTATTTTTTAACTTTTCAAGTTAATATGATTGTCTCCGAAATCGAAATCAAAAATCGTTGTCTCCCTTACTACCATGGTGATCTAAACGGTATTAGAAAGAAAAAACACCAGGCTATATATTCAAATTTAAAAGTTAACCATGAAATATTAAATATAAATCTTTATTTAATCAAAGTTTACGACCGCAAATACAAAAAAAATTACTTTGTGAATTTTTTATTAATTATTTTTACACTAAATGACAAAAAAAGTGATGCGATGATAACGTTTAGAATACATTTATTTAATAAAATATGCGTGTGTTTTACTTTTTGTTTACCAGTAATTTAAGTTAGAAGAATCGTAAGGTAAACAATTTTTAAAACTTTAAAAGGGTTGAATTAAAAAATTCATACTTAAAAAATTACGTGGTTATTACTAATAATGGAATTTGAAAGCGTATTTCATCACCGTTCGAAAAAAAAAATAGTTTTCAGATACGTTCACAAATATTCCATTTACTTGGATTTTGACTTGCTGATAGAATATGGTCGAGGCCTGAGAGGTTAAATTTGAAATTTTATTTATTCCTTCTTCAAAAAATAATCATCGTCATATAGAATTCATAAAAATATCATTTTTGCAATAATTTGGTTGCAACAAACTTCATATGTTTTTTTTTTAATGTAAAGAAGATAGTTCACGTTTTAAATATGTAAATAAATTCATTTTAAATAAATTCATTTTAAATTTTCATTTTAAAATTTTTATTAATCTTTATGAACACGTCTTTTGAATATGTATTTCAGTAAACACCGAATTTATTTTTTATGTATTTAATTTAATTTTATTATTTTTATTTTTTTAAACTTCTAGAAGATATTGCATGTTTATGAGTAATTTTCTGTCTTAAAAACACTCAAGTATACCCACGAACTGGCGATGACTATGTGGGATTTTTTTTGGTTAATCTGCTAATCTGTTTATATTATTCTCTACTTTTTTTAAAACTGTTTATATAAAAAGTTTGTATTACAAAATTTTACCAATTGTACCAAAAAAATTGTTAATAAATAAATAAAAAAAAAAATTAGATAAAAGAGATGTCATTACCGTCTTTTACAGCAGTGGTCCCCAACCCATGGGCCGCGGCCCAATACCGGGCCGTTGACCAAATGGTACTGGGCCGCGCCGCCTGCTTAAAAATCAAAATAATTTTTTGAAAAAATCGTTAATTATATAGCTAAAATAATTATTCCGTTAAAAACCCCTTCACCCTTATGTTACCATCTACATAATACCTTCGAAGTAAAACAACACCACACTGCCATAATATGCATGCCGAATGCGGAGTCGTTTTTTGTCAAACTGGTCGCTCCTTGACTCCGAAGGCGGTCTTGTCGTAACTGAAACAAGGCAAATCGTATTTAAACACGTCATCGACGTGAAAAGTCGTCCTCTGTCGATCGAAGATCGGAGTCGAGACGTCTATCGATCGAGATTCGAGATCTTATGTATACTTCAAAATTGAAAATCGGAGTATACAGCGTGTTAATGGAAGTATTTGAGTTAATTTAACCAGTGATTCCTGAAGTTATTTGATGCAAAAAATGACCAAAAAAATTTTCTCTATGGCGACATTTTTTCAATTCCTCAACAATACAAATGATAGTATTTTTTATGAGTTTGAAACTGAGAGAGTGAAAAAAATGTCGCCGCAAAGAAAAATTTCATTAACAGTTTTTGCTCCGAATGTCCTCAGGAGTCACTAGTTAAAATAAGTCAAGTACGCCCATTAACACCTGTGTAGGTACTTAACTGTTGGAAGCTTCCTTATAGGTACGGGACTTGACTTTTCCATTTCGATTTGTATAAAAATAATAAATGATATTGTACCCTGGAGTCTGGCAGAGCGAAAATAAAAACTTAATTTTTTTTTGTTATATTTTTAATTTCTTAAATATTAGGAATTGTATCTAAAGTGATATTTAGGCCTAAATAGTTTAAACTGTTATTATCGTTATGTTCTAATGTAAATTTAAAATTCACATGAAGGTTGTTTATGAATGTAAGAAATATCTTTAATTGCCTGTTGCTACCTGACCCTAAGCGTTCTCGAAATTATTTTCTTTCTTGGAAAAACTTATTTTCAACCTTCCTGTTGAGCCTTAAAAATAAAGAAAATACCCATGAATCCAAAATAAATTATCTGAAACGTCTGGAATAATCCTTCATTGTTATTATATATTTTTTCTTAATTTTCCCCACAAACCTTGTATTTTCTGTTCTCTTCATTACTTTTATTCGTCACTCTAACTTATGTACCACAATTGTAATTTTTTATTCGTTCTTTTAAAAATAAATTATATTATATTTTATTATGAATAAATATTTTTAACGAATTTTCCCTCCCCAAACACAAGAACCTTGTTCTTTATGGTGAGAAACCACAATTTATTATTTTTTATTGTTTATTTTTAATACATTTTTCTTTACTGTTTATTTTTAATTTTTATATTTCTCTGTAAAATAAAATTTCCTTATTTAATAGTAAAATTTAAAAAAATCTACATTCAATGTGACCCCCCCTCCAAGTCACCCCCCCCCCCCAATGTAACCCCCCTACCCTCAGTGGGCCGCGGTGAAATTATCAAACGCTGACCGGGCCGCGGCGACAAAAAGGTTGGGGACCACTGTTTTACAGAACTCAAAATTAGAAAGATTTATTTTGCTTATAAAGATTTTATTACCTTCAGATTGTTTGACTTTAAGTAGTTTTGCGATCTCTATTTCTCGAGTCAAGTTTTTGGACAGACGATTATTTTAATTAATTGGATAGATAGCGCTGAAGTAATTAGAATGACTTTTGTAAGATGGAAGCCCTGTTTAATCCTACTACATCGGAAATCGGTCTTTAGAAGCAAAATTTCAGCGGTCATTTCCGATATTATCGCCTAACTCCAACACATTTCCTCTGAAAGCTTTTGACTTTTATTGAAAGTCGAAACAGCCGAAAATAAATACGATTTGTTCGACGTGCGCCTTATTTTTATCGCAACACGGAACATTACTAAAGTGGCTGAAAGGAGTGAAACCTTTCCGCGGGTCCTGACTCGACTTTCTACTTAACAAATCTTCCAATTTAGTCATTAGCAAGGATACACAAATAAAAATCACAAGATACTGTTGTAAGTTGTACCTCCGGGCTTGTCTCACAAACCTCTCTTTAAAACCCATAGGTCTTTTTTTATTTATAATTTTTTTTATTTGAGTAAATTCTACATTTAAGTTTACAATTTGCTAATTAATTATATCATTTTATATTGCAAACTATATTTTCTCTTGTTTTATGTAGCTCCAACAATACATCTTGAACTTTCCAATTGGTGCGGACTTTAAAGTTTCTGGTAGAGTGTTATAACGTCATCCTTTTGTACAGTAAACTGTTCTGCGTATTCGTTTTGTCTTTTTTGTAGCCTGATTTCCTTGCATGTCCTTGTGTTATGTTTGTGAATGTCCTTGTTGTATACAATTTTGCTTGAGAAGTATTTTAGTAACAGGTTGTTCACTATTTTATGGATAAATATCATCGTGTTCAAGGTCACCATCTGTTTCACGGTTAGCCAATTTAGTTCTTTTAACATTTTATTTACTTTTAAAAATCTATTTCGCCGAAGTATTATTCTCATTGCCCTTTTTTGGAGAATTTGAAACTTATTTTGTTCTCGTTCGTTACACAGGAAAAGGATAGTGAAGCGGTTGTTAAAGTGTGGAGCAATAATTGAATTATAAATAGTGATTGCAGCTTTTTTGGTCTAGTACATATTCTGTCAAAAGTTCAGAAAATTTCCGTTTTCAAACAAAAACCAATAAACGGAATATTTCTGAATGTATTCGAAAACTAATAACTGTTTTTGAAAGGTTATACAATATGCTTTCAAATTTTATTTTTATATATTTTTTTCTGAATTACATATTAATTACAAATTTTATTATTAATTTCTGAAGTTCATATTAAAATTTTTAATACAAACATTATTAGTTTTAAAAATGGCTCACCTTATGTTTTGTCCATCTAAAATGACAAAAAAAAAACAAAAACATGCACATTATTAGGCAAATGAATTATAAACCTTATTTTCGCATCACGTTTTTGTCGTTACTTTGTCGTTACTTTTGTCGTTACTTTTGTCGTTACTTTTGTCGTTACAAAACAATGAATACAAAATTCCCGAAATTTTATACATTTTACTAAAATTGTTGTCGGAACTTGAAAAATCTTTTTAAGAAGTTTTTCTGTCAACTTCAGAACTTCAAAAATTTGAGAATGACATTTTGCAAAAAAACTATTTTTAAACTTCAAAAGGTATAATAACCTATCAAGTAACAGCGATTATTATTTTTTATGATGTTTAATAAAATATTTTTAAAAATTTCAAAAACTTGTCTCTTACAACTGATGTTTCGACATAGGTATACACGCAGCTCATGTTTGTCACCCCCGATAGGCGTTTTAGGCCTCCTTACTCCCTTGCTACAATTTCCCTTCTGTGATCTAGAGGGAATTGATTTAAAGTAAAAAAAAATTGTCTGTCACTTTAGGTGGAAATGTGACAGATTGGCATAATTTATGTAGGTTAAAAAGAAGAGCAACCCAATAACATTAATCTTTATACGAAATTATCTTATTTGCGCCATAAAAATGAATTTTCACACTAATTTATAAAAATTGGCAGTAAGATTGATTAATTAATAAATTAATTAATTGACGACCGGCGGGGTCTAGGGGTAAGGCTCTTGACTCGCAATCTGAAAGTCGTGGTATCGTAACCCGGCATGGGCAAATAAATTTTATTTAATCAATTTGTGTTATTTCACAATTATTAATTAAAAATAATATATGGTATATTTGCGGTACACTCCACTCTCAGTATCGCCCTGGTGTAAGACCACCATTCAGAATCGAAACGTTGCTTGAAATGGCTTTAGCCGAGTTTGGTGACCAGATCTGAATAGCCAGGTACTTCCCCACCTTCCTCTTTCCCATCTCCTTCCCCTCCCCACAACCTTCAGCTTCACAACATACCGCAATAAGGAACTCCAGTATATTTAAAAAAAAAATTATAATGACCTTCTAACTTAAATAACTGCATATTTATTTTTATTTTTATAGTTAGTTTTAATAGTTAAAATAAATGTCAAAGTTTTAATTTTTCAAGATCCCCCGAAAACCACCGAATCTAGTGTGACGTCATCATGACCAACCGAAGTATGAATTGTGTAGGCAACTGGAATCAGCTGATCGTCGCCGGCCGTTTTGAATTTCAGCATTGGAGCGTTTTATGGACGCGGTGACGTCACGCCTCACAAATTCAATAATACCAACTTGACAGGGTGTTTTAATGAACTGATTTAAAATGGACTTTTTAATATTTTTTTTAAAACTCTACGTTAAATATTATTTAATACAACTTATATATTCAGAATCAACGTTTATTGGTCTATATGAACATATTTTTTTAAAGCCATAATATTTTTCACTGGAGTTCCTTATTGAGGATGCCATAGTCTCACTGGCTTCAGACGGGAGCAGCTGAGACTCTTGTGAGGTATTAACGTTAAAAAAATATATATTATTTTAAAGATGTAACACCAAGTATGTACATAATAATCTCCGTAAAGTTATTTTATATCAAGTAGGTACAAAATAATCTCCGTAAGATTATTTTATATCAAGTAGGTACGAAATAATCTCCGTAAGTTTATTTTACATCAAGTAGGTACAAAATAATCTCCGTAAGATTATTTTATATCAAGTAGGTACAAAATAATCTCCGTAAGTTTATTTTACATCAAATAGGTACAAAATAATCTCCGTAAGATTATTTTATATCAAGTAGATACTAAATAATCTCCGTAAGATTATTTTACATCAAGTAGGTACAAAATAATCCCCGTAAGATTATTTTATATCAAGTAGGTACAAAATAATCCCCGTAAGATTATTTTATATCAAGTAGGTACAAAATAATCTCCGTAAGATTATTTTATATCAAGTAGGTACGAAATAATCTCCGTAAGTTTATTTTACATCAAGTAGGTACAAAATAATCTCCGTAAGATTATTTTATATCAAGTAGGTACAAAATAATCTCCGTAAGTTTATTTTACATCAAATAGGTACAAAATAATCTCCGTAAGATTATTTTATATCAAGTAGGTACAAAATAATCTCCGTAAGTTTATTTTACATCAAGTAGGTACAAAATAATCTCCGTAAGATTATTTTATATCAAGTAGGTACAAAATAATCTCCGTAAGATTATTTTATATCAAGTAGGTACAAAATAATCTCCGATAGATTATTTTACATCAAGTATGTACAAAATAATCTCCGTAAGATTATTTTACATCAAGTATGTACAAAATAATCTCCGTAAGATTATTTTATATCAAGTAGGTACAAAGTAATCTCCGTAAGATTATTTTACATCAAGTAGGTACAAAATAATCCCCGTAAGATTATTTTATATCAAGTAGGTACAAAATAATCTCCGTAAGATTATTTTATATCAAGTAGGTACAAAATAATCTCCGTAAGATTATTTTATATCAAGTAGGTACAAAATAATCTCCGTAAGATTTTTTTTTATTAAGTAGGTACAAAATAATCTACGTAGGTTTATTTTACATCAAGTAGGTACAAAATAATCTCCGTAAGATTATTTTAAATCAAGTAGTACAAAATAATCTCCGTTAGATTATTTTATATCAAGTAGGTACAAAATAATCTCCGTAAGATTTTTTTTACATCAAATAGGTACAAAATAATCTTTGAAAGATTATTTTATATCAAGTAGGTACAAAACAATCTCCGTAAGTTTATTTTACATCAAGTAGGTACAAAATAATCTCCGTAAGATTATTTTATTTATTTATTTATTTACATACGCCTTGAAGGCTTTAACAATATCGTGTTATTAAGGATACGTAGGAGTTTAATCATGTAGTATATAGCATAATAAACTGGATATTTAGGACACAAGCAGGTTAAATATATAGGTATGAAGTGACATTATAATGAAAAGTTGTACAAAGGAGTTAATTAGTTTATTATAAAATGGTAAAGCAGAAAACTTAAGGTACCATGAAATTTGTTATAGAGGAATGTAAATTTACATTATTAATTTTGTTATTAACTCAAGTTCAAAATTAGTTCAACATGAGTTCATTATCGTAAAAAGTTAAGTTTTACATTAAGTAGGTATAAAATAATCTCCATAAGATTATTTTACATCAAGTAAGTACAAAATAATGTCCGTAAAATACTTTCCCAAAGTCTTTACAAGCAAAGTGGAGAAGGTGAAAATGGATGTAGAAGGCAGGTTTTATGTGTCCCGCGGGCCCGATGTGTTCCGGCCGAAATGCCGCCGCTTTTCTGGAACCGGAAACGGAACTCAACGACCTTTAAAGGATAACTTTACCACTTTCTCCAGCACACCAACCAAAACCTCTTTTTGATATCTGCTTTAAAAGCTGTCACATTATTGATTTTATTTTGATGTCAATTTGATTGTTCTAGTGATAGCTTTTTGCAAGTCGTGTTAGCGATCAGTCAGTTTATTTGAATACCGTTTTTTGTTGTTGTTGATTTGATAAGTGATTTAAACCAGATACATTTCAAGAAATTTATGTGGAAACTTAAAAAATAATTTATTGAAAGTTTTAATACATGTCATTGGAACAGATGTAATTCTAAAAATTTAAGGTAATCCATTGATATAAAAATTACTAAATTATTTGTTTGTCCCTTATTATTTTATATACCATTCATCCAATTACGATGAAATTTTTGTGAGGCGTTATGCGCACGCGCGTGAAGGTTTTTTTTTCAAATATATTGGTGAGCTCTAGCGTTATGATATTTGTGTAAAAAATAACAATAGGTGGGGCGCGAGTTGTTTTAAAATCTGTATTGTGTATATCTCATATAGTTTAGAAGCAGTGAGAGAAAGAGGGAGGGGGGAGGGGAAAGAAGAGAGGGACGAGGGAGGCCAAAAGGCAGAGAAGGTGGAAGAGGAATGCAGGGGGTTTGCGGGACGGGGGAATGCGGAAGGGTGGAAGACGGGGAAGGTGGAAGGGGAACGCGGGGGAAAGGATGACGCGGGAGGAGAAAAGGGGTGGGAAAGGGGAAGCATGGTACAGAAATTATTTCAAATTGTAAATAATTTATTTCTTGGCGTTGCAAAAAATCCCACAAAAAAGCCTGTACGTGGATATTATGGTAATTATCAATAACTAATTTTTATGATTTAAGAATTGTATTTCATGATCAAACAAATAATCTTCTTTTTAGAGGATAAATTACTGATATAAAAAGACATTACCCACAAATTATGATATTTTCAGTGAAAGTTTTAAACCAAACGTAAAAATAACATAGTACTAATATTTTAAAAATAAGTTTTATAAAATTTTATACTTGAATATTGTGTCATTGGTGTAATCAAAAACAATTACAATGGAGTGAATATTGTGTGGAGGTTTAAAAATCATACGTCAAACTTTAAGCAAAAAGAACAAAGGAGAATTCTGACGTCTCGTAAGAAAATTAGATGTCCATTTCAGTATATTTTATCGAAGATTTGATATATTTTATACAAAGTTAATGTTTTAAAAGTTCACCGTCATGATTACTACAAAGTAACTATTCGTTTATTTATCGACCCTTTAGCCACCGGAGCGACAGTGCATTTAAAAAAAATTTTCTCCCTCTGCTTAAGATTTTCAGAAGATCATTTTTAAATTTTTCGTCAACAACAAAAAAATCATAACTTTGAATTTAACATGGAGATAAAAAAAACTTTTTACAGTGCTGTATAGCCAACGAATAAACCTGTATTTTACTGTATATCTCATATTTGTAGAATTTATAAAAAAAATATAGAAAAATCGTAAAGTTTATAATCCTGCGTGTTTGTTACATTGAAACTCGGTGAGAGGCACTTATTCGAGTCAACATACATAGTTTTGGATTACTGTATGTTGTTTGTGGTATATTTGATAATGAAATGTGAATATCTATGGAAAAAAAGACTTAATTTTAACCGTAAACAGCCGATCAGAAATTCTGCGTGAAAAAAATATTTAAAAAAATTATTTTTAACATCGTTCTAAAGTAGTCTACTGAAGATTGGATTTGCGACATTTATGGTCATAATAGATAAAGCATTTTTATAGCTTTGTTTTAAAATAAATGGTTGGTCAAGGAAATGTTTTAAATAATTACAATAAATGTTTTACGAATGGAAGGAAAATGTGGTACAATTTTGGACCGCTATCAATCGGAGAAAAATAAAAGTGGTCCATTTTTGACCATAATCGCTCTAGTGGAAATTACGGTAACTAAACAGTTTGATAGGAAGCTTAGTGGAATTATCGGAAAATATCCTCGTAATATAATAGGTATCTCCCGGGTGAGTTGGATTGTTAATTAGCCCTAACTAGAAATTGCAATAACGGTAAATGACGGAATATTACCGGTAATTTGCTATGTGTTTCCCGATGATTTCGGATTATTGTTTTGTGTATTAGCGATTCTTTTGAATATTGCTTTTTTATTTTTATGTGCATACCGCACAAGAGTCAAAACTGCTTTCAGCTAACCGAAGCCAGTGAGACTACGGCATTCCCAAATGGAGTGTTTTAATGGCATAAGATAAAAGTCATTAACAATAATTTGTATCACAAATTATTTCGCAATAATATTGCAGCTCTTTCAAAAACTGAGATGTACAATGTACGTAGATCTGTTTCCTCCAAAAGGAAAAAAAACGATCATTTTCTTGTTTCTCTCTCACACACGGCGCCGTGACGTCTCCGTGGATCCTTTCAATACTACTAACCGTGCTAGTGAGTGAATTCCAAAAATTAAAAAAAGTCATTGCGCTGATAGTATTGCTTTGGATCTTAAATATATAATGCTGCAGCTCTTTCTTACACACTAAATAACAATAGTCGAAAATGAGACAAACGGTGAACGTATGTCTGCACCCTCCCAAAGGAAACATACATCATTATCACACATCCCCTTCATACGTTTAAAGGAAATGAATCATCAGCCATCCCATCGATGAGCCGTAAAAAGATATTTAGGTATCTGTTTCCTTCAAAGGAAACAAGTAGTACTTTGGAGAAAACAGACACACGTCCACCGTATGGCTCATTTTTTGTCTCACAATTATTTAATGTGTAAGAAAGAGCTGCAGCATTATTAGGATAAATAACGTACGTTTAATGTTTTTTCGTGCCGCAAAATAATTTGTATCACAAATTATTTCGCAGCGCGACAGGAAATGTTCGCAAATGGAAAGAGGCAAATGTGAATGGTATAAGAAGTCGGGGATGATCGAGAAAGACACGGCTCGATCAAGTGAATCAGATAATTGAGTCGGGCCATGCCAAGAGTCAGAATAATAGAAGAGTATGTATGAATGTGAATGAGGTAAGGAGTGTATGACAAGATAGAGTTGTTTGGCGGTCGGTCTTCTTTGCCTATCCCTGCTTATAACGGTTGGCTAGTAGGTTTTATAGGGAATGTTTGCCTATCTTTTGAAAGGATAAAAAAACAAATTGTATATAATTTTTTTTTTTTTTTTTTAAATTTCTTTATTCATTTTGTTTATTACAGGATTGTTTTATATGGTATTTCGACTACCAAGCTAGGCAAATGCCCGTATTATGGTAGTCAAGATTCATAAGATATTAAGTATATAAAATTAATAATCATCCATATATATGTAGATGAAAGTACAAGCATATAGCATACATATTAAGGAAAATATTCATACTAGTATTATGTACATGATCACATACAGGAAAGGAGTTAAACTAGGTGAAAAAATAACGTCACATTTGAAAGAAGGTGAACTAGTCTAATGATTGCTCGTTTTATTTTATTTTATCACATTGAACAGGTGGAAAACGTGTTGCTAAATGTTATAAAAATCGTGTAAGGGATTTAAAGTTTCACGGAAAGGCTTTGGCAATAAACCTAATGCGGGACCTGCGTGAATATTTGACAAAATCAAATTGCCGCGTATTGCCGCCAGAAGAGGTCGGAAATACATTTTCCATTTTGGTAAAACATTATTTCAAAGTGGTGGCGGCAGATTAATAGTGGTGAGTCATTGAACAGAGAAAATAGGGTTGCCAACACTTTCATTTTAAATTTTGTGGTATCAATAATACTACTTCTTTTATTTAATAAATAAAAACCGAAAGTTCCTCAGAAATCAGATGTTTTTTAAGTGGTTACTTCTTAAATCATATTTTTTTGGCAACATTTTTTTTTTTTTTACATTAACTCCAGACAGGAGGCCCTGAGAAAAATTATTTCCCTCAGGGCATATGTCATCTTTGAAGATGCTGTGTGGAGGGTGGTTTTGAGAAGAGGAAGGAGTGAACATTGGTCTTGAAGAGACCCATGTTGTAGGAGGGAGGAAACACAGAGGCCGGCAAATCGTTCCTCAGCCAAGCTGTTGAGCTCAAGAACGAGTCGCAGAAACGACCCGTTCTCATGTGGCTAATGTCAACCGTGTACAAACGTTGGGCGCCTGTTTGCCGTGTTTCCCGACTCTGCAGCGTTGCCGAGGGGAGACGCTAGTTCCTCGGAGCATCTAACTTCTATTTTTTTAACTTTCTTCAGGCAGGTACCATAAAATTGAAAAAATGCAAATAAAAAAGTCAAGATATACACGACAATTCCACGTCCGAAAAAATAATCTTTCGAACGGCGACCATCTTGAAAAGACAACGTAAGAAACAAACAAATTTACAAAACGGACAAAATCCAAAACGGATGTGTTTAAACACGACTCAACACTTTAAAAATTGTCTCCTAGGTTTTGATCTTTGTAGCATTTGACTGACAATCAGCGCCATTTTGATTTTTTGACATTTGGGCAGTCACCGTTATGGTAAATGTCCACAGGTCCGCATCGTATGCAGCAGACGGACCGCATCAAACGCATTTTAGAATTTTTCTTCTTCTGATGATCTTCCACTTTTGATTATTTAATGATCAACGCAGAAAATCCTAGTGAAGATCTGCACTCTATCGAATTCCTAATACTCTTTTTTTTTATTATTTTGTTTTTTCTTTTTATTATTTTGTTCGTCCTCCAATAATTCCAATTGGAATAAAAGACCTAATATTTTTCGCGAACTCGTTCGAAACGCGCGTCGTTGTGTATCCATTTTCGCCGAGTTCCGCGTTTAAATTGTTGGTCGAAATGTTGGGGCCTAGGTAAATTGACCGAATTACAATTTTTCGAAATCAATTTTTCGAATTCAATTGTTCGAAATGCAATTTTTTGAACTTAAATTTTCCGAAAACATATTTTTCGAACATCAATTGACCGAAACACTAGTTTTTCGAATTGATAACAGTATGTATACAGTACGTACAACCTAACCTAACCTATAACTGGTACGTCTGACAGTATCTCGTTAGGCATAAACAAGTGAAATATGTATTTTAAAAGTTGATTGACCAATTCGAAAAACATATCTTTCGGCTAATTGCTGTTCGCTTTCGAAAAATTAGTCTTTTGAAAAACTGAAATTCGAACAATTGATTTCGAAAAATTGAATCTGAAAAATATGTCTGCTCCCAAAATGTTGTATTGTCTCATTGTCCTGTCTGTGTGGTCGAGGCTGTTCACGGAGCTGGGATAGGACAATATTGTTTCGTCCTTTGTTTTGTCCTCGTGTGATCCTCAGTGTGAAGTCACTACTAGTTTTATTCTTTATGTGAGCAGTGTTCGCAGTTATTCGACGCATGTAATGTTGGTCAGGGTGATTTTCTAGCTTTTAGAGAAGAGTTCCAAGGTAAACATTCTCACACACAACAAAGTTACTATATTTTATTTATTTGAATAGAAGAATATTTGCAAACCCCTCTTCGCAGCTACAGCATCCGAACCGATCACAGTTTTAGTATTCCCTCGGGAAGACCGGTCGGGAAATGTTTCAACCTCGAGATGTCATTACGGTTGGTGCGGTTTCCGCGCGCCGCCTGCCTTACCGACTCTACCAACTGTACCGAATATACCGAATCTACCGAGTTTACCGAATCCACTGCGACTGCGTTCTGAATTCAAATCGCACGCCGAACAGTTGCGCCGCGTTTCGCTATTAGCTGTCATCATGCGATATCGAAAATATGGATAATGTTTTTGCCGTCCTTGATTTTCTGTTGCGATGCATTTTAGACTGGAACAAATGTTTAATTTATTTCGGCAGCGCCATTCTATATTGAAAGATTTTTTCCCGTTAGTCTTCTTCGTCTGGTGGAGGAAAATTTATGAAGATCAAAGTGGGATGATGAGGTTATTCAACCAGTCGACGTGATTGGCAGTCACTTGGTTCATCGCGCTTCTGACCAATGATAGGGAAATTCTTCTACGATGTGTTCTATTTCACACAACGGCAGGTAATTTGAAAAGCTCGAAGCAGATGACGCTGGTGTGGTCGGCGGTCATTTGCGTGATATGACACCTAAGTGGTACGGTTTGAAAGATATTATTTTAAGCTTTAAAAGGCTTTAAAAAAATGGTTGACAAATAAGGTGGTTGGAGTGTCAAAGAAACATTTAATGAATCTAAAATAGAAATGCTAAAGAATTTAGGGGGAAATTAAAACGCAGTTCGTTCACTAATAATCATATCACTATATGGTAAAGTCCACCTATTTCAGATTATTTTTCTATGAACTTAAGTATCTACACGTACTTTTAGATGAGATTAGATGAGAAATAAGTTGCTTAATTTCTTATTGGCGGCGTACAATAGAATTAACAAATTTTAAGACCATTTTCAGAGCCAGAATGAGGTTAACTCAAATAGAATATATGTATGTATATATATATATACATATTTTTATAAAAATACATAATTCAGACAAAAAATAGGTAGTCCCGCGAAGCTGGCACATGGTTGCTTATCTGCAGATTCTACCTCAATATAAATTCATTATTAGAAGTAAAACTTATTTATTACACATGTAGGATTACGAAAGATTTTTTAAATATTTATATTGAGAGATCAGTAGGATTTATCGATCCAGTTAGGAGTTCTATTGAGCCGAACCCTCTGATATGAAAATATCTGGAGTCGGTGAAGTATTTTCCCATATGGTCTCTGGTAGGTTGACATGTTGTTCTTGTATAGTTTTGAATTTATTATTATACTTATACAATGCAATTACATCGCGTGGATTGACTAGATGATCATTTGTGGAAAAGTGTGTGGAAGGGTTAAATTTTTCCTGTGGGGAAGATTTAACCCGGACATAAAGTCTAGAGAACAATAAAACATCCTTCTTTACTTATTCTGTGTTTTACAAATATAAAGATTGTTCATTCATAAGCCACATTTTTACAATTCTCATGCCTTAACTCTCATTTTCCTCAAAAGTAAATTTATTTTTGAGCTTATTAAGAATCACTGGTACACGGTAACTCCAGCGTTCGGCTTTCATACTTATTTGATATTTTAAGTATTTTTTTTAGTACTATCTTCCCAGTTGTCCAATGGTAAGGAACCAGAATATACCTTTTATTGAGAGCAGGCCCTCAGCACAATATAAGAGTTGCACATTGTGTCTTTGTCTATATATATTAGGTGATAAAATTTGTTTTATGATAGAGGCTTGCAATTTTGTTTTATTTTAGAGGTTTGCAAATTTTGTACATCCTTAATATAAGTAATGCATACTCCAATTTGTGATGCTCATTGACTCCAGACGGTTGAGAACAGTTAGAACGAAAGATAGTATTCACAAAAAAAATAAGTTTATAGTGGTGTGATTAGATTGTTTAATAATTATGATTTGTACAGCGGATGTTTTTAATTTTATTTTTAGAGACACTGTTAAAAATCAGCAGCATTCCAGGATAAATCCTGAATTTATAGCTGCGCAGTGACCTTTTTGTCAATATAATCAATGATAAATACACAAAACGTGTAAAATTGTAAAAACCTATTGATGAATAAATGTTTTTATTATTAGTTACGCTATCCAAAAGCGCTATTATCATAATTTTCATAATCTTAAAATTAAGCATTTCCTTGGCAATGGCAAGTACACACTTCAGAAGTGATTCCACCAACGACCCAATTTGTTTCTCGTAAAACGTAAAACCTCCAGTGAAATGTTTAATCGCGCCCCAGAGCCGGTGATATTAAACATCGCGGTATAATATTAGCTTTATTTTAAATATTCCCTACTTTCCAACGCCCGCGCCGTCAGAATGAGGGAAACGTACTAATAATTAAAAGATACAGGGATTGTCGGACGCAGAGAAAGCAGTGCATAATAACCCTTCAGTCATTAAAATATTTTTACCGACAAGTCCCAACGACACGGTAAAATTTCGAAATCCTTCAGAGTTATTTTAAATGCGTTATATATTTCTTATTTTTGAAGTTGTAAAAATAAAATCACTTTAGAAACTAAATAAAATTATCTTTGACATATTTGTGTTTGAAAAAAACATTGACATTTCTAAATAATTAAATTTTAATATCAAACATGAAAATGTTATTTGAAACATTTCGACTCAAAACTTCCAGGAAAATAATTCCTCTCAGGGCCTATGTCATCTTTGAGGATGCTGTGTGATGAGTCTTTTTATGAAAGGAAGGAGAGGATGTTCAGGGAAGAAAAAGGGTATTACGGATTGGTAGGAATCTGGGTGTCAGTGTGTCCAGGAGTGACAGACGTATGAATCCATCCCTCCCACTGCAGTGCAAGGCGATGTTCCGAGAGACTACGGTGAAGTAAAAGAGACTTCTTAAACCGTTCTCTCTCGATCCGGACCACCATTCAGCTGGTAGGCAGACGCATCCGCCGCCAAGACCCGGACAAACTCACCCCGTGAACCCTGGCAACCTTGCTAAGTCACCAAACGAAGCGAACCACTTGGGGTGACCTACGGCAGAGGTGTTGGTTTTAATGTTACGGTGAACCACTCACACACCTAAATTTTGTATGTCTGACAATATTCTGTGTCGTAGATTAGTTACAACATTCTCCTGACGAAGTAAGGGTGCTTCCGAAACCGGTAGAGTGCTAAAATAAAAGTGATCCACTACAAATTTATATGTTTTTTTATTGTTACTAAATTTGATTTGAATTATTATTATTTTTAAATAAACGGGGTCTTACAAAAACACAAAAACAATAAATAATTAATTTTTACGTGAATATAGTACAAGAGCCTCAACTTCCCTGAGCGAATAAGGGAATTAATATGATTTCATTACGACATATTAACAAACAGTTGCTTTCGGTTACTGCCAACTAATAGCGTTAACGTCCGTAATACAGATCTGCATTTATACTGTGTACCGACTATTATTTAATAGTAGTTGGTGCTCGCTACACTGCTAAGTGTGATTAGACTTTAATCGGGTCTATCAGAAGTCATGATTCTAGAGAGCGGGTAATTACGTTGCTACGAGTATAGACCAACAGACCTAGGTATTATATACATAGGAGTGTAGACCTATTTTATGGGAGGGTAGACCGATTATGCGCGATTTTAGATCTGGCTAGTGCAGGGGTACTCGACTCAAATAGGATGGTAAGTCAAAAAAATATTGCTAAGCTTAAGGGGGTATTCTTGTCTTGAAGCATGAATTGTAGGTGTTTTTTCTGGTGCAATAAAAAAAAACCAATAATATTTTTGTAGCCATTATTTTACCAAATATTTATTAAACATTAAAGAACACATTAATTTTTTTTTTAAGTTACAGGGTTTTGAAGTGGGGGGTCTCAAAAATATGGCGCGCCCTGGTTGACACGATTGCCCTCCTAGTAATCCGAAAAAAAACAAACAAATTAATTTTTAATTCACACAAATTCTGCTATGGCATGAACCTCGGAGAAGTCTTATTTTTTTCCGCAAAATGGCGACTGTCTGAAATAAAAAAAAAAAATTTTTACCAGTTTTCTTGACTTTTCCGAATTTTTTTAGAATAGTAAAAATTAAAATTTTGATATAGTTCTGGTTCATGCCATAAAGTAATGTATAGAGAAGACTCGCACTAAATTTCAAGGAAAGTGGTTTAGTAGAACTTGAGTTTAGTAGAACTTTATTAACCGTCTCGAGAAAAGTAGTTTTACTACTATTTAGATTCTGGTTAGATTCCGTCTAAACCGTGACATTAAAATGGTTATAACTTTTAAAATAATGCGAATTTCGAAAAATCCTTTTAAGGAGAAATTTTTGAATCTTTAAACTTGGAAAAATGAAGAAAAAAATATTGTTTTTTTTTCTAGACTAGAATACTGCCTAGGTCACTCGGGGCAACGCGGGCGGTAGGGAAAACGGTGGAAGGTGGTGGTGGCTAAAAGACATAACCTGACTATATACGCGCTTATATGTATTCTTTGCACTGACCCTCCACTTATTATAATCAGGTCATTTGCATTTGATCTTCCGTGAAATTAGCGCAGAAAATATATTGGTTGGAATTAATTTCTGGTGATATGCGAAATAATTTTCTGGTGGCGCTTGACTTTTCAAGCAATAAATCAAAACCTCCATCGAGAGTCCGAGGTCTAATAACAAGAAAGTTCTAATTTTACAAAATATGATTAAGGTGTGATTAATTTACGAGAACGATTTTTTTCCTTTTTTATATGAATATACAAAAATCCAAAACAGATTGCTGAAAAACTTTATTACGCAAAAAATCTACAATTAGGCCGCTTGCAGCCCGCGTGCCGCAGGTTGGGTTTGCCTAACCTTGTGTGTACTTTGTATGTTGAATCTGCTTGTGGTGTGTATTGGCGTTATAACGTTATGGAATAATTTGCTCATTTATACGATCTTAAGGCTGAGCAATTGAACAAAATTTAATGTGGAATCATTGACAAGTATAATATTATATCGGTGAACCGACAGTTGTTATTCTGCCAAAATTATAATTATTACAAGATTATAATTTTTTTTTTGCACTATTTACCAACTTTTAACCGAAAATCAACTTCACATATTAATAATATGTTAATTTCAAACAAAATATATGTTACTAGCTTTTTACCGCGGCTTCGCTCGCATGGTATTAGGGGGAAATAACTGTAGCGCTTGCACTTATTAATTCGTATCGTAACAAAAAACCTTTAATTATTTGCTTATTGTATAGCACTTACTTTGATCTTATATATTTTATGATCACCTACTTTTATATATTCTTCTAGTATATATATGTTTTTTATGTTCTACGCTTTTAGTACTATATTATTTTATATTCTACTATATTCTTCCTAACTCTTTTATAATTACTCTATAGCAATTTACATCATTTTATATTCTTTTGTATTCTATAATATTTCTTTATTATTATTTTATTTTATATTTTTTATTTTCTCGCACATTTTTTTATTTGCTTATATGTTAATGTAATATATAGAAAATCGACCACCACAACACGGGCATGTGCCTAGCATGGTGGTCGAAAAATTCTAAAATTTATGTAACCAACATTTCAATGAATAAAGAAAACTTAAAAAAAAAAATTATCCCGCCACCCCCACCCTCACCCCTCACCGCCCTCCCCCACCCCCTCCCGCATTCCATACATTCATTCTCGGCATATTCAGTTTTCAAACAGCTCGCGTGCCACCTAAATTTCATAATGCCAGAGCTCACCAATAGTAAAAAAAGAATTATCCAATTTGGTGCAGTCGTTCGGAACTTATGCGCGTACCAACATTTCGAAGAAAGATAGATAGATATTAACTACGACGCCTTAAATAAAAATATATTAACACCGTTTCCACGCAACGATTTGTTTTCTGACATTAGCAATAACTCGATTTTGTTAGCGACACAAAACGTTTAATAAATATAATATATTAATATTTATAATTTCATAACGCCAGAGCTTACCATTACATACAATCTATAGTCCTCGCATATAATGTAGCTTTCGATTGGTGAAAGAATTTTTAAAATCTTTTTATTGGTTAATGCGTGAAAGCGTAACAAACAAACTCGAGCAGTTTCGCACTTATAATATTAGTACAGACTTGTATATTTGTATATTTCCAGAGTGGTAGATACGTAAACTTTTAATATCGCCCTTCAGAATCAGAATGGATTGAAATGGCGTTAGCTACGTTTGATGACCAGATGTGAATAGCCAGATACTTTCCACTTTCCTCTGCACTATTTCCTTTCCCTTCCACTACCGTAAGCCTCACAGCATACCGCAATTAGGGATGCCATAGTCTCACTGGCTCTAGACGGTTGGTAGCAGTCGGGAATAAGGAAAACTGTATTGTCTATTGACTGATTAAAACACAATTTTACTTTTAATTTTAAGTATTAAAATGTTCATCATTACAATGGCTTTAGCTGTATTTAATAACCAGAACTAGATATTCAGTTACCTTCTAATCTCAATCATCCGCTGTACATTACTTTCCTCACAATTTTCCCCAAAACGGAAATGTCTTGTTCTCACTGTTGAGTCGATAACTTCAGAAATTTGGAATTCTAATGAAAAAGTGAATTTATACTTTAATTGCGTGTGTTTGTTTGTTACGCTTTCACGCATAAACCAAAAAGCCGGTTTTAAAAATTCTTTCACCAATAGAAAGTTATATGTTACGCGGGTAATAAAAGCTGTATATGATGGTAAGATCTGGAGTTAATTATGAAATTATAAATATTATATTTATTTTACGTTTTCTGTCGCTAACAAAAGCTAGTTATTGCTAACGTTAGAAAACAAATCGTTGCCGTGGAAACGATGTTGATATATTTGCGAGGAATCGTAGTTAATATCTGACGGCCTCCGTGGTCCCGAGGCAAGGCTCTCGACTCACAATCCGAAGGTCGCGGGTTCGAACCCGGCGTGCGCAAATAAATTTTATTTGATTAATTTGTGTTATTTCACAATTTATTCATTTAAAATAATATATAGTATATTTGCGGCACGTTCCAGAGTGGAAGATACTATCAGTATCGCCCTGGTGTAAGACCACCATTCAGAATTGAAACGTTGCTTGAAATGGCTTTAGCCGTGTTTAGTGACCAGATCTGAATAGCCAGGTACTTCCCAACCTTCCTCTTCCCTATCTCTTTCCCCTCCCCACTACCTTCAGCCTCACAACATACCCCGATTGGGGATGCCATAGTCTCACTGGCTCCAGACGGGAGCAGTTGGGACTCTTGTGCGGTATTAACTGTAAAAAAAAAAAAAAATCTATCTATAGGTATCTATATAAATAAAAAATAATCACCGAAATGTTTGTACGCGCATTACTTCCGAACGGCTGCACCAAATTGGATAATTATTTTTATTACTACTGTTGAGCTCTGGCATTATGAAATTTAGGTGGCACGCGAGCTGTTTGAAAACTGAATGTACCGGGAATGAATGTATGGGAATGAATATATTAAGGGTTAGTTAATTTATTTGGTAATCAAACAACTGCAGTCAAGTTTAAAACATTTAATTCAGTTTCTTAGCAGCGATTCCAATTTCTATTACAGCTAAACGGATTCTAGTTCAATTCCAAAGTTTTCCATCAAGATCTGTGGATTCCTGGTGTGACGGTGTTGGTTTGTGTTAGTTAATATTTGTCTGTGTTGGCTGGTGTTGGTCTGTGTTGGCTGGTGTTGGTGTCAGCCGTGGAAGTTTGGAGCGCTCCGTTTAAGATTGAAGGCGAGGCGAGGAATTCGCGGAGGGTTTGGAACTTCTCCCCAAGTTCCTATTGATTATTTACAGCAAAGTTTCTAAAATTTGTTTGTTCCACCGCCCTCTTTTCGAATATATTTTTCTTCTGCAACGCCCCTAACATAATTTCTATGGCTTTTTGACATTTATTATCTGAGTTTCAATAAAAACAATATATGAATGACCGTTTTTGTGAAAAATCACCCCAAGAGTGTTGTACAAGTATATTTATAATGATATATTTACAACGCTCTATCTTACTTATAACTACAGACAAGACAAACTTTTATAACAACTTATTGCTAACGGATTGCAATCCACTGGTTCGTCGGGTGACCGGACAACTCGGAATGAAACCAACTCAGAACCATCTCAGATAAATCATTTAGAGTGATAAAAACATATATATAAAAATTTGGCTAAATAGGTTACGTTAGGTTAGGGTTATCAATGACTTTTCAAGGAGGTATTGAGTTGAATTTATTCTCAGTTGGCATGGAACCGGTTCGTCAAATTCTAATACAAAACTATATGTACAATGCATTTGATCAATGAACATGATGCTGCGGTAAAATGTAGAGAATCTACAGGACCATACTTAACTGGGAGATAACTTGAGATTAACACTGTTTATTGTACAGATATCTGGTCGTCTTTTGAAAGGCAAATCCTGAGGCAAATATTTTTTCAAATACTTTCAGCTCTACAAATTCTACAATTATTAAATTCGGTGACTTTTTTCGCCCTAGAAATTTTTTAAAAAGTACGGGTACAGTAAATAGCAAAAATCATAAATTAATCAAATATAAATGTTAAATACAGTAAAATGTAGATGTAAATATACATTTTTTTTACATGAGCTCCACACAGGAGGCCCTGAAGAAAATAATTTCTCTAGGGCCTATGTCATCTTTGGGGATGCTGTGTGGAGGGTTTTTTAAGGAAAGGAACGGGAGGAGAGTTCTGGGAAGGAAAGGGGTTTAAGGGGTGGGTAGGAATCTGGAGTTCAGTGTGTCCTGTCATCCGCCTCCAAGACCTAGACAAACCTCACCCCATGAACCCGGGCACCCCTGCTAAATCACCAAACGTAGCGAACCACTTGGGGTTGACACCTATGGCGGTACCCATTCCCGCCTTCCGAATTGTAAAAATAAATTATAAGATAATAAATTATATTATATAAGATGTGCTTTTTGTTGGCATTTCTAAGGCCTATGGGTTGAGAGGTATTATTTAAATTATCAACATTAGTTTTCTTTTAAATCACTGTACATAATTTTAGATTAGACTTACACGGGTTTATTTTTGGGGTTTTATGCCGCGTTGCTCTACCTTCTTCTTTAGCCAACATTTTGGACGCTGTCCGAAACGTTGGCTAAAGAAGGAGGTAACGCAACACGTCCCCTCCCTCCTCCCAATTTCCCCTCCCCCCTCTCGGATTCGACTCCCCCCTCCCGCGAATCCCCCTCCCTCTACCCCTACGCCTCGCCTCTCCCGAATTCCTCTCCCCCCTCCCGAATTCCCCTCCCCCCTCCCAGGTTCACCTCTCTCTCCCGCATTCCACACATTCATTCTCGGTACATTCAGTTTTCAAACAGCTCGAGTCACCAATTGCAATTTTTTAATACAAATTTCATAATATCAGAGCTCACCAATATATAGAAACCATCGCTGGCAGGCACACATCGAAATCCCAAAGTTTCATCGCAATCGGATGCCAGAACTCACTATTGTATATATGTATATAGTAAGAATCGCGGGCATGCGCACATCAAATCCTTAAAGTTTCATCGCAATCGGATGAATGGTTTAGCAACGTTAAGCATACATACATATATACATAGACAGAAGCAAACATATTTTCATTTTTTCATAAACTATTACATATTATCTCAAATCGACAAAAGATTTCAGTCTTCTTATTGCCCTCGCCACACCCCCTTGCGCCCTCCAGGGACATCACCCACTTTGGGAAGCACTGGTTTACACGAGGTGTGCAGTGATGGATCTCGGATGGATGAAAATTTCCGCGATAAAAACATTATTCGAGTTTAAGTATGATTTGGTGGGGAGTGATAAACAGTATTTGTCGTCCCCCTCGCTCATACTTATAAAGCGACGGTGAGGGAGCGAGACGAAATACATTTTAGTGATGAGTCACCGTCGTTAATTGACATATACGAAACTTTTACGATCACTTACATAAATAACTAGCTTTATTACCCGGTTTCGCTAGAGAAACACTTTGTTTTAGAATCATTTTTTATTAAACAAGTACTTACCGATAAATGTGAACCTACAAAAAATGACTTATTTTTCATAATTTTTTTTTAAAAATAACATTTTATTGTTATTTTTGCTTTTTTTATTACACACTTATTTTGAAAATGCACTTTGTTTTTGAAATATTTATCCATATCATACGATACATTTACTTAAAAAAATTCATCCGGGTAGTTTTCTTACTTTAAAATATTATTATTATTACTCCAAAAGTGGTTGTTTGATGTAAGAAACATATTTTTACATTATCACCACAAACAAGGCACCGATGAAAGAAAATTCTCTCATCGCCTATGTCATATTTGGGGATGCTCTGCGGAGGATCTTTTAGGGAAAAGAAGGATAGGAAGTTCTGGGAAGGAAAAAGATATCAGGGATGGGTAGGAATATGGGGGTTGATATTTTCAACTTTTGCATATCACAATGTTGGTAGGTATTGTTATGTTACCCCATTATACAAACAATGAGAGATGACGTCACAAGTCCCGCGTACACACGCCCCCCACCGCACCACCTTCCCCCGCGGACCACCAACGGCAGAATCCTGCGGTACGCGCTCGCGACCAGTCGTGTGTGTGAATCTCCCGGAGCGTCTCCCGCCTACGCATGGGGTTACGCTCAGCCCTTCACGTTCTCAGGACGAGAGCCTGACTCAGTTTACCCAGGATGACGGCAGAACCCCGGTTTCATAGAATGCCACCCCCCCCCCCCCCCGAGCAGCCACCGCTTGCGTAAGCCACACACTCAATTATCCCCACTTTAATGTGCTACCTACCATTTTGCCCACGCCGAGAGAGAGAACCATTTATAATAGCCAGGATGCCATTTGATGTTATCTTGTGAGTGTCGTAACCATGTCATATGCCCATTACTCCAATAAACCCTGTATGTCTGACCACACTCTTTCATTGGATACAGCCTGATTGCCCTCCTTGTTTGCCCGGCCGAGCGTAGGCATCCTTGCCGACCATGACCCTGTAGAACAGAGTCATCTTTCCCTACCCGCTGAGCTAACCATGGGAACAACTACGCCGGCAACCCCGCCGAATCGCAGCAGTATTTTACATGTATGTTGTTGCTACGCTAATGCGTTTATGCTTATTTCATTTATTGTTGTTGTAACATTCTTTCTCGTGGAACAAATCTTCTGCTGACAAGCTACTTGCAGTAGCTTAGCGGGTACAAATTCCCATTGTATGTCATTTTTATACAATAAAAAAAAAAATACATCTGCAAAGAAGTGTGAATATTTGGAACGGTTTTGGATTCGACAAAAAATGAGTCGATAGCAATATCAACTAAAATAATTCACGAGAATAAAACAGTAAAATAAGTAACCACCTCGAGGTAATGTTTTGACCTTTGTGGTCCCACTTGGAACGGTATTGACATTTGGAAATTCGGTCTTTGACTTTTGTCCTTCGTGATATTATTTGATATTTCGTGGAAGGTGTTACTTAGAATGGGAAGCAGATATTAACCCATTTTAACTGAAATGTCAGAGTTTACCGGCTCCGAAATATTGAACTGATTTTTTTTGTATGAAATACCAGGTGGGAAAGTCTGAATGCGCAGGATATCCAGCATTTAATAAAAAAATTGTCACGTCATAATTTCAAATTGTGAATAGCAACATTCCACTTCAAAAACACTCAGGACACGCTTTTGAAGTGTTGACGAAAGGAATCTCGAAGGAAGACAATGTAATGTATATTAATCCCAGTGATTGAGGTTACTGAAATGTGTTTCTTAAACTCCAAAACAAGATTGACGTTCGTCGAGATTACGTGTAGCATTATTTACGTTATCGTAAGGTTTACTGGACCAGACGTTCATTCTAAAGGAGGCTCTAAGTTATTCTGAAGTTAGGCACGCAAACACTCTTGGAACTCAGCGGTCATATATCACAAGCTATTGGATATTCGTATAACCGTCCGTTCATTAGACGCGAACGACGATAGATGATACTCTTCGAAAGTACTACACAATTGAAATCTGTTGAGACACTAAAAACGGCATATAACTATCTATACTAACAACATTTGACATTACATATCCAATCTTACATTAAACTAAATAAAATAGATTGTAATATCATTTTTTTATATACAATTAATTTAATTTAATCAGTATTTTTAAGGAAAGGACGGAGAAAAAGTTCTGGGAAGGAAACAGGTATCAGAGGTGGGTAGAATGTTAGAGGTTAGTGTTTCTAGAGGAGACGGAAGTATGATACCTTCCCTCACGCTGCGGCGCAAGACGATGGGTCTGAAGAGACCATTTGCAGAGGTCAAACCGGACACCCTCATCATCAATACTAAATTTTCAATTCGACAAATAGAATGACAGTATAGTGATGGAGCCCATACCAAACGTGCTAGAACCAAATAGAATTAAATTAGTGGCGATATCGGTTCCCATTCAAAACTACATGGAAGGCATTTATAGTGTGTAGAATCTATTCAGTGTTTGATCCACGTACTCTCAGCTACCAAATCCTTTACAGAGCTTTCATTACAGGAGAAAAAGCTATAACGTACACACAGTATGTGTACCGTGACCCAACAAAATGAAAAACGTTTTACAGGTACACTTCTTTGAAATGCAAATAACGACTTTGAAATTCGGCTTTAAAAATGTGTTACCTTTGACGCAATATTTAAATTGCGCACCCCACGTGGTGAGTTGGATATTAGTCTCGCTAAACCTTAACGCCTCGACGTACAGCCTTTCAAAATACCTGTAGCAGTGCTTTTTATTATCCTGTAATAAAAATGTACCTACATACATATCAAATATTTACATGGGTTTATATGAGTGTATGAGTAGTACGCGTTTTATAGTAAATCGAGGTATTATGATGCATAAAACACCGAGGTTTACGGTTGGTATTTGGTATTTGGGCGTGGGCGCAGCCTGAAGGCGAAGCTTTAAGTCCCATCAAAAGCTTTTAAAATGCTTTGGCAAAATTACCTGCAAGGTTACTAAGAATATAAACAACTCATATCTTTTAAGGTACATAAAGTTATAATACCAGTTTAGTAAGTTAAAATCATATTTCTATTTGAAGAACAAGATAACAAAACAAGATAACAAGAAAACAATAATAATCTAAACGAAAATACGAAAGAGAACAAGACACAGATAATGGTCGCAACTGGAACTTGAACCTAGAACCTTTCGTCTATCCGGAACGTGCGTTTACCAATTTTGCCATCTACTGTTCCACCTACTGGCCATCTACTGTCAAACCGTCATATTAGTCAAATTTCAAATTTTAGAATTATTATTGTTCTCTTCTTCTTCAACGATATATTACATTGATGGGAATAACCTTCAAAGTTATAAAAAGAGAGATTTTCTTATAATTAATTGAATGTTCATTTAGACTTTTATAAAGTAATATCCTTCCCATCTCCTTCCCATCTCCTTCCCCTCCCCACTACCTTCAGCCTCACAACATACCCCAATTGGGGATGCCATAGTCTCACTGGCTCCAGACGGGAGCAGTTGGGACTCTTGTGCGGTATTTCATATAAAAAAAAATAGTTCCATATGGGAGACGGGAATGGGTACCGCCACCACGGGAACCTTTAATAAATAACCAACACTTCTGCCATAGGTCACCCCAAGTGGTTCGCTACGTTTGGTGATTTAGAAGGGGTGCCCGGGCTCATGGGGTAAGATTTGTCTAGGTCTTGGAGGCGGATGACCAGGACACACTGAACCCCAGATTCCTACCCACCCCTTAAAACATTTTCCTTTCCAGAACTCTCCTCTCCTCCTTTTCCTTAAAAAAATCCTCCATACAGCATCCCCAAGGATGGCATAGGCCCTGAGGGAAATTATTTTTCTCAGGGCCTCCTGTGTGGAGATCATGTAAAAAAAAAAAAAATAAAAATTAAATCGGATATTTTCGTTATGGATTATTGAGGTGTTATGCCGTGTTGCGCTACCTCCTTCTTTAGCCAACGTTTCGGACAGCGTTACAGTGTCCTTCATCAGGGCAGATGTGTGATAGATACTGTACGCTGTCCGAAACGTTGGCTAAAAAAGGAGGTAGCGCAACACGGCATAACACCCCAAAAACAAATAACAAAAATACTCTTGGCCGTGAAAATCTAAAATATAAATAGCCTATAATATGGAAAAGAAAAAAAAATAGTTAAACGGTGACAATGACAAAATTGGTAAACGCACGTCCCGGATAGACGAGAGGTTTTGGGTCCGAGTCCCAGTTGCGACCATTATCTTTTTCTGTTTTTCGGTGTCTTGTTCTCTTTCGTATAGATTATTATTGTTTGCTTCATCTTCAATGATGTATTACATTAGTGCGAATAACCTTAAAAAATTATAAAAAGACAGTTTTTCTTATAAAAAATTTCATGTTTCTCTATTTACACATGCTTAGTGAAAATATGTGAAGTTTAGTCGTTAACTTATCACATTGAGTAAGATTTAACTAACTAAATGTGTTAGTAAAATAATCAAAAATCCACGACAGCTTTCATTTTTTTTTTTAAATAAAACATTAGCAGTCAAAATTCCAAACATGAGGATGTTGCATGGCCGGAACTGAATATACTGGTACTTCCCCACTTCCCTTCCCGTCTCCTTCCCATCCGAACGTATCCTAATTGAGGATGTCATAGTCTCACTGGCTCTAGACAGTTAGGAACAGCTGGGACTGTTGTGCGGTATTAACATAAAAAGTCAATATTTATATTATATGATTAAAATTATATTATTTTCTAAAATACAGAAGACAATATGTCATAATTATGACGGGGGAAACAAAAAACTGTGTCAATCGGTTTTTATCGAAAACATTAAAAATTTTTTTAAACATACAACTAAAAATAGGGTAGTAATATTTATCCTGATGAAAAAAACCATCAGGGTTGAAAAAAAGTTGATAATTTTCATTAAATATGGTTTATACAGAGTAATTAGAATTCATGTAATTAAAAATGCAAAGTGAATTTGTGAATATTGAAAAATCATATAAATAATTCGTCTCTACGTTGGTGACATAATCAGAGCTTGATAATGGCATTAAACGCCGAAGCAGCTGTTACAATAATAACAAATTAAGAAAATAAAACAAACATACTTGCACTATTTAATAATAACGTCATAATATTAAATTTACTCTTAATTAAAAAAAAAGCTTTACGTGATGGCAATTTAGGCCTTTGTAAGCCTATTTTCATGGAATCGCCGTGGAGCGTGGGAGGTATTTAGGGGCTGAAAGTATGTTGCCAAAATGCTTACCAAATGCCGCATGATTACCACCCTTAAGTAGCGTAAGGGATGTTGGAACAGGCACAGATACCAACCCACAGCTCGGGGTAGAGGAACGCGGTTACAAAGATTCATTTGAGATTACGAGATTTCGACCACCTTCATAATTAATAAGTAGAGTGCACCAACGCCAGCCCGTTAAAAATCATGGATAGTCTGAATTCTCAACAGTCAGTTCCAATATTGGAAATGGCAAAATTAAAAATTATTTTCTGTTAAAAACGTGACATTATTTGTTATTGATTTATTGAGCCTAATTATCTTCCATACTAACAAGGACTACGTGATCTTAAATTATTTTTAATTGACTGTATGTCACTTATATACAGTCTTATACCTAGATTTCATGCAGTTGGTAATACTTTCTCGGAAGTTGGTATGGTTGAATAATGTAGATATTGAAACGCTTTTTCTATAAATTTATCCATCCGTCTACAACTCACTTTCTGTAACTTTCTAAACTTTAGTACAATGTGTTTTCTGTTTATTTTTTTTTTAAATAACTAAAAAAAAAAATTAAAAAAATTAAAAATCAGTGTGTTTTTTCCATATTTTTATTTTATTTTTATAATAGCTGAAAAAAAAACCCTTTTCACTTATTCTACCAATGTAATACTAACTTTTTATAGTAACTTTATATTTTATATGTTTTTTAAGTCTATTTTATACTTTGGGTACTTGGAAATATAGTATTTTGTTTTAATATTACCCACACTCAGGCAGTGCCTTAGTGGGTTTTCATTTCTTGTTCATACTATTTGTTATTATATATTATGTTATTATATGTATACTATGTGCTATTATACATTATATGTACAAAGAAATGAGAATAAATAAAGTTTAAAAAAAAAAGTTGTAAGAAGGCTATAATAACATACCTCAATAATAATATTCAATGTTAGCCTAATACAATTCTTTTGCAAGGGTTCTATATAATTTAAATAGCATATTTTACTTCGCGATTATTGTTTCACCAAATTATTATGTACATCACATTTTTGTAAATGCCTGTATACCCGATTTTTTTAAATTATAATTTATCGATTTTTTTATAACTATAATGTTCCAATTTATAAATGTATGGCGTTCATACATTATTATTCCGCCACTCAAAGAAATCGCGAGAAAGAACTACAGCCGCCAGTACTTGCAATTAACAAAATGCATCGCATACTGCGCGCAGTACCTACTTATTTACCTACGTCGGTATGCTGCTATCAGTACGAGGTACCTTCTCGGGTGAATAATAATTTCACCACCTTCGCGAAAGGTCGAGACTCAAGCGTGCATTCACGACTACAGTGACGAGTTAGTTCTAGCACCGTCCAGCGCACGTATTGCCAGCGAGTGGAAAGTTACTCGGCCGCTCGCTCTTATATAAAGCGGCGCACTAAACAACAAACTGGTTAGTCTCGCGACGCGCTAATCAAAACAGTTCAGTTCAAGTCTCGCCTCTCTACAGCGAACCATCGTGTAACTCCGAGTGCCCCGTGCATCAGCTCTCTTCCAGGGCAGCTTCCTTTGTGGACGTCACAAGGACTATCTGCCGGTGGCTCCACTCACCGAGTCACCGCCGCTCATCTCCGCAACGCGCGTCGAGCAGCGGCTTGGAAGAAGAGGTCATCCTCCACCGCCACGGTGTCGAGCATCACGCTGGTGGCTCCACTCACCGAGTCACCGCTGTTTATCACTCCAGGGTAGCTTCCTACGTGGACATCACCAGGACTATCGGCCGGTGGCTCCACTCACCGAGTCACCGCCGTTTCTCTCCGCAACGCGCGTCGAGCAACGGCCTGGACGACCAGGTCCTCTCCGCAACGAGCGTCGAGCAACACTCTGGTGACCTGCAGGCCCGTGGCCTGCTCCACCACAGCATCTCCGACCTGCTTCACCCATCATGACCGATCACCCGCAACGCTTCACTCTACGGCACTTCGACATCTTCATGTTACACCGACCGACCTCAGCTACGTAGCTCATGATACAATAAACGACTGGACTCGCAACCAACTCGGATGCCTTTCATTTCTCCCTCCGTCTCCGTCGACACGCGGAGTCCGTTCCCTCAAATGACACTTAAATTCAAAGCAAATTCGAGTTTTAGAGTTCATTCAACCAGAGTTATAGACTTGACACAAGCAAAATTAGAATTTGTGGACCACAATATCCTGAGCCTAAATGTATTCTATCATGTTTCATTGCTGCACACGCTGGTTTAAATAAATTCAATAAATTTTATACACACTGGACCGACCACGCGAAATAAATGAATTTGCCTCGATTACTCGAGATTTCCAGAAGATCATTTTTGAAATTTTTCGCCAACATTATAAAAATCATACCATCCAATTTTAACATGTAGACATAAAAAAATATTATAGTGTTATACAGCCAATGAATTAACCTGTATTTTAGCGTTTATCTCATATTTGTAGGATTTATAAAAATAAAAAAAATCGTAAAGTTTATAACCGCGCGAATCCTGCGTGTTACAAACTTTACGATACTTTGAAACTCCATGAGAGGTACTAATTCAAGTCAACATAGATATCTGTATGTTGTCTGTGATATACTTGATAATGAAAGGTGCATGTCAACAGAAAAAGGACTTAATTTAAACCTTAAACAGCTGATAAGAAAAAAAAAAATTAAATTTTTTTTTTTTTTTTAAGTATTATAAGAATTCAAGCGAAAATTATTCACTTACGTGTTGGTATAGATATCAATACTATAAACATTGAAATTTAAACATTGCAATATAAATTCATACTTTAATCTTTGCGCTTTAGAAACGCTCGAAATAAACAAAAAAATTAAATCTAAAATTAATTTAGTGAATAAAATAATAGCGCCTTGCAAATCTCCTTTACTAACCATGTTTCCGTATAATATTGACTCCTCCCACCGCTTTCCCCCTCCCCCCAAAATCATCCCTCCCACTACTCCCAACTAATTAATCTTTGTTACTTGCATTTAATTTTTAAGTTAGTTTTAATTCTGCTCGTGAATGATACGGTTGTATCGAAACCGGTCGCGGAAAAATTAAATTTAAGTAACAAATGTACATTTAATAAAACAAAATGTCTAGAAATTGTTACATAGTTAATGCCCAAGAAATACAAAAAAAAAAGTTTTATTAAATTAAATTGTGAAATCATTTAAAGTAATATAAGGTATATTAGCCATTTACCAGCGCCCTTCAGGTTATTTTTAACAAAACGGCGCTGTATAAATCATCCAAATATCATTATTATTATTATAAAAAGAGAAAAAACAACATAATGAGAATGAGAAAAAAACACACAGCAGGGGTAGAGGGTTCGTAATTAGCAATTTGTTTGAATTTTTTCTATTTGGTAAATTTGGTAAATTGGCCCGAGGACAAATGGAGAATATCAGTGCCTGAAAAGACGTTATTATAATTTGTGCACGTCCTTCTGGGAAATGAATGTTGTGTGGAATGTGGATGTGGAATAGTTGGTGTGACATTGTATTTCGTGTTGGACAGTGGAAATGAATGTTTTCTAGAAGAATGTTGTCAACAACGTTATTGATAATTTTGAATAAAAATTTCTGGTCGGATATATTTCTTCTATCTTCTAAAGTTGATAAATTATGGAATGTTAATGAGTCCTTTAGACATACACTATACTATACACAGTTAAAGCCATCTAAGGCAAAGGTTCAATTCTTAATGATGGTCTTTCACCAGGACGATAATGACTAGGTATACCACACAGTTCTTGATGGTCGATAAATTTCCTGTTGGTTAAATTTGTTGAAAATTTAAATAAATCATTGCTTCAGACGTTTTAAGTATTGTTCATGAGGCGTAAAGAAGGCCGTAAAGATTTGAACATCTCGTTGTATTTAAATATTGAGAAAACACTTGGGTACTTCTGCGAGTTTATTGTTCAGAGAGCTATCGCCAAAATGTAAATCGCGTCGTATAATGTAATAGCTGGGACATAGCGTCATAGCATCTCGATCTGACAATAACGACGAATAATTCTGGTAACGGCACTTAGTTAAAAAGGTAACATCTCTAAGCAAAAGAAGAGTCGATAAGTGTAATAGATTTTATGCTTTTATGAAATTTGATAATTCATGCTTAGTTTATAGAAACAAATTAAATCGTAATAGCTCTAAAAAGGAGAAAACTGCAATATCTTCATCTTACGAGAGTTTCTTTTCTTCATCCTTTCCTCATTTCTTTTCTTCATCCTTTCCTCATTGCAATCATGAGCCCTACTCCAATTTCCGTGGTAAACAAGGCTCTTCCACTACAAGACCTTCCTTGACCTCATGACTCTGTATAAAATCTGCAACAACTTGAATTGACTGTCCTGACCTACTGAAACTAATAAACTTAGAATAAACTTCAAAATACTACCCAGAGTAACAAGGCTTAACGACTTATTCCACATTAGCTGGACACGTACAAATGCTGGTGTCAGGGATCCAATCAGAAGAATGTGCGAATCGTATAATCAAAATCAAAACCTCAAGGATTCCGACTTACTTTTGATACACACATTACTTTTAGTAGAAAATTGAAGGCTGTTTCCCTTCAAAGTACAACAACTTAGGCATACTTCGTTTATAATTTTAAGTACTTTTCTTCTTTTAAATTTCTGTACAACATTATTTTTTGTCTATTTAAATATTTTTTTTTTTCTTACCATCTTAATTTTTCCAAAAATTATTTTTTAAATTTTATAAGGATATTGCTCATTTCTCTCATCTTTCTTTTTGTAAAATAATATTTTTATGTATCTACTTTTTCCCTGCTGATAGTTAAAAATATGTGTATATGTTTTTATCTGCTGTTCAAGTCAATTTGTGGACACCGACGTACCAACGTACTTGGTCACTCCGCGCATTGGTGACCTTCCTCAAATTGCAAATTGTCCAGAGTATCCAAAATACGTTGTAGGCAGGTAATTGAAAGCCTTTTGTGGATACCTGGCACCTCCAGTTCTGACACATTTGTGCGTCTGGCTGCCCATGGATTCTTGAGCATTTTTCTCTAGCACCACACATCGAGGGCTTCTATCCGCTCTCTTTCGCTTGTTATAAGTGTCAACGTATAGAAATATGAGGAAAATCAATGTTCGAAAGAGTCTCAACTTGGTGGTCAACATTATGCCTCTGTCAATCCATTCTTTTGCATTTTACTCTTGGCATTTTTTGTCGTGCAATTTCTTCTTTCCACTTTGAGATTACGAAATTATTTATCCATATGATAATCTACAGATTTTTTTATTAATTTTTATTTCATACGTTACTACACGGCTAATGTTTCGTGCCTGTCTCACCAGTAAATCTTATCTTGAGAGCCGGCGCAGTTTACAACACATCTTAATAATAAATGGTCAATCTTACAACACAATGTAATCAAAACAAAAAAACAAACAACATTGGTTATAAGAAGGTTTAAAAAAATCGTCGACATTTGATCTGTATTTGCTGGTGATCCAAAACTTGGTGTCCAATTTATCTATTTAGCATTATTTGTGTTCTGTCTAATGGCTAGTGGAAGTGCACTGTTTCAAAGTATCTAAATTTTCTTTGGCCAAATGTTGTCTTAAATTTTCCTGATGAGTGATTTTGTTTTGCCTGGTATTTTAAATGGGTGACCCGACAATTGATCCCCCGAAATAATATTTACTATAAAATTATAATTTTTAGTGCATTATTTACCAATTTCAAACGTAAAAGATATTCAGTTCAACTTCAAAAATATCATTAATAATAAATTGGTATGAATATCAAAGGATGACGCAGTGACGATTTTTTTGTACGCTGGTACATATAATAAATAGGAAATGAAATTCTTGATGCATTTGAATGAAAATATGTTTTATTTTTTTGATATTCGGCGGTACATCCTCTCTGCACATCTCTACAGGGTCACTTTTTGTGTAATTAGGTATAACATATTTTCCCTGAAGCGACTGCACTTTGTATGTAATTACGCTGGGGGACCCATTGTCGGCAGATCAACTACAGACGTTCTGTCAACAGTAATTAGTGACATTTGGGAGGCGGGAATGGGTACCGCCGCCCCGGGAACCTTTTTTGGATAACCAATACCTCTGCAATAGGTTACCACCCCAAGTGGTTCGCTACGTTTGGTGATTTAGCAGGGGTGCCCGGGTTCATGGGGTGAAGTTTGTCTAGGTCTTGAAGGTAGATGACCAGGACACACTGAACCCCAGATTCCTGCCCACCCCTTTTACCCTTTTCCTTCCAAGAACTCTCCATGCCTTAAAAAAAAACCTCCACACAGCATCCCCAAAGATGACAAAGGAACTGAGGGAAGTTATTTTCCTGTGCGGAGCTCATGTAAAAAAAATAATTATAACACACTGTAACGCTGTCCGAAACGTTGGCTAAAGAAGAAGGTAGCGCAACACGGCAAAACACCCCAAAAACAAATAATGAAAATAATTTTGGCCGTGAAAATCTAAAAACGTGTCTGTAGGTAGATTCACCTGTTGTGTGTATTTAAAGCACTGTAACAAAACTGGATTTCAAGCAACTAAAAACTTAAAATTTGGCATCGCGATTAATTCCATGAAAGTCAAATTAATTTGTCACTTTTGATAAGGGTTGGCTATTTTGACTGTTAGCAGATTGAACGAGCCAGTTCGGCTCCAGTATTTGCGGCATGTCGCTATTTCGACCTTTGCTGACATCATGAATATGCAAGGATCCCGCACCTGACTCCTCAATGTCGGTGGGACTGGGTTATGGCTGTAGTCGCTGGTATAATAGTGAATCCTGAATAATCGTATCACTGTTTACTTTGACCGAATTATAGAAGAGGACGCAGTGACTTGATGTTATTATAGTTAAAATGCCAAAACACAATAGAATTATGTAGCTACGATGCCTAATAGCGTGGATTTTAGAAGTTTACTTGGTAAAGGTGGAACAATGCGAAATTTTAATTTAGTTACTGGCAAGATTCATTTAGTTGCCACACTGAAACGCAAAACGGGGGTTGTTCTTCTTTTTAACCTAATAACTTTTAGCACTGTCACATTTCCACCACTCCGTCACATTACCACCACTCCGTCACATTTTGTTTTTACTAAAAATATTACCAGAATATCTCTGGATTTCAGAGGGGAAATTGTAGCAAGGGGGAAGGAGGCCTTAAATGCCTTTTGGGGGTGACAAATACGAGCTGCGTGTATACCTATTTCGATTGAAAACCCACGTGACAGAAGTGTCGTACGATATAAAAATTGTAGGAGACAAGTTTTTGAGATTTTTAAAAATATTTTATCAAACATCATTAAAAATAATAATTGCTGTTACTTGATAGGTTATACCTTTTGGAGTTTAAAAATAGTTTTATATTTTATGTCTTCATATAATTTTTTTGTAGCATTATAGAATATACGCAAGTCGAGGTGGCAGAAAACAACTGTGATTTGTATGAAATACACTTCTTTCACGAGGATTTACAACTCTGTAACAAAATTTTTACTACAAAAATATAAACACATATTTTTTTTAAACGCACACAGTCGTTAAGTCTTTAGTACAGTGGATTTTAAAGAAATTATAAAATAATAATATAGGTTATTCTGTTGAATTTTTCTCCACTAACTGATGGACACAACTTTATGTAGGTTAAAAAGAAGAACGACCCATGGGCGTTGGACCGCGCTTCCGAATGACGGAGTGGTTTTGAATTGAATCGCCATTCTGTCTCGAGGGATTGTACTTCCTACTCCGAGTTTTTCACCTTTCTGATAACATCGCCTTGTGACTATGTGCAAATAAAAGCTATCTATCAGTACAATACAACGCCCTCTCGCACTTTCATCTTTGGTCCTATATAAATAGTACGGTACAGGCAGTTCCCTTGTTATTGCGCTATTAGTGTCATCACCGGAGTAAACGTATATCACGACTGAACGCGTTAAATTCTCAGAAGTGGCTTTTATACCCTGGAGCCGCGATAAAACACCAGGGGTGAGAGGGGGGTTACGTTGGAAATTTATCAATTCACCTTTACGACTGCAAAAACTAGTAGATTCAAATAGGCATACTGGCATATCCGTGTTCTCGGATAGGCCTTATTACCATGTGTAGGTACTAAATTCACGTGAAAAAACTATGAAAAGGCATTCAGTCACGAGTGTCAATGGTGAATCAGGATTTCAAAAATGCTCTCATTACGTCATTGTGCGGAGAGCCTCGTAGACCGAACCTAACCTTATTGATAATTTAATAATATCGCATCAATAGGCTTAACTGTCGACAATTTTATATCGATTTCCTGAGCACGGTTGCGCTCTTTAGGTATCGTCGATAGCCAAGTCAATATTGACTTTAAAATAAAAAATAAACCATCCTACGATGGCAACATTGGCGGGTTTGTTCTATTCCTAAGCACTAAACGGCTACATACATACGAATACATTTCACATGCAGAACTATTTTAGTGAAAGAATTTAAGAAGTATGTACACACAGTATCATCGGCGAAAAATATTATATTACCGTCAATATTGAAATTCAATAAGGAGTTCATATATATGAGCAATAAGACCCGACCTAGAACACTTCCTTGGGGCATTCTTTAAGAGATTGGTAAATATTTACTCCTATATTCTTGATTGGAGTGGATGACAGTTGTTTGTGATTTGCTAAATAAAATTCAATTTAATGTACTTGCGCGCTCAACACGCTCTTCCCTTCTGTTCAGGGTAGATCAATGCAAGACGAACTCTAAGCAGAATTCTTGTCTGAACAAACTATGCGATAATTACAATAGGGTATTATCCAAGGTGGACATTTTAAATTCTGAATTTACCAAATATAAGGGGTACATAAAAGAGTATTTCTCTGATGCTTAATGAATATGTTATGTGAATATGTTTCTCATGTTTCTATCGTTCATACTTATAATTCTGTTATGTTTTGATTTATATGTCCAACCTGGCTTTTTCACTGATACTAATGTATTGATATTTTTATGTTTCGTGTAAATTTTAGTTTTATGCAATCTTTTGCTTAATATAATTTTTGGTTTTATATTCCTTTATTATAAATTTTATTATTTCTAATTTTTTATTACGCTGTTTTCATTTAAATTCACAAGGAGGAAATCCATAATTGGTTTTATTTTGGCTATACAAACATGTACAGACTGAAAAAATTTAACTGTCGATTTCCCAAAAATAAATAAATCTCTGTTTGGGGTAGTTTTTAAACAATTTCAGGGCAGTATCTTCTGTATCTCCCAATCTCTTGCAATTTTTTAAGAATAAAATGCTGTATAATATTAGGCAAGTGTAAGCGAGACAGAGCTCTTGCTAAATGGACAAGAACAAGATGTAAGTTAGTGGCGGCATTGATTTCCATTCAATAAAAAGCATTTCAAGAGTTCTTCTCTATTCCGTGTTTTTGCAAATTGTTTGTTCGCAACTTTGAATTGAGTGATTTAAAAAATTAAAATTTGTTCTTCTTACCAAATAGGGATGTTGAAATATGTTTCTCGAGAAAAATAATTAGGTAGATGAAAAGTGATGTTTTCGTACCTGAAAGAAAAGAAAAATCAATTTTAGTATTCAATATTATAAATGCACGAAAGTTTAAAAAAACATGATCACAATATAATATGAAATTTTTTTTTGTTATGATTTTTGGGGTGTTATGCCGTGTTTTGCTACCTCCTTCTTTAGCCAACGTTTCGGACAGCGCTACAGTGTCCATCATCAGAGCAGATGAGCAAATGATATTGGTGAGAGTGTTTACTTATGTGTGTCGAAGCGATACCTTGCTGCCAGCTCCATTTCTCTACGAGCTGGTGTTCAAAAAAAAAATTCAGCATGGTTTTTTGCTTTGGTGTTTAGCCTTTGGTGTTTAGATTTTGGTGTTTAGCTTTTGCGTTTGCCTTTACACCAAAGCTAGACGCAAAAACCATGCTGAATTTTTTCTAACACCAGCTCGTAGAGAAATGGAGCTGGCAGCACGGTATCGCTTCGACACACATAAGTAAACACTCTCACCAATATCATTTGCTCAGATCAGACAGATCGCTCAGAGGCAGAGGCTCGATCGACAGATCAGATCGCCTGAGACAGTTGCTTTTGGAGACGAGAGTTTTTCTGCCCCCGAGTCGCTTTTGTCTGGCCTGTGTTCACACGGCCAGACACTTGCCTACCGGCCGGCCCCAGACCGGCTTACAGTTAAGGCCCCCGCGCCACCAACTGCCTTTTTTAAGTAAAATTATTAAATACCCACATAAGGTAAAGATTGCGAGGCGCAAATGACGCCGTTCTATTTGTATAAAGAACATTAACTTTAAATTCAGTAAATTTAAATGATTCACATCTTCAAGGAATATAAGAATCTAGTAAATAAAAAAAAATATCATTTGCTCATCTGCCCTGATGATGGACACTGTAGCGCTGTCCGAAACGTTGGCTAAAGAAGGAGGTAGCGAAAAACGGCATAACACCCCAAAAATCATGACCAAAATACTTTTTGGCCGTGAAAACCTAAAAACATACCTAATATCTAATTTATTTATAACCACACGATTCTTTAGTGACTTACACTACTTGCTACAATTACATTCATCATCGCAGATAAGTACCAATTATTATGTTTTTCCAATATAAACTGTACATACTCGATTTACATGTTTGAATTATTTTTTTAAATTGACCCTAAAGAACTAAGTTTTTTCTACTATAATAGGTGCATCTATTTTTCATTTTCGATCTAGTTGCGTCATCTCTTGGGTCGGCTGGTAGCCAATTTCAAAGATTTTATTTTTTTTATTTTACTTAGGATTGAACTCTCCTCCTGTCAATTGCACTGGAGTCAACCGCTAACAACTGAGCCAAATCCCAATTGGATAAGACCGACATTTATGGCGTTTATTAACTGCGGAATGGTCATCCAATTTAAAAAAAATGCGTATATCCGTGTACATATGCGTGATTGCCACCAAAAGTTGATAGAATGCATTTTTTTATTTTTTTTTTTATGAGTATCTATAGCAAAATTTGTACATAATGTATTTATAAATTGTATTATATTAAGGTATTATAAAGTTTTTTTTTTCACAGTCCTCCTCACTCACGGTTCCCTGTTCTGAGGCGGCCTGTAGTTTTTCCACATTTGTATTTAGTATCCAGTTGTCTTTACATGGTCTTCAGTATGTTTGATAGTTCATTTTCACTTTGTTCTCTCAACCATATTTTTACTTTTGTTTTAAAATTATTTATTTCTGTTATTTTTTTTGTTTGAGTTGGTAGAGCGTTGTATAGTTTTGTCGCATTGAATTTCATATTTCTTTGTCCAAAAGATGTTTTCAAACTGGCTGTAGCTAGAGTATTTTGGTTTATTGCCCTGGTTGTGTATCTATGTTGGACAGTGGAGTATTCTGATATGTTTTTTTTAATTTTAAATAAAATATTTTCTGCATAAAGGTTTTGTATATTGTAGACTTGAATGCTTTGAAACAATTCTTCTGTCGGAGTTCTAACCGGTAATTTCAAAATTGTCTTTAGTACTCCTTTTTGGGCTATATTGAGCCGGTCCATGTGAGTGCTCAAGGCAGATCCCCATCCAGTTATCCCGTACTCTATTTGTGATTGACATAAAGCGTAGTACACTTTCTTAATGTCGTTTATGTTGAGGATGTTACGGATGGCTCTAAAGAAGTAAATGTACCTGGTGAGTTTTTTTGTGATTGCTTCAATGTGTCCGTTCCATCGGAGATTATCATCAATTTCAATACCAAGATATTTGATACTTTTGGAGTGTGCTATGGTAGGACAGTGGCATGATGAGCCTTGATTTTGATAGTTTTCTTGGCATGTATGTAATTTGAGATTAAAGTCATCTTCTGGCTGTCCTCTGGCTGTTATAGAAAATGTCAGATATTTTGTTTTATTGACATTAAGTGTAAGGGAATTTCTCTTAAGCCAGTTTCGCAGTAGACCAAGTCCATGTTCCGCTTCTTTGTAGGTACTTCTCCAATCTTTTTCGTTGAATACAATTACTGTATCGTCAGCAAAGCTTATGATTTTTCCTCTCGTTCCTATGCTACCGATATCATTTATGTATATTAGAAATAATATCGGTCCTAGTACGCTTCCTTGCGGTACTCCATGGTTGATTAGGAGAGGTTTGCTTTTTTTCTGTGTGATGTTTTTTTCATTGTGATCGACAACGGTCGGATGTCGGGAAGTGGGTTGATTTCCAATTCCAAGATCCAAAATCGAAATTCAAATAAATAATAAAATTAAATACAGCCTAAGAATTCACAATAAATTGTGAGGCGCCCTTAAGGTGATTTTTCACAAAAACGGCGCTCTACAAATTTTACAATTGCTAGCAGTTAAAAACCCGCTCCGCAGGTTTTTACTGCTAGGCCCTGCTAGTTCCTAGCCTGTTCCTCGGATCCGCTGTCATCGAGTAATAGTGACCGGTAGAAAGTAACCGAGACAGGCAATGACGTCATATGTAATATACAGCCGCTTGATACAACTATGTATAACCGTCAGACTTTCAATATCCGGAGAGACACTACATATTAACAAATTTGTAGCATTTATACCTAGGGGGGACACGTTCCCATCCGACCTGCTGACGAAAGTGGCGACATCTTGTGACGAATTCCTGAATTCAAAACCGAATTACAGCGGTAGCTTTGTTTGAAATTCCACGTACGCCGATGTTTTTTGAGGCGCAACGCGTACGGCGTGGCGTCAACATGCACTCAAAACTGGGTTCTGAAATTCAACCAAGCAGACGCAGGCGTATTGATACTATTCGATTATTATTAATAGATGTTTAAAAAAAAACCTTCCCATTGTACCCCTTATTTGTAAATTTTTAAAATTAATAAATATAAAGAATTTTTATTTCGCCTAAAGTTTATCTAAAATCTGAACATTATCTATAAAGTACTACCTACAACCCTAAAAAAGTGTTAAAATGTTGGTTGAGAATAAACATATCATCAAACATATCTCAAGGGCGTCTCAAGTAGTACACTTCTTAGGTCATTCGTCTACTATCGTTTTTTCTATCACTTTTTTCATTTTCACATCCTTCGACAACTCTTTTTGTGATAACAAATAAAAATATGTCATTGTTAATATGATTTACCTACTTCTGTAAAATATCAAACGAACTAAATGAAGCAACAATCAAGAGGCTTATTTCTCCCAAGGTTAGGTTTGATACGGTCGTCGGTCGCCGGATATATTTGGGTGGAATTTTCACAAATGCTTGAAACATAATCCGCAATGATTCTCCTTGATATACGTAGAAATTTTTGCAGAATACTAATTGGGAAAAGGATTTTCGGGCAAATGAATCAACGGTACTCTGTCTCAAACTTCCTATACAAAATAGATATATTCCTCTTCAAACTCAACAAACTTTGAAGAAGAATATAGATTCATGCATAGAATACTCAATTTGAGAGTTGGATGTGGGTACCGCCGCCCAGGGAACCATTTATTTGATAACCAACACCCCATGCCATAGATCACCCCAGACTTAGCAGTCACCATTACTTTACTAGCTGACCCGACCGCGTTGCTAACGAAACATAACGCCATCTTCTGGATGGTTACTCAAATTTTTAACTCACATCGCCATCTGTTAATTTGCATACAAATCAAATCCACACCACCCGCTTGCCAGCCCGCTCGTCCGCCATATACAGACATTCTCCTGCAATTATATATTTTAACCAATTTACACAAATTCTTAACAAATTATATACCCAAACCCTTCTCATGAATTACTATATCCATTGGTGAAAACCGATGAAAATCCGTTCAATAGTTTTTGAGTTTATCGCGAATAGGCAGACAGACGCGGCGGAGGACTTTTATTTATAATATATATGTAGGAGATATTTTGCGTTGACGAATAGGTATTCAAACAATGCATTGAAACAAGTTTGTTTATTAAAATAAGTAATTAATTTTAATTTATACCTACTTATGCTTTATTTAAATTTGATGATCGGACAACTCAACAATATGCAACTCCTTTGAAAAGCCGTTAAAAGCGATGAAAAAAAAACTTGGTTTAATTGTTTACATTAAGTACGGTTAAGGGGTATTTTTTAAATATCATTTTTAATGACTTTTCAAAGGGGTGTTAAAATACCATTTTGTTGGGTTGTTATTTTTGGTATCCTTTTATTGCCAATAATTCACCTTTTTATGTGAATACCTCACAAAGTCCCAGCCAGTAAGACTATGGCATCCCCAATTGGGTACGTTGTGAGGCTGAAGGTAGTGGGGAGGTTAAGTAGATGGGGAAGAGGAAGGTAGGGAAGTACCTGGCTATTCAGATCTAGTGACCAAACACGGCTAAAGCCATTTCAAGCAGCGTTTCAATTCTGAATGGTGGTCTTACATCAGGGCTCACTGAGAGTATATTTCACTCCGAAACGTGCCACAAATATACCATTTATTATTTCAATGAATTAATTGTCTGAGGGATATTCACATTAAAGTTCCTAGTAATTTAAGGATTAGACGTAATTTAAGGATTCATAAAATATTCCATCTTGAATTATTTATTAACAATATTCTAGACTTCAATCCACTGCCTCGAATATGTCTTCTTTATAACACCATTGAATGTGACCATAATATAGATATCTACGCAAACAATCTCACATATTTCAAAAAACAAATTATCAAACTCCTACCATGACACTTCGTGGAGAACAGCTGTTGTAGCTGATGTAGCTGCTTTATTGTCATACCCTTTCTTTCTTTTTTCTCTTTCTCTGCAGTTTATGCATTATATTTGACACTACTATGTTTTACATTTCATTTTGATAATCATTATTTCTTATTTATTATTTTAACTTTATGAGTAAAACCTCAAACTGTAATATTTAATTAAATGAAGACATTTATGAGCGAAACTCAATCGAAAATCTGGAAACAGAAAAATCAGAAAAAGATATTGGCACCTCTGGGACTCGAACCCAGGACCTCCCTACTTTCCGGGTTGGGCGCTCTTATCCACTGAGCTAAGGTATTAAAAAATCATTATTTCTGTTATCACTATCACAAGCATTTCCGTCTAGTAACAACTAAACATTGATTATTCATGATGTGAAGGTTTCTAATTGGAGTATTAATATCTATGTACATCCCAACGGTAATTCTACTATTGTAATAATTGTTAACACTGTAAATGTTTCAAACAATAAATAAATTGTGAAATGACACAAATTGATCAAATAAAATGTTTTTGAGTACGCTGAGATTCGATCCCGCGACCTTCGGATTGCGAGTCAAGAGCCAAACCCCTTTACCACGGAGGCCGTCAAAATCTCGCCTATTGTAAAAAGAATTTACATACTTTCGAAGCTTTTTAGCAAAGAAAGGACGATCTACAGTATAATCAATACACCCTGTTTACGGGCGAGAAAATCACATGTAAGTAAAATTGCTTTGTTATTCAATATTTGCCATAAAGATAAATGTATTGTAATATAGAGAATGTTTATGATTCGTGTAAAACAATGTTTGTTGAATTCAACCCTTAACCATCTCCGAGAATTAATGAGACGAGAAATTCAAATATCTTTGTTCGTAAATTGTTGTTGAATTTGTCTGCGAGTATTATTTATACTGGATTCAATGGTGAAAGAACTATGGACAATCTGTTTCTATTTTGACTATTTTTCGGTAAATATCCAGATAAGATGAACGTCCTTAAAATTCAGAAAATGTTTTTAAAACACTTTTTACCATTTTAATTCAGGGAGGAACTTTTGTTTTAGTCTCCGGAAAAGCAAAATAATTTTAGTGTAATATCCACAATAATTACGAGAATACTACAGTTACAGACTACAATTCCGTTTTAGTTAGAATAGACACAGAAACATTACCAGCCTTACTGAAAAACCCCGTGAAAATTTTATTCAATTGATAAACGAGCGTGCATGTGAAAATATTACTAATTAAAAAATTGTTCATGGAAAGAAATAAAAATTGCTTACACAGCCTGAGAGGGTAGTTTATCTCGTGTATATGACTGTTTTCTGAACAAATTTTGGAATTTTTCCAACGTATTTTAAATGTCTTGTGTATTTCTTATTTTTGAAGATGACGTAAAAACAAGTACCATTTTAGAAACTATATAAAATTAACTTTTAGATTTTTGTGTCTGAAATGTACAATCGTGTTTGAAAATTGCAGTATTTTAAGCTTTCAACATAAAAAGTTTATAAAAAAGCTTACCGTTAACATTTTCTATTAAAACATCAAAAATTTTGGAAAAATCAAAATTAAAAAAAAACACAGTCTTTTTCTTTAGAAAATTTGAAAAAAATGTCACTTTAATTTTTTTATCGTTGATACAATTAAGAATTATAAAATTTTTTAACAATTGTTTCAAGAGAGTAACTGAAAAAAATTGACATTTTGAATTTATTTTTGAACAATGATAACTCGAATTTGGTATTTATTCACACACGCGCAAGCCTTTAATGTTATTAAATAACATTACTTTTATGGAAGTGTTATTAACTTTAGCGGATAACAAAATGATTTATCCAAAATATCATATATTTTTATGTTAAAAAGATTAAAATAACAACAGAGACATTATGAGAACACTGAAACTGTCAAAAATAATAAAAATAATAAAAATTATGTTCAAACATAAGAATGTAATGGTGAATTGATCGTTACAACGGAAATTCTGTTCAAAAACATTAAATAACGTGTCACAAAATGAAGTTTTCCCGCAAAGCTAAAACAAGATGGCCGCGACGCCTGCGCAGTTCTAGGGAAATCCAATGCAACCAACATAATAATAATTAAACGTGTTATTGTTATTAGTAAAGATGTAATAATGCCGTCCAACGGGCGCGGAAGAGATATGCCGTTTAACGATCGTTAAAGCGTTTTGTTATTAGTACGACTGTAAATATTTTGCTAATGTTGTTGGTACTACGTTGGTAACTATTGAGCTATTTTTAATATGCCTCTATTGAAGTATAAAGCTGTACTTATTAAACACTTTAACAGTGCATATTTTAAGGAGATCACTACACAACAGATGAATTGTTAAGAACTTTAGGACTTCTGACCTCTAGGGATATCGTCATTGCATATCCGCTTAGTTCAATAGAACCAAAAAGGCCTCAATTTACATACGTAATTTTTGTTAGAAACGTAGTTATCTGACATTTAATTTCTGAGGAAGGTGTAAGAATCATTAGAAATTGTTTTACGTGTCATTTATTCTTCTCACTTATCTATACTTTAATCGCATCACTGGATCCCTTATGAATTTACAATGTATATTATGTTCATATGATGTAACTAGTTTACACAGCCTACTGTATCTCGGTGTTACCGGATACACGTAAATACGGGAATTACTGTTTTATTTGAATAGTATTCTGGATTGTATACAAAATTAAGGGCGAACTCAAAGGTAAATGACGAAGAAATTGTCGGTGGGGTAATGGGAATGTTTATTTTTAACCACAACTATTCGAGTTTGTTTTCATGAATGACTGAACGCAAATATTGAAATTAGAAATTAACCCACTTTCCAACAATCGGCCGTTGTTGATGACTGTGCATTCTATCAACTTTTGGTAGGTTCCATACAATTAGGATTTGACTTAGGTGTTAACGGTGTTAACTAATTTTAGTTAGTCCCTAAGGAGGAAGGTTCAATCCTCAAACCAGCAAATAAAAAAATATTATTTGAAATTGGCTTCTAGCCGGGAAAACCGTTGGCGCAAATTTGTCGAAAATAGATGTCTAAAAAAAAAATTGTTTTAAATAAATCTATTGGAATTTCGATTTTGTTTTCTCGAATGGATGAATGATGCAAATCTTGGGAGTGATTAACCCACTTCCCGACATCCGATCGAGCTTAAACTCCGCAGATTGACTTTTTATCGATGACAATATACTTTTTCAATTGATGACACTCAAGCACGCACATTCACGAATTTCTCTGAAATTGACTATTAGCCGGCCCAAGAGATGGCGCAACCAGGTAGTTGGTAGATCGATGCGTAGGATCGTGGCGGAAAGTCAGAACTGTCAAATCAATTAAATAATATGTAATATTATCATCGCAATATCCAATTTAATTCTTTTGACTTGTATGTCCGGGTTAAATCTTCCCCACAGCAAAAAATAAACCCTTCCACACACTTTTCCACAAATGACCATCTTGTCTAGTCAATCCACGCTATGCAATTGCACTATATAAGTATAATAAATACAAAACTTTATTTTCCAACAATTTATCTTGGGAATGCTGGGTATCTGCAGTCTTCCAGAAGAAATGTCGCTAAACTGCTAATGGCTTATAAGCTTCCAAATGGTTTCACATCAATACCAGATATTCTCCAGGATAACTTCACGCGAGGCCGCCAACATAGACTTTTGATTCTTCCCAGGTGCAAAACCAATTTACCAATGGTGATACCTCTGAGAAGGCTCACTAGGTTAATTAACTCCCTCGCAGGAAATGTGGATATTTTCCACATGTTTTTCCACATTTCCGATTTTAAGCGCGAAATATCACTTATGCTTTAACTGTATGTATCTAGGTGTACTTATTATGCTAAAAATGTTTTTGAAATTTTCTTTATCGCTTTTGCAAGTATAACATATAAAAAAATAAAATATTTGTTAAAATCGTACATTCATATATGTAATTGTATTTTCATGCGAGCACAGATTTGATACAAACCCTCGAATGAAACAAGAATTAAAATTATGTTTTACAGGTTAAACATCGTTTTAGCTCAGGCTATTTCATGAAATGTACACGAACGTATTTACTCTTTCACCCGTGAGCAAAATTTAATTCTCAGTTCCAGTAATTCCACATATTAACATCCCACGCAAAAATAATTTCCTACCCAGTACACCCTGCCCAATACAAGAGCGCTGTGTTTCGTTTTCAAACAAATAATATGAACCCGCGGCCACCTGTCACTGCGGTTCCATTTACTAAAGATCGCTATGGAACCGATTCTTTATCCAGTTAAGGGTTGCTAGAGATGCCCGAGAAAAAGAATCGTAATCTAGGTAGGGGGTGCCTAGAAAAATAGAAAATGAGAAATAAAAAATAGAGAAGTAGAAACCTGATCCAGATTTTTTTTTTATATAAACCCCACACAGGAGGCCCTGAGGTAAATAATTTCCCATTTCCCTCAGGGCCTATCATCTTTGAAGATGCTATGTGAATGGTCTTTTTGAGGAGAGGAAGGAATGAACATGGGTCTTGAAGAGACCGGCGAGTCGTAGAAACGACTCGTTCTCGTGTGACAAATGTCAATTGTGTACAAATGATGGGCGCGCATTCGGGGTGTTTCCCGACTGTGCGCCGGTGCCGAAGGAATCAATGACGCTATTTCCTCCGAGCATGTGCCGTTGAAATACCGGTAGAGAAAGGAAAGCATTCCCACCCGACGCCTGTGGTCTAAAGACTGCAATCCACTTGTTAAGATAGGAGAATCTATCAAATGGACCGCCCATTTTTGTACAGGGTCGAGGGATTATTCAGGTATTTTGGAGCTCCAAGCCAGAGGTGGCTGCCAAATTCAACCGTGGGGAGCACTTGCGATTTGTACAGGGTTAGTAATTGCTTAATATTAAGGTATCTACGGGCTCTGTTCAGTACGTCCAGTGTCTGAGACTCTAACTTAATTCTGGCTACGATAGAGCCCCCGTACCGGAGCTGGTCTCTTAGAGTTACACCAAGCATATCAATGGAGGGCCTGTTCAGAAGAATAATTCCGTTAAATTGTTGAAAATAATTTACCTCAGGCCATAATATGGCCTGAGGTAAATGAGGGGGACATAATATGTCCCCCTCGTACAGGGGAGCATGTGTGGAGGGTCTTTTCAAGGAAAGCTTGGAGAGGAAGTTCTGGGAAAGAAAAGGTATGAGGGGTGGGTGTCGGTAGGTATCTGGGGGTGAGCGTATTCACGAGTGACGGATATATGAACCAATCCCTCCAATAGCATTGTAAGGCGATGGGTCGAGATCTCCCTCAACCATCTCATGATGTAACTGTTAGACACACATATCCGCTGCCAATACCCGAACAAACCTTACTCCGTGAACCCGGACACCCTTGGTAAGTTATCAAACGTAGCGCGACACTTAGGGTGAACTTTTGCAGAGATGTTGGCTATCCAATTAATGGGTTCTGGGGCAGCGGTACTCATACCCGTCTCCCAAATAAGACAGGAATAATTTCGACGGTTCCAGCGACCACAAAATCATTGGGATAAAACCACCGGGACATCTCTATCACCAAGTATGTGTGGGTTGTATCAATGGACGTAGAATGCCAGACGCGAAAATGACTGCAGATTTTCATTTGTGTAGATTTACTTGTGTTTTGTACCTGCTTTTCATCGGGAAAGGTGTGTGAAGGGAAAAAGCAAGCTTAAGTATGCATAGTACATTATTGTGCATAGAAAAGAAGAAAAGAAGTTTTGATTTATTACAATAAAGGGGTATTTCACCATCCTCTTCATAGATTATACATACGATAACGTACATTTTTGATTTATTAACCCGGTGAAAATGTGATGAAAAAATGTAATAAGAAGTATGTGGCAGGGTATGACAACCGTTTACAAATCTTACTGTAAAACTTGATTCTTAAGAAAAAACATTATAATAATTATATTTTATCACAGCAAGAATATTTTAACGTATTGGAAATTTTAAAAAAATTGCGTCATTTTAACAATTTTTATATTTAACTTAAATGGAAACAAGTCACTATGAATTTTCAACAAAAGTTCTCAAAAAAAAAACTCAAAAAAAACTACAAAGGAACTAAAGAAAACAAGTTTTATGAAAAAAAAAACTCAAAGATATGAAATAAGTAGCTATTTATGTATTTAAACTAAAAACAAAATAATAATAACAGGAACATCTTAGGAACTGAAGCTCAAATCAGTGCAATTTTTACTTAGACTTCCGACGAGTATTTTTTAAGTAAAAATTGCAGTGATTTGAAGTATTTTTTAATATTTCTTCCAGCATTGACCAAAGTTGAGTTTCTTCAACGTTCATTTTCTATTGAAATCTACAATGCAACAAAGAAAGTAGGTTAAAAAACAGTTATGTTAGTTTTTGTCACGAAATATATACACCAGCTATATGGCAGGTACTACATATCCGAACGCAGTTTTCAAGCGTATAACTCCAGCGCAGGCTGCCGCGGCACTGCTATCACGCCACTTTCCCCTCCCGCACCCCTTTAACTCCAGCTACTCAAAGCAACAACAGGTTTGAAGGTCACAAACAAAAAAATCACTCAAATAAGTAACATGGTGGGTATGACGTACCCTGCCACACTCTCGCCGGGTTAAACACGATTTATTTATTTAAAAAGTCTGAGTATACTATTCGGTGCTTGAACCTATGAATAATGGCAATATATAGGACAGCATAGCCGATTTTATTGCGAGCATTTATTTGCTATCAAGAGGATGGTGAAATACCCCTAAAGTAAAATAGATAAATACCCTTTGCACGCATTTGTTCTACTGTTCCACAGAACTATCAGTTAAGTGCATTCATGCAAATAAAACCGTTGAATCGTTACAAGGAAGTCAAAACTATATTTACACTGATTCGATGTTGCCATCATGTTTATCCATTGTGTTATCATATATTTGTTACGATAACAAACCGATATCTCGAGCCTTGTAGTATTGTGCAGGTGCAGGCTGCATGAGGCACCCCCCCCCCCTTCTCCCCCTGGGATCCATTCCGCCCACTTCACTCCTCCGTAACCTAGTTTAGAAGGTACCGATATAATGTATGGCTGACAGCGGTTATTGTCTTCGCTGGTAACCTCATTACGATGATTCTAGCTGGTCGGTTTCAGCTTTCATGAAATTAGACGCATGAAACATTAAAAATTCTTAGTACCTACCTATAAAATAATGTTAATATTTTATACATACCATTTTGTTAATCAGAAAATTTATTTAATTCTATATTTGATATGTATTTTTTTTGATATTACTCTCAGTATCGGCCTGGAATAAGACCATTTTTCAAGAGTGAAACTTTACTTGAAATGGCATTAGCCGTGTTTGGTGACCAGATCTGAATAGCCAGGTACTTCCCCACCTTCCTCTTTCCAATCTCCGTCCTTTCCACACTAACTTCAGCCTCTCAACATACACCAATTGGGGATGCTATATTCTCACTGGCTCCAAAGGGTTGGAAGTAGTTGGGACTCTTGTACGGTATTCACAATAAACCAATATATATTTCATGTATGCGTGACAACTTATTTTTGGTAAAATGAATATATGAAAGCTTTACTGCTCGAATTGGAAATGATCTTGATAGCTAGTAATTACCTTGGCGTAGAAATTCTAAGCGAATTTCACGACTTCACCATTCGGGTGTTTTACTGCTTCTGAAAACAGATTTCTGCTTCATAGTTAAGATTAGTACATTAATAATTTACTAGCATTTAAAAACCCACTCCGCAGGTTTTTACTGCTAGGCCCTGCGGGCGGCTTTTGGCTGGACTTCTCCCAGTTAGTGTTGGTGACCATTTTATAAATCCAATAGGATCTGGTTCCAAAATTAGCCCGTTCCTCGTATCCACTGTCGACCAGTGATGGCTAGTCACCGGGACGGGCAATGACATCATATGTAATATACAGCCGCTTGATACAACTACGAGTATTAACGTCAATCTTTCCATATCCGGAGAGATACTCCAGATTCACAAATCCGTAGAACTTATATCTAGGGGGGGGGCACGGACCTATGCGTCCTTCTGACGGAAGTGGTGACATCTTGTGACGAATTCTTGAATTCAAAACCGAATTATAACGGTAGTTTTGTTTGAAATTTCACGTACACAGATGTTATTGTGGCGCGACGCATACGGCGTGGCGTCAACATGCACTCGAAACCGGATTCTGAAATTTAACCACGCAGACGCAAACGTATTAATACTATTCGACAATTCTACGATTCGATTCGATTCATTCAGAAAAGAATAACGCAGCCTTATGTTAGCCGTAGCTAATATTTATTTGTGGGAAATTTAGAAAATTTTTCAGCTATATTGGTTGGGAGTGAAGTTTTATAATTCGTCAATTCCACAAATTCTCTCAATAAAACATGTCACACACTAACTTGACGAATGTTTAAAAACTATAGAAAAATTTCAACAATCCATAAATTATCTCCATACGACCATAAAAACGTCAGACTTGTGTTTAGTTTTCCAGTTCATAAATTAGAAGTTTTCTGGGAAAATTGGATACAATGTGACAACTTTTTTTAATGTTTGTAATGTTTTTGCTTCCATTTCCATCCACCAGAACGTTTTTATTTTAAAAAAGCCAGCCAAGTGTACTTTGCAAATGTTTACACGATGTTCTGATGTGAAAAGAAATGTCAATACAAAAACGTTGACAGTTAGGTACGCTCTTACGGTAGTAATAAATGATTAATTATTTTGAGCAATGAATAAAAACAAATAATATTTCCTTGGGGTCGTTTATTTCATTGATGTTGGATATTCTTTCCCTTTTTGGACTGATTCATGGACATCCAAATTAATAGACTTGCCCTAGCATGAAATCTGGATATAATTTCGACGAGCTGTAGGCAAGGTGGCAATAATTTTGGCACCAGCAGAGTTTGATAATGCTTTTATTAAACTACAACGTCAGTCGCACATTGACCATCGAAAAGCGCACATTGAAATAATCGAAACCCCAGACAGAAAAGTAAGGTTCGTTTAAATGAAGTAACGGTTTGCAGCGCAGTCTATTTGACGCAGAATGTTTGGAAAAACAAAAAAACCGTACCTTCATCAAATCGACGCTCGGTCCTGCAATTCCGTCCAGTCATTAGACAGTTTGTTGAAACAAATTTTCGAGTTTTTTTTAGTGACGTTTTTTATTTTTTACCTCATTTATGTATTTTATTTTACTGATTACGAATCCGAGTATTTTTAACAGAAAATGATTTATTAATTAATTACACTCTCAACTACACTCCACTAATTAATTAATTACACTCTCAACTGGGGGCCAAACACTGGCGCTCAGCGTGGTTATCTCCTTTTTCCTAACACACGTCAAAAAAAATTGCACTATAAATTATAAAAATATTCCTAAAGGTTACAGATAATTTTATTATCTAATCTAACAGGTAAGCCAAATTTCAACTAGCAATTACGTCTAAAAGGTAATTAGATGAAAATCAGTACTGTCGCAAAATATGTTTAAAAACACCCATTTTCAGCACCTCACTGAGACAGGCTGGACTATTTATAGGGGTAAAATTTTAACCAAACAAAAAAATAAAAAAAATTGTGGCATAAGTAAAAAACTATTTCTAAAGGTTGGACGACTAATGCATGGCGCTGAACAACCCAGAACTATTTATCAGAAATAACTGCCAGTAACCCTGAACTCAAGATGACTAAGCATTATGCAAGCTAAAATTGTAACCTCAAATGCAACATTCAGAGTGTGACCATGAGTTTTAAATATCAAGTTTTTTGTATTTGTTTCGAGTGCGGATGCTAAAAACCACGATATCCATGTAGATAAATATTTTTGGCACGAATAATTAGTATCATTGCCTGTAAAACACTTTCCTTATAATTTACAACGCTCTCTGGCAAGCGTGCTGAGCAACGTAAAACAAAAACACAATCCTAAAATATCCACAACTAAAAAAATTTGTTTTGTCTAATTTTGGGAGCTAATGCTAGAAGCGCCTATCAGTTTTGGTAATTTGATTTAGTTACCGGAAAGTACTCTAAAACCTTCCTTATTTGAATGCTTTGAATATCTATGTCAGGTACTCTAAACTGATGAAATTGTGGCCTATCTAATGTTGAAGTCAAAATTTTTATTGAGCGTTTTTTATGACAAGCAATCGATAAACAAGCTCCGTCCCTGGGCTATTCAGAAATTTGACATGAGTACTGTTAGCATTAAGCCCTAGATTATACACCAATTAAGATTTGTAAGAATTTTTAAATTTTTTATTTGAACCACCCTCATTTCGCCCTATAAACGGTTCACTAAAGGATTTAAAAAACACTTCGGAGCCGGGGTTACGCTTTGGAGCATTTTAAAAGACAATAAACAATACACACGATTTTCGAAAACAAAAGCTCAAATAAAAAAGTCACAAATTTGATAGATTCATCAGTTTTGCGCTGGTTTCACTAGTTTCCGGCACCATGTATCGTTCAGTGATTCAACCACCTCAAGGGCCCTGTATTGAATTGGATGTTGTAAGCAGCATTTCCCAAACAAATATGTTTTTAAATTACCCTTAAAGTTTTCTTTCATTTAACGATGAATTAAAAAAATTGCTTCTCCAATTAAGCCACTTTTGCACGGAGATCTGTTATAATATTTGTCCTGAACGTTGATATTTGATGTAGACCAAGGATATAAAAGAAAAAATAAAATATCCAGTTAAATCATTATTGAATAAACATGTTAATAATTCTTATCAAAGAGAGCTAACGATGACCAAATTATGTTGTTTGGAATAACATGGAATTACAAGGGGATTACGGATTTTCAAACAATAGTGTCATATTGAATCGAATGTCGAAGCTTTAACTTATTTGATTAAAATCAGGTTTGATAATTTTTTCCTTCCAATCACGAACGTTTACATTAGTCGATAACCTAACGTAACCTATTTAACCAATGTTTTATATATATTTTTTTAAAACTCTAAATGACTTATCCGAGATGGTTCTGAATTGGTTTCATTCCGAGTTGTCCGGTCACCTAATTATTTATTTTGTACATCTAAAAAATGGCGAATAAATTATTTTCATTACTTTATTGATAAATGTTATATTATAATATTTATACATAACATTTATTACAACATAATAAATTATGCTTTGTCTTTGTTAGATTCCAATTCGAAAAATTCTCTTTCGACCACCTGCGAAATCACACGAAGGCATAGACAAAGGCTTGCCCAAGCGGCTCGATGCGCGCGTCAAGCGGCCAAGCATATACAACAATAGACAATAATAGACAACAATAGACAACAAATTTATGTGCTTGCCATCAAGCCGCTTGATAGTCTCCATAGCCCTTAAAACACGCCATATTTATCTAGAGTCGATATATCGATGGTACGTAGGTGTGCATACGAGATGAAATAACAAAATAAATGCTTTTTTGCCTTGTATATACGTCACAAGTTTTTTTAATTAATTAAAGAAAAATTCTTTAAGAATGTTTGTATTAAAAAATATATATTTTCTAATAATGGCTTATACATTACAGCGTTTTGCCTTCTATGAAAAAAGGTCTTACAGGGTGCGCGTTTTGACAGGATATGGTGCACGTTAAAATTAGTCATTTTGTCATTATTTGTTTTATTGTTCCAACCTTGTACTTGTGCTTGTCTCATATTTAAATCCCCCGAGGGCTAGACGATATATAAACCATCCCCTAACTAGTACTACCCACTATTGACTCCATTAATCATTTTCTCATCAAGATAGCACCCCGTGACAGCTTGACGTAGTTTTAGAACCTCCTGCCTATAGCTTTATAGACTGTACTTGTTTGCGGAAGCTATTGAATAACTTATCAGCTGAGAAGAAAGTGTACTTTACCCCCCTCTATCGACCCTAACTTTACGACACTAATAAATTAAACTCTTCTTAGTCATATTTCCCGGAAAGAGAAAAAAACACAGCCTTTAAGGCCGCACTTGTTTTTTGCAAAATAAATTTCCTTGTTACGGCGAGAAATCGTATAAGTCAAAGGGAATAGGGGTTTATACCCTTTGATGCATAATGTATGAATGAGGGGTGAAAAAATATGAATTAAATGCTACACGATACGTAAGGGTGGATTTTGTAAGGTGGGTGAACTCAAATTATTTCTTCACGAGGTTTTTTATGAATGTAAAGCTCATGTAGGTAATATTAATGTGCATATAATTTTTGTACTAATTTACAGTTTTATTTCTAGATTGACGAAATATTTCACACTTATCTATCAAAACAAGTGGAAGATCATTGTCTACATAAAATTTTCAAAAAGCGCACCCCATCACTTAAAACAGAATTTTGATAGGTACGTCTTGGCGAAATTTTTAACATTTGACATTCAAAATAACAGGAAAATTACTGTATTTTTTTTACATTAGCTCCACAAAGGAGGCCCCGAGATATAAAATAATTTCCCTCAGGGCCTATGTCATCTTTGAGGATGCTTTGTGGAGGGTTTTTTAAGGAAAAGAAGGAGAGGAGAGTTCTGGAAAGGAAAAGGGTAAAAGGGGTGGGTAGGAATCTGGGGTTCAGTGTGTCCTGGTCATCCACCTCCAAGACCTAGACAAACCTTACCCCATGAACCCGGGCACCCCTGCTAAATCACCAAACGTAGTGAACCACTTGGGGTGACCTATGACAGAGGTGTTGGTTATCCAATAAAGGTTTCCGGGGTGGCGGTACCCATTCCCGCCTCCCAAATTGAATTGTATACATCTAATTTTTTTTTAAAACTCTGTGTTAACTCCGGGCCAACCCTGGGACTTCAGCTAGTTTATGATAAAGGGGAAAATCCGTTTGTTGGTTTCAAACGCACCTCGGCTTTCTTTAAAAAAATTGTGATGACCTATTTTTCTACCTAAAATGACTTAAAATTAAATGAAAATATTTGTATAAACAAAGCTCTTTTCATTATCAGGCTATAATATTGTCTCGTTCTCAGGCTATATTGTCATATTTTAACAAAATTTATGACAAAATTTATTGAACGAAACAATGTGCGCTTTTATAATTACCGTGACGATTCGCGGTTACCGTGACGGCAAAAAAGAAAATAAACATACGTTTCTTATCGCTATAATGCTGCAGTTCTTTCTAACACATTAAATAATGGAGAGACATACGAGTACAAATACGTGTGACTGTTTCCTCCAAAGAACTCTCTTTTTGCGACGGGAATTGCGTGACATTTTCTTTATGTGTGAGAGAGATGTATGATAATGATTAAATGTTTCCTTTGGGGGGGTGCAAACATACGTTCACCGTTCGTCTGTTTTGACTGTTGTTATTTAGTGTGTAAGAAAGAGCTGCAGCATTATATATTGAATAACAAAAGCAAAACCATTAGCGCATTGTCATTTTACCTTTTTAAAATTTTTGGAATTCACTCACACTTCAATATTATCCTTGTAACTATATTCCATACATTCAAAATTATCGGCGCGGCAAGGAGCATTGGTAGGGGTCTACGGAGACGTCGCGGTGCGGTGTGTGAGAGAGATGCAAGAAAATGATGACTATTCTCCTTTGGAGGAAAAATACCTACGTATGTCGGGTATCTCATATTTTTAAAGAGCTGCAGCATTATGTTTATTGCCTTTTTAGGCCGGCACGGTACCGTATCCATGAATCGTTATAAAACAACAATAACTAGTGATTACTTGATTTATTTCCGCTTTTTTCTTTCTGATAAAACTATATTTTTATAATGTAAATAAATTAGAGAAACAAATTATATACGACACTTAAATTTTGCTGAGATTCTGTACGTAAAAAAAACTAGTATTTTAAAGAAAATCGACATTTTTTTTTTTTTTTCAAGAGCGGAGACGGTTTACATAAATAAAGTTCCCGTGAGCACTTAGGCCGTAGGCCCATTGTGCTATCTCCCATTTTACCTCATTCCTTTGACAGTAATCCAGTCCCTTTTACAAAGTTCACCAGGATTGTCATTGGAAATGAAGCTATATCTTCTGGTTCGACAATGTGTCTTCCCAGGTCTCATTTCTCGTCTTCACTCCACTCAATTCCCTGAAGGCTCCACGACGGAGATTTCACCTCCCTGTGGTTCCCTAAAGGCCCCACAAGAGAAGAGCCCACTCCACCTTGGCTCCCCGAGGGCCCCAGGAGGGAAGAGGACTTATCTCCTCTTCACTCCTCCTTGGTTCCCTAAAGGCCCCATAAGAAAGAGTTCACGGAGATGGCCTCATTTCTCCTCTTCACTCCTACATGGTTCCCTGAAGGCCCCACATGGGAAGAGGACATAATCTCTCCACTTCACTCCTCTTTGGTTCCCCAAAGGCCCCGTTCCGGAAGAGTGCCCTTCCCCTTGGTTCCGTGAAGGCCCCACAAGGGAAGGGTTCATCGAGGTGGCCTCAGCTCTCCTCTCCACGGCTTCTCCTCTTGGTTCCTCCTAAGGGCCCCAGGAAGAAAGTCCACAGAGGTGGCCTTAGCACTCCTAGGTTCCCAAAAGGCCCCTTGTTTTCGAATGGTCCAATTTTTTGTCCCACGAGTGACCAGGGAAATAGAAGGTTCACTCCAGCAGAGCCCCGAATGTTGGAGTAAGGTCTAAATACTCCGAGATGCGACCTTGTTCCCCAGGACATTCAGCCTGAGCACGGTAGCTCACACCTTGGCTTGGGATGGCTATTGCAGGTTTGTGTTTCCACTCCCTACGCTAAAAATCGACATTTAGTTTACTAGACTCCATTTAGTAATTTGTTCGCATAAAAACATCAGTCCATTATTAAAATTTAAATGATTTTTGTTTAAATAAAAGCTCAAAGAGATTCGTCAAAGTTGTATAAATTAATTATTAACCTCAAACCAAACACATTAAACCACAAATAAAATAAAACCCTACATATAATTCGATCGTATTTTGCGGGTTAGAGAAATAACTCGTTTATTCATATTTTATTCCACAACCACATTATTACATGAGAGATTACTATATTTGTTAGGTCTTCATTATAATTTGGGTCTCTTGTAATTTGAGCATAAGAACTCTGCACGTGTCCAAAGAGCTCAGATGAAAAATTCATCTTATTTTTTAAGTGAAATCTGGGGCGTTTTTATTCCATGCAAGGCGTGATGCTTGCCCTACAAATTAAGCTCACAGGCGGCCGGATTTGGTGACGTTAAGAGGATAATGTTGATTGTTAAGTGGAACGTTTGCGCAGTCCTTTTCGGCCCGTTTCATACAAATCTTAAATTTGAATTTGAGATCAAAATACTCAACCAAACTGATAAATAATTTTTGTAATCAAAAGGTGTATCAAATATCTAGTATGGATAAGAGCTACTTTATTTATTTTTGCTTTAAATTATAAGATAAAGGCCATTAAAGATTTTAGTGTTTCATGATTTTAGAGGCAACTTGAGCAATTATTTGTGAGTAAATGAAAAACTGTAAAAAAATAATTTTACTATATTTATTTTACAAATACAATGAAAAATAAAATCGATTATCACGCCTTCAAAATTTAAAATAGAGGGTCTTATTTGCACGAGACAAGTAAGCGAAAAAGTGGTTTTTATTTATTTTGTGCATAATTTTATAAGAATGAAAAAAGTTAAAACCTGAAAATTTGTCTTAGCCATAAAGGGATATTTAAAAAAAAAAATGTTTTCAATTCAATTTTCAATTCAATTCAATTCAATTTCTTACAGTTGTCTTCGTAGTTAAGTCATGCGAACACATTTTTTTAGTGGTTTATGCTTATATTTTTTGTTAAGTAATTAATAACTTTATTATAATTCCAATACAAAGAAAAGCTAGTAAAAGCTTCAATTTATCCGTAGCATATTTTTTGATGTTCATAATGTAAACCGATTCGTCGTAAAGATCAATCTAAATAGTATCTTTAAGTCACCAAATGTAGCGAACCACTTGGGATGACCTAGGACAGAGGTGTTTGTTAACTAATATTTTTTTCCCATATCCGCCTCCCAAATTGGTTCTTATATGCATTCGTACTTTTCAAATAAAAAAAATAAAAAAAATGAAGTAAACTTTTTAATTTTCAGTTAAGTAGTTAACAATTTTATTTTGTTTCTTATGAAGAAAAACGAAAGAAAAAGCTTCAATTTATCCAAAGCCTATTTTTTGGTATTCATAGTGTAAGCGGATTAGTGATGAAAATTAATCTAAATAGTTATTTCACGTTAAGCTTTGCCTTACAGGTGCGAAACGCAGGCTGTTGGGTTAAAATGGGTAGTGTGTCTCCGCTAGTGGAAAGGGTGGAAAATCAGGCGAACCGGGGCAGAAAAGAAGGGGAAAAGGTGTTACAAAACAGGTCTTCACCGGGGTAAGTTTGCCCGGAGGAAGGGGGGTGGGTGTCGCGGGGCGGGTTTGGCTTTATCGCGGGGCTGGGTGGTATAAATCCCCTGCTTCAAGTGCCATATCGTAAATCCAAATGGCGGCCGGAACCGGATGGCGGGAAACGGTTTAGGAAAGACTGAAGGGCCGGTGAAATGAAACGAGTGACGGCGGAGATGAATAAATCATTTGCGAGCTCAACGCGTAAACATCACACGGCATTTATTAGACAAACAAGTTGTTATTGCTACGATTACTGTGTCCTTATTAACATTTTATATGGGGTCAAATCTCTATGCACGATACGGAGATATAAACAAAAAATAGGGGAATCAAACAATCAATACATTAAAACGTTGAAGTCCGGCAAAACGCTTATAACGCCGGAATTTTTCGGAAGATAACTTTATTATACTGAATTTAGAAGTTGAGTAAGCAATGCGCTCTAATTATGGAAAAATGTTACAAAAATTGTATAAAAGCTGTTGAAAACTTCATAAGATTTAATGTGAAAATATTTTTGTGCCATGAATAATTTATGGACTCTCTTCGAGTTTAAAATACAAATTTCCGAGTTTGTTATTTTACGATACAGACAGATCTGATCACCAGCCGACATTTTGCGTAATCGAATCGCCGGCGTGTTCGAGCGATAGGGCTTTTGACTCGCAATCCGAAGGCCGCGGGATCGAATCCTGGCATGGAAAATAAATTTTATTTGATTAATTTGTGTTAATTCACAATTTATTCATTCAAAATAATACATATGGTATATTTGCGGCACGTTCTAGAGTGGAAAATACTATCAGTATCGCCCTGGCGTAAGACCACCATTCAGAATTGAAACGTTGCTTGAAATGGCTTTAGCCGTGTTTGGTGATCAAATCTGAATAGCCAGGTACTTCCCCACCTTCCTCTTCCCCATCTCCTTTCCCTCCACACTACCTTCAATCTCACAACATGCCCCAATTGAAAATGCCATAATCTTACTGGCTCCAGACGGGAGCAGTTGGGACTCTTGTGCGGTGTTCATATAAAAGCATAAAAATGAAAACTAGCAACTATTTTAAATGCCCCGCAACAGCCTAATTGCCTAATGTATAGAAGAAATGTTAAGAAATTCAATAAAAGTAGGCATGTAGCAGAAGCATTACTGGGTGTAATCAGACACACTCCAAATCCATATGTTATTCTGATTGTGTGACAAATGCTAGCATATACAAAATATTGACTTTGTGTTCACAAATATCGTGGAAGTCCTAAGAAAGGCTGCCTGTATTTTATCGGGAGAGCGATCAAAGCAAACCTAAAATACATCGCCAGATTGCCGGGTGGAATCAACAAGTCGAGGAACACTATGAAAAATCAGATCGTCGTTGATGACGTTGATTCAAAATGGGAGACCATTACATGGCCCCATTACAGTGAAAGATAACGGACACGGAAGGAGTTCAAAAGCGTCCTTAAACTCTGCCAAAGCTCTGCCGAACAAACAAAGATGGACAATATCGTAAAATCGCTTGCCAAAAAACAGTTCGCTCAACTCTGGAAGAAAATTAATAACCTGATTAAACCAAAAACTTAAATCGTCAGACCAATTGATGGGTCCTCAAACACGCGGGACATTGCCAGAATCTTTTGCAGATATTTCCAGAAACGAAGCACCGACTGCCCTGATATTATGGAATATGATGGACAAAACGTCTACCTCTCTGATAGTAACATAATGAAGGCTATCAAAGACATGATAGTCTAGGTATTGAACACGTAAGGTATGAAGGTAGATACGTACCTACACTACTAAAACATACTGTTCAACGCGATCTTCAAACACAACCATCTACCGATTTCGACGACGAAAACATTTATATGCCCGATCCTGATATCGGAACATGATATCCGACATGAACAACTCCAGCATTTACCGGCCAATATTCTTGGTAACTATAATTGTGAGACTATTTGAAAGGATAATTTTAAACTAAATCTATCAGATGTAGATTAAATGTAGACTATACACTAATAATATGGCAATATACTCTGAAAAGCAAATGATAGAATTTCACAAAAAAAGAAAAGTTACAGTAGTATACTGATACTTTTTAGACCTAAGTAAAGTCTTTGAGGGGTCTGTCATAAGACGTTATGAGAAAAATTGAAAAGTAGAGATAGATCATCAGTACGGCAAAGAGTATAATATATTCCCCCAACCTGTTCAATGTTCTTAAGATTTATTAATTATAAACTCGGAATACCTATCGAAGAACTAAATTATCTATATCTAATGGAATTACTCAATATAAGCGATTTAACGTCAAGGCGTGTAGTGAGCGATTTAGTTTGCCTTTTTAATATAGCGAATGGCAGACTGGACGCCCTCGATTTAACTTGTAAAATTAATTTGAGAGTACCCACGCGTGATACCCGTTCTAATGCACTTTACTTTGTTACCAATTCTACTAATAATTATTTTGAAAACTCTCCAATACAAAGACTTCATATACTCGGAAATAAATATACTTCAATTGACGTTTATCGACATCAATCGATTTCTAAATTTAAACTCAGTATATCAGAACATTTAAAATAAAGCTATAAATATCATGCACTATATAGCACCTTTATCGATATATTATTGTAGCTATGTTTCGATAAACACGTACCAAATATGTAAAACAAAGATTGCTAATTATAAACATAAATAATGACAATCTTATCTTATTTGTCTTTATAATAAAAATAACAATCTCACATTAATTTACGTGACCATATATTCTATTTTACCTGCTTTGTGTCATATCTAGTGTTATCTATGTTTTGTTTCTTATATCTTATGTTATCTTTATTTTTTTTCTTACAGTTATATTATGTTTATATTATATTTTGTTATTTCCTATACTTTTACCAAAAACGTGTACTGCACTTTATGTAAAAGCCCTATGGGCGTTTAAATAAATAAATAAATAAATAAATAAATAAATAAATAAATAAATAAATAAATAAATAAATAAATAAATAAATAAATAAATAAATAAATAAATAAATAAATAAATAAATAAATAAATAAATAAATAAATAAATAAATAAATAAATAAATAAATAAATAAATAAATAAATAAATAAATAAATAAATAAATAAATAAATAAATAAATAAATAAATAAATAAATAAATAAATAAATAAATAAATAAATAAATAAATAAATAAATAAATGTATAGGTACACGGACGAGTTATCAAATCGCTTGAACACCAGAAAGGTTATGCCTAAATATCTACCTAAATTTTGAGATTCCGTATGAGAGATTAAACAAATTTTACGTAAATACTTTTCAGAAATGTTCTACTTTACCACCCCAAGGTGAATTTACATTTTTTCTATGTATCTCTATTTTAATTTTATATTTCATTTTATTATTTATTTATTGTTTACACTGGTTACATATTTAATTTAATTTGCTTATTTTAAAGCGTGCGTTTCTGTATCATTTCACATATGTTTAACTGATGCGTTGCGCTTTGTAAATTTACTTATTTTAAAACTCAATACCATGTGATTGCTCTACCATTGTCATTATGTGCACAAAATAACTAACACAACTGTGTTTTACATTAATTTATAATTATTTTTCACTTAAAAACCCACAAGGGCGTAATTACATAAATGAATATATCCTTACACGCTTGCGACATTACTATATTTCTACTCAACAAATATAAGCTGCATTTACCTATCTGTATAAAGGGTAGGTGTGTAAATATTTACCTGTTGACTAACTACTGTCGTAGTTTACCGGTTGAACAATCCCCGTAAAAGACCTTTTACAGTCACTTGTTTTACAGTCACAGTCGGTACTTGTTAATTCTTGGAAATTCATGGTTTCAACTTTACGTACACTGGTTGCTTGCTAACCAATTGGAAAAGTTAACCTTACATCACCTGCATTTAATTGAAAGGAAAACGTAATAGATGATTTGAAAACGCTATTGTGTATTGTAAAGTTAGGAATAGTTAATGTCGACCTGACAAAACATAGCAGCAATTGAATGTTCGTGTTTTTTCACAGGACAGTGATTTATTTATGCTGATGAGTCGTAGAAACGAATCGTTTTTATGTGACAAATGTGAAAAAATATTGGGCGCGAGTTAGAATCGATGATGCTTAAGGTGATCCAATACTCCAGGGAATTCACGCTCCTTTGTGGGAGGAGTTTAAAAATACTTGAGAAAAAGCTTTTGGAAAGGTTGGAAATTTTGAGATTTTTTACAGGTTAATTTCGTACAGGCCTTTAAAAAACATTAAATCCTTTTTTACGCATTGTTTATTGTAATAACAAGGTAATTTAAAATTGATTTCACGGAACCAAGCGACGCAGAGCCATACGTCTATTCCCCGCTCCAGTCGGGGCCGAACTGATACAAAATGGGTGTGGCAAATCAGTAATCCTTGGGTGGACCGCATAAGGTTCACTTTGAAAATCCAAAATCGTCGACTGCCGGCCGTATTGTGAAATAACAACGCAAAAATGCATATATTATTTTATTTTGTGAAATTTGGACGTAAATATATTTTTTTTGCGATTATTATAAAAGAAACTGAATTTGCTACATTAAACAATAAAATTATATCCGAAAAGAGATTTATAAGTAGGAGAGTTTGCACTTGAAAGTGTTTTTTTATAGACCTAATACTTTATTTTTTTCTAGGCTTATTAATAATTACCGATATTTTTAAGGACTAAGATATGTTCTACACGCATTATTTAATTGAAGCATCTATAATACTTCTAAGCGGTCTAATTTTCAAAACAAAAATACATGATTTTGTATGATTTTGCATTATTTCGCATGGCTTCATCTTAACTAGTTCCTCAGAGAATCTTCCATTAAAATACCGCTTGAACAACGGCAGCTGTCCCACCTGACGCCTGTGCTCTAAAGATTGCAATGAGAATCTATCAATAGGACAGCCCGTTTCTACACGGAGCCAAGGGTTTTATCAAATATGTTGGGGCTCCGAATCAGAAATGGCTGTCAAATTAAACAGTGGGGCGCACTTGCAATGCCTGATTCCCGCTTTACATGGTGTGATATATACTTTCCCGATAAGTGATATCTTATGTACGATTATAGAATTGACTGTCACCGACTCTCAGAAATATTCAAATATAGAAATACGATTTCAATGAAACGGATCTGTTCATAAATTATTCATTTTTCATTTCCTCGAGAGAGCAGGAGGCAAACCAACAAGACTTCTCTTTACGAAGATGGGTGCTTACGAAAATATCACTCTCAACATTTTCCACAAAAATTAATGATATTCTTTTGGGGGACATTGCAACCTGTTATATTAAAAAAAATATATATTAGAAACCCCTAGATTTTTAGTACCGAGCGACCTTCCTATTCGACTCAATTTATGTTTACCTTTGAATTTTTTTCTTATAAACAATCAAAGATATATTCAACAACTTCGAGTGCAACTTAAAAGCGAACAGCGTTTCCATAAAGCTTGCTAAAGGCCGCATGATTCAACTTATAAATATTTGCTGGTCTGAAGGAAATTACCTAAGTTATGCATCAACTCTACAGCTCCAGCAAGAAACTGACAAAACTATCAACAATGAATAAAAAATGGCAGAACTTGTAAAACTATCAAAAACGAATAAAGAATCGCAGAATTTGCACAAAAGGTAGGAGTATAAAACTTAAAATAAGAACCAGCAAATTAAAATTAAAGTAAAAATTATTCCGAATTCTTGTTTTAATTTTGTGGGCTTTGTAACCTCTAATACTCTAATGCGTCAAGAAACACACCGCAAATTTGCTATAGTACTACAGCACTGCTAGATTTGCTAGAACCTACTACGGTTTTTAGCACCTTAAAAAATGCTCCCAGTATACTAAAATAAATTTTATTCCCTTGGCAAGAGAATAAAATTTATTATTCTAGGTTGTTGTTTCATCTCTTGCAAATATTGATTTTTTTATTTATGAAAAAGCGTGACCTTAATCTTACATTTTCAAAAACCATGGTCAAAGTACTCAAGATTTATATTTATTGTGAAGAACGCTTATTAAGCTGTAAAATATAATCAAACTCAAGAATATTTTTGTATTTTTTCGATATATTATGTATTTTTATAATATTAGAGAGGAAAAAAACATTTCTCTGAATATTAGTAGTCATCCTGGGGAAATTACATAAGCTAGATGCATACGATTTTATAAATGCTTATTAAATAAACAATTGTCTGGTAAGACGGTTCAATTTACTAAAACATCATTTTGCACGGAAAAAATCGACTAGTGTAAATCCTGCATAAAGGCTGTAATGCCAGGATGTTTCACTTATGTTTCCGTGACCAGACAACTCAACAACATACAACTTCAACACCTCCTTTGAAAAGTCATTAAAAATTATGAAAAATACGTGGAAAAAATTGGTTAAAAATGTTGCATTCGGTTAGGTAAAGGGTTATTACTCAAATTTTGTTTTTCATAACTCTTACTAACTTTTCAAAGAGTGTTGAAATGCGACTTTGTTGAGCTGTCGTGGAATCTAATGTTTCATAGCATAGATACGAAATCTTTTTTTATCACGACTTCTATCAATATTTCCCAGGATTTACATAACATTTTAAGCAACTTCAAAAACGCAAAGAACATTTTTGATTTTATTTTTTTTATTTTATTGAATATTTGCATGCTTTTTACACTAAACATTTTTTTAATGTTATACAGTGTTATAAAGAAATATAAACATAGCTTTTCCTCGCCAAAAAGAGACAAGGCTCTGGTGTTTGGTGAGGGAATTCATGCTCAATTATATCAAATCATATAAGTAAGTAAATAATAAAATATTACAAATAATAACAATGAAATAAATAAAAAAAAGTCAAGATTTATCAAAAATAGATTTCAAGATTTAAAATAAATAATAATAATAGGAATTAAGTCTTACAGTAGTTTCAGGTAATCTTTTAATTTAAGCTGAAATACATGATTATTTTCGATAATTTTTAGAGTTAAAGGGAGGTTGTTGACATAAGTTATACAATTTACATAGATAGAGATAGGTATTTTGAATGCGCTTGGTATTAAATTTTGGAATGATGGACTTTAAATAGATTGTTATAATTATTATTATGGATTATAAGTTTTTTTTTAAGTGAACAAGCATTTAATCACTCCGACCCTTAAGCTTGTTTTCAAGACAATATATCAAAAACAGTCAAGTACAATAAGCTTGTTTTCGCTTAGCTTGAAAACGAGGTTATTGTACTTGACTGCGCGCGTGTTCCCACATAAATGGTTATAACTCCGTTTTTGTTCAAGTGCCAACCTTAAAACAAAAATGAGAATATCTATATTAAACCTCACTTCACATTTTTATTCAAAGTTGTCCATAGAAATAGATAAAAAAATACTAATTTTGTGGAAACAGTTTTCACACGCCAAAACGCATATGGGCAGTTAAACTTAGTTATTTTTTTTATTAAATATTTGTGTATGAAATGGTTAAAAAAGTGAGGGGATAAAATTGTTTATAATATATTTTTGTAATAGAATAATTGTATTTTATTACGTTAACAGTGATTTTAGTTTTGTTTTCACATAAAAACATTTTTACAATTTTTAATGTTTGCATCCAAAATTTTAATATTTAAAATTTTATTATTTATTTGTAATAATATATTTTGAAAGCGTATTTCATCACCTTTCAAAAACAGTTTTTAGTATTTGGCTACGCTCAGAAATATTTAATTTATTACATTAAATAACACAAAATTTTTATAAATCTGACAGTTCGGTTAAGACAAAAAACTTGCACAAAGGCGATAGACCGGAGTGGTTAAATAATCCATTTTTGATGTTTCTCAATAAAACATACATTATTCCATTTGTGTGGGAAATATTGCTTTATAATAATTTATGAGTCAATCGGGATAATACGTAGTTAATCGATTATATCACATTTCCTTGCCGCAGCGAAATTTCTATCTCCGTGAAGATATTTAATATTGATAATAAAGTCCCTGTGTAAGTTATTGCCTCGGGAACAGGTGTTATCGAGATAAGATATTGTATTGACTAAAGGAAAGAATGATGTCAACGAAGACAATAGGCTTTTATAAAACAAGACGATCACTTTAACTTTATTTTTCTTAAGTTTTATTTTAATTTTCTGAAAAATTAAATGCCTTTTATTGATAAGAATTTCGCCAATTGAAATTATGTAATTCACTAGCGAGTTCCCAGCATGCGTTGCAATGCCAATAATAAAGAAATTGTTTCTCCCTGCGTGTCTTTTTCCATTCATCCCGTTCCCCTCCCCCTTCCATGTCCCTTCCCCTCACGCGTTCCCTTTCCACCTTCCCGGCCTTCCTATTGCCTGTATGTTCTACTCGCAGTATTTAATAATAATAATAATAATAAACCCTTTAATTTGAGCCTGGACTACTGTTAGGTATGAATTTTGACATGTTCTTATTTGTTACAATGTATCCCGAAGCTCAATTTGCCTCTTGGCATAGGCCTCCTCTAACATTTTCCACTGGGACCTGTCACGCGCTACTCTTCTCCAATGATGTCCAGCCGTGAGTTTTAGGTCGTTTTTCCATCTTATTTTTTGACGTCCTCTACTTCTTTTGCCATCTCTGGAATACCAGTCAGTGACATTTTTGCACCATTTCTCTTGTGGATCTCGGATCATGTGACCTATTTAATTAAAGCATCTTAAATATTTTTAAGCCATCTAATTTTCAAAACAAAAATTCGCGATTTTGCTTCCAAGCATCCAAGATAATTGCATCCAAGGGGATGCAATTACAGCATTAGCTTATTCTAGTTCCCTCCTATCCGTTTTCCGACACCATTGTTGTCATTAACTCTGCCAGACCGTATTTTAATGAGACCTTTTAAAGTGCAAAAGAAATGTACATTTTATGATTTTTTTAATTATATCAACAGCCCGTAATGTCTTTTCAAGTCAAAATAATACATTATGTAAATATTATTGTCGTGAATTGATTTAATGTTTTTTTTTTCAAATCAAAATTCATTAAGTTATCGTTTTAGCTACCCATTATGCAGCAGGACAATGATTTTATTTTGTACCAATTTATAGTATTTAAAAAAAACACGTAATCAAAAAAGTTTCTTATAACTCTCTCCAAAGTCATTTTTCAAATTGAGAAGGATCAGATCCAATCACCCGTAAGACCCGTGGTATTACGGTTCGGAATGCGAGTCCTCACATAGTGAAAGGGCATTGAATGTTTTTGAGAGGAATGCTTTTAAAGCATCCCGGCGGACAAAGCACAACTCGGATATGTTCGAACTTTTTGAAGAGATGCCAGTGAAAAGATTTCTAAAGCTGTACAGTCTCCGCTGGGCAGGATATGTAAGAGAGATAACACAAACCTACCATCAAAAGTCTTATTTGCAACATGTCCATCAGACGTAAGATTTTTGGGAGAAATACACCATTGTTGCTGAAATGTGTCGTGGAGAACAGTACCCTTGGGATAAGGAACTGAAAAGATACAGTAAGAAACCGGCTGGAGTTGAGACAATTATGTGCCGCCGGAACTCTTCAAAGGTTGTAACGTTGCAGGCATCAAATGCAATGTTCACTTGGACATGGGGTGCCAAATGTAAAGTAGAGTTGAGGACATATCTAAAATTATTAAATAACGGAGAAAATAGAGACTACTGGGGATTGTGGGGGTGGTTCTGTTGAAGGAGTTCGAAATTCTACAAAAAAAAAAGAATGGCAATTTTTTAAAATATATAATTAATAACAGCAATGCTTATTTTGAATGCCATCAATCTGAGAATAAATAATCAAAATTATGGATAAATACCTCACGAGAGAGAGAAAGAGATTTACTAGTGAACGATCAGTTAAAACTCCGAAATCCACGTCGTCGTCCGGATTCCCAACACAAGGCCCTAACAGCATCCTCTCTCTGACTGGGAATACCGAGATACAGCTATCGTCGACTGGGACTTCTACTTGAGTCCATGCAGCAAGACCATGGAAAAGTATGGCTGATACGGTCGAGAAGCCATCATCTCAAAACATCGCACGCAGGCATCAATCCATAGTTCAGTGCGCCCTCGCATACAAATTTCCATCCAGCTCAAACAGCTCTGGTCCTCTTCGTTCACCCGAGACTCCAAAAACTTTTAAAACTTACAAAAAATTTATCATCCAACAGGGAGACGTAACATAAAAAATAGCATGCAGCACATGGCCGCCTTTTTCACAAGTCTCGCGGTGGGCACTCCACCATCGAAAACGTTAAACTTCAAAAGGCTTTAAGGTCGGGAGCGACAAAATGGATTTTTTTCACTAATTCTCCATCACCAAGAATACCGGTGACCTCTCATGAGCCGAAACCACCAAAAAAATACTCTTTGTTTTTACATAATTTTACGTCCTCTGCCATCTTGCCGCTACGAACTTGCGCATAAATTTTTGCAATTGCAACAACTTGCACATAAATATATCAGGGCTTAATAGTACTTATTGTACGAAAAAGGAATAAATAATTATTTATGGACAATTTTTATAAAATGTTAAAATCATTTTAAGCACATTTTTGTTATTCATCAAAACAGGAATCAATTTAGTTAGTTAGGTTTAGGAATATGAGTCCAGCAGAGGCATACAGTCCACGAAGGCTGTAAAGCTATAAAAAGAAGTGCGCTAAGAACCAAATATACATTCAAAGAACCTAAGAAACCCTAAGAAAAGTGAACCATAAAATAATAAAATAAAAAACATTGCATTTTTTTAATTTAAGTTATCGAGTTGGATTTGTAGAACTCCATTTTAATTATGAGTTTTGTTTTGTACATTCAATAATAATGTTATTCAATTTATAAAAAAATAATTCTATAAGCAGTACTGCTGTATTATTATTATTATTACACTGACAGCTGTTTCACCGCCTGACAACATTATCAAAGTTTTTTAAAATTATTTAATACACCAATAAAAGAAAAAATAAAAATAAATCACTTTATGCAGGGTGTGTTGTCTTGATAATTGATGTTGTTGTGTTATGCCTGATTTACTTTAACCAAATATTTCCGATATTATTTTGAGTAAAAAATGTAAATTAAATTTTGGTATCCTTTCTCTATTGTTTTTCTTTTTTCAAAAACAAAATCAAACAAATTTCTTCCTCTTGTGATCACTGGACACTCTGCCGAGTAACCTGCCGACCCCTTCCCCCGACCCTAACTGTATAGTGTTTTTTGTCGAAAAGTAATATAATTAAGAAAAAGTCAACCGAGACGAAAATGTCGTCTACATTACTTGTCCAAATATTTTATACTAAAAAGTAATTTTTTTAAAAATATATTTAATTAAAATTAAATTTGATAGTTTTTTTTCAAGTTCTGCGAATATTTTATGTATTTATTTTAGTATGTATTTTACATACAGGAGGCCCCAAGGAAAATAATTTCCCTCAGGGCCTATGTCATCTTTGGGGATTCTGTGTGGAGGATTTTTTTAAGGAAAGGAGAGTTCTGGGAAGGAAGAGGGTATATGGGGTGGGTAGGAATCTAGGTTTCAGTGTGTCCTGGTCATCCAACTTCAAGACCTAGACAAACCTCACCCCATGAACCCGGGCACCCCTGCTAAATCACCAAACGTAGCGAACCACTTGGGGTGACCTATGGCAGAGGTGTTGGTTATCCAATAAAGGTACAAACTAAAATACTTGCAGAACTTGATAATAAAACTATCAAATTTAATTGAATTGAATCTTGCAATCATTCATAAAGATGGCAGCCAATAAAAATATGCGTTAAGAAAAATGAAGATAATATGGGTGGTTCTTAGTCGAAGTATGGTACAGTTAAAAGTGACCGAATTGGATATCGACACCTTAGCTCAGTGGATAAGAGCGCCCAACCCGGAAAGTAGGGAGGTCCTGGGTTCGAGTCCCAGAGGTGCCAATATCTTTTTCTGATTTTTCTGTTTCCAGATTTTCGATTGAGTTTCGCTCATAATGTCTTCATTTAATTAAAAAATTAATTTTAATTAAATATAAAAAATGGAGTTCTACGAATTAAACACAAAAACAATTAATATACTAAAATGTCATTTACATTTTTTACTTCAAATATTTTATACTAAAATGTCATCTACAATTTTTACTCCAAAGGATTCCAAAATGTCATATACATTTTAATAACTCTCGGAAAAAGTATGTCATTCAGGTAGGTTTCTTAATACCCTGTATACAAATAGATAAGAAACTTGCATGTTCATTATTCAGTTAGCCGCAACTGACACCGGAAGATGAGAAAATTAAAAAAGCCATTTTCAAACATTAAATCCACGATTCTTACCCTAACTTTAAATCTATTCTAATTCTTTGATCGTATAACAATGCACGTCACTGGGGATCAGATGATTATTAGTTCAGGAAGATGTGAAATGTTCGCGACAGGAACATCTGAAGCGGAAATATCCCATTATCTTTCCGCCAAGGGACGGGTGAGACAAAGGGACAGTCCGGGGAACGAAATGCATTGAACGGGCGAATCCAAATAAGACCATTAGCCCGTAGCTGCTATGAAAGGTCACCCTAAACTCTACTAAAAAGAAATCGAAGGCATACGAGAACTCAGCTTGATAGATAATAGTGAGTACTTAAGGCGCCGCTTCCCCGCTAAAAAATAAGAAGATGGAGAGATACGTAATTACGAATGTTGGACAGAGCGCGCCAATATTTTAAATGATAAAATTGAAGCGAAAATTGTGAAAATGTTTAATTAAACATGACTCGTTTAAAATAGAGCAAAAATCTCGTGGAAGGCGTCTAAAGAATCATTTAAAGAAATATTATGAATTTTTTCACAACTATAAGTTGTAAAATAATAGAAACAGACGTGTTTTTAATAATTTTCGGAGCATACTTTTCAATTTTTTTCTATCGAGGGAATTTCATATAATTTGCGTTTCGGCGTGGAAAGTATCAGAAATTATCTTCAAAAATAACATATATTTTTGAAGAGCTTAAAAACTTCAAATGTTTAAGGGAGGTATGTAAGAAATCGGTAGAAATTCGAGTAGCGGCGACGTTCTATATTTTCTGGAACATTATAAACACTCACAGAAACAATCCAATCAATACCAGCGAGATGCGACATTGTTGTGTACAATGGCGCATCTCGCTGATCACATGACAGCTGAAATACAACTGAACGTGTTCGTACTTGTCCGGCGGCTACTCTATTCGCCAGCTCTCCGCACGGCGAAAACGGTACTACTTTACGGATAACCCTCATATAAGAATAGTGTGTACGGGTGGGTTGCGCTGCATTTATTAAAATATAAATCTATCGTTTTTTCCCGGAGTTCGGAGAAATTTTGCACTCTTGAACTTAAAAAAAGGGTTTTTAAAAACCACCCCACCCCCTTTCCCCACCCTTTAAAGCAGAATTATGGAACTTCTTCGTTGAATTTTACTAACCTCATTTTCAAGATAAGAGGATATCTGGGTACATCTGATTTTGAAAAATTCTGTGTAAGGCCCGGGCAAAGTCAGGTTTTAATTATAATGTAATGAATGGTATGCCGTTATTTGGTATGATGTTATTTAGTTCTGGAAAAATATGGGCTTTTTGTCTGATTTTAAGTGTTAATGAAATATTAGGGATTATATCGGTCATTATCCTGATTCTTACCCACCCATGGTCCCTAGCTACTCGTACATCTGTGAAGTCACATCTGTGAAGTCACGTTTGTGAAGTCACAAGTTCAGTGCCTTGACAGTCTTTAACCTTTTCGTCCCGGAAAGAAAAAAAAATCACACATGATCCGAAGGGGGGTCACTCGGGGACCCCAATTTGTTTTGCTTATTAAAGGGTGTTAATGACATAATTTTTTGTAATTTGTTTTGGTAATAATTAGAGGGTAGTATATTCATTGTATTTCAGTAGTCATTTTCAAAATCGTTTGATAAATGAAGTCATAATTAATATTCTAATGAATTTAGACCATAACGTATATTTTTCCATAGAAAACAGAGAAGGCGGGCCGATAGCCAACATAACTCCATGTTTCCGAATGTTGACTGGCGATTGGCGCGTAGCGGAAACGATCCAGACCGAATGATCTTTGACCGGCAAGCGAACATTATAGCATTGTAAAAAGAGCAAACTAGATGCGCAGTGTAAACAAACGGGATCTAATCCTTTCCACTAACAACTCAGAAATTACTTGCTATCGCTTAGAATCGTCCCGATACTTCCAGCGGATGGATACGGGGTAACGCCCGAACAGAGGGGAAGGGGACCGACCGGATTTTGATATAAATGAATTAATATTAAGAAAAGTAGTAATGCTATATTAATTTTTTTAATGCAGGTCGATAACCAAATATTTTTTCTAGGATTACCCAAATTATTGAGTATGTGGTTTATAAAACAACTTAGATACAGTGTAAAACTCTCGTTAGTGTAAGTGCGTTCCCTTGGTCCGGTACGGAAGTGTTAAAGTGAAAGCGGTCCGTTTGATAGATTCTCCCACCTTAATGAACGGATCGCAATCTTTAGAGCACAGGCGTCGAGTTGGAATGCTATCCCTGTTCTGCAGGAATTTCAATGGAAGATGCTCTGAGAAACTAGCGTATTGGCACCGGTACATAGCTTCGGCACCGGTGCATAGTCGGAAGACACGCCAAACATGCGCCCAACGTATGTACACGGTTGACATTTGTCACATGAGATCCGGTCGTTTTTCCGACTTGTTCTTGAGTTCAACAGCTCGGCTATGGAACAATTTGCCGGCCTTTGTGTTTCCTCCCTCCTACAACATGGGTCTCTTAAAGACCAATGTTCACTCCTTTCTCTCTTCAAAAAGACCCTCCAAACAGCATTCCAGATGACGGGTCTTTTCGACTCGTTCTTGAGTTCAACAGTTCGGCTGTGGGCCGAAGAGGCCGGAGAGGCCGAAGAGGCCGAAGAGGCCAAAGAGGCCGAAGAGGCCGGCTGCTTGCCGGCCTCTGTTTTTCCTCCCTCCTACAACATGGGTCTCTTCAAGATCAATGCCCATTCCTTCCTCTCCTCAAAAAGACCCTCCACACAGCATCCCAGATGAATAGGCCCTGAGGTAAATTGTTTTCCTCAGCGCCTCCTGTGTGGAGTTAATAATACCCTTTACACACAGAGTTCGGAGCGGGACGTGCCCCACGCCACTTCAGGCCGCCGCGCAGAAAAGTCTCACAGTGAACTGCGTTGTAAACCGTTATCTTACTTTCGGTCTTTACTTTTCTGCGCGGCGGCCTGAAGTGGTGCGGGGCACGTCCCGTTCCGAACTCTGTGTGAAGGGTACTAATGTAAAAAAAAGTGTTATATGATCGGTATCTTGAATTCCGTGAAGATTACAACTGTGTTAATCGGTGGAAAGTGGAAATTGGACAAGATACCATTATCCTGCTGCCCTGAGTGTGCCATCCTTTTTTCCTACCTTCCAGACGATTTCTAACATGTAATGTAAGACGAGTATGTTTGCAGAGTGTGAACTAAGAATGGCAAAGCAGTGCGGCGTTCCACCTTCTCTCCCTACCCCTACGGAGAACTGACTTCCTGTTAAGTTGGTAGTCACGCCTAAATAAGGGCTGTTTTCCAGAAAATGGTTGTTTGTTTAAAGCTAACTATGTTAAATCTACCTGAATTCTGTTTTGTTGGAAGAGGTTCGTGGAAAACGTTGAAAATTGTCCGGTTGACTCTGTGCCAAATTAATTATTCATACAACTTGTTCAAACAATGTCTCATTTCTCGTTAGTTCAACGTTTTCTACACGAACCTTATAATTCTAAGGTAATAGTTGTTATTTATGAAAGTCTACTGAGCCATCATGACGGGCAATGTTAAAAGCTTTGGTAGGCTTGTGGAATTTGGTTTACAGTGTTCACCATACCTAGTAACCTCTCGAATATGTTACAAACATTAAAAAAGTCTCTTGATTGCAAAAAGAACTTGCCCCTACCCCTGTTTTAAAACAAGATTAAAGAAAAACCTTAGTAAGTCGATTTGAATTAGTAATAAACGTCCCGTTCTTTTAGTACTCCGTCGTATTCTTGTTGAAGGCAGAGCAAATTCAATCATGATCTAGTATGAGCACTCTGATATAAAATATTTTTTTTGTATGTCCCACAGCGTACAGCTGAATTTTTGAGTTGTTTCACATCAAAATGAACATTTAAATTTATTTTTTGAAGTGAATCTTCTACAGCCCCGTTGTGATTTGGAATTCGGATAAAACGGAAATGACGCACACAACACCTGCAAAGCATCAAACTCTTATCAAGGCTCCTATTCGTTGAGATATAAAACGGAAATTACGCTAGGTCTGCGCTCATTGGCCGCTTTGATTATGACCTCACTTTTCAAGGCTCCTTGGCTCATCATTGGTTGAGATCGTTTTGGAAAAGTTTCGCTTTTTCCGCGTATTAATTGCCCCCCTTTTATGTGAATACCTCACAAAAGTTTCAACTGCTACCGTCTGGAGCCAGTGAGACTATGGCATCCACAATTGGGGTATGTTGTGAGGCTAAAGGTAGTGGGGAGGGGAAGGAAATAGGGAAGAAGAAGGTGGGGAAGTGCCTGGCTATTCAGATCTGGTCACCAAACACGGCTAAAGCCATTTCAAACAACGTTTCAATTCTGAAACGTTGCTTGATCTTACACCAGGGCGATACTGAGATTGTCTTCCACTCTGGAACGTGCCAAAAATATACGTTATATTATTTTTAAATGAATTAATCGTGAAATAACACAAAATCAAAAAAAAAATTGAAACATTTTCTCAAATATTCAAGACTTAACCACCGACTTTACATCATCAAAGTCTGTCTGAGAGTGAATGTAACTCTGGTTCAATGAACTCGGAATAGTTTTGATTTTAAGTGTCATTTTCAAAATGGAACCGATTGTTTGAAGAATTCAGACAAGTGTCTATAAATTTTTTTTCCAGAAAATTATTTTAAATCTGTATGTTTTGTTGTTGTTTAAATTGCTTTGTCAAACTTGAAAATTATAGTCAGATTTCATTATTTTTGGAGAGTCTGGGCCTTTTCCATTTTGAATGAAGCATTATTTACTACCTAACTAGATTTAGTAACATAATTTTCCTCCATTTTTCACTAGGGTCTGCCCTAGTATAAAATATTTCAAGCAACGAACGAGTTAACTGATGTAAAATATTACCGCACGTCAAAGGTTGTTATTAAGTTTGTGAAAAATCGTCAAGAATTTAAAGCTCACCCAGAATTCCCCGCGTATTCGAAAAAGGAATATTTGTGGTATACGGAGGCTGTACAGAAAGTACAGAGCAGAATTTCGTTACTGTGTTTATACATTGCCCTACTTTAATGCTTCAAAAACCTGCCTTATCTGTCATAATTTTATAGTTCATCTGATTGGGCGGTGGGTATGGGTACCACCGCCTTGGGAACCATTTATTGGATAACCAACACCTCTGCTATAGGTCAACCCAAGTGGTTCGTTACGTTTGGTGACTTAGCGAGGGTGCCCTGGTCCAAGTCGTGGTAGCCAATGCATCTGCCCATCTGCCGTGTGGTAGGTAGGATCAAGAGAGATTGGTTAAGGGAGGAATCCTCTCCAGCCGAAATTTCTCGCCTTACACCGCGGTTGGAGGGATGGATTCATACGTCCGTCACGCGTGGACACACTGACCCCCAGATTTCTATTCACCCCTTATAACTATTTTCTTACCAGAACTTCCTCTCCTTAATTTCCTAAAAAAACCCTCCGCACAGCTTGCCCTAAGATGACATAGGCCCTGAAGGAAATTATTTTCTTCAGGGTCTCCTGTGTGGAGCTAATGTAAAAAAATATGATTTCTGTAAATAAAAATGCACTTAGTCTAAACCAGCAGTTCCTAAACTTTGTCGACCATGGAATCCTAAAAAGCTACTTGGATATTGGCGGCTTTCCAGTTCCATCACAAACATTTTATTGGCGATTTTAACGAACATATTTTTCTATTCCTCTTTCTAAAATAAATATTTGTTTAACTTATCTTCCACCAGATACTGCATCTAATGTATTTGCTCAATTCATCAATAGGTCATCGCCTTAGTTCTTAATTTTCCAAACGGACTTATGTAAACTTCTAGCTTGTTCAAGTTTTCTTCATTATTTATTATTTATTTTATGCAATATTTTACTTTTCAAATTATAATCCAGTAATGTTGGCCTCACTGGGTGGCTTATCCGTGCTGAGGCCCAAATATAATATCTAGGAGCAATAACCTAAATGTGGAGCAACTATAGTTTTAAAAATGAGCTCTATAGGGTTTCAAGAATTTTTTTTTTGACATCTCCTTCAGAACGTGTTGAAAATTTAGTTTTGAATCCAATATTATACCCAGGTGTTTGATTTCATTAACCTGTTTATGTCTTTCACGCTCTGTCTTGTCATTATTTATGAACTATTTACTTATTATGATGCTCCTGTACAACTTAACCAATTGTAACGGTACGCATTTCAAGTATAGTGACGTCACAGTCCCGCTCGCGGTGCGGCGAGTGTATTCCGCCTTCCCCCCTCGCAAAAAGGAACACGCCGCACCCCTCCCCGCCATTCCGGCAGAAACCAGCCGACCGCCGCCCGATGAGCCGTGTCGAGCAAGCACGCTCTCCCTATTCCCGCGTGACGTCACCTGCAATGGCGGACCATTCAAACCCGATTTGAACAGTAAATTACGAGGTCGCAGAGCGTTGGAGCGACCTGCGCTGATCATGGCCTGCTTCCCCAGTTTCCTGCATCAGATCACCAGCTGTGAGTAACCTCAATTTCCCTCTTGTTCGTAATGTGTCCCACCGTAATTCCCGGTTAAAACCACCGCATTCCCAGAGAGAGATTTGAGAGGGATCCCTACGTTAGGAACTACCTAGTTAGGCATTGTGTTGTTTTGTGACTTATATTGTGTTTTGCAAGATGTTGTTATTGTGTATACCAGACAATATAGTTTTGTTTCACCCAACTTCCTCTTTCATTTGATGGGATCACACGTGGGCGGGCTGGGCAATTATCTATGTACCATTTCAACCTAGCTACCTACGACCTTGACGAGGAGAGGTCTCCTGCCTGCTGACGACTTGAGCTAGCCGAGAGCATAAGGTAGGTGGCCTCCCCATCCTTTTTGGGACCGCTACACAATGTTACATGTAAAAACCTTCAAGGCGTAAATAAATAAATTAATAAGTTTTGGAGGAGAAAATTGGTGAATGCAAAGCCTCAATTTTGACGATTTTTTTTTGCGATTTAGCCTGCGGCACAGTTGTACCTTTCGTCCAGGTACCGAAGAGATCAATGACACTAGTTTATCGGAGAATTTTGTTTCGTATACAACATGAATGACAAAATGCTTTTATATTCAGAGCATGCAATGTATTTGATAAGAATTTTAATTATATAGACATATTCTCGTTTAATTTAAGTACCTTAAAAAAGTATGTCATAGCCAACATTTAATAATTTTTTGACCGTGTTGCAAGTTACCATGTTATTGCTGTGAATCCTTTCCAGTTGCATACTTGTCAATCGACTTACTATTGTATTCACTCTTGAGTTGTAGGTATGTACAATGTACATATTATTATTATTGCTGTTGTGGAGTGAGAATAGATTTCTGACTCTGAATACTTCATGTTTGAAATTTAGTAAGCAGGTTATTATAGTTTATATTGTGTTTTTATATCTTTTTTTTTTTAATAGTTTTCACAATTTTTATATTTTTGTTAAGTTCTTACGGGTACAGGACCCTTACTTTTTTGTTTTACTTTTTAATTATAATTTTAATTATGTGAAAATCTGTCATTGGATATTATGTATATTATTAATGTTATTATTATAAGTGTAAAATATTTGTTGATTTTCCATAATAAATAAAATAAAATAAAATGAGAAGCGTTTCTTAACAAAAATTGTTAAAACTCGGAAAGATTAAAGTTGCATGACTTTTTACTTTCATTTTAGCGTGTTTGATTTTTCTCTATCTGCAATTTTATGCATTTTGCATTATTTTGCAGTACTGGTCCGGTGATCGTGTATTCCGTTATTATAATATATTTTCTTTAAAATTCACGGAAGAAGTCAATCATTCTGTTTCCTACTGGTAACGATTTAAAGGAAACGTGCAATTAATTAGCATCGCTCTAAATAATGCCCCTGAGCGTCTGGAAAGGGTGCACTGCGCCCAATGCACCTGCAACCCCCGATTTACAATAAGAGGGCAGAAACTGAAGGCTATAATGGTATACTTTACTAGGTTAGTGTTTTAGCTAGCATGTTGTTACCTCCCTTACATTTTCCATTGCAGAATAAAATAAACAGAAATTATAACCCAATTCTCGATCGCATGTTTTGATCGTTATTTTTACAGTCCATTTATTTAATCAAATTCTATTGTCGAGTCGAGACCAAGGTTTGTAGAATTTTTTTTTCTATGAACCTTGGTTCTGGACAATCACAGGTTTTGAAGAATGTGACTATTTTTGAATTTCTCTAACAACCATAATAACTGGTAGTTCCGTGAACAGTAGACTTCATGTCCAAAAAAACGTGTTATTTATTTTCTCTTATTTTAAATGAAAACTAAAATTTACCAGAAAATAATAAAATGAATTACTTAAATACCTACCTCCTTCAATATAAACCACATAATATTTTATGTAAATTGTTTTTAAATTTCAAATAAGGAATGGAAGATAATCTCAGTATCGCCCTGGTGTGACCAGATCTGAACAGCCGGGTTCTTCCCCACCTTCCTCTTCCCCATTTGACCAATACAATGATAATCTCTTTTCAAACCATCTTCAGGCAGGTAAGTATCATAATAACTTAGTCAAAGTTAGCCACCAAGTCACTGTTGGTGCCTTGAAAGTTGATCCCCGACAGTTGTCCCCTGGGATACTTATATACAATATGCAGTCTGTTTAGAGAAAAACGGTATATCTACTTACACAAAATACATCGAAATGTCCCTGAAAATATATGCAGACAGGATGTACCGCCGAATAACACAACTAAAAAAACACATATATTAATTAAAATGCATCAAGGAGAAAACTGCTTGTCTATGTATATACTGGTGACCCGACAGTTGATTCACTGACAATTGATCTCCCGAAATGATATTTACCATAAAATTATAGTTTTTGTGCATTATTTACCAATTGCAAACGTAAAATCGACTTCAAAATACCCTTAATAATAAATTGGCGTTGAATATCAAACGAATTTATATACGGTGTCGATTTTTTGTACTTATGCGCTGGTTTACACAGCATTATATAGACAAGTACATTTTTCGTTGATGTATTTGAATGAAAATATGGTATATATTTTGTTATTCGGCGGTACACCCTCTCTGCGCGTTCCTTCGTCGTCACTTAGTTAAATTTAAGTGTAATTTGGTATAACGTATTTTCCATAAACCGACTGCATATTGTATGTAAGTATGCCGGAGGGCCAACTTGAACGGCGGAACTTGGTCGGCGGATCAACTGTCGTGGAACCCTATATACTACATACATTTACCAAGTACAAAAAATCGATCCTGTAAATAAATTGATATTCATATCAACTTATTTTTAAAAGTAATTTTAAAGGCGACTTTAAATTTGAAATTGGTTAATAATGCACATAAAATTAAATTTTATAATTTTTATAATTTCGGGGGCTAAAACTGCTAGGGGATCGACTATCAGGTTACCGTCAAAATTAGCCACCTACTCAAAGTTAGGCTTGCTTGAATAAAAACGTGAATGCAGCAGATTTTCGAATGGAATGTAAAAATAAATTTTCAGCCAGTCGAAATACCAAACAGTCCATTTAAAACAGGACTTCGCAATATTCCAACCAAAGCATTCAGTTAAAACAGAACTTCGCAATAATCCAAACGGTCCAGTTAATTCAGGACTTCGTCAATAAGCGGAAAATGTTGCTTTATGCTGTAATGAAGGACTTAGCATGTCTTGTATTTATTGCAAACTATCAAGTTCTTACTCTGGTTCATTGCACCCCGACCCGAATTGCTGTTCTGGTATAGCATACAGCATACTGTCCGTTCAACGGATAATCCGACTCATATTGTTCGGGAAAAAATCGTAAAAAAGGTTACGGCACGCCCTAGGACAGGGGTTCTAAATTAACGGTTTACGGACACCTAAGATTTCTTTCAGGATATAATTAAATAATTTCTAATAAATAATTTTAATTTAAAATCTTGTATTACCGTTCCTTATGGAATAAATTTAAGTATTGCTCTAGACATCTGTACCTAAAATACCTACCTACTTAATTATGTAACTTTTTTTAAATTATGTGTTTCACATTTTCTTCAGGTCGGCCAAGAAGTATCATAATATTGATCTTTCCGATTTGACAGCTCATATAGATTAAGAGGTATACATGTGTATAACAAGGCCGACTTCTTGAAACGGAACCGGAATAAATAAATTTACAGTCAAATGAAATACAAAAAGGTCACTAAATATGATGTGTTGCAGTGATATGCAGTTCATAAAACCTGCCTGAGTTCTTAATAGACATTTATGTTTTCACATTTAAAAAAAGAATCTTTACTGAACCATTAAAATGGCCACCATCTACTGACAAATTTACTGAGAGTAAAGACGATGCATCACGTCGTGTAAAATTCGGAATTAGGCCACAAATAAAAACACTCCTTATGCAAATAGCGATAAGGTTTGAATTCCCGTTAAACACCAGCCGACTGTTTTGATTTATTAAAAAAAAAAAAATCGCCAAAATGGGTGATTTATTTTATTTTGCGAAGCTCTGGCACAATATTAAAACTTTTCACTAACAGTTTCCAAAGAATCAACACAGGTAAATCCTAGTGAGACAGGCATCAATTAAACCCTATGTATAACCCTATGTTTATAGATTAATAAAAAAAAAAAAAAAAAATTTAATTTCCCACATTATACCTACAATAAAATCATAACCGAAAGGGGTTTTGTGAGTAGGAGATTTTGAAAAAGGCAGTTTTTACAGGCCTGACACTTTTTTTAGGTTTATAAAAAGACAATTTTTTTTTTTTTTAATGTTCTTTTCGAAGGTAAATGTGGGTTCAACTCGCAGTATTTAATTATAGCATCTAAAATATTTTTAAGCGATCTAATTTTCAATCTCAAATCAATTTTTGCATTGCTCGGTAGTGCATCACCTTGAATTAGGACATGCTCATTAGGCTCAGTCTGTTGTTAACTGTTAGTCCAGTCAACGTAAGGTCTATAAATGGAATTCGCGATTGACCACGTGCTATATGGCGGAGTGCTCCGCATTCTTCGCGCTCTATCTTAAAAACGGTTAAGCTTATAAAAAATTATTTAAGACAAAATTTGTAGAGAATTTTATATTCCACAACTTTAAATGAATGCAAAACGGGTTGAGGCGAAAAAGCGAGATATTTACAAAAAACTGATTTTCGTGACCTTGAATATCTAAAGACGCTCGCATGTGACCTTATGAAACTTTTGAGGCAACATTTATTATACCAAAATAAAGGTTTATACAAATTTTCAGCTTATACCGTTTCATTCCGAGGTGAAACCCTAACTTGACTGGACTATGTTTGATTCCTAAATAAAAACCTACCGAAAAAGGTAATGAACCTCTGTCCTAGAAAATGAAACCAGGTTCCGGCACAAGGCTAGGGAATTAAATTCCTCGATCGATGGCCACTTGCCGCGACGTCATGTTAATGGATTTTCTGCGTTCATTACCTCCATACACCGCACTTCTCACTCCTCACTCTTCACTCCCTATTCCGTACGTTCCACTTTTTAATTAAACCTCCAGGTTAACAATGGTAGAAGGCTGCTGCTGATAGGTGAATTATTTATATTTTCTTTTGTAAGTGGTTCTGTGGCTTTAAGTAAGGAAATGTTAAAGCTTTTCACCGTGGATATCACATATAGCTTTCAACAGTGGAAAAATAAAAATAAAAATAAAATTTACTTTGCAAGCTATGGTTTTATTAAAAATTGTTCTAATTAGAAATGTATCTTATCGAAAACTGTCTATGATTTATTACACACAATGAAAGTTAAATTTTATTATATCTTCTTATTTTGAAATCTTTAATACATTTATTTATTGTTGTTGTGTTTAATTCTTGGAATTCAATTTATTTATTTTTATTTTTAAATTAAATAAAATTAGTAATGTATTTACTAGGGTCAGTCAAAAAGTAATGCCTCCTTTTTTTCTAATTAAATAAAGTTAGTGAATTAAAAAATATATATTTTGGGCTTTTTCTCAAACCTTTATCTACTATCTACTGCAATAGTAACTTTCTGCGTCAACATGTAGCAGCACTGCAGTCGTTTATAAAATGACCGATTTCAATGTTCGTATAAGCCATCGTTTTATAATTGAATTCTTGTATACAGAAGGTGAATCTTCTATTCGCATTCATGAAAGACTGAAAAATGTGTACGGTGATGCAACTGCACAAACATTGTGACAGGAAACGAAACATGGGTTTCATGGAACCTGAATCAATGAGGCAGTCAATGGAATGGCATCACACAAACTCACCGAGAACGAAAAAATTCAAAACTGTGCGATTGTCAGGGTAAGTTATGGCGACAGTGTTTGTTGACAGCGACACAATCCTCAAAAAGCTTAAAGTACAACAAAAGCTATGGCGGATGGTTTATGAAGTAGGTACATGCTTTTTACCACTCTGTGATACATGCCCTTGTTAAAAGATGGACCAAAACTTTGGGAACAGACGGAGATTATGTTGAAAATGACAAATTAATCCCCAATATTGGGGTTTTCGAACAATATCTTTGCAATTTTTATTTCTTGACAATTAAAGGAGAAAAAAAATAGGAGGCATTGCTTTTTGACTGACCCTCGTATTAAGCTTTGCAAGTTTTTCAGATATTATTAATGTGGCAGATGTTCGGCGTTCTAAGGCCATTTTGAATTACTTAAAGAAAGATGGATTTCCGTTTTAATATGAAATTTTGATGGATAGTCTGAAGATGTCGTCATAATGTGAAACCGTACCGGTCATTAATAAAAGTGAAGAAAGTTATAAAGATTTAAATTTATTGTAATACAAGCTTGTAGAAGATTGTGAATAGGCAACACGGTATCGCATCTACAAACATAAGCACACACTTCACCGTAATCTTCCATCAGACATCTGCTCTGTTGCTGGACACTGCAATGCTGTCCGAAACGTTGGCTAAACAAAGAGATAGCGCAACACAACAGAATACTCCAAAAATAAAACACGAAAAGTTATAAAGGTGTTTTAATCCATAAGAATGTATTTTTTTAAATTTTATTTGTTTCAGTTACGAGAGATGGGAAGACTGATAGAGATATCGAAAGAAGGGTAAATGCCGGTAACTCCATTAATGGAGGTCTGAACGCCGTTGGCAGTAACAAAAAATTGTCAAAAGAAGCGAAGCTAGCCGTCCATAATGGAGTGCTGGTACCTACCCTGATGTATGGCAGTGAGGCATGGAACTGGCAGAGAAAGGATGAAAGTAGACTGAATGCTGTAGAAATGAGATCCCTGAGACGTATGTGTGGTAAAACCATGTATGATCATGTGAGAAATGTGGAGATCCGCAAAGAATGCAAGGCTGATGTAAGCGTAATGAATAAGATTAAGAAAGGGACGCTCAGATGGTTTGGGCATGTAGAGCGAATGAATGAGGAAAGGAGTGTAAGGAGAATATATGACGCAAATGTGAATGGTAGACGAAGTCGGGGACGCCCGAGGAAGACATGGCACGACCAAGTGAATCAGATACTTGAGTCGGGCGATGTCAAGAGTCAGAATAACAGAAGAGCATGTATGAGACGATGTATGAATGTGAACGAAGCAAGGAGTGTGTGCCAAGATCGAGTTGTTTGGCGGACCGTCCTCTCTGCCTACCCCTGCGGGGAAACGGCGTGATGGTTAGTTAGTTAGTTAGTTAGTTATTTGTTTCATTTAAAATTGTTCTTAATATTAACAATAAGTTACTCTTTACAATATACTTGTATTAATGATTGATGGATTACACGTCTTTTGGTTCCTTGACAATTGATCCGGTGACAATTGGCCCCCGACAGTTGATCCGGCGGACAGTTGATCCCCCTAAAAGATTATTTATTCATATCCTCTTTGCATACCTTCTAAAAGAAATAATCTTTTAGGGGATCAATTGTCCGAGGGATCAACCGTCCACCGGATCAATCGTCGGGGGGATCAATTGCCGGAGGAATCAACTGTCGGGGATCAACTGTCAGCGGGCCAACTGTCGGGGGGTGTTTTAATCAGAAATAAATAAAAAAAACGCAAATTTTAAAGTGCGGACGGACTTGACTTGCATTGACTTAGATGAGTTAAGAATGACTTTCAGCATTTTTCCCTATAAACAAGGCACCTGGACACCAAAATCCAATAAGATTTAAATTTCAAAAATGTTGTGTTAAAATATATCAAAACATGCTTGAACTCTATTAAAATTACTCTGAAAACTTAAAAATAATTCCCATTACAATATTAATTATATATTCACCTTCCCTTTATCTGTCAACTTTGAATCGATGACCAAGAACATTGTTTTTTATTATTTTTTTTAGTTTTATATAAATAATATGAGTTAAATTTATACAGATATATTTTACAAAATACAATATTTAAGGTCATCATTGGTCATGTATACCTACCTTATCAGAAAAGAGGAGCTCTTGTGCCTGATAAGGGAGCAACACATCTAATAAAAACACAGTTTTCACTTTACTACATAAAAACGGAATGAGATCATACTGGATAACTTAAAAGCATTAATTAAGGAAAGCCAAAAACATTAATAGCAAAGTAATCAACAACCAAATAATAAGAATAACAGAATAAGAAACAACCAAACCTTTGGTTGTTCCTTACTGACAAATAGCACTCTCTTGCCAATCCTCCACCTTTCCCTGTCTCCTCCACTGGAGCTTAGCCAAATTTTTTACAACCCACTATGAAAGTGTGAAATGTGTAGACATATCAAAGCATAATATATGTCTAAGACACGTGGTGCTAAACTTGCAGATTTTAGATTTTAATAGAGTATTAAACTGTTCTGAAGAAGCTATGTTTGTAGCGAAATCCGGTTGGCATTAAGTATTTAAAAATTAAAAGCGGTGTTTAGTATTACATCCATAAATTAACTCACACCCTAAGGGGGGGGGGAGTAGAGAAGTGTTACATTGTGTGACAAGGGGTATGGGGGGGGTCATCAGCTCGGTGTCGTCATATGAAAAAATCAAAATATTTTAATAAAAAAAAAATTAAAAGAAATTTGAACTACTGTTTTGATTATTTTTAGATGTAAAATTGCAAAATATGTGACGTCCCACTAGGGGGGAGGGGTTCTCATAAATGTGACGGTATGAAAGAGAACAAGACACAGAAAAATTAAATGATAACCGTCGCAGCTGGGCTTGGAACCCAGAACATCTCGTCTTGCCGGGATGAACGTCTTTCCAATTAGGCCACTGCCATCCCTTATTAAACCGTAACAATATTTTGATTAGAATTTCTTCGTATAATTTTTAAACATCATTGGCAACTACCTTTTTTAATTGGAAACAATCGTTCGAAGAACTGATTAGTGTCTCGGATATACGGTTTTATTTATATGGAACATATATTACGAAAAGTTCTGGATTCGAGTCTCAGTTGCGACCGTCATTTTTTTTATTTTTCTATATCTTGTTCTCTTTTATATTTTCGTTTAGATTATTAATATTATCTTCTTATTTAATGAAAATAATATAATCTAAAACTATATTTACTCGTATATTGTAATCCAAAGAATGCCAAAGTCAATATGTAAAAACATGAATTTCTACACCAAACCAATTATTATTTGTCCGGCAAAATATGGAAACAACCTCCACAGTATTATTCAATTACAATTTTGTTCATAGAAGTGTTAGGCCGCCGTTGAATATCAAGACCGCACAGAGATCCATTTAAACCACGACGCCATATATTTTGCATTGCCCGTAACGGCATAAAGGACATGCAGTGTAATAACCTTAATATTATTTTGATGCCTTATTGGACCGGAGCCACAGAGTGTTGTTGAGAGAATTAAAAACTACAATCCACAACTTGTACCTACAGCCTCGATGACATTGAGCGAGTTCACAAGCTACTATCTGGGAAATTCACTATCTGTAAAGACCCGTTCGGATTGGTTGAGTATTTTAGTCGAGTGGAGAGTATAGTGGTAACTAAACGCGTCCGAAAACCATAATTTTAGTAAAGTGGGTTAGTCAGCCCGATTCAATCCATTTCGTTCTAATTTTTCGGCGAGTGGCGCTCCCCTCCACGGTCCCTGCACACTAACATGCGCAAACCCGCCGTTTTAGCAGAGTTCATTTGTAGAAGCGCGGAAATGTCGTGGCATTGGAGCGAAGATGCAACTCTAAAATGATTTATTAATGCTGCTATTAATATCTTTTCGTGTCTACAGTTTACTAATTTTCATTTATCTAATTTATTCTTCCACCTCTTCTAAAATTTCACCTCTTCTAAGCATTACAATTTGCTTGATTAGCGTATTTACTTTGCTTTGTAGCAGCCGGTCAACCGCCGTCATCTTGCAACGGGCGTCGGGTACAAATGTACTCTACTTGAAAGTAATGCGAACGATTTTCGGCGAGTCAAGTGGCGAGTTTCTCGCCACTGGACTAAACTACTAGCTTGGTCTGAACAAGCCTTTAGTAAACTTGCTCAGTGTCATCGCATTATTTGCTAACTAGCAGATTGCGGACAATCTACGAAAAAAGTTGAAAGGTGGTCAACTTTACTCGCTACACGCTCAAGATGGCGGCCTACCAACGGCTGATTTCGGAACTGTCAGGATTAGTCCGCGCGGGAGCCGTAATTCTCGCTACTGGCTAGCGTGTGGCGCTTGCTGCGAGCTCAAGTTTTTTTTTAAATGTCGACTGAATTGGTTCGCGCGAAAGTCATTATTTTAGCAGCTACTGTCGCTACTGAGCGAGTAGACAGTTTGTGTGTCATCACGACAATCAGCGACGAAATCAGCTGTTGGTAAGCCGCCATCTTGAGCGAGTAGCGAGTAAATTTGACCTCTTTTCAACTTTTTTCGTAGATTGTCCATAATCTGCTAGTTAGCAAGTAATACGATGACACTGAGCGAGTTTACTAACAGATTATGAATTTCCCAGATAGTAGCTTGTAAACTCGCTAATTGTCATCGAAGCTTATGACTATCTCATAATTTTTACGGCTTACGCAAGTAATATATATATATAAAGATCACAGTTCGTTTGAATTTTTTTAAATTTTGAGAAAAAAATGAAATGTAAGACAAATATATTTCACTACAAAATCTACTTCCAGATACAATGCTACATCAATGCACTGAAGAGACAAACTGTAGTGTGGGCTTATCAGGGGTGTCCGGAGTAATGTCCCCCACTTCTTGAGAAATGGAACAAACAATTTTTATTTAAATCTTTCTTGAACAGAATTTTTTTTTAAATCATTCACATTATTTTAAATCGGTCTATGTAGATCAGCCTTCTGAGGATTTTCTTTTCAGTGGAACACTCCGTACGTGGAAAAGCTCTCCGTTGGTAAGAAAGAATTTCCAGATCGGATTTGCGAACCGAAAATTGGATTTGACTTCGGCCACAGGATTCAACGTTTTGTATAGCCTGAAACGGACAATGGTTTTCGCCCGAGAAAATAGATACACAGCGGAGGATAGGATCAAATAATATAAAATAAGCCAAGATATATAACAATGATTTTTTACATACTATTATTATTTACAGGTCTAAAGTCATTTCTTAAATGATGGTCTTACACCGATACGAGTATCTTCCACACTGGACTTCAAATGAAATATATATCATTTTAATTGTGAAACAACACAATTAATTAAAAAAAAAATCCTGGGCAACCAAGGATTTGAACCCGCAATCCCTGGATTCGTAGTCGAGAACCTTACCCCTTGACCACGGAAGCCGTATGTTCCAAATTCTGAGTAAATTGAAATACAATGAGCTTAAATTATACACTTATTTTAACTACAAACATTTCTTTTTAACAATAAACATTTTATTTTAACTACAAACATTTATTTTTTAACAATAAACATTTCATTTTTAGCAATAAACATTTCGTTTTTAACTACAAAAATTTCGTTTTTAACTACAAACATTTCATTTTTAATTACAAACATTTCATTTTTAGCAATAAACATTTCGTTTTTAACTACAAACACTTAATTTTTAAAAAATAACAATAAAAATTTAATTTTTAACAGAAAACGTTTAATTTTTAACAATAAAAACTGTTTTCTATCTTCCCCCCTCCATATCTCCTTAAGCATTGATCCTAGCAAAAAAGTGTTTGGACCCGTTTTTGTAGAGATTTTTGTGTTAATAAATTAAGTAAATGAACATTTTTTCGGTAAAGGCAGAAGTTTTTGAGTTATTAACGAAAAACTGAAAAGGGGATCTTTAGAGACCCCCCCCCCCTTATCTTAGCTCCACCCCCATCCCTCAGTACTTTTAGTATGTTGTTACACCTTCCCCTACAACTGCCAAAATTGTGTCTACATTTATATTATTTCCGCTATTTTTCCTTCGTTGTCTGAACTAATATAAGGAATGTAACAATAGTGCTAAATGCATAATTTCACGACTTTATATTTTTACGCAGTTGCAAGAGAAGTAAAACCACAACTTCACCTATCATTTTCAAAATTGCTGTAAAACAAAAACAAAAAACACGAGGTTCGCATTGTGAGCGTGAAAAGTGTGTACAGGATTATGTCATACGTTTACGCTTTGCATTGTAAAGTTATTGTAAACGAAAATTACAAAAAAATGCTTTCCATCTGTGTCGAGGGACATTGAAAAACAAATAAAATGGCCAGCGTGAGTAAGCACCGATACATGTTTCCTTAAATTGATATATAATTCAGTATTGGTTTAGAACAGTGGTTACAAACCTTTTATTGACCATGGACCACTATGATATTTATTTTTCTTAAAATAAACTTTGATCAAACCTTACTATATAAAATTAATAATAGGTAACATGCACTAAGATATAAATAAATAAAAAAAAAAACATTTCGAATAGAAAATTAATTTTGGCAAGTTATTAATGTGATTTTTAAGCTTGCATCTCCTTTATAAACTGTGGAATCCTGTTTCTAATATTATTGCTCAAAGCCACGGCTAAGTAGAAAATCCTTGTTTACATAAATACGTGCGTCGAGGAGAAAGGCACACGCGTTTCCCGAATTTTAATACTTCTCAAGGGAAACAGATTCAAGTTCTTTCTTGCAATTCAATGAGCTATTGCTGTACTTCTTCAGCTTCTTGTCCAACAATAGTAGTAAAAGGGTTGCTGCATCATTTGTATGATTTAGTTCTTACTTACTTACTGTAGGAGTCAATGGGATCACATGGTCTCGTTGCCGAGTTGTGCCAAATGTACGGAGTCATTAGGATTCAGTAGCTCAGCAAAACAAAGCTAGCCTTCAGCCTGGAAGGACGTTTGTCCTCAAAAGCATTATAATATCCACAATACTTCAATAAACAGTCACTTTGTTATAAAGAATCCAAGTCTTTCAATTAGCATCCATTTACATTTTACAAGAACTGGAGAATACAGGTCCCAGTACGTACCATATTACGAATATCTCTGAGAAATACATTACAGTTTCGAATCAGATTTTGGATATCTTTCGATTCGATTTCATCGTCTTCCCGGAAGTAACGATTGAATTCATCGATCAGCATTTGCACATGACTTGATGATGTCCTCTTGAATGTTCGCTCTATTTTTCATCATCAACGAGCTCTTTTAAAGTTGCAAACGCCAACCAACGCCTTTTCCCATCCATAATAATTGAAGCTTGCAAATAAAAACGCGAAGCTTATCTTAAAGTTCACACTATGCGCGAACTGATAAACGTTTGCCAATCGATTGGAGAGGACTCTCACCCGTTTGCCATGCCCTTATTATTCGTGTACTGTGTCTTCCTCCCATACAGGTGCTTGTAGGATACGCTGGATGCAATCACCCAGCGCTTGCCGCCTCGTGGACTGTCACCAACCTGTCCCATTGTCTCGTCTATATTTTGTCATACTAACGCATATTGTGTCTTGTATTTCCCGCCAAGCACTTGCATACTGCTTACTAACAACGTATGCAGGGATACTGGAGGTCTAGATTCGTTCTAAATTAAATGTAGCTTCGTTCTTTTAAAAAAATTAGAGTCTTTGCGAGAGCCTGAAGAAGTAACCATCTGTTACTTAGACCAGGGCGGGTAAGTGGTGGATAACTTCCAATGATAAACGTTTGAATCTCCAGTAAAAGGGGATCAAATTTTAGTTTTCGCGGACCACCTGTGGTCCAAGGACCACCGGCTGAGAAACACTGGCTCCGTATATTCCCAAGAGGTGCTCCTCGGGCAAACGCAGAAAGCAGACACAGGTCGTGTGTGTAAAAAAGAGTCAACTCAGCAAATAATAATAATGCCGTGTGTAGTTTATTGTGTATTGTGTTGTGTGTGCGATCAGCAGCGCGACGCAGCACCAGGCGGTACGAAATAGAACTAGATGTGGGAGTATTGAATATTTAATAGGAGAATACAAAGGATTGCGGTAGTGAGCCACTAACAAGGTGGCCTGAATATTTCATGCTGTGTGGTCACGGAGTATTTACAAGGAGAGAACGCAGCATGAATTTGAAAATATTTTCAGTTTAGTTAAATAATTACGATCCAGTTTGCGATGGGGGCAGAAACAAGATGTGACCCTTACTCCACACATGGCCAATTTAATTCTCATTAATGCATATTTACGAACATTCTCATTTATATTATTAATCGGATCTCATCTCTTTCTCTTATCTATTATTTTGAACGCTTTCGAATCAGTAACGAGTAAATAATATGTATACGGAATGTAATATATAAATACGTCTATTTATTGAATACATTTATTTATTTATATTTGTTGTTTTGTAAATAATTAAATTATTTAAATCACCTGTGTCTCAATACAATCCTTTTACATATATATTTAAAAAAAAATTAAAATTAATCATATATTTTCAAAAAAAAATTTTTTTTTTTATATTTTCAACCAATTTAATTTCCTTTGGTAATTTGCCAAATATCAAACTTTCGACGCCGTTTTTTTTAGGTATCTCCCAGTTTCAATTCGTTCCACGGTGGTCGGCAAAAATCTGAAAAATCCTTTTAGGAATGTAAAATATAAAAACTCATTAGAGAATGTTTAAAAATTTTGTAATTTAAAAATTGTTTGCAAATATTGTGCAATTTTTTTATTAACTTTACTTATATATAATTATTATTTATTTTGTCGTTTAAAGTACATTATTATGTGTTTTTAACATTTTTCATTCTTTTAAATCTACAACCAATACAGATTGCTGTAGGTACTATGATAATTTATTTCATAATTTGTTTTACTCAAGCAAGTTATTTAAATACAGGATACGGGTTGTCGATTTTAAGGGCCAGTTGTTTCGCAGAATTTGAACAATTCATAAAATTTCGGAGTTAAGTTCTATTCAAGTTCTGTTATTATTTCAGTTCTTTGAAGCTAATGGCCCATAAACATACACTAACAAAATTTGAATAGAACTTTCACAGCCGAAAAAAATTTGAATAGAACTTTGAATAGAACTCACAGAACTCAAAAATAAACTTTCACAGCTGAAAGTAAGCTTTTGAAATTTGATGAATTCGTAGTTAAAGTTACTGAAGTTAAGTCAAAGTTTACTTTTATTTTTAACTTAAAATGTAAAACTCCAAATTGTAATATTTCACCAATGAAAGCTATATTAGCGACGGTCAATCAAAAATCTGAAACAGAAAAATCAGAAGTAGATACGGTTTCTGTTTCAGATTTTTGATTGAATGTCGCTAATATTGTCTTCTTTAATTAAAAAATACGAATGTGCTTTAGACCACACGACTGAAGTAAAACTTCTATGAGAGAATTGAAAAAAGAAAATGTGCGCGCGCACTGCTTTCTCTTGCTCCTACAGTGTGATACAGACAATAGACCTGCACTGTGGCTTAGATATACGAAACGTAACTAGCTATGAGAGAAAGAGAGAAAGAAAATGTGTGCTCGCACCTCTCTCTCTTACCCCTACAGTAAAATACGAAACGTAACTCTCTCTCTTTATATCTTCACTAACTTATGTCTCCTTCTCAACTTCCGTTTGCCTCATTTTCGCAACGCTCTCGTCACGCATTCACCAGCTTACTCCCCAAGTCCAGCGTGCGTAAAGAAGTTTTACTTCAATAAGTCAAAGTTTGTTAAGTTAAGTCTAATTTAAAGTTCTATTAAAATTCTGTTATTAATTTTTCACAGAACTTGAATAGGACTTTCACAGAACTTGAATATTAACTTTAAAATTTGATGAACTGTACAAATTCTGTAAAACATCGACCCTAGGACTTGATGTATTGTATTACAACGATTTTATTCAGAATTAAATTATTGGCATAAAGACGGAGCAAACGAGCAAGTGGCCGACCTGGACCGACCGTTCCAAGGAATGTGGTGAGACTATATTATTAACCGTAATGCGATTCGCTGATCACAAACCAAGCGCCAACCGTGACCACATAAAGTATTGCCACATAAAAATAAAATAAAAATATATTCCCGGGGGGGGAATTCCGTATTACTATTCCGGGGGAATGCCACGTAAATAAAATTATGTAACATAACTTCTGCATTTCTTTCATTATCGGTGGTTACAGAATTCTGAATTATTTGTCCCAGCAAAACTGGCAAAGTGGAACTGTCGAATCAATTAATCTTTTTGAATAATTCACTATCGATGTATCATTAAATTACCCTGCATCAATGGATTTCATATTTAGATTTTTTATTCCACCTGGATTTCACCAGGCAAATCTGTTTTCATAATTCTGCAAAAAAAGGGATGAAATTTGAGGTATTATTTCAGTCATAAAACCGTTGTTTAAGCCTTGCCTGAAGCAGCGAGGATTGTTTTCATAATATTACTTTTGTATGTAAATATCTCATAAAAGTATCAATCCGGAGCCGGTATGACTATTGCATCCCCGATTAAAGATTATAATTTGGGAGGGAAGTATGGGTACCATACCCCGTGAGCCATTTATTGGATGACCAAAACCTCCTTCACCCCAAATGTTTCGCTACGTTTTGTGACTTAGAAGGGCTGCCCGGGTTCAAGGGGTATGGTTTGTCTTATGGCGGCGGATGCGTTTGACAACCTACTGCGTGGCGGGCCTGATCGGAAGTGACTGGTTGAGGGAGACCTTTTGACTTCTCCAGCCGGACTCTCTCGACTTGCACCGCAGTGGGAGGGGCATTGACCCCTTCGATTTCTAGCTTCTCCTTATACCATTTTTCTTTCTTGAAATTCCTCTCCTTCCTTATCCTAAAAAGACTCCACATGGCATCCTCAAAGATGAGAGACCCTGGGGGTTATTTATTTTCCCCAGGGCCTCTTGTACGAATCTGTGGAAGGCGAACAAGCCAGCAATCTGCAGCAGCGCAGTATTCCTATTGGTCCCTCATACACCAATAGGGATCCGCCTTTCTTTCGATCACGAGTCACTTCTTTCGCTAAGACAAATACCAACCAGATTATTGTTTTAAACTAACGGATAATAAACAGCTTTGTAAATCGTTATTTGTTTGCTCTCCACTTTCTTGTTCAAATCATTTATATAAATATAAAATTGGATGTAATATTGTCCAATAAACTTGTAAGTACTGTATCAAATGCTTATTTGACTTATATTACATATCTAAATACCCCCATAAAGCTAATGTAAGAAAGGTGCATTGCGAATGAAAAATCATGTTTTTTAGATTGAAAATCTGATTGCCAAGAAATATTATAGATGCTTTGGCCTTTTATATAATCGCTAATTTTTGCGTGTTTTACCCTCAAGAGTATTGTGGTGGTGGTAACAGCGATAGTGAGAGGAAAAATTTGGTATATATTTTTTTTTTTTAAGAAAGACAAACATTCCCGGGATACGAATTGACCAATAATGTTTGAAAATCTCCTACTAAAATTAATATCTGTAATAATAGTTTTTTCAAAATATTTTTTTTCTACTGTGCAAGTATTATAGAATATTAAATAAAAAATAGTAATTATAGAGAAATGCATTTCGGTAGGCTTAAATTTAAATGTAAAACAACCGATTTACATTGAAATATAAATTTATCGCATAAAAACTTAAAATTTCGGTTCGGAACTTTTTTTTTAACAGTGTATATCTCGGTTAATTGTTTTGGGGTGTAATGTCGTGTTGCGCTACCTTCTTCTTTAGCCAATGTTTCGGAAAGCGTTACAGTGTCCATCATCAGGGCAGATTTGATGATGGACATGTAATGCTGTCCAAAACGTTGGCTAAAGAAGGAGGTAGCGCAACACGGCATAACACCCCAAAAACAACTAATGAATATACTTTTGACCGTGAAAATCTAAAATCAATGCACATCTCATTATATTTATATAGTATCAGCGATTTCCCGGCATGCGTTGCAATGCCACTAAAAAAGAAATGGTTTCTCCCTGCGTGTCTTTTCCAATTCGCCCCGTTTCCCTTCCGTCTCTCCTTCCCCTCCCATGTCTACTTCCCCTAATGCGTTCCTATACACCATCTCCGTCTTTCCTTTCTCCTCTCCCTCCCCGCGTTCAATATCAGTCCCGGTACATTCAAATTTTCAAACAGCTCGCCACCTATAGCATTTTTTTTACAAATTTTAATTCATTTTTGTATATTATAAGAACAATCAATCAAATTTGGTACCTAACAGGTACCTATTTAAAATACCCATAGTTCTTACTTAGTACTTCAAGTAAATTCATTAATTCAAAAAGTTTACTCAAAAATTGAATTTTGATTGAACAATTGATGGTTTGCAAAATGTCATTCTCAAATTGTGAAATTTTTGACAGTTTCATAAGAGTTTTTGTAATGATTAAAAAACTTTTTAGATGTATTGTCATGTGGTTGCAATAATCCAGAAACTTTCACTAGGGTGTAAAGAAGGTATTATGAAAGTTTCAAACATTTCCAATGCTTAATATAGCGTTACATGGACAACTTACATACATACCTAAATATAAGCAAGCTTATTTTGATTTTTACATAACCTTAATTTTTATTAACTTACAAAAACTTGTCAAAATTGCCTTTAAAAACATGAAAAATTGAATCTTTATGTTATAACTTAAACCACATATAAATAAAGTAGTACAGACCAAAACTAGATATTGCTATAACTTATGATGAAAAAAATAATTTTTCAACTTGGTTAAGTATTGTTAAGTATTTTGGCCGCAAATTCAATTTTAAATTTTGCATTAAGGCCGTGCAGCCGTTTCTCTTAAAAGTTGAGATCACTGTTAATAATATTGCGAAATACGCAGAACACCTTAGATTTACTATTTATTCATGCAAACTTCCCAAAAGGAGAGAAACTGCATTTACACAAACCCCCTGCATCTCCTCAGAATGCCTCACAGTAATATATATGTTGCACTGTCAGTAATTGCTTGTGCAAGTCCTATTATTTACAAACAGACAGGCTTCGTGGCGCAGGTTGGCCCGGCACAGTGCACACCGCAACACATCCATAACGTACCGCTGGCTGTCGGGAGAATGAGATGCACTTCCGGGGGATGGGCTTCCGCATCCTACGGAAGTCTGCTCTGAGCAATCTATGTGTACGTCGCATAGTATCACAAGTAAAGTCATTCGTTTGAGTTTATCAAGACTGCAAGGCTCTCAGAAACGTACATTTGAAGTTTATAGTGGGTTAAAATGAAATCTCAAAGCAACGATTTCTAAACTTGTCTCGTTTTTAAGCGTATGAAAGTTACCTAGAAAGTCGAATCGAAGTCGTATCATCACTAGAAAGTCGAATCGCTTGAGCTTATGTGAAACAGCACAAATTAATTACATAAAATTTAATGATTAAAGATAAAGATAATACAAATAAATCTAAAGGAATGATGAAACAGAAAAATAAAAAGGTAATGGTGAAAATAGGAAATCAAATAAAATTAGGATAAAGGAGCATATGAGGTGTTTAAGCAGTAATAGTTTCATTGGAGACGACCATATTTTTGATTTTAATAATGGAATAGAGTAACTACACTGTAATGTTAATGGAATCCATTTAGACAAACTTGAGATCTTTGGAAATTAGGAAGAGTGTAAAGACGAGCTTAAAAATTCACTCGTTGTTAAATTTGTTCCCTGTGTGAATTAGGAGCTACTACCCCCCTCCCCCCCCCCCCACTCTCCCGTCCAGCCGTTTACATCTGTGTTAAACAGTTTTAAGTAAACCACTATGAAAAAATTGCTTACGAAATATGTTGGTTTTTTAAATAATGAAATAGGCTAAAACTAAGTATTAATTAATTTTGAAGTAAAATTTACTTTCGCAAGGCAGGATTTGAGCCCGTGATATCCGGATACGTAGTTACCCTTCGCCCACGAAGGCAGTCTAAAAATACCTATATGTTATTCGAACAACAAAAATCCATTAAACAGTTGTTAGCGTAAGCGTTCGTTTTTTTTTTTTTTTCAAGAGCGGAGACGGTTTACATAGATAAAGTTCCCGTGAGCACTTAGGCCGTAGGCCTACTGTGCTATCTCCCATTTTACCTCATTCCTTTGACAGTAATCCAGTCCCTTTTACAAAGTTCACCAGGATTGTCATTGGAAATGAAGCTATATCTTCTGGTTCGACAATGTGTCTTCCCAGGTCTCATTTCTCCTCTTCACTCCTCCGCGGTTTCCTGAAGGCCCCACGAGGGAAGAGGGCTTCATCTCTCCTCTCCACTCCTTAGTTCCCTGAAGGCTCCACGACGGAGAGTTCACCTCCCTTTGGTTCTCTAAAGGCCCCACAGGAGAAGAGCCCACTCCACCTTGGCTCCCCGAGGGCCCCAGGAGGGAAGAGGACTTATCTCTCCTCTTCACTCCTCCTTGGTTCCCTAAAAGCCCCATAAGAAAGAGTTCACGGAGATGGCCTCATTTCTCCTCTTCACTCCTACATGGTTCCCTGAAGGCCCCACATGGTAAGAGGACATCATCTCTCCACTTCACTCCTCCTTGGTTCCCCAAAGGCCCCGTGCCGGAAGAGTGCCCTTCCCCTTGGTTCCGTGAAGGCCCCACAAGGGAAGGGTTCATGGAGGTGGCCTCAGGTCTCCTCTCCATGGCTTCTCCTCTTGGTTCCTCCTAAGGGCCCCAGGAAGAAAGTCCACAGAGGTGGCCTCAGCACTCCTAGGTTCCCAAAAGGCCCCTAGTTTTCGAATGGTCCAATTTTTTTGTCCCACGAGTGACCAGGGAAATAGAAGGTCCACTCCAGCAGAGCCCCGAATGCTGGAGTAAGGTCTAAATACTCCGAGATGCGACCTTGTTTCTCGGAGGCACCGTTCATGACACTGTTCCCCAGGACATTCAGCCTGAGCACGGTAGCTCACACCTTGGCTTGGGATGGCTATTGCAGGTTTGTGTTTCCACTCCCTGAGCGATGGGTTCGCCACACTCCCTACGCTAGTAAGCGTTCGTTAAAAATATATCTTTTAAAATTGTAATGTGTCTATTGTAAAGCGTGTTTGGGTCGTTCTTCTTTTTGGCCTACATAAAGTTGCCTCCACCAGTTAGTGAGAAAAATTCAACAGAATTACCAATATTACTATTTTATAATTACTTTAAAATCTACTGTACTAAAGACGTAACGACTGTGTGCGTTTTAAACATGATATGACTACTTGAAATATGAAACTATTTTTAAGCTCCAAAAGGTATAACCTATCAAGTAACAGCAATTATTATTTTGAATTATGTTTAATAAAATATTTTTAAGAATCTCAAAAACTTGTCTCCTACAACTTTTATGTCATACGTTAATTCTGTCACGAGGGTTGTCATTCGAAATAGGTATACACGCAGCTCGTGTTTGTCACCTGCAATTGGCATTTTAGGCCTCCTTTCCCCCTTGCTACAATTTTCCCTCTGAGATTCAGGGAGAATTCATTTATAGTAAAAACAAAATGTGACAGAGTGGTGGAAACGTGACATAGTGGTAAAACTTATGTAGGTTGAAAAGAAGAACAACCCGTTTACCACTTTCAGCATGTGCATTATATGAGCACATTTCCTCTTTATCTAACAAGAGAGCAATGAACAAGGGGAAAACGACATGAACAACTCTTTTTATCTATCTGGTATCAGTATGGATTCATCTTTCAAAGTCGACAACATTTCCTGGCAACATTTGAAATTCCCCCCTCTGCGCCACCATATCTCAAGCAATGATCTTCTAATGCATCTCTCAACAACATTCAAGTCTCATCTCGGATGATATACGGCCGGGGAACCTAGCCTTTCCTGACACAGCCTCCGTAAGTGTCCATGGAGATGTATGGACCAGGAATCTGTTCGGATGGTTAATAGAGGAGATATAGTATGGAGGATGCGGCGAGCACGCGGCGAAACGTGACCGGAATACACTGCGTCCAGCTCCATGAGAAAAGGGATCATTAAGGTTGTCTTTCAAATTTCTGTGAAAAGATTCCATTTTTTTAATGTGAGATTTTAGTATTCTAACGGGTTTTCACCAACGCAAGTACGGCGAAAGCTTAATAACGTTAAAATGTACACATGCAAGTTCACTTTTAGTTTAGCCAGAAAAGTATCTACATATCAGTGGCGGTTCGTGCTATGAGGCAGAGGATGCTATGCCTCTCCAAAAATAGAGAAGAGAAAAATATTTCCAAATTGTAGTATAACAAATTGGTGGTCGATCCTTACCCGAGCAACTCACCATTGTTATTAGGATGTCGCGGGGTTGATAATCAGTAAAAAAGATTTCAAATTTGTTGAATTTATTGGAACCCACAATGTCGTACATTTAATGTGACAATTACCCAGAGGGGGGAGCATGTAGTCAAAGTTCGACCAACACAACAAGCCGGCGACAGAGAACAAAACCGAATGAATTTTATCTCTGCTTTGATCGTTGGCCGGTAGAAAGTACCACAGAGTTTTGGTGTGGCCGTGTATAAAAATTATATTTTTAGGCCATTAAACATTGTATATGGTGACTGTCTACAGTAGTAAAAGGACGCCAAGATAATTCAATTTTAATATAACTCACATATTTTTTCGAATTTCACTAGGACGGGTTGTCTTTATAATAAATGCTTAACTCACCATAATAATATATTATTTACTTTTGCCGTTCGTCGAGCTACTAGCTACTAAATGTCACACAAAGCAGTAGGTACAATACTACATCCGGAAGCAGGCGTAGGGTCCGCCTCAGAGAGCCGCTCATTTCATGCAAAGCGGAGAGGAGTGGGGAAGTCATACGAAATCGAAATGAACGGCAGCCGGTATGGGCACATGTTGTTTAGCTGGAGGCGCGCCTCAAACGACAAAAGGTTTTGAAGTAGCAACGATCTTTTACGATTGATTTTGTGATATGCGGCGGTTCGGACGAAGTAGGTACGGTAATTTTTAATTTATAACGAATTATTTTCGATTGACGGTCAATTTTTTTGTGTATTTAAATTAACAGTTTAATGTCATTTGGTGGGAATTATTTTGTTTGCTTACGTTGTTAATTTGCTTACATAAATAATAAATCGAGTGTAAATTTTGTGAGCATCGACATCGGGGTTACATAAGGGTTGAAAAATGTATTAGAAAAGTCATTGGAGTTGTCTCTTAATATTGAGGAATTTTGCAAGGCTGATAAAAGTATGGTGAGGCACAAAGAAAGGAAGAAAATGGTGGGGAAAGATCTTTCCACTTACAAAATACTAAGAACAATCAAAGCAACGTTTCCATTCCTTATTGTGGTCTTGCCCACACTTTGAAACGAGGCGCAATTAAATTATCATAAACAAAAATATTTTTCAACGCTGAAATTTGTTTTATTTTTTTTTTTTTCTTATATATTCTATAATATTATTATTCAATTTATAAAAACAGTTTATTTATAAACAAGTTCTGCTAGGTATTTATTATTACACATGACAGCTGTCTCGCCTTCTGAAGGCATTATCAAACTGCTGAAATTTGTTTTCGCAAATTTATTACTTTTTGTAAAACTGATATAAGTTACATCCAAACATCACAAAATTGAAACAAAACATCACAAGAACATTACAAAATTGTTAATCTATAAATATACCAATGCACACAGACGTATCATTAAACTCATATACAAGTCTCTGAATGTTTTTTTCTGATAGAGTATTAATATTGCATAGTTTTGCAAGTCAACCTGTAACTGATTCCAATTGCAGGGAAAGAGTTTATCACAATTATTACACAAGATTCACTCAAAAACGGTGGTTCCGAAATGAACCAATAAATATAAATATATTGATTGACTGCCGTAATGTAGTACCATATTGTGAATACAAACCAAATTCATTTTTAGAAAATGAATTTTATAAAATATATTATGATAAAACTATACTAACAGGCAGAATAATTTGTCATAACAGACCCGATATAGTTTTACATGACAAAATTAAAAAAATAACTTATGTCATTGATGTCGCTATTCCAAATTCAAATTAAAAATAATACCAATTTTAGTGCAAAAGTCAAATATAATCCAACAAAATGGCAATTAGATATATATGATTTATATTGATGGCCTACCGAACCCCCTGCTCTGCTTATTGAAATTCACATTAGAACTTCTAATGTAATAATACATTTAACTTAACAGTTTATTTGTTCTTGTTTGTTGAATAACGCTTATACCTACTCTATTTAGGTATATATTTATGCTTATACTGTTCCATCCATTTAACCAAGACATTACATTTAATGTTTTCTACACGTTGTCAAACCTCAAAAGTAGTTTATCAGGTTTGAATGAAAATACAGGAGAAAAAATCTACAAGCATTCGAGGAGCATTTTGCAGTTTCATATAGTCCTTGAGTTTCCCTAAAATATAATACCAATTTTTTTATTTACTGAACGTGGTTTATCATATTTTTAATCAAATAAACTCAGAGATTAAATGAATATGCATGACGTTCCACGAAACAATGCAAAACGCAATGGGAAATATTCAAATGAACTTTTTACGGATAAAGAAGAATCCCGAGAAGAACAATATCATATTTTCTCGTTATTGAATTTCGTTCACTTCTCGCAAGCTCCCTAATATAGGCAATCTCGTGGACACCGCCACCGCGTAGCAAACTTCGATATTTCAACGGCTGGGACTGAAAAGAATCGACGGAGATAAAAGCTGCTTTGTCCGCACGATTTGAGCTTTTTGTAAGAAGTTTTTTTTTACATAAAATCCACACAGGAAAATAAATGTCGTCTTTGGGGGTGCTGTGTTTTTGAGGAGAGGAAGGAACATGGGTAGTTATATGTGTGTAGGATGAAACACCTAAGTGTCCAGCAAATCGTACAAAGAACCCCTTCTTATGTGACAAATTTACAAGTACAAATGTAGGGCGCGCGTTTGGCGTGTTTTCCAAATTAACACCGCACAGCTAGTAATTTTGAGTATCTAACGTAACTTTATTATTTTAGTATGTTTTTGGAACAATACAAATTATCATTATATGAAAAAATTGTTAAAAAAAATATAATGGGCGATTCAACCTGGTACAGTCGTTTTTAATACTTACAGCAATCTATATATAAAAATTTAGGTTTCGTATGTTTGCGTTCGCAAATCTCGGAAAGTAATCGACAGGTTGACTCAAAATTTTTACAAAACATTGCATTTTAGCAGAAAAGTCTTTCAATGTATAATGGTAAGCTCTGGCGTAATGAAATTTGAAAAAAAAAATTCGCTTTGGTGCTAAAGAAATTAAAAGTTGTTTAAGTGAACCCTGCAAATATCACAAAACCAAAGTTAATTTGACACATTAATATCCATTAAACACAAAAAACGTAAAATTTTGCCGGATACATTTTTAAAAGTCTCGATGAATTCTAAACTTAAGGAATGTTATGTTTTGAAAAATCGTTACTTCAATATTTTTTATCACACTAAAACACAAGTTAAATAGTAATGATAATCACCTGATTTCCTAAATTCTATCAGAAAAACACCGTAGTTATAGTTGAATTACTACGATGACGTGCACACTTCTCCCCGCGGAGAGATCCAAACTCGACAGACATAAAATTACTCGTTCGCGTTTCGAGGTAGTCAGTATTTGCGATGGTGCCATACGTCGCAAGAAGCTAAAATGTTTGTTTTTTTTTTAATTCTAAAAAGATTAGACATTTAGGTACCCAACTAATATAAAATGAAATCCAGAAGAAACCTTGGGTTTTATAATAAAGTTACGCTAGATACCTCAAATTATTAACTGTGCACCGGTACCAAAGAGATCAAAGACACTAATTCCTTGAAACATCTTTCAAGTAATACAGATAGAGCAAGGACAGCATTCCCACCCGAAGTATAAGCTCTAAAGATAGAGGAATCTATCAAGAGACCGCCCGTTTCTGTCATGGATTTTTCAAGAATTTTCGGGCTCCAGAGAATATGTGGCTGAATTAAACAGAGGGATATCTATACTTGCGAATTGTCTAGGATCAAAAGTTAGTAAAGTATCTGCGGGCGTATCTACAGCACGTCTTGCTTCTGCTTCTGAGAGGCTAACTTAACTCTGTCTTCAATGGAGCCCCCGTACCTGAACTGATCACTTAGAGTTACACCAAGTTCAAGGAAAGGCATGTTGGAAAGAGTTGTGCACGGTTTTGACTCTTAACATCATTATTATAAACATTTAAATTAATAAAAATCTAAGCCACTATCTTAAAGATCTTTTTTATTTTTATTTTAACTTTATGAGTAAGACCTCAAATTTTAATATTTAATTAAATGAAGACAATATGAGCGAAACTCAATCGAAAATCTGAAAACAGAAAAATCAGAAAAAAGATATTGGCACCTCTGGAACTCGAACCCAGGACCTCTCGCTTTCCGGGCGAACGCGCTTTCCACTGCGCCAAGGTGTCGATATCCAATTCGGTAATTTTTAACTGTATCATGCTTCGACTAAGAATCGCCAGTATTATCTTCATTTTCTAAACGCATATTTTATTGGCTGCTGTCTTTATGTATGATTGCAAGATTCAAACCCGAACTAAATGCAATCTAGATAGTGTCTGGATATTTTTTTATCCATTTTATTTAATATGTGACATCTATTGACTTTTCTGCAAGTCTAGGATGAATATTTTTATTTTTATTTTAACTTTATGAGTAAAACTTAAAATTGTAATATTTATTAAATGAAGACAATATGAGCGAAACTCAACCAAAAATCTGGAAACAGAAAAATCAGAAAAATGTCAAACTCAAATTTTTGTGTAAATTTCTACCCTTTATTTCTTAAAAGAAACGTTTATTGTACATCACGTTAATCGGGATATTAATGTACATATTTTGGTAAAGCCAATGGTGACGCTCTATTAATGGTGTCAAAAAATAAACATCGTCACCTTAAAAATTTGCGTTAATTAGATAATTGTAGGAGGAAGTTAAATTGCGTAATACTCAACTACGCACTTCCAACGAAGTTACTTCCATGTGAAACGTTACAAAAGGTTAATACTGGTAGGTTCTATGGCGTTTAGAATATGTATTCATAGTCTCGAACTTTGTACGGAAAGGCTTAAACCAGAAACGAACATATTACAATTAAAAAAAATCTTAGTACAGTATGATCACCGAGAGATTTGCTATGAGTCACCACTAACATATTCACAACAAACTTCTGTCGTAGCTCGGCACATTGAGCTCTATATGTAGTTTAAACCATTCTATATTAATTATTCAACGGCATAATTTCTCTAATGAAATGAAAAAATAGCAAAAAATGGCTTGGATTCAACTATTTAAAAACGTTAGATGCAAATTCGGTTTTAGCTTCTATCCGAGCTTTAGCAGGGCAATATGTATTAAAAAAAAGGATAAAAACATACATAAGAAATTTAAAAATATATTTTTTTATCCAAAAATAATCTAAAATTCTTTTTAATTGCAACAATTATATCAGAACTGAGTTACTTAGATACTTGCGTGTGCCTTGATTGCGGGCAGTGAGCAATACTTTTTCAGATGTAATAGATGTGTTCAACTGCACGGAGTATAGTTATAAGAATGCTGTAATAACAAACTCAATAAATAAAATCAATTTTTTATGAGAAAAACTCTCTTTTAATAACTTTTGAAGGTTATTCCCATCAACGTAATATATCATTGAAGAAGAAGATAACACTTATAATCTAAATGAAAATATGAAAGAAAACAAGACACAGAAAAACAGAAAAAAAACAATGGTCGCAACTGGGACTCGAACCCAGACCTCTCGTCTTACCGGGACGGCGCGTTTTCCAATTTCGCTATTGCCACCTTCTGTCAAACCGTCATATTTGTCAATCTCATATTTCAAATATTTAGAATCATTAATATTATCTTCAACTAGTTCTTTTTCCATATTATAAGTAACTACTCTTTTTATTGGAAACAATCATTCAAAGAATTGGTTTGTAACCTGAATAGCGTCTCGGATAAATGTATCCGAATTTATTCATATGGAACTATTGACTTTATGAAAGTCTAAATGAATATTCAATTTTTTATGAGAAAAACTCTCTTTTAATAACTTTTGAAGGTTATTCCCATCAACGTAATATATCATTGAAGAAGAAGATAACACTTATAATCTAAATGAAAATATGAAAGAAAACAAGACACAGAAAAACAGAAAAAAACAATGGTCGCAACTGGGACTCGAACCCAGACCTCTCGTCTTACCGGGACGGCGCGTTTTCCAATTTCGCTATTGCCACCTTCTGTCAAACCGTCATATTTGTCAATCTCATATTTCAAATATTTAGAATCATTAATATTATCTTCAACTAGTTCTTTTTCCATATTATAGGCAACTACTCTTTTTATTGGAAACAATCATTCAAAGAATTGGTTTGTAACCTGAATAGCGTCTCGGATAAATGTATCCGAATTTATTCATATAGACGAGAGGTCTGGGTTCGAGTCCCAGTTGCGACCATTGTTTTTTTTCTGTTTTTCTGTGTCTTGTTTTCTTTCATATTTTCATTTAGATTATAAGTGTTATCTTCTTCTTCAATTAAAATCAATGTTCTTCTGCATGGGTTCTGCATGTGTAATTTAAATAGCATATTTTACTTGTAAAATTATTATGTATGTAACATGTTTGTAAAAGCCCTTAATACAAAGTAATTTTCATTTTATTGAATAACTTCATCTCTGAATATTTATACATATATTTTATTTTTATTTTTATGTTTTATGTAATCCTCACAAGATTTCCAGCTGCTCCCGTCTGCAGCCAGTGAGACTATGGCATCCCCAATTGGGATATGTTGTGAGGCTGAAGGTAGTGGGGGGGAGGAAAGATATGGCAAGAGGAAGGTGAAGAAATACTTGGCTATTCAGATCTGGTCACTATTGTCACCAAACACGGCTAAAGCCATTTCAAGCAACGTTTCAATTCTGAATAGTGGTATTACACCAGGGCGATACTGAGAATATCTTCCGAGAATATGTACCGCAAATAAACTATACATTATTTTAAATAAATTAATGTGAAATAATACAAATCAAGCCCACGCCGGGAATCGATCTCGCGACCTTCGGATTGCGAGTCAAGAGCCTTAGCCCTCAACCACGCCGGCCGTTATATCGACTAGTATTTATAACAGGCTTGGTCAAAAAAATTCTTTTATCCAATATTAAACATATCTATACGAATGAGCAAAATGGCGTGTAATCTGGTTTTTCGTCATAAATTTTTTTTTTTAAATATTTTCATATAGCTTTTTTTTCTTTAAATATGTTTATTCAGTTTTAATTTTACAATATTTTATTTTACAAATCTTACGAAACTGATCAATCAGTTTGATTGTAAGAAATCTCTCATTTTTTTCTAATTATTTAATACAGTATACTTTTCAGTTTTACATAGTATATACTAAATATAATACTTAATATTAAAATATTAATTATTACGACAAACTAATTATTATAATGTTTTAATGTTTGTGAATTGCGTTGGAGTAAAAATATTTTACACAGTACAAACATACGGTGAGAAAAAAATAGATAGGAACTATTTTATTTGATTTCATGTTCTTCGGAGGTAGAAAGATTTAACTTTTGTTTTGATTTTTGAATAAGATGTCTCATTTTTGATATTTTCAGGTAATGCGTTAAATATTTCCGGAATTTTATGACTTTTTGTTCTATCTCCGTATACATTTTGAGATTTATTGACAATTTGCTGAAAATGTTGCATTAACACAATAGACTTCATCGCTTCAGATGACGGGAATCTGCTTTATAATAGATTCTAATGTGATAAATATCATTACCGAAGAGTCATACTTAATCTCTTCGTGGCCATGCTATAGAACTTAAATTGAATATGTAACCTGCCCTGACTAAAATCATTACGCGAGCAGGTTTAACGAACGTAAAATTTCGAACAAATAAAAGAATAATGACCAACCGATACAACGACTGTAATCAGCATTAAAATGGAAAATGAAAACATTTTCGAACAAGAGCTTTTTTAATTGTATCATTAGCCATTATATAACCTACGTGGAATTTCGTCGATCTAACTGTGAAGCGGAAGAAGCCATACGTGTCATTAAAAACACTCGAACGGTGAGCAAGGCCGACTAGATTACGCGACGGGTTTTGAAGTGTCAAATGATCATGTTAGTGCCATCGAACAACGACAAATGGCTATAATCGTGTTTGGTGACCACATCTGAACAGCCAGGTACTTTCCCACCTTCCTCTTTCTTGTCTCCTTCCCTTCCCCACTAACTTCAGCCTCCTAACATACTCCGTAGTCTACCAGCCTCCATATGATTTGAATATTTTTTTTAATGTGAATACCAAACAATAGTCCCAACAGTTCTCCGTTGGAGCCAGTGGGACTATGGCATAAAAGTATGACGTGTGGTTGAAGGAGTGGGGGGAAGGATATGAGGGAGCGGAAGATAGGGAAGTGCCTGGCTGTTCAGATCTGGTCATCAAACATGGCTAAAGACGTTTCGATACTGTGAGGCTGATGGTAGCAGAAAGGGGAAAGAAAAGGGAGAGGAAGATGGGGAAGTACCTGGCTATTCAGATCTGGTCACCAAACCCGACCAAAGCCATTTCAACCAACGTTTTAACTCTGAACGGTGGTCTTACATCAGGGCGATACTGAGAGTATCCTTACTCGCTTACTCGCTTAGAAAGTACCCCTCGACCTCGGCCGTTGAGACTCTTGTGCGACACTCAAACAAAATGATTAAAATGCGTCAATTGTATAAAACTTTTTTCAGTTTGTAAGGAAGTGTGATTATATTATAAAGAATTCAAAACCAGGCAGGAAAAACAGAATTAAGACACTTTCAAAGTTATTTTATAGAACATGTCAGTCAATATTATTAACATCGCAAATATACGTACGCCTGGTCGTTGACCCACAGCTTTATTGATTTTCCAATCGAAACATCAATACTCTGAAACAATTACCTTCATACAACTAACATGCAGATGTCGACATAAAATAGAAATGACGACAACTGTAGGTAATACCAATTATTATTCTAACAATATATTCGCATGCCGTAGTTACTCGTACTTAACTTTCCTTTTAATTTAAATGTTTTTATTGCTTTCTTGATAGGCCCCACGTTATAAAGACGGATAAAATTTAAAAAAAAAAAAACTTTTTCATGCGGCCTCCGTAGTCGAGGGGTGAGGCGCTCGCGTCGGAAGGTCGCGGATTCAAATCCCGGCGTGCTCAGGCAACTTTTATAAAATTTATTTGTGTTAGTTCACAATTTAATCATTTGAAATAATGTTAGGTGTGTTTGAGGCACGTTCCAGAGTAGAAGAAACTCTTAGTATCGCTCTAGTGTAAGAGACCACCATTCAGAATTGAAACGTTGCTTGGAATTACTTAAGCTGTCTTTGGTGACCAGATCTGAATAGTCAGAAACAAACTTTTGAATGTAGTTATAACTTAAGTATATTTAAGGTGTCTTAATAATAATAATTTTTCTGATTTCGCTAACTATTATTGAAAATAACCGTAGTTTTGAAAAAGATACAGGGATAAATATTCTTCATTTTATTAACAAAGAAAAACGCTTAGATAACTCAGAAGCCTTAGAAATAAATAAAAATCGCAATAATAATGAATCCATTATCAAAAAAATATATAGCCCCATCTTAGATATGTTCCCATTCAATGTCCGTTCTGTTTCCCCCAACCAAAGCGGTGCTAAAGAAGTTTTCACTTCAAAATTTCATTACTAAAAATACAATTAAATTTGCATTACATTAGTTCCAGAGTTTAACATATTCACAGAATATTTACAAATAATCGTAATATTTCAACGTTTCCTCGCAAGTATCTCTGAAACACGTGCGCTTAACTATAAATCCCGTTAGACGTATAAAAGCGTCATTATGCAAGTTCCTGGGCGGAAAGTCGGCATCCCAGATGGCATAAATCAGTTGAACATTTCCCGGCAACTTTAAAAACTTGCCCGCGCCGCAGTCCCCCAGTACCCCAGTCCCACAGTCCCGCGTTCGCGCCCCACTGAAACAAATTATGTACGTCTCATGGGGGGCTAAAATTTATCATCCCGTACTAACAGATTCTTAAAAGGTAGGCACTTGTGCTGTGTTGAAGTAAATTTGATTTTGAACATAAGTCATTACGACTTCAGCATAATTTAACACTGATTTTTAAAAATCATTTTAACAACTCAACACTAGATTCATAAAATACATTTACTGTTACAATGTTCATAAACATATGTCTGTGATACACCTTATTTTTAAGTGCATTAATTTTTTTAACTATAAGAATAATAATTATATTCTAGGAAGGTTTATTTGAGATCAACACATTAAAAAACAATTTTTGAGATCATTCAAAGCATTCTAAGCACACACTTCCCCCATTTCCCATGCACATGTGACGTTTGCAGCAGGTGCAGATAAATCTAGTCACACATTTTTTTTGTAACAACAGAAGTTGCATAGCCTCCTGGTTTGTATTCCAGGATCGGCTGGCACCTCAAGCAAAGTATCGCCTAAAATCGCATCGATGTTCCGTTTTAGGCATCGCCTCAAAGTTGGTGTATCGCGGCGAAGACGTCGTAACCAAGGCTTGATCAATTTATTTGATATTTCTTTGACAAAAGCTCTCCTTGTCAGTGGTTCGTTTTGATTACGACTATTATTGTGGACGTGGATGACAAACGAATTGACTATGGACGTATTCAACATATGGTAAAAGTAGCATAGTATATCTCAATAAAATTTTTACACTATTTATAAACATATGTACCTCAGACACCTAGATCCTTGGCGTCACACTGAGCTCTAACCGTGTCGGGAGGGTACTGAGACGCACGTTCTGCCATCTCTTTCGCGCTGCGCTCTATGAGCGTTTTACTACTTCAGGATGTATGAGAGACGTATGTTTATGAATCTAGGGTTCAACGAAAATGAGAAACAGAGAAGATAGAAAAATATTCAGTTACATCTGGGTATTGAACTTAGGACCTCTCCCTTGTCGGGGAAATGCAACGGCCACTGAGTTAATCAACCATATCAATTTGTCATTTTTAACTGTACTTACTGAGAGCTACAAAGCTACAAACATTATCCTCATTTTCTTAAAGCATCTTTTTTGACTGCTATCTTTCATTATTTATGACACCTATTCAGGTGTCGAAATGATTTTTTTTTTGAACAATTGAAAGATTTTGATCAAGCAATCTCCGGCAACATGTACATCAAAGCTCTTTAGATCACGATGGAAATAATATGGAGAACTAAGAATAGTTATATTTTACCCAAATTCTAATCTTAAAAGTTTCTCAATTTTTTTGAATCCAGAGCTCATCGTTAGCATTCTTTTCGCATATCGGATTTCTGTTTCAGAGTATGGTTTGTTTATTTTTTTAAATAATAGTTAATATGTTTTAAACTTTCCAATTTTATTTTTTATTTCCTCAATTTTCCCTCTTTTTTTACATATCATATTCCATATATTCATACTAATCCTAATTTGACTGTCCTAAAACGGGAATCATCCTAGTTGGACAGTCAAAACAGTTCATAAATAATATTTATAAATGTATAATATTGTACTAAATAAATTTAAAAAATTAAAAAAATAAAATTTAAATAAATAAATAAAAAAAATAAATTAACGTCGCAAGTTCCATTTACAAACATGTTTTTTTGACATTCATAGTGCAATAGTTCAATTCCAGTGCCCTCGACCCCCTCATTAAAGCACGAAAACTAATCATAAAAATAATTCTTAAACTACCTCTTACTACCAGCACTGATACAATCTTCAATACTTTCAACGTTATGGACATAAAACAACTCTACGCAAGATCCGTATTAGTTAATTTACACAAAAACAACAAAACATCATACAAAGCAACACAAACAATGCACAATACCCGAGCCAAAAATAAAGAACTTCTCCAAACTTCTTTTTCCAAAACTACCTTTGGACAAAGACACTTCAAATACATAGCTTGCAAACTATACAATACTCTACCAGCTACGATCAAATAAACTGAATCCTTGACAAAATTCAAACAAGATGTAAAGAAATGGGTTGTAAGTATACTACTGCAAATATCTGTAAAATAAATCATACATAGACAGAAAACAATTTGCACACGACCTAAACCATATAAAATAAATAGAATCACGTTAAATTTAATTCCATAAATAGATTTGACAGGATTTACTATTTTCTGTACATCATTTCTTCCTTCAGTATATGATAATTCTCTTTCAAATATATACCCACACCTCCAACCAACTTTATATTATTATTGTACTCAAATGAATATGTAGCATTTATATTCTTTACTAGCTTTTCCCCGCGGCTTCGCTCGCATGTATTACGGGAAATTACTGTAGCGGTTGAACTTATCAATTATCCCCCCTCCTCCCCACCCCCACTCCCTCCCGCATTCCATACATTCATTCCCTCACATTCAGTTTTCAAACATCTCGCCTGCCACCTAAATTTCATTAAGCTATAGCTCAAAGAAAAAAATAGTTATCCAATTTTGTTCATTCGTTCGTAATTTATGCGCTTACAAACATTTATGAAGTTTATTTTTATTTAAATATTTGGAAGTTCATAAATATAATAAAAAAATACTCTATTTATCAGTCTGTATAATCGTTACGAATTATATTTTTAATATAGGAACTCTCGTCTGACATTTATTCCAAGCTTATCCAAAAAAAAAAACGAATTCTAATATTTGAATTTTCTGCAGTAGTAGCTGACCAGTAGACTGAGTACCTACCAGCATAGAGCCCAAAAATATGTCAAAATTGTTTCCATGGAAACGATTTTTTTCTGACGTTAGCAAAAACTCGCTTTTGTTAGCGACAGAAAACGTTTAACAAATAAAATATATTTATATTTATAATTTCATAACGCCAGAGCTTATCATCATGTACAACATATAGTCAGCGCATATAATTTAGCTTTCTATTGGTGAATGAATTTTTAAAGTCTTTTTATTGGTTAATGCCTGAAAAGGTCATAAACAAACTCGAGCAGTTTCGCATTTATAATATTAGTATGGATAACTACCAATTATGTTCTTAAATATATTAATTTATGTACCTCTATGCCTGTCTCGACACAGGTATATCCTAGTGAGATAGGCATCGACAAAAACGAAAACAAAAACAAAAACAAAAACCTAATGTAAACATATTGTGTATAGATTAATAAATAAAAATAAAAAATAAAGAGAGAAGAACCAAAAAAATTATATGTTTTTTTAAGTAAACAAAAGAAAAGAAAAAATAATATACATTGGTACGAAGTTAATGAAAGCAGTTAATGTTTATGATATGACCTTGTGTATAGTAAAAGTATATTAGTAAAAGAGTTACCACCGGTGAGTATCTATTATAACAGAATTGTATCTCGAAACCTTTATCACAATAATACATGCTAGGGGACTTTGATAAAATGATAGGAACATGAAAGCGAATCAGTATTAATATACCAGAGCTAACCAAGAAGTAAATTTTTATATAAGTTAAACCTGTCCGAAGAGGTTATGAATGTAATGTAGTCAAATAAACAAAATTTCCATCAAAATATCTCACAAAATTTAAATCTTAAAACTGTTTTTGAATGTTGAACAGTTTGAAGTTTTATTTTGACAAGTTAACATAACAGTTCAGCTCGTTCGTACAATGAAATTACATTGCAAAATTCCGGATTCCGGAAAAGAAATTGAATAAAGTCGCTTGTGTTTTAAATTTAAAACAATGCTTTCATTTTAAAGTAAAAAAAGATTGATGGAGTACATCGTTCAAAAGCACTCCAAACTAGAATAATAACATATATTTGTTCTGTACAAATGCGTAGAATCGCAACAATTATAATAATGTATCAAATTTATCGGTTTCTGTTCAAAGAACGCGAATGAATTATTGATATTGATAGAGTGGAATCTATATATGTCATAATATGATATGTATTTTCACCATGAAGGAACACACATTGTATTTTTTCATTCAAATCGCCCGTCACTCAGAAATAATTAAAAATATTTTGGGAACGGTGGCCTGTTAATAGTTATTTCTGTTGCGTAGTTTTATGCCGACATTTTACCGCTGAATTTATCAGTTGAATACAAATGTTATTATTGATTTCTTTTAATTACGCAACAATATTTTTTAAGGTAATGGCTTACTGTTGAATATTGATCCTTATTTTCAATGAAATGGTTTTATTTGTTGGTTAAAAGAACAATGACACCCATGGTTGGTTACATTGTCGCAAAGTCGTTAAGAGCCATTAACCAGCGGCCGAGAATTTAAATTTCGTCAAACGATGAACTTGCAAATGTACTCTTGCAACTGTAAAGGGCGGTTCAGATAAGAAAGATTAATTATTCTTCATACCAATATTGATTTTATTTCATTCAAAATTTGCTTTAATGAATACCTACATTCAAAAAAGCTCAAACTCGTGATGATAAAACTATTAAAATCATGTACTTTTTTATTATTTTTTAATCATAAGAATTGATAATTTTTCAATAATGTCTAAGCATAATAAGATTGTAATTTTTTTAAATTGTATTAGTTTGTAAGACCGTAAATAAATAGACCAACTTTAGTATTTTCGTCATAAAACAAGGGCACGGATCTTTTTTTGTGATTTTATTTGAACTTAAATAAAAATTCTGAAAAGTAGCTTACCCAAATAATTTATTTATTTATTTTACTGCATGATGATTTGAAAAGTATGTTATATAATACAAAATTTTGTTTGAAAATTTAACAAATCTACCAACGACCTACGATAAAAGGTAATAAAAATTTACATGTTTTCTCAAAATTAAAAAAAAAGTTTTACTAGGTAAAAGAACAGTCTTTCGAAATCAATTTATATTTTTTTGTGGAAAAGAGTGAATACGTCTAAAATTTGATTTAAAAATGACATTTTTCCGACTTTGTCTGGTTATTCCCTCTTAAAAGTGTTGAAAAAAACTAAGTTAAATAGGTTAGGTTAGGTTGATTTAGCGATTCCTAATAATATTTTGAGAAAAAAAAATCGTATAATATTTTGGTTCCTGGTGACATTTTTAGATGTTTTTTTTTTCATTTTTTTTTCTTCAAACAAAAAAACTTCCACATTCATTACTGGTCACCCAAGCGAATAACCAAACAAACCCCCATCATTATTAATTAGCGTAATTAGAGTCCAATACCAACTGATTTTTTTTGTTTTAAATTGAACACAAAAAAAAATGTCACCGGTAATCAAATTTTTATTTCAGTTTTTACTGCAAATAATGTCAGGAATCGCTGATTAAAGTACAGGTACGTCCCTTAATACACTGTACAATCATACGACCTAACCTATGTATTTCAGTAAACACTGAATCTATTTTGTATGTATTTAATTTATTTTTTTTAATCTTCTACAACGATACTGTATGTTTATGAGTAAATTTCTGTCTTAAAAACACTCAAGTATACCCACGAACTGGCGATGCCTATGTAGGATTTTTTTGGTTAATCTGCTAATCTATTTGTATTATTCTCTACTTTTTAAAAACTGTTTATATAAAAAGTTTGTATTTCAAAATTTTACCAATTGTACCAAAAAATTGTTAATAAATAAAAAAAAAAATAAAAAAACCTTACATAATATTGAGTTAAGTATGCCAACGTTATATATTATATTACTTGTGTAATCCTTTATTGTTGATTGGTTTGAGTATTCCTTCGAGTATAGCATATATGCCTGTGAAGGTGACCCGATTGATCCCCCGAAATAATATTTGCTACAAAATTATATTTTTTTGTGCATTATTTACCAATTTCAAACGTAAAAGATATTCAATTTGTCTTCAAAAATACCCTTAATAATAAGTTGGTATGAATATCAAAGGAATTTCAGTGTCGATTTTTTTGTACTTGTGCCCTGGTACATACAGTAAATAGAGAAGCAGATTTTTCCTTGGTGCATTTGAAAGAAAATACGTTTTATTCTTTTGTTATTCGGCGGTACATCCTCCCTGCATATCCCCACGCAGTAATTTTGTTATATTTTGTGTAATTATGTAAAACATATTTTCCCTAAAGCTACTGCGCATTGTATAATAAGTACGCAATTGTCGGGGGACGAATTGTTATGGAACCACCTACGAGCATAGTGCGTATCGGTCATATTTAACTATCTAATTAAGTCATTACTTTCTAAAATGACACGACCAAGTGAAAGAGATACTTGAGTCGGGCCATGTCAAGAGTCAGAATAATAGAAGAGCATGAGACGATGTATGAATGTGAACAAGGAGTATGTGCCAAGACAGCGTTGTTTGGTGGTCCGTCCTCTCTGCCTACCACTGCGGGCAAACAGCGTGATGGTTAATTAGTTAGTTACTTTCTAACACTAATTTATAAATTGTAATAATAATTATTATTGCAAAATTAACCTGAAAAACTGGTATGTTTTTAGGTTTTCACGGCCAAAAAGTATTTTGTTATTGTTTTTGGGGTGTTATGCCGTGTTTCGCTAACTCCTTCTTTAGCCAACGTTTCGGACAGCGTTACAGTGTCCATCATCAGGGCAGATGAGCAAGTGATATTGGTGAGAGTGTTTACTTATGTGTGTCAAAGCGATACCGTGCTGCCAGCTCCATTTCTCTACGAGCTGGTGTTAGAAAAAATTCAGCATGGTTTTTTGCGTTTAGCTTTGGTGTAGCCGTCAATTACTGGATACCAAGAACTATTGAGCTTAGCTCCGTCGTCTCTGATAATATTGATGGGGTTTTTATGGATTTCAATTGCCTCCGTAATTAGGCGTGCTCTGTAAGTTTTGGTTCTTCCCAGGACTTCAGGAACAAATCCAAAGTAATGGCCGGTTTCGATTAAGTGCTCGGCGATTGCCGATTTGTCAGGGTGGCCAAGTTGAGTTGGCCTACTGAGGTCGGCAAAGACTAAGTTTCCTCTGGAAACAGATGGAGTATATAAACTCAGCTGTTCCGGATGTGACAAGGTCTATGTAGGCCAGACAGAGCGAACGATCTCCAAAAGGATTTCGGAATACTTTCGTGCTTGACTGCTGTGGTTATCTCTTCTATCGATTCCATTGCTTAGAGTTTTTGATGTCCAATATTTGTGGTGGTTGAATAGGCTGGGACGTACAACACACAATAATTCATCCCTTAAAGTGGACTGATCCAACCAATACCACCCTCAGCCACCTTAAACTTCCATTCAATTCAACTTCAAAGTAATCTTTTCCTCGAACCTACCGACTGCTAAAGGTGACTGGATACTGAGGAAATAACATAAGTGCGTAGGTAAAGGATCGTCAACCTTTAAAAAAAATTTAAAAAAACTGATTAAGTAACATTTTTTAATGAAAAGATCAAAGTTTTTGTAGATGCAACCTTCAAGGAATGGCTGCGGGATCTTGTTCACACAAAACCTAATTTTGGATTTGAGGCCAAAATACCTAGCCCAGCTGAATATTTTTTTTCTAAATCAAAAGATGTAGTAAATATCTCGAATGTGAGCAATTTTGATCTCTTTATAAATTTTAAAATATATGCCATTTGAAGAAGTCGAGTTTTCACGATCTTTTTGGCAACTTTGGCAATTATTTATAAGTCATCCACAATTATTTAAAAAATAATATTGCTCAACCTACTACGTAAATTTGATGAAGTATAAAATAAAAAAAAGTCAAAATAAATGCACAAAGAAAATAGTGAAGATTCGAATTTGCCTTAAATGGCCTTTATTTTATAATTTAAAACACAAATAAATAAAATAGCTCATATCCGTACTCCAAATTCGCTTTTCCTTTTAATTTTAAAAAATCTGTTTGATTCGGTAGTTTGACCTCAAATTCAAAATTAAGTTCTGTATGAAAAAGACCGCGCTGTCGTTCCTCACATCGACTTGATTATATTAATAGCTGGGGTTACCGGCTTCGCTCAGGGAGTTGGAATGAGATTTAACTGACGAAAGATACAAAAAAGGCTTCGAATGGTTCACAATGTTCCACAACATTCGAGAATGTTCTTGAATACTCCAGAATTATCTGGGATGTTCCGGGATATTCCAAACATTCCACAATCTTTATGAATGTTCTAGAATGGGATGTTCTAGAATCTACTCCGAATGAATGTTCTCCGGGATGTTCTAGAAAGTTATGGAATGCTCTTGAATACTCTCGAATGTTCTGGACTGTTCTAGAAATTTCTAGAGGGCAAAACATCCAGCCCTTGTATCTCCAAAAGCACGCCCTCCGGGTAAAACGGGAACCATCTTCATGGATGTGGGATAGAAGGCTACAACACCATATAGTTTCCTCGATCGTACCGGGACCAGGGCGGCTCGTGACCTTTGGGTGTGCCAGGGTGCTAATATTAAAAAAAATGACGTTATTGATGTTGTCAATTTTTACGGCTAAGCGGAAACATCCTGAAATTTTTCATAAAAAAAACTCATTTTCAAAAACAAAAACAAAAAATTCGGCATCAACAACATCAATAATGCCATTTTTTATATTAGCACTTTAGCAAATCCAAAATTCACGAGTCGCCACTGACCGGGACTCGTTTCTGAGTTTTAGAGGGACGCACTATTTTTACACTTTCTTTGATAATATTTATTGATTATAAACAAAGGAAATTAAATAAGAAGAAAACATAAAAAAATTATTGCGGAAATGTGTGATTAGTTTATGATTTATGTTTTAAATATATAAGTATTTTTAAGGATTGTTTTAAGACATGGGTAATTATGTGTCGATTTAAAAAAAAACTTTCAGTAAAATAAATATTATGCACTTTCTTGAGGCAATTGAAATTCTGCAAGATTTTTTAGATGATGTCCTAAGCCTTGAAATATTACTTATTTAGTTTATCGCATTATCAGTTATTAGTAAATCCGGTATCGGGTTCAACGACAGTAACTGATATTACATTATCATATCAGTTAATTACGTTAAACCTGTTATTACGTAGTCGAATAACATATATGTTTTTCGTGACCACATGTTACAGTGTTTATGGTCGCTACAATATGTTGACTAAATTTATACATAAAATAATATTATTGAATGTCACGAAATTAGTGAAACTAGTCATTAATTGCAAAAATATTTTTTCTTTTAAAGATTACTTACGTGCTCAATAGTACGTGTGATATGGGTATCGCCGCCCGGGAACCATTTATTGGATGACCAATACCCCTGCCGTAGGTCCCCCTAAGTGGTTCGCTACGTTTGGTAGCTTTGCAGGGATGCCCGGGTTCATGGGGTGAGGCTTTGGCGGCTGCATGGATCTAAAGAGACTGGTTAGGGGAGACCTTTTGACCTCTTCAGCCGGACTCTCTCGAACCATCACCAATCAGAAAGAATTCCTAGACACACTGATCCCCAGATTCCTGCCCACCGCTTAACACCCTTTTCCTTCCCAGAACATCCTCTCCTTCCTTTCCCTAAAAAGACTCTCCACTCAGCATCCCCAAAGACGACGTGCCCCTTAGGAAAAATTGTTTTCCTCAGAGTCTACTGTGTGGAGCTAATGTAAAAAATAAAAATTAAACTGAGTGTGCAATTCGCACGCGTTAGAAGTGAAGAAACCTTGTGAAAAGTAAAGTAGACAAAAGCGGGGAGGTTACGAAGCACCGCACAAAGAGGAGGCCGATTATACTATATCATTCTCTTGCAGGCTAAATCTTATAGATGTATGAGTTTCAAATCACAACGGTGCTAAAGAAATTTTCACTTAAAAAAATTACATCAAAAAACTATTTAAAATATCCATTAAACGGAGCAATTTTCGTCAATATTTTTCTACTGCAAAGCCAGGTAATAAATCTAGTGTCTTTTTTTATAACCCACATTGTAGTAACATAAAAGAAAAACTTGAAAAGTTTTCAACCCCTACCACGATGACTCCACAAAGAGGCTTCCACGCCGGAAATCGATTTGTTTGACGAGCGCGCACAACGGCGTGACATTCATTTACTAATGATTGATTTGTTGATAAAAATGACATGTACGAGCAGGGACACCTTATTAGAAGGACTCCTTATCAACCGGAGTGATTGGAAAATTAAAACATTTTCCTGTGGCGCCTGTCACGTCGTAAGAAATTGGGCTTTACGCTGTGATCGATTGGTTTCCTGGAGGATAACAACTGTTTCTGATATGAAAATAAACTAATTTCATGTTGAATTTTTCATCGTTTTCTAACATGGCGCTTTGTAATATATTTAAGGTTGCTATTGTCGGTTATTTTTGTAGGCTATCACCAAAAAGGCGTTATTTGGCAAATGTTAAAATAAGGAGGGGTGGACATATATTCAATTTTTAGTTATATAGCTGTATTTCTTTGAAAGTTTGTAGTTCTGAATATTTTTTCAATATATTTTGTCTATTGTAGGTACATTGAATATTGAAAAGATTTTTTTAGTAGAAAATGTAGATGGCTTCTTTAAGATAATCTTATTTATCATTCGTTGAACTGTTTTAAATAAATTTAAAATAACGTCATATATTCTTCCCCAGCCTGTAATACCGTATTGTAATATAGGTTAAACATTTGCATAGTACACTAACATGTTTTAATTAATCTCCATTCTCTGATAATGACTTAATAATGCAGATTTACAATATTGGTTGACAGTTGCCCAACACGAACAATACTTCTACCGCAAAGTGCGGCGTGTCGGACAATAATATCATTTTCCATTTCCCCCGGGAACTTGGGAAAGCAAAATTCCTATGCTCACACGGAGTGTCAGAGAGTTGACCTATATGGGAAATATTTCCTTTGAGGTTTCCAGTCGATGGGAAAACTACTTTACGCAACAAAAAAGGCTGTGGCGAAGGACGGAAGATAAACACAGTGACCGGAAATGTAAGTCGCACAAGAATGGAGACAATTTGTGTTCTATGTAGTACTGTGAGATTGTAGGGTGGTTGAGGCCGTTGAGGGATAATATTTACAGTTGGCCTTCCGAAACTATGATATAATTAAAAAGCAATAAATAAATTATAATTTAATTAGAAATTTAGGAGGAAATATACCTCTTAAATATCTAACTAAATTTAAGAGGTATAGTCAAAATAACTTCTTTGAAACACAATCAGGTAGAAATGGTAAGAACTTTTTTCCATAGGAAAGCTAATAGCTCAGAAATGCACAAAATAATTTGCAAGGCAGATAGAAACATTACACCTTTAAATTTATACGACGAGAATGCCAACATTTTTTTAAATACCAACCAAGAATTATAGGATTCCTGGTCAAATAAAATTATTCACGCAAAACACTTCAATTATCTCAATCAAACATATGTTAACAAACTTTCGTCAAATAAATGGTTGAGTATTGGAGAATTGAGCGCAAAAATAGAAGGATTTATGATTGCAATTCAAGATAGAGCATAAATACTAAAAATTATAGGAAGCATATAATCAAAGTATAAATCAAATTGATGACTTATGTAGAAAATATTTAGCTTTTCCGGAAACTATAGAACATATTATATCGGGATGTTAGTATTAGCGCCGTCCGGGTATACATTTAGGCACTATTAGGTTTTAAAAATAATTCACCAAAGTTTGGTAATTAAAGAAAGCTTGATTGACTGTCGTAATTTAGTACCATATATTATGAATACGAACCAAATTCATTTTAAGAAAATGAATTTTATAAAATATATTACGATAAAACTATATCAACAGACAGAAAAAATTATCATAATAGACCCGATATAGTTTTACATGACAAAATTAAAAAAATAACTTACATCATTGATGTCGCTATTCCAAATTCCTGTTATATTCAAAAATCTGTTTATGAAAAAATAAGAAAATATACAGATTTAGGAAATGAGATTAAAAGAATTCGGCATTCTCAGACTATAAAATTATTACTATTTGTAATTTCGGCTACTGGCATTACACCTAGCTACCTCATTCAAAATTTAAGCTTATTAGATTTGTCAAAGAATTTATATTTAAAAATGCAAAAAATTAGTCATTTTAGATACATGTAGGAATACGAAAGATTTTTTAAATATTTATATTGAGGGATCAGTAGGATTTATCGGTCCAGTTAGGATTTCTACCGAGCCGAACACACAGATATGAAAATATCTGGAGTCGGTGAATTATTTTCCCGTTTGGTCTCTGGTAGGTTGACATGTTGTTCTTGAATTGTTTTGTATTTATTATACTTATATAGTGCAATAGAGAACTCCAGTTCATTTTTTTTTTATGAATAATGACCTTCGAACTTAAATAACTGCATATTTATTTTTATTTTTATAGTTAATTTTAATAGTTAAAATAAATGTCAAAGTTTTAATTTTTCAAGATCCCCGAAAACCACCAAATCTAGTGTGACGTCATCATGACCAACCGAAGTATGAATTTTGTAGGGAACTGGAATCAGCTGTTCGACTCCCGCCATTTTGAATTTCAGCATTGGAGCGTTTTACTGGGCATTATGATCGTTTTTTGTACAGTTAGAGTTTTTGAATATTTTAAATAATATGGATAAACTAATAGAGATACTTTATTTTTGATACTGAATTATTTAGGCCTAAATAATGTTTCAATAAAAACAAAAACTATTATATGTCCAAATCTCTATAAACCAATAACGGACCAGAACGGCTTGCGTCTTACATTTCTATTGATTTCTATACAACTTTGACCCAGGTGACGCTGCGCGGTGACGTCACGCCGCCAAAATCCAGCAATACCAACTTGTGTGATATTCTCGCTTTTCCCCTCTTTCATGCTTGATAGCTAAAGAGTTGGAGCTTTTCTAAACCCTTCTTCTGACTGTGATCAAATAATTTACTCTTTTAAGGCTTTCTATATGCGGAGTATGGGGATGGAAAATTCCTCCCCTAATCCACATAAGCCTTCAAGAAATTTTCTCCTGACCCCTCCTATAACTATAGGATGCTCCTTTTTAATCCCCCAGTACTTTACATTTGAATAAAATGTGTACTTGACTTTGTATACGTCTTTTATGACATGAACATAAAATTACACGTATAAATTTTTATAAGTAGACTTCATCATACGTTGTGATTGATTTTTGTTTCATGATATAGAAATCTAATTATTTTATTGTTTGTGGTAACCTTGGTTCTAGTGAAGCGTTGAATCGAGAGGGACTGAATTGATTATTTAATTACGAGACTAATTTATTTTTATTTTCCTTTTCCAAACGCGATTGAATGACCTAAACCCCAATATGGAGTCCCTACCCATTTTGTATGGCCTACATATTACCTGCCAGTACCCCAAATTACAAACAATTTCAAAACATTTATACAAGACAATGAATCAGTTAGTGATGGTTAATACAATGTTTACTCCGATCATTTAATCCACATCCTTCGGCTCCAAGTTTATAAGCTGTAAGGTTATAAAATACAATCATGATTTAGTTGGTTAGTACCCCAGTTATTGTACAGTGGACGAATCAGGAACAAACCCTTTTCTGGCATAATCTGGCTCCGTATCCTCCAACAAGTACACCAGGTGATCCCAGTTCAACAAGAATATCCCACATGTCACAGATGCTATCACTGAATGATACCTAAGTTATCGCGTTTCAGTGACTCCTCACCCTCGTGCGGTACTTTCAAGTCTCCCCAAGAGCCCGATGACCCCCAGATTCCGACTCCTCCTTGGATTTATTTTTTTACTGAAGGCGAACCGGTTTCGTCCTCGGTACAATCATATACTCACGGTGTTTTGTGATAACGAGGTTTCCTAGGCCTTTTATCACGTCCAGAAAAAGGTGCAACACGACCTCTCAGGCCTTAGGCGTTTAGCTTTAAAACGAATTTGCACTATTCAATGGACAATACATAGAAAGATATATATGTAAACATACTTTGGGTGAGGTTTATAATCCACAATGCGACATTATGCACACCGCATTGGGGACCTGAATTTCGTGAAGGAAGTTGTGAGTTTCCAGCCAATGATCAGATATATACTTAATAATATTGGAGTATAACAATAAATAACCAATAAATTAAGATCTTATACTGGTAGTTTGATTTTGGAGAGCTACCGAACTCCAGGATTGATTTGTTTTGTTTTAATGATTTTATTTTAGAGTTCATTAACTCTGTTTCATTTTTCTTTTGAGACCCTTATCATGAAAGGTCAACTCCCATGTTTGACTCGACTTGCAATTACCCCAAAGATTTAAAATTTTCTTCGACAAAGTTGCTTTTCCGTGATTTTCCAACTGTCTAATAGTTAAGTATAGAATATGCTTGAAAACTAACAACTTGATTGGTTTTTTTTTTTCATATAAGGTTTTGAATGTAATTTAATTGGGTACATAAAAGAATTAATCAATCATTCAATTGATTGACTTCATTAATCGACCGACCCTACATTTGGTCGTCCCTGACACTTGTCACATCCATTGTCTAATATAATGAATAACCGCCCTTCTTTAAATAATCGAAAACATATACAATGTTAAAATATCATTGGTAAAACGTCACCACCTATGACACCACTAACCCACTAAGCAACGGGTACTTCCCAGTTATGTAACACGACCTTGTATTTATAGTTGACCCAGTGACATAGTTAATTGTTTGTTTATATAATACTTCGACCTACTAACCTGGTGAATGAGCATCGGTATGCACTTTTATTTCAACAAGTATGTACTCTCAGTTAAGTAAACACGACCTTGTATTTATAGCTGACCCAGTGACACAGTTAATTGTTTGTTTATATAACCTTTGACCTACCAACATAGTGGATAGGCATCGGTAGGCATTTTTATCCCAACAGGTACATACTCCCAGTTATGTAAACACGACCCTGTAATTAGAGTTAACCCAGTGACATAGTTAATCGTTTGTTTTTATCCCCATTCTACATATGATTGCTATAGTTAGGTATTTTATATACCTTCTAAAAATACCTAAGTTACTTGATTTTGGTTTAACCTACGAACATTATAGAAAAATAGTTTAATTATCTGTTCGGTGGTTCCCGAGCGACCTGATTTCATTTATTTATTCCCCCAAACACGCTAAAATATACACGAGCACGGCTTTCTATACGCCACCTAAGTTGATAGTAAACTACATCTTGATTATCCCATTTCCTCCTGTAAAATTAAGTGTAATAATATTAGATATACATAGATATTAGTTCATAAATACGGTCACATATACACACAAACAAGTAGTCTGTTTTATCCAGAGACGAGCTCTGAAAATCGAGTTGGCACCACCCTGCTCTCCGTCTCTCGCTGAACATGCTCCTGGAAAATCTTAAAAGAAAACTGACTCACATTTTTTTTTCGACTTGCTATTCAAAGCTCCACAGGGTATAACACTGCTCTTTGAAAAATCGGAATCCAACCTGAAATCTTCATTACTAAAACAACAATTTCTCATTACTTCGGACGATACAAGGTTTTACCTATCTCAAAACGTGATTAATTTGGTCATTCAATCTTAACATTTATTTATTATTATTAAATTATTTAACTGAATTTATTATATCCGACGATGTTATTATTTTAAGCTATATTAAACGTGATTAATTTGATCGTCCAATTTTTATTATTTATTATTACTTTAAACACTTCAAAGTTTTTAATAACTTATATAAACACTTCACGCCACAATTTATTTTATGTTATTATTTCTGACGACGTTATTATTTTTTTTTTTTTTTTTAACTATATCAAACGTGATTAACTTGATCATTCGATTTTTATTTTTTTATTATTACTTAAAACATTTCAAAATTTTTAATAACTTTCATAAACACCTCTGATGTATGATATTTATAACCCGATAAAAGTATAGTTGATTACGTTATCTAAGGTGCCGCATATTAACTTAGTAATATATAAATTATTCCAATAACGGTTAACTTGATAAATTGAATTTAACGATGTTGTTATTTAGCACTGGATTTAACACGGATAAGTTACTACAATAAACCACCATTGTTTTAACCGGATTGATTAAGAAAGTAAATTTTTATTTTAAATTTTTACGCTAAGTTTTAGATCTAAATTTATTTATTCACTGAATTTAAATTTAAATTTTTATAGAATTTCACTGCTTTAAGATAGAGATATTTCAAAGTAAATGAAGCACTTCTTTGAAAATTTTCTAAGTCCTGAAGACACTGAATTTATTATTATCTTTTCAGAAATTTTCTAAGTCCTGAAGACACTGAAGTTATTAGTAAGTATCTTTTCAGATATTTTCTAAGTCCTGGAAAATTAACTGATAAACTCAAAAATACTAACAAAGACAATTCTCGCGACACACTAGAACACTTCAGGATCCTTCCCGTACCCGTAAACCGACTGACTAAACAGCTCCTGCAAGGCTTTAAATAGGTCCCTCAGCTCCAAAAGAGCTTAATCGTAATTTCAATGATCTGAGATAATAAGCTATATCAACTCGAGAATCGGAACATTCAATTCACTACAATGCTAAATCAATAATTAGCCACTACCCATCGGATGCACTCTTCCTAAGATAGTTACCAGATCCGAACTTAGAGATTGTACTATAGTTCGCCCACTTCTTCCCTTTGTTTCAGAATACAAAATTATTATTCATATGAGACAGTTTTTTTTTCCGTTTTCCTTCAATTTGGAAAGTGTCCGTCCGTGACGTACTGAATCTAGATCTCGAATTTGAACAGGCGTTTGCAAAACGCAGATACCGCTACTTTTCCGACTTGATTATGGGATTTCTACAATTATCTCTTTCTCTGGGCACCTACGTTCTCCTTGAATGTATATCCATTACATTTCTAGACCGTATTTACGCTTTTTTTTGTCGTTTACACCCACTTCTTTTACTTTTCCACCCAATCTTCACAATTTTCTGTTCCCCAAAGTTTCCTTATTACTATCTTTGTCTGCTCTCCCCTTCCCAGAGTATTCCTCTTTCCTTTATAACTTTATGATTAGTCAAAGCCTGATCCGAGATGGTATCTTCCTCGCAACGCTCTGATGACACCCCTGATTGCGCAATTTCGCTTTTAACACTCGCAATTTTGTTTTCTCTACACATGTTTTCCCACCAAGCCTTTCAACATAAAATCTATCTTACCAGCTACTCGAATTTTATATATAATCTCCGTTTTTCTTTTGCTCACTACCAAAGTCCGACCCTCGAATATCCGTCAATTTTATTGCATCCTCGGGGTCCCGCCTAAAATGCATCTCATTCTTGCAGGAAAAGCCATCAATTTCGTCTAATCGTTATTTACATTTCGAAAATTAAATAAGTCCAAGCAATTAATCATGTTTTATATCTCGGTCGTTAGTTTTAATTGTTTTTTCTTAAAGTAAATAATCCATAAGCCACATGTATTTCTTGATCACCCTTTAAAGCAATAAAATCTCTTAATCGCCTAAAAACCATGTCAGAAAAATTGTTATTATAACACGATAAAGTGCAAGAGCTCGACAACCATTTATCTAAGCTCATTTCAACGTGATCGTTCCTCTGTCCCACTGTATTTTCCTAGTCTAATGTTGCGCAAAATACCCTTTTTTTTCTCTCGCTAATAAGTTGCTACGTGACATATGATCCCTTGGCCCCAGACGTGGCTGTTAATCCCCTTTTTTTTGTCTCTAAATGTTTCCGAGATGCTAGATCCTAGACCCTCCTCTCCGAGCAACGATATATTAATTTTAATAGAATTTTATTTTGAAATTCGCCCCTTTATCTTTTTCTTCTTTTCACTTTAATAATTATGGTCAACTTGCACCCACGCCCCTTCTCGTTCAATTTGTTCATTTCCTTCAGATCAGCGACTGTTAGTCACCACGCACAATATGCTTTGTCTGAAGTTCCTACGGTATAAAGTCATTTTGTTACTAAACGCCCCCTTCCTGGGCTTTTACAAATAGTGCATGGTTATTATTTCGTATTTATTGCACATAACCGAACTGCCTTAATAAAATAATCTATATTTATTCAAAGATAAATTGAAGATATCCACCGACTTGGTATAATCGTTTCCATCCATTAGTATTCTGGGCAATGAGGAATACATATGGTAGTTAGTCCCAAGACTCCTGCACTAATATAAATCCTGACTTCTAGTATTACGAAGTGGAATTCGGAAGCTTATCAATCCAAATAATACCGGACTATCAATTAAATCATTTGTAATTTTATATAAACACTAATTCAGTGAAATTCTTCCGTCATAACTTTTTTTTGTGTTCCCTACCCTCATTTCTAATTATATAATTCTTTCATTTACGTAAGTTTGCATTTTTTCATATTTAAAGTTAACATTTCCACTCGTTTTCTATGGTTGTCAACTCCGTAATGCACTCAGTGTTTACATAAAAATTCGAGTCACTGGCCGCAATGTACCGGTTGTTTACATAAAGTTCATTGCTCCCCATACTTCGTGAGAACATCAGGATCATCAATAATACGTTTTATTGCCCAGTCCAAAGTCCGAAATTCCTTTGTTCCGGTCCTCGAGTCTGTCATTGGTGTTACCATCTCCCTGATGGGCGTAACCCTATGCCCTATCTCTATCGTCTAATAACTCTTCTTTTGTTTTAAGCAGTCTACATTGCAAGCTTCAAATTTAAACGACAGGTGTCAATATCATACTGATTCCCACTCGAAACGTTCCAAAGTTTTTCTCTTCGTCTGTTAGGGCGACACCTATGAATATTCAAATATAACGCAATCACGTCTTTGACCCCTTAAAAGAAAACATAGAACCCACGTGACCAACGCAGCACTGATGATTTCTTCATTACATCACACTTGACAGCGTGTTTTAATGACACGTTTTAAAATGGACTTTTTAATATTTTTTTTAAATATTTTTACGTTAAATATTATGTAATAAAACTTATATATTCAGAATCAGCGCATATTGGTCTATATGAAATTTTTTTTAAGGCCATAATATTTTTCACTGGAGTTCCTTATTGCATAGCGTGGATTGACTAGATGATCATTTGTGGAAAAGTGTGTGAAAGGGTTTAGTTTTTCCTGTGGGGAAGATTTAACCCGGATAAAAAGTCGAAAAAATACTGTAGTTTTTAAAATTTGTTTTTTTGTAGCTTTGAATAGGATTAGTTGGCAAAAATACTATAGGAAAGAATATAATAATGGTATTGGCCGAAAGATGATAAGATCGATTTGATAGATTAAGACGGTCTCCGTGGTCGAAGAGTAAGGCTCTCGACTAACTATCCGGAGGTCGCGGGTTCAAATCCCGGCGTGGGCAGATAAATTTTATTTGTTTGATTTGTGTTTATTTTTTTTGTTTTATTTATAAGCGTTATAAACAGTCTATGTAAATTCATATTTGACAGCGATAACAATATCATTGACCAATAAAATAACGATATTGAGATTTAGGACTATAATAGAAAAATACACAACAGTACATATTTAATCTGCTCTGTGCCTTGTATAAAATATGAGCAGTATATACGTAGCTTAATGCTTTAACAATTGAAACATTAAAAATAATGAAAGGTGTATTTGTGGCACGTTCAAGAGTGGAAGATACTCTCAGTATCACCCTTTTTTTTACATTAGTTCCACACGGGAGTCCCTGGGGAAAATAATTTCCCTAGGAGCCTATGTCATCTTCTGGGATGCTGTGTGGAGGGTCTTTTTAGGAAAGGAAGTTCTGGGTAGGAAAAGGGTATTAGGAGTGGGTAGGAATCTGTGGGTCAGTGTGTCCAGGAATCCGAGCAGATGTTCCGAGAGAGTAAGGCTGGAGAAGTCGAAGGGACTCCCTTAACCATTCTCTCCCGATGCCGGCCACCTCTCACCAAACGTAGCGAAACCACTTAGCGTGATCTACAGCAGAGGTATTGGTTATCCAATAAATGGTTACCGGGGCGGCGGACTCTTGTGACGTATTCTAAATAAATTCATATTATTTATTTAGATTTTTGCTTCAGCAGTAAAGGCGTTATCGATTATTTCTAAGTGGGTTAGTGGGCAGAAATAATAATAATAATGATAATTGATGGAGCGGATATCAGCCGCCATCTCGCGGTGATTAGTGAAACTAAACCTGTTGCGCTGGGGTTGATTATTATTAGATGGGGGTGGGAGCTGGAATATCTGGTTTCCCTATTGTTAGCTACTCGGGGGTTGCAAATTAGGAATGTTCTACAATATCTGTGGGCGTTCTGTTGAAATCATCTAGTGAATTCGAAGTCGTTCATTAATGTAGACGATTATGTTGGTAATCTTGGTGCCCTAGCAATAATAATATATTAATGATTAAATTAAAATCGATGGTCTCTTCATGTTCACAATAAAAACAAAATTTAATACTTATGTATACAAAGATTACCTTAGTACTTACCTTTTTATCCTCTCTCTCTTTTGTATTAATATTATCTTGTACTTTTTGTACCATAATTTGTACTATTTTTTACTTTTTTACTATCACACTATACACTTGTTGAACTCATCTGTATAATTTTTCAAGATATTACAACTCATGTATTTTTTTTTTTTTTTCTATGTGTAGGTACTATTTATCGCTGCGTTAATTTTGCTGAATTCTTGAAAAACTTGCTTTCGAACAATTTATTCATGATCAAGTTAATAATAAAATCAACATAGTATATACCTACACGTTCCTCAATAACTACATTTATAGTATCTTAAGCACTCTTCTGTTTTACCATTATTACACTATGTAAAATTTTTAACCCCTTTGTACAATTTTAATGATAACGAAACTACATACCTATGTACATATTAAACCTGTTTGTATCCTTAAAGTACAATTTATAATGTTATATACTTCAAGCTTACAATTATACTCCTGAATAACATGTGTAACTTAAATAATGTGATTCTGTAAAAGCCTTCAAGGCGTGTATGAATGAATAAATAAATAAATAAATAAATAAATAAATAAATATTTATCAGATCTTTACTGCAGATTCACGTGTTGGTGCGTTCACTGGGACTTCAACCTTGAGTGCTCTGGAATTTTTGAGCCTTCGATTCCTTTCAAAAAATCATACCTCAGAATTTTAAAATGGTAACATATAAACTGATTGTAGTATTGGAGTCGTTAATGTACCTATATCTAAGCGTTTATAAAAATCGTTAAATTTATAAAAGCATGAGTTTTGCTTATCATTTAGTTAAAGTTAAAGTTACGAAAATATTAAAGTTTTGTGTATTTTCACCTCGTGCCAAAGCGAAAAATTGTTTTTGTATCTTTCTTGTGTAAGATCACAAATCATGATAGAAACTTCGAGTCACTTGTAATGAGTTTAGATATGTTTAGCGACCAAATTTAAATAGTATTACCTTCCCACTTCCCTATTTGTGTATTTGCCTCTTTAAAAGCGTTAAAGGATGGCCAAGCTGTTCGAATCTTGACACTAAATGCCATTGCCAATTTGGAGAGCAGGTACGAGGACCGCTACCCCGGGAACCATTTTTAGGCAACCAATACCCGCGCCACAGGTCATTCCAAATGGTTCGCTATGTTTGATTAGAGGTGACCGGGTTCATGGGGTGAGTGAGATTTAGGTGGGGAACGAGGGAGGGAGAAGGCGGGAAGGTATAAGGAGAACGCGGAAGGGAAGGATGGGAACGTGGAAGGAGGGGGGGTTGCGGGACGGAGAAATGGAAGAGGTGAAGACGGGGAAGGTAGAAGTGAAACGCGGGAGGAGAATGGAACGTCGGTGGGGGCGGGAAGGGGGACGCGTGGAAAACAGGTGAGGGGTAACGGAGGGGTGGGGGACGAGGGAAGGGCAAAATGAGGGATTGCAAAGGAGACGTAGTAACGGTAGGGGAAAAACCTATGCGGCCAGCTCACTCTGATTTTTTACCAGACGGAAAAAATATATCGTGCTTTTTTTACATTAGCTCCACACAGGAGGCCCTGAGGAAAATAATTCCCCTCAAGACCTTTGTCATCTTTGGGGATGCTGTGTGGAGGGTATTTTTAGGGAAAGGAAGGAGAGGAAGTTTTGGTAAGGAAAAAAAGTATGGGGGGGGAGTAGGAATCTGGGTGTCAGTGTGTCCAGAAGTGACGGACGTACGAATTCATCCCTTCAACTGCGGTGCAAGGCGAAGAGTCGAGGGATTCTGGCTGGAGAGGCCAAAAGACCTCCTCAACCAGTTTCTCCCGATCCGGCCTGCCACGCAGTTGATAAGCAGACGCCTCCGCCGCCAACCTCCGGACAAACCTGGCCCCCATTAACCCGGGCACCCCTGCTAAGTCATCAAACGTAGCGAACCACTTGGGGTGACCTATGGCAGAGGTGTTGGTTATCCAATAAATGGTTTCCGGGGTGGCGGTACCCATACCCGCCTCCCAAATTGGTGCTTCCAAAAGGTCTTCAATAAGCAGAACTAAGACACAAACACTTTCTACGAGTGGCATTGCAACGCATGCCGGGTACTGGCTAGTAAACAAATAAACAAAAACCTTGATTAATTTCTTCGCTGTGATTTTTCGACTTTCTGCTAAGCGACCGCGTTGGGGGAATTTCATGCTCAAATATTTATTCTCATGAAATATTCGTTTGGAGGAGATTTTCGTAATCAAAGTTTTAAGCCTCGGGGAAATATTAGTTAGTTATTTGCATGGAAATTACTTTCTCAGGACTTAATGAAGCACGTTGTAGAACGCAGAGCTTAAAGTGTTAACAATTATAAGTTTAATACCTACAAGGAAAAACTTTTCGGTAAGTATCTAGTCTGTTCATGCGGGACCTCGTTATATACACAACCCTTTCAAGTCAAAGTATAAAATTCATATACGTACGTTATTATCTTCAAAAATATTTTGTTATTTTCATAATCTAGTAACAGAGATTTTCAAGGGTAATGTCCAAGTCTTGGTGGCGGATGCGTCTGCCCACCTGCAGGGTGTCGGGTCGGATCGAGAGAGACTATTTAAGGGAAGCCTTTTGACCTTTCCAGCTGGACTCCCTCGATCCATCGCCTTGCACTAGAGTTAGAGGGATGGAGTTACCAAGTGGTTCGCTACGTTTGGTGATTTAGCAGGGGTGTCCGGGTTCATGGGGTGAGGTGTTTCTAGGTCTTGATGACCAAGACACACTGAACCCCAGATTTCTACCAACCCGGGCAATCAATTTCATCTATCTAACTAACTAACTAACCATCACGCCGTTTCCCCGCAGGGGTAGGCAGAGAGGATGGACCGCCAAACAACTCGATCTTGGCACACACTCCTTGCTTCGTTCACATTCATACATCGTCTCATACATGCTCTTCTATTATTCTGACTCTTGACATCGCCCGACTCAAGTATTCACTTGGTCGTGGCATGTCTTCCTCGGGCGTCCCCGACTTCGTCTACCATTCACATTTGCGTCATATATTCTCCTTATAATCCTTTCCTCATTCATTCGCTCTACATGCCCAAATCATCTGAGCGTCCTTTTCTTAATCTTATTCATTACGCTTACATCAGATTTGCATTCTTTGCGGATCTCCACATTTCTCACACGATCATACATGGTTTTACCACACATCACACGTCTCAGTGATCTCATTTCTACAGCATTCAGTCTACTTTCATCTTTTCTCTGCCAGTTCCATGCCTCACTGCCATACATCAGGGTAGGTACCAGCACTCCATTATGGACGGCTAGCTTCGCTTCTTTTGACAGTTTTTTGTTGCCGCCAACGGCGTTCAGTCCTCCATTAATGGAGTTACCGGCAGTTAATTTCATCTATCTTGGAATATAACTGTAAATTTGAATACAAACAAAGCCACGTCGCCACTGACACCTTTCCATACTATTGATATATTACATATTTACATATTTTGTATATTTATTTATTTATTTTATTTATTTGCAAAAACAGCATAAAACCAATACATTGCAAAAGCGGTAAGAAAATATGCAAAATAATTCTAGCAAAATCTACAAAACATTAGACGTCTTGTCAATAAGACAACTCTACGCCAAATCTGCTCTCCTACTCCTCCTCCATAACAAACTTCATATTCCAATTCAACCAAAAACCATAATAAAAACCAGGTCCTCAACAAATAAAACACTGAACATTCCGAAAACATACACCACACACGGACAAAGACACTTTCTATATTACGCAACCAAACTTTTTAATTGTATGCCCATTACTCTGAAACAATTACTAACTACAAATGCATCTACAAACATTCACAAAAAAAATATTACGGCCTGGATAAAAAATCAAGATATTCACTTTATTCAAAAAATCATAAATCCTAACCAAACATAACCAAACTACAAAAAGTAAAAGAAAACAATTAAAGTCTTTCCTACTAATTTTCCTACTACACACACACCTACATTAATAAATATGTGTAGGTGTGTGTAACTTTATATGTATGTATGTCTATAAATATAAACATGTGCATATATGTGTATATATGGATTTGTATTTTATACATATTTTTTCACTCTAAATAATCAGTGTATGCGATAATAAAATGTATAAAAAAAAATTATAATTAAATAACTAATTTTTTACAACAACACATAAATACTTGTCACACATAATCATAAGCACGTCAACACCTCAGCACAGGTTCTCCTAGTGAGGTGTCACGAAACATACAATATTACCCACACACAGTTTTACCTTCTCAAACCTACCTTACACACAACATAATACTAAAAAAAAAAAAATCTTTTTGCTTACTGCTACTGAAAATTAACGTTTTGTACTCCTATGTAAACCTCTGTAATCAATTGTAAAATTGTGTATTCAAGAATAGACATAAATAAAATTAAAAAAAATTACATTTACAGTTAAAATAATACATTTAGTTTAAACATAAAAGTGCTATTGTACGCAAAAAATCGATGTAGGATATGTGGAAAATATCCACATTTCCTACAAGGCAGTTAATTAACCTAGTAACATTGAGAGTAGAGTTGCAGCATTACTGTAATAAGGAACGTGTGCTTATTGTCCTTTTGTACCGTACCGTTTCGTAAAGTGGGAATATTAAAAGCAGATATCGGTTGAATTTTGAAATTCAGAATATTAAAAAAGGTTATTTTTCCTTTCCGACATTGAGGGTGTTTACTGTCTCGACAAAGTTTGCGACTCCCCACTCTGTCGAACTAGGAATTGCTACGTTATGTGTTGTGCACCCCCAAGACTTCTTCACAGAGTTCTGACCCCACCGTACATATAAATACATACTCAACAAGGGTCACATTAGCTCGCAAATAACGTGGACTGCTTGTTACTAAAGAGAATTTTCAATGCGAGTTTAGACCACAGATTAAGCTTAAGATAGTTTTAAAACCTTTTTCATGTATGTAAGTCTGAACAACTTATAAGTTCGCTTTAACATTGGCAGCATAAACACACTAGTCACTACCAAAAAGAGTTAATAAATTAACTCTTCGCCAAACAGACATATTGTCATTTGTTAATCCTCAAAATGCTGATTCGGCAGGCGGCCTGCTAGCCGCTGACTCGGCATAATCCACCTACCAATGATAGATACCTAACTCACTATTATACCTCTTTTATATTACATTTCATTTTACTCCACACGAGAGGCCCTGAAGAAAATAATTTCCCTCCGGACCTATGTCAACTATGCTGGGTGGAGGGTTTTTTTTTAAAGAAAGAAAGGATAGGAAGATCTGGGAAGGAATAAGGCATGAAGAGTGGTTAGGAATCTGGGGATCAGTGATCTAGGAGTGATGGACGTATGCATCCATCCCTCACAATGCGGTGGAAAGCCATGGGTCGGGAGAGTCTTTTTGGAGAAGTAAAAAGGTCACCCTCATCCAGTCTAACCAAATTCGGCTATATCTGCCGCCAAGTCCTGGACAATCCTCACCCCGTGAATCCCGGCACCCCTACTAAGTCACAGTCAAACGTAGCGAAAAAATTGGGGTAACCTATGGCAGAGGTGTTGGTTATGGTTCCCGGGGCGGCGGAACCCATACCGATATCCCAAATTGAAATTAGTTATCCCAACGTTAAACATTAGATTATCAAGACACCAGAGCTCATCTAAAGATCTTTTTATAGAATCCACAATTTTTTTTAAAACATTTTTTTCTCTTAAAAAATATTTTTAAATTTAAGTCATCAATAAAATCATTGATCACACTAGTTCACCTTAACTACAAAAATGGCAGCAGTTTTAAAGAAAAATTCTCCATTAAACCAAAACGATTTCATATTCGAAACTACTTTTCACGTTAACACACTTATGGAAAAAAGCAATTGTCCAAAAAACGACTTCATAATATTCAATTTTCCATGTTTTTCTGATTTTTCATTGTTTTCCACGCATGAAAAATATCGCATATTTATGAAAGCGGTGATAATAAAATTCTGCTTATGAGGGCATTTCAACTCGTAAAATGTAAATCCATATTATGTAACTTAATCTCCATTTATATTTGCCTACTTGCTGTTTTTGTACGATTCATAAGAAACTGATTTGAATTTGCATATTCATGTTGTGGAAACGACTAAGAAGTGGTTTATTGCAAATATATCTGGCGAAATGGTTATTCTACTAAGCCATAGTACTGCAAAAACTGTACTTATTAGACTTTGATGTTTTTGAAATGTTCTTCACCTGTAGATTGAAGTTTTTGACATTAGATTGTCATTTGTCCTAGATTTTCTAATAAACATGGCCAGCGAACTCTTGAATACATTTTACCGCTTATGTTTAATATGCTGCCATATGATTTGAAAAAATGTTGCTCGACACCTAAAATTGCGCTATTGTTAAAAAAATGGCTATTGGAATCAAATTTTCTTTATTGACTGATTCCTAGTGCACTTTCAATTTTGTTTTTTTTTATACGTATTTTTATTATTTTTTTATATTTATTTATGTTTTTATTGTGTATTTCATTAAATTGAAATATTTTTTTTTGTATCATACTTAATTGTACTATGTTTCTGTCCACACTGTTCCTGCCGACAAGCTACTTGCAGTAGTCTTGCAGGTATAATGTAACATGAATAAAAATAAATAAAATAAAGTATTAAGATTTCTGGATTACCGAGTTTTCAACAGAATATAGAATATTTTGAGACTAATGAGGTATTTCACCATCCTCTTGACAGCCTATCCATAAGAAAACGTATATTAACATATAGATACCAAGTGTAGGTATATTCATAAGTATTTTAAATTGACTTAAAAATAACTGCCTCAACATAGGCTAGCCTAGTGAGGCAGGTTATGAGAAACCTCAACTTAACTAATAACTACAAATTTCTATTTTAATGAAAACAAATAACTTTGTGTACACCACTATTTAATTAACAATATCAACATGTTGTTAATTAAATAGTGGTGTGTGTATTAATTAGTACACAAAGTTATTTGTTTTCATTAAATTAATAATGACGCCACAAAGTGAATTTGCGAATTTTGAAGAAACAAATTTCTTTTTTTTTTCGTAAGAAGCAATTACTTTGTGGTTAGACATTATATTTAAAAGAATTAAAACACTTTGTATTTAAACCACGAATTTATTATAAATTCGTGGTTTAAATACAAAGTGTTTTAATTCTTTTAAACAAATTTCTATTTTTAAATATACCTTTAACCTACTGTTCATATTTATATTAATTTTCTATATGTATATTATTTTATGTTTGTTAACTATTTGAACTAATGTAATGCATAAACCAGTGTAAACAAAGATATTGAAATATTGTAAACTACATTAAACATTTACTTTCTTAGTTATAAATGTTGCAAATTTCAGTAAATAAAGGTATGTTATTATTATTAAATAATATCAATAGGTGGAAAACTTGGTTAACTTATCCGATGAATAGAAATTAGGTTCGGGTACCGTGATAAACAGGTACTTTATAAAAATATATACGTTTTTACATTAATTCCACACAGGACGCACTGAGGAAAAATTAAATCTCAGGGTCTTTCTCATATTTGGAGATGTCGTATGAACGGTCTTTTTAGGGAAAAGAAGGAGAGAAAATTCTGGGAAGGAGAAAGGTATGAGGTGTCGGTAGGAATTTGGGTGTCAATGTGTTTAGTCATCCCTCCCACTGCGGCGCAAGGAGATGGTCGAAAAGTCCGGCTAGAGAGGTCAAAAGGTCGCCCTCAATCAGTCTCCCCCAATCCAGCCTGACATGCGGGTAAAATGTCATGCAGTGGGCAAAATCATCCGCCGCCAAGATCTAGACAAACCTCACCCTGTGAACCCGGACACCCCTTCTTACTCACCTAACCGGCGAACCACTTGGGGAGACCTATCGCACGGGGGGGTGGTTATCCAACAAATGGTTTCCGCGGCGGTACCCACTCTCGCCTCCCAAAACGTAAATATAAAATACACGTTGTTCTACGGATAAACTATTAAGAGGATAGTGAAATGTCCTCTAAAGATAGTAATGACATCTATAATGGGCGATTCTGATAAAAGCTTCTACTAAACTTTAACTAAGTATAATATTTTTTTGTTAACCTATTTGATGCAAACTATCAGTGGAGTGAATATGTTTACATTAACATAGCCGGAAGGCATATGACGCAATCCGGATCAAATTTCACCCTTGTGACCGCAGTGGTACCAACTCTAAGAAGGTATACAGGTAGCAGTGTGACAACCTTGTAGAGGTGTGTTAGATTTATTAATAATGACAGTATAGATCATTCTTGACTTCCCCTCGAATTTAAACAAGCAGTTTCGTAAATTTTTTTTTTTTTAAATAACTCTCTTTATGATAATTTTTTAAGGTTATTCCCATAAATATCATCATAATGAAGAAGAAGATAATTCTAGTCAATTTAAACGAAAATATTAAAAAGAACAACATAAAAGACACATAAAAATACCTACCAGTTACCTTTTTATTTTTCTATGTATCTTCTATGTACAAAGAATGGACGGTTACCTCGAGAGTGTTTTCTCTTGGGGTAAAATAATCTCGTTGAATTCAATGTTTCAAAGACCCAATCGTATCTGATTACGTCTAAAAGGGATCAAAATGTAAATATAATCTCCTTCAACGGAAGCAATCTTCCGAACAGGCCCTCCATTGATATGCTTGGTGTAACTTTAGGTGACCAGCTTAGATATGGCGGCTCCATCGAAGCCAGAGTTAAGTTAGCCTCTCAAAAACTGGTCGTACTGTACAGGGCCCGCAGATACTTTAATAGTACACAACTGCTAACCCTGTACAAATCACAAGTGCGCCCCACGGTTGAATTTGGCGGCCACCTCTGATCTGGATCTCTAAAATACCTGAAAAATACCATCGACTCTTTTGTTTGATAGATTCTCCCATCTTAACAGACGGATGCAAACTTTAGAGCACAGGCGTTGGGTGGGAATGCTATTCTTGTTCTACCGGTATTTCAATGGAATATTCTCCGAGGAACTGGCGTCATTGATCCCTTCGGCACCGGTGCATAGTCGGGAAACACGCCAAACGCGTGTCCAACATGTGTACACGGTTGAAATTTGTCACATGAGAACTGGTCGCTTCTTCGACTCGTTCTTGTGTTCAATTGCTCGGCTGTGGAACGATTTGCCGGCCTCTGTGTTTCCTCCTTCCTACAACACGGGTCTCTTTAAGACCAATGTTCATTCCTTCCTCTCTTCAAAAGACCCTCCATACAGCATCTCAGATGACATAGGCCCTGAAGGAAATTGTATTATTGATGTAATTTTATATAATTTAAAACATATATCATTGATGTAATTTTAAATAATTTAAAACATATTAAGTATTATTTTACCTTGTTTTCGTGAAAGAAATCGTCAAACAACAGCCCTAAACCACCCTGTAAAATCTACTTCACCTATTCAACACATTCCACATTAGGTGAGTCAGGGTCCTTCAAGACATGTACGTACTGATAACAAGGTCCAGAAGCTGTTTTGCGAGATTCATCGGCGCCACAGTTCCCATAACGCGGGGATCGATACGAGACGCCCCGAGGTACCGATGTACCGATGCGAAGTACCGGGGTAGCAGGGCCGCGAGGAGACAAGGCGACGGAGACACGGGGCCCGCAGACTGAAGGTGGGGTAGGTACAGATTCCCAAAGGGCGCGCCGCAACTGACTTAATCGATCATTTACATAATCTAATAAGGGTGGGTGGCTCCTTCGAACTGTTTGTGCATATATGTCTATATTATCTACCAATATAATTATACGACGCTGTCATTGTCAGATGTCAGATTACAGCTTTGTAAGACTACGCTAATTTTTTGAAAAAAAAATAAAAAAAAATTATTTTCATTATTTTCCCCCGGTTTGGGTTTTTTTAAACCAATCTACAGTTTTATTCTGAAACTGACGAAATTTTGTACATTTGACCTTCAAAACAAGAGAAAGGTCACTGTTTATATGAAATGTCTAAAAAATTACCCTATTTAGTTTTCTAACCCCTTAAAGTAGAATGTTGAAACTTTACTTCAAAATGAGATGAAAATTACTATCTACATGTGATGTCAAAAAAACTCCGTGCACAGCCCGGGCAATGTCGGGGACTTCATCTATTATGTTGTAAAGAGCAATAACTTTATGAAAATAATGTTTTTTATTAATGTTCCAAACCGGTTTCGGAAGAATCGTGCTTTTGGAAGGACAGAGGTGGTCAAAATAAAATAATTTTTTTATTGAAATTTCGATAACTTTGTGCACAGTTATGTCGAAACTAGTTATTGTGAAGCGCTGATCATGTGATACGATCAAAGTTATTAAGTTTTCAATATATGTAATATTTTCACACAAGTTTAATAATTTCAAAAATAATTGCTAGCGCAGACCGAATCATTGATTCTTGACAAATCAGTTATAGTTTATGAAATAATCAAATATTATATTATAGGTTCCAATATTGAAAACGTCACCATTTTTGGCAACCAGATCTGAACAGCCAGGAACTGCCCCACTTTCATCTTTCCCGTCTCCTTCGCCTCCCCACTACCTTCAACCTCACAACATTCTCCAATTGGGGATGTCATAATTGCACTACCTCCAAGCGGTTTGGGGCAGCTGGGACTCTTGTGCAATATTCATATTAAACAAAAAAGTGAAGACGCTCGAGGTAGGCGAGGAAACCGCCCCTGGGATGAATATATTGCTGTACGCAAAACACAGTCAAACATCTGCAAATTATGATACTGGCTTACAGCCGGGGTCCATCTTCCGGAAAAAAACATGTTTTTTGGAGTATGTAGAAAACAGCTTTCGGGCATACTACATTTCATGGAAAATAACATTTTTTCCTCAAGCTTATTGTAGATTTTTAAAGTAAGGGTGAAAATTAAAAAACAAAATGTTTTTCTAATACAACACTCTTGGAGGGAGAAAACAAATAATTACCAAACTAGTTACCTCTACATGACTTTTTAGTAGTTTTCTAACAGAAAAGACTAAATTCTAGTAAATGAAATAATGTTCCCTTGTTTGAACCACTGTATATTTTATGTACGCCGACCGGTTGCGGAATAACTGTTCCACCCTCAGGTCAAAATATACTAACTTGACATTACAAAATGAACATATAATATTATTAAGTGTTAAAATGCAGGCGGGGAGGAGATAGAACTGACGGTGAAAGGGAACATATCTAAGAAGGGTTCAAACCACAAATATAATGGTTCAAACAAGGTAAAATAGTTTCATTTATTTATTATGGATAACCACAAAGTCATAGAAAAGTATTAAGTATTAGTATTTAATAAGACGAATACGACAAACAAAATAATATTGCAAATCATCATCAAAAATACTAATTTCGTGTCTAATGTCTGCCTTGTGTAATGAATCAACGAACTCTGGAACTTCGATTTGCTTTGAATTAAAGTGTCTTTGTCAAAATTGGAACTGATAGTGTCAAAAAAATCAGATAAGCAATAAAGTACCTAACCATAAAGTAGTTTCTACATTTTCGTGAATAAGTTTTTTTTATCATTTTGCAACAACATGTTACAGAAAAATGTGTTCTTCACATAAACTTTCACCTTCACAAATCCTGCGCAAATCCTACTTGGTTTTCGCAATTAAATTACCTTACGTAAGCTTACGTGTGGCAGACGTGTAATACACATCTGCTCTGATGATGGACACTGTAACGCTGTCCGAAACGTTGTCTATAGAAGGAGGTAACGCAACACGGCATAACACCCCAAAAACAAATAACGAAAATACTCGTACTTTTGGCCGTGAAAATCTAAAAACCTTAAAAAACAAAACCTCAACTTGTATAGTCTTAAAAATCAAACATTGATATTTTCAAAAGGTGGAGACCAGGTGATCCCGTCGGGTTCACCAGATTGGAAAGGTGGTGAATCATCTATTTTACTCTGACTTGGATTTGCAGCTTACAGCCTTTCCGAGCACTGTAAACTGAGATGCGTGTGTAGGGAGAATTTTCCGATAGGAACTCTTGATTATGCGGTCAAATTTATTTACAAGTAACGCTAGAATTTATAATAAAACTTGGTACATAATTAAATTCCTTACGACTAGGGTGACACGGGAGGGAATGTAAAGCAGCCGAAACAGGCGTACGCGGGAACCGGAATAATTTTGCAATATCATGCACTGGGCCGGAGAGCGACTCTCGGGTATACCAGTCGGTAAAATTTAGCTTTAAAAAAGTTGTTCAGCCATAATATAGTTGATTTAGGTCAAGTTTCTTTTTTCTTATTTTTTTAAACTTTTTGTAACTAATTTTATCTATAAAATTTAATATGTTATTTTAACTTCTAATTTGTGCGCTTTTGGGAACAGCTAACGATGTTAAAAAGAGAAAACACCACTTTATATTCGAATCTAGAAGTTAACTACAGAAAAATTAAAAAGTGCACCCCTAAGAAACCTAAGTTTCCCTCCGCAATTCGAGAAAAAAATATGAAACTTTTCAGATTTTTTTTTAAATGTCAAAAAAGCAAGGTGACAATAACATTTGTACAAAAAAAATAAGTGTGTGTTTTTTTTTGTTGTAAGTAATTTTAGTTACAAAAACTTTTATTGAACCATTTTTAAACAAAAATTCTTTATTTGTATTTAAATTTAACAATAACAATTTAACAATTTATTCATAACATTAACATTTGATTGCATATTTCAACTCTTTTTAACCACTCCGGTCTATCGCCTTTGTGCAAGTTGTTTGTCTTAAACGAACTGTCAGATTTATAAAAAAAAATGTGCTATTTCCGCTTCGCAATTAAAGCTCAATAAATTAAATCTGAACGTAGCCGAACACTAAAAAGCTTCCAACATGTGTAATTAGAAATAAATATTAACATTTGCAAATATTAAAATTTAGAATGCAAACATAAAAAAAAAATTTAAAATGACTCACGTGATTTTTTTTAGTGAAAACGGTACTCAAATCAAGGATTATGTAAAAAAAAACACTTATTTTATCGTACTAATGTACAATAAACAATTTTGTCACATCATTTTTTATCATTTCATACAAAAATATTTAATAAAAAATTAATAATGTCTAACTGCGCTTATGCGATTTGGCGGATGAAAACTGTTTCTACAAAATAAGTATTTTTTATCTAAATTTATGGACGATGTTAAATAGAGATGTGTAGCGTGTTTTATTTTAGATATTCTCCTGTTTTAGGGTTGTAATTAGAACAAAACGGAGTTACAATTTCTGTGAGAACACACGCGTTTGCTTGAAAATAATCTTATCGTACTTGACTGCTATTGTTATATTGTCGTGTAAACAAACTTATGGGTTGGTTGGTTAAAAACAGTTTTTAGTTTTTGGATACGTTCAGAAATATTTCAATTTTTGGATTTTATTGAACAGCGGAAATTTTCTGACTTTCTGACAGAACAGGCCCGAGACCTGAGGGGTTAAGACATTTTTATGATCGTCCATATACGTAATTTGTCATTTTTGTTATTCAATTTGGGCTAAATAGCATCGACGTACTACGCTATCCAATCACATGTCATTAATTCTATCCTAGATTCTGATAGGAGAGTCGTTCAACATGATAAATGTTTTTTCTAATTGCTGCTGACCACTTTGTCCATCCAATGTTGTCCAATTTACCCGATTGGAAATATTTGCCAGCTCTAACTCGATCGGACAAAACGGCTTAGCCTGGCCGGATTGGGCAATATTGTTGATTGGTGGGAAACGGTCGGCTGGAGGGTCTTTATGACTTGGAAGAAAAGATTTAATCTCAGCGGCATTGCGTTATTACAACAGCCTCCCTTTAGTTGGGGTGATTGAATGCCTCATAGATCCTGATACAAGCCCCGCGAAATCTTATCCAATTTTCAATATCTATGTTCTGAATAGGAATACCTACACTATAATTTTCCTTTGAGAGTCTTTATGTGAGCGAGTAATAGTATCAACTACCTGAACATCTTATTATTCCGGATCTTATTCCTCGCAGCATGGAAAGAAGGATTATTTTATAAATTACTCTTTGGTAATCATAATTTGTATGGGTTTCGCTACCCCAGGAACCATTTATTGGATAACCAATACCTCTGCCATTAATCTGCCAATACCTCTGCCATTAATCTGCCAAGTACTTAGCTACGTTTGGTGACTTAGGGGTGCCGGGTTCAATGGGTGAGGTGTATTCAGGCCTTGGTGGCGGATACGCCTACCCACCATCTGCATGGCAGGCTGGATCGGGAGAGACCGGCTTAGGGAGACCCTTTGACCTCTCCGCTGGTCTCTCTTGACCAATCGTCTTGCACCGCAGCTGGAGGGATGGATTCATACGTCCGTCAGTCTTGGATACACTGACCCTTAGACAGGGCTGGGCAAAATACATGCTTTGCCGTAATTAAAATACAAATTACAAAACACTTTTTCGCATGTATTTAAAATACGAAATAAAAAATATTTTCAAGTCGTGTATTTGAAATACAAAATACAGTATTTTAACCATTTTTTTATTTCAAATACAAATTTCAAAATACAAAATAAATTTAGTTTTGATAGAACATTAGGTTGCAATAAATTGTAGTAAGTGCCTCAGCAAGATCCTCCTCACAGCATCCCCAAAGATGACGTAGGTTTTGAAGGCCATTATTTTCTCAGACCTCCTGCATGGCATGTAAAAATTAATAAAAAATTACATTGCAAAATCATTAAAGAAAATTATTGGAAAATCGGTCATTTCTAAAATCAGATTGGTTGAGCTCGTGTAACTCTGAAAATAACGATTTTAGAAACAGTTGCCTAAAATTACGCGTGACACAAGAGCAAGCCAACTGTCATGTTTTCCATAAAAAAACATTTTTTCAATAAAAAGAGAGAATGAATCAATGAAACACGTTATTTCTGCATGATGAGTGATTGAATTCCCCGCAAACTTAATATTCGCCGTATTCAATAAATCATGATTCGTGTATGTAGGTATATGCGGACACGCGAAAAATGCATAACCCAAACTAAACGCAAAATAATATTGATAAAAACACCACATATTGGTTGGATTTTGGTTCGTGATGCATGGAACTGTTCATGTTTAGGTGTGATTAATGTTAAGCATAGTACAGCCGAAAGTTCTGCCGGGGGAGGAGGTATGACACGCGATGGGTTGAAGGTTCGAAGAGCAGAACCGAACTGGGAGAATAGCCATAGAATCGGCAGCTCAGAGGCTCATATTTTAAAAGGTCTTGACAATGTGGCATTCTTTTGAATAACCAACATATTTTTTTAAATGCTTTAAAGTAGTTCTAACGTCATATTACGTACAATCCGGGACGTCATAAAACAGTGAGATTGACAGTTGATTTGGATACGTACGATTTTTTTTTTCACTAGTGCCCGAGTTTGTCAGATGTTCACAGAATTTTTTTCTATTATTTTTGAAGTCAAGTGTGCATTTCAGTATTTGTATCAAAATTATGCTTCAAGAGGCGATAAAAGGGTATAGAGCAGCGGTCGAAAATTTGTTTTGGTCATAATAATATGTAATTTTTATGTGACCAAAATCGTCACTCGTGCGCGTGCGAGACTGCTCAATCGGTGCGCTTGTGACTGCCCGTCTGTTCGCCCGTCGCCATCGTGCTTCGTGTCGTGCCTAGTTCCTAGCAGCATCCTAAAGCGCAAATGATCCCAACCTTATCTGAAATATATTTTTCTTCAACGTTTCCCCCCCCCCTTCAAACAAAAGTAAAACAGAATGTATGGTAAAAGCGCCGCAGGCAAAAAAAAGGTTAATATTGTATGTTTTGAAATATCAATGCAGACTCGGGTGTTGCTGGTTCGATTTTCTTCTAGTTAGTCTTCTATCATTGCAGAAGTCACATTTTCCACGTTCAATGAGAGAAGTGGGTCGATTTTCAACAATCTGAGATTATTTATTTATATGTATAAGTATGATGGTATGTACGGAAGAAAGCGCCGCAGGCGAATTTTTTTTAGTGATCATCAAATATCACGACAAACCAATTAGTAGCGTTATATACAGTTATTGAATCCACTCGGGCGTTACTTGTTCTTAAAAACTTAAATGTATGTTTTCTTTACAACAACTAGATATTAAAACATATATATGATTGTTACTGATGTGAAGGAATTATCCGGCACGGGCCAAAGGGAATACTTCGCGGGCCATCTGGCCCATGGGCCGCCAATTGCCGATCACTGGTAAAGGGGATTGAGTTTCTAAATCTCGTGTAGACAGTGACATTTCCGTTGCTTTGAAAATCAAACTTGCAAAAATTTTCCAAACTAGAAATAAATTTATGGTTTTGTTTAAATATCAAATTCACACCGCCCGCCACAAAAATCATCTTTAAATGTTAGATAAATGTAGGGTTGTAATTCAATTAGACTCTTTTGTTTCTGTATTAAGAATTAATGAATGTTGGAAATCATGTGTACTGTAATAAAGTAAAATAAAATTAAGGTATTTAATAGATTTCGCTAAGAAAATCCTTAACCATGTTGCCTTTGCGCGAATAAATTCTCGTTGCTAAAAAAGAATCTACCTGCGCCTTTTTTTGGCCAATTGGCTTGAAAAAATTATCGCCGATGGTCATTGTCAAAGATGTTGAAATATAAGGGGATGGGCTATCGGCAGTTTTTTATTGGGTGGGACTGTGCTTCCTGGTGTCACCGATATTTTTAACCAATACTACAGCACACATTAAAAAAATCAACTAAAAGAACAAATTCTTTCCGTGTTCAAACTATATTGTTAACCAATATTACTGCACACCTTCGAAAAATCAACTAAATTCCGTATTCAAACTAGCACCATTAGACCGTAATCCGCCGACAGTCGGGCGGACATCATAGCATATCTCCTTACATTTCAATATCTTTGGTCATTTTCATTATTTTCACCACCGTATGCGGCAGCTAGAAATTACTTGCAAAAAACGGTGGAGCTTTTTGTTCCGACTATTCGCAAGACGTAATAGCAAGTCTTAAGAATTTTATAGCTTACAGACTCATTAAATTTAAATCCGGCACTGGACGTGAGATAGGAATAGGGCGATCCGCAATACGGGTTCGAGCGGAACAAACATGTCAGAGAAGTGCAAAGTAAATAGAAGAAAACAACATCTGTCTCGATCGGAACGTTCAGAAGTTTTCCTCAATAACTTGAACTCAAGATCCGAACGTCTTTTTTCTTCCAAGAGCTCCAACTGTCCGGTGCGGAGGTGAATAATATTGCCATCGTGTAACAGAATACGTACTTATGTTTTTAGGTTTTCACGGCCAAAAAGTATTTTTGTTATTGTTTTTGGGGTGTTATGCCGTGTTTCGCTACCTCCTTCTTTAGCCAACGTTTCGGACAGCGTTACAGTGTCCATCATCAGGGCAGATGACCAAATGATATTGGTGAGAGTGTTTACTTATGTGTGTCGAAGCGATACCGTGCTGCCAGCTCCATTTCTCTACGAGCTGGTGTTAGAAAAAATTCAGCATGGTTTTTTGCGTTTAGCTTTGGTGTAGCCGTCAATTACTGGATACCAAGAACTATTGAGCTTAGCTCCGTCGTCTCTGTTAATATTGATGGGGTTTTTATGGATTTCAATTGCCTCCGTAATTAGGCGTGCTCTGTAAGTTTTGGGTCTTCCCAGGACTTCAGGAACAAATCCAAAGTAATGGCCGGTTTCGATTAAGTGCTCGGCGATTGCCGATTTGTCAGGGTGGCCAAGTTTACAAGCACGAAAGTGTTCGGAAATCCTTTTGGAGATCGTTCGCTCTGTCTGGCCTACATAGACCTTGTCACATCCGGAACAGCTGAGTTTATATACTCCATCTGTTTCCAGAGGAAACTTAGTCTTTGCCGACCTCAGTAGGTCTTGGATTTTAGTTGTTGTTCCGAAGACCGTCTTGATGTTCTCTTTTCTCAACAGCCTGGCAATTCTGTCTGTTACATTATGGACGTAAGGCAGGAAAGCGCAGCCTTTTGACTCTTGTTCACCCCTGTCTTCGTTTCGTGCTGATTTGGCTCTTATGATTTGCCTTGTCTGCCTTGCTGGGTATCCGTTACGCTCCAGTGCATCGGTGAGTTTGGTCAGTTCCAATCCGAGTTTTGGCTCCTCACATATTCTGGTCGCTCGGGTTACCAAAGTATGGATGAGTCCTCTCTTCTGAGCGGGGTGATGATGCGAATCAGCGTGGAGATACCTGTTTGTATGTGTTGGTTTCCTATAAACTGTGTGTCCTAGGCTACCATCCTCTTTTCGCATCACCTCCACATCTAGAAAAGGCAGAATTTTTTGGTTATTTTCCAGCTCTATTGTGAATTTAATTTTGCTGTGGAGTGAGTTGAGATGGTCCAGGAATTCGTTCAGTTTCTCTGTTCCGTGAGGCCAGATGGCGAAGACATCATCGACATATCGCCACCATACTTTAGGAACAGCCGAAGCTGTGTCGAGTGCCACTTCTTCAAACTTCTCCATAAAGAAGTTGGCTAGAACTGGCGACAATGGACTGCCCATCGCAACTCCTTCCACTTGCTCGAAAAGTTCACCCTGAAAAGCAAAATAACCTGTTTTGAGGCAGTGTTCAAAAAGTTTGCAAATGTCATCCTCATAAATCTCCCTGAGCAAAGTCATGGAGTCTTCTAGAGGAACATTTGTAAAAAGAGACACTACATCAAAACTGACAAGGATATCTCTTTCATCAGTCTTTACCTTTTTGAGCTTACTGATTAGATCTGTGGAATCCTTAATCCAAGATTCAGTTTTCCCAGTTTGCATTTGCAGCAACTTCGATAGGTATTGGGAAAGTTTGTATGTCGGTGCACCAATAGCACTGACAATCGGTCGCATTGGGATATCCTTTTTGTGGATTTTCGGAAGACCGTATAGGGCAGGAGTTCTGGAGGCTTTTACGAAAAGCCCAGATCGATCCTCTTTCCTAATACTGGAAGCTTTAACTAGTTCCCTTGTCTTCAGGTCAATCTTGTTAGTGGGGTTGTTTTTTATTTTCTTATAGGTGCCGGCATCGCACAGGAGGTCTTCCATCTTTTTGATGTAGTCTACCGTATTAATCACGACAGTGGCATTGCCTTTGTCGGCTGGCAGAACCAAGATATCCTCATTGGCGCGCAATTCTTTTAGGGCCGCAAACTCTCCTTTTGTGATGTTAGGGCGGGGTATTTCTGCCCTTTTCAAAATATGGCAAGTCTCTTGACGTATGTCCTCTGCTTGCGTCTCTGTCATTTTGTGGACTTTTATCATTGTATGTAATGCCGTCTCTACACCACATACAATAGATTCTATAGGTATCTTTTTAGGGGCAACTGCATTAACCCCACTAACAAGATTGACCTGAAGACAAGGGAACTAGTTAAAGCTTCCAGTATTAGGAAAGAGGATCGATCTGGGCTTTTCGTAAAAGCCTCCAGAACTCCTGCCCTATACGGTCTTCCGAAAATCCACAAAAAGGATATCCCAATGCGACCGATTGTCAGTGCTATTGGTGCACCGACATACAAACTTTCCCAATACCTATCGAAGTTGCTGCAAATGCAAACTGGGAAAACTGAATCTTGGATTAAGGATTCCACAGATCTAATCAGTAAGCTCAAAAAGGTAAAGACTGATGAAAGAGATATCCTTGTCAGTTTTGATGTAGTGTCTCTTTTTACAAATGTTCCTCTAGAAGACTCCATGACTTTGCTCAGGGAGATTTATGAGGATGACATTTGCAAACTTTTTGAACACTGCCTCAAAACAGGTTATTTTGCTTTTCAGGGTGAACTTTTCGAGCAAGTGGAAGGAGTTGCGATGGGCAGTCCATTGTCGCCAGTTCTAGCCAACTTCTTTATGGAGAAGTTTGAAGAAGTGGCACTCGACACAGCTTCGGCTGTTCCTAAAGTATGGTGGCGATATGTCGATGATGTCTTCGCCATCTGGCCTCACGGAACAGAGAAACTGAACGAATTCCTGGACCATCTCAACTCACTCCACAGCAAAATTAAATTCACAATAGAGCTGGAAAATAACCAAAAAATTCTGCCTTTTCTAGATGTGGAGGTGATGCGAAAAGAGGATGGTAGCCTAGGACACACAGTTTATAGGAAACCAACACATACAAACAGGTATCTCCACGCTGATTCGCATCATCACCCCGCTCAGAAGAGAGGACTCATCCATACTTTGGTAACCCGAGCGACCAGAATATGTGAGGAGCCAAAACTCGGATTGGAACTGACCAAACTCACCGATGCACTGGAGCGTAACGGATACCCAGCAAGGCAGACAAGGCAAATCATAAGAGCCAAATCAGCACGAAACGAAGACAGGGGTGAACAAGAGTCAAAAGGCTGCGCTTTCCTGCCTTACGTCCATAATGTAACAGACAGAATTGCCAGGCTGTTGAGAAAAGAGAACATCAAGACGGTCTTCGGAACAACAACTAAAATCCAAGACCTACTGAGGTCGGCAAAGACTAAGTTTCCTCTGGAAACAGATGGAGTATATAAACTCAGCTGTTCCGGATGTGACAAGGTCTATGTAGGCCAGACAGAGCGAACGATCTCCAAAAGGATTTCCGAACACTTTTGTGCTTGTAAACTTGGCCACCCTGACAAATCGGCAATCGCCGAGCACTTAATCGAAACCGGCCATTACTTTGGATTTGTTCCTGAAGTCCTGGGAAGACCCAAAACTTACAGAGCACGCCTAATTACGGAGGCAATTGAAATCCATAAAAACCCCATCAATATTAACAGAGACGACGGAGCTAAGCTCAATAGTTCTTGGTATCCAGTAATTGACGGCTACACCAAAGCTAAACGCAAAAAACCATGCTGAATTTTTTCTAACACCAGCTCGTAGAGAAATGGAGCTGGCAGCACGGTATCGCTTCGACACACATAAGTAAACACTCTCACCAATATCATTTGGTCATCTGCCCTGATGATGGACACTGTAACGCTGTCCGAAACGTTGGCTAAAGAAGGAGGTAGCGAAACACGGCATAACACCCCAAAAACAATAACAAAAATAGAATACGTACTTATTTATATTAAATGCTTCATACATGTATACTCAATTTGGGAGGCGGGAATGGGTACCGCCGCCCGGGGAACCTTTATTGGATAACCAACACCTCTACCGTAGGGCACCCCAAGCGGTTCGCTACGTTTGGTGATTTAGCAGGGGTGCCCGGGTTTGTGGGGTGGCATTTGTCTTGGTCTTGGATGCAGATGACCAGGACACACTGAATTCCAGATTCCTAGCCACCCTTTAAACCCTTTTCCTTCCTAGAACTCCTCTCCTCCTTTGCCTTAAAAAAAAACCCTCCATGCAGCATCCCCAAAGATGACATAGGCCCTGAGGGAAATTATTTTCCTCAGGGTCTCCTGTGTGGAGCTTATGTAAAAAAAAAATTGTCACAAATCAGTTCTGATATCAAGAGTAAGAAGTGAGTAGTAACCCGAAAGTTGGTTTAATGAGGATGTATTGAAGGGAAAAAAGGTACCAGTGATAGAGATGTAAATTCATAACAGATGTGGCCCCTGAAATTATTGAAACCATTTAGAAAAATGTTTTGTTAATGAATCTTCCACTCTGAAATTGTAACGATTTGCAAAATTGGTAAAATATGTGGTAAAATCCAGTGATATCAGCACGTTTTATTCTATACTGATTAAGAACTAGGCTAGGGTCGTTTTTTTATTTGAATACAGATCAAGGCTTGTTGTGTTGCTGAAATGAGAGGGAGGGGAAGGAGACGAGAAAGAGGAATTAGTTTTTTCATTCAATTGTCTGTGGTTCATGTTTATGTTGAATACAGAACAAGAGTCCCAACTGCCTTGAGACAGTGGGTCTGTGGCTTTTTATGATGCTGAAGGACGTGGAGTGGGGGGCACGAGGAAGTGGAAATTTACTCTTCCTCAACTCCTCCCTCTCCTTTCTCATTTTAGCATTACAACAATCTACCAAAGTATTAAATACCATGCCAGGTCAACTGAGAATAAAACTAAATGAACTGATACAACGGGATTTAATCACATACCAAAACATAGTGAAATACATTTCAAGCAACTCTCATGGTTGATTTTAAATGGTTGTCTTTCGGCAGGTTGATGATATTGGTGGGCCCTATTGATGAGAAATGGGCCAAACGATAGTTAAATTCGGGCCTGAGTGTACATCTATCCTTTCTTTGGATACATGGGCTAGACACATTACGCACACATATATGTATATATCCCTGGTAATACAATATACCCGCATGTGTTTATGTCAGTAGAGGACAATGACGGGTTTATCTGACTCCGCCATGACTTCATTTTCAATAGGTGATGTCATTTCAATGGAATCGCTGAAGCTTTTCATGACACATAAAATATGCAAGTTTATCATGTGGAAGGAATGGAGCAACGAGACTTCGGCTTGCGGGGACTTTTCTTACGATTTTCCATAATGAATATGTAGATTCCGGTTGGTATTTTAATATAATATTTTTTGCTGAATCTTTCTGGAATCTGTTTTTATTATGACGATAATACCTTCTTTTTTAAATAAATACATCTAATTCAAAAATACCAAAATTATAAAAATGAAATTATATAAAGTTTGCTTTCTTCGTAATATAATATTTCATCGGTATATGAGTTGAATTATACCTTATTTGGCTTTTTATCCTCTCTGACAACACATTTCAAGGTACTGTTTGGCAGTGGAAAAATAAAACTGATTAAAGGTGATCTTATCTTAAAAATTACGTAAATATTTGATTTTGAGCACGTATTAAAGGCTTCATCTAATATTTTTATACCATTTTAATATGGTTTTGTAATGTAGGTAATGTATTTGCTTCAACTGATAAAAATTTCAACGCTATTTCCTAAGTACTACTCAAATAAACTTATCTACATTTCGACAGCCAATAATTTCAACCAAATTTAGATTAGGTTATGTTGACTTAATCCACAATGGTTTAATAAAATACGCCTCTAATCAAAATATTGATCGATAACCTATTTTTGATTCTTCTCTTTGAACTAAAGCAAAAAGAAATTACATTTTATCCCCAAAATTATACACGAACTGTAAATCGCTAATCTTTTAAGGTTCGGCGATAATTTGGCATTGAGAGTTATTGCAGTATCTGCAAAATAATCAAACTCAAATAGAGCTGATTTCTGTTGTTGATTTTGTCAGGTCGATATTGGTTCATAACTAGCCAAATTGCCTGTTCCAAGCAACGAAATGCTATAGAGCAAACAGATAACTTTAATGAAGTTCAGCTAACGTTTAAACGGCTTAGGGTATGCGCGGCCCATTTTGGCCATTTTCATACACATCTTAAATTTGGATTTGAGATCAAAATACACAACCAAACTGAAAAATACAGCAGCAAAAACTCTCAATCAGTTAAATGGCGTAATGAAAATTTCACAGCTGTCTTTTTCTGACTCAATGCAAATATTTTTCACATCTGAATATCGTTTCCATCATGAGCTATAAAGCTTTGAAAGGTTCAATTATAGGAATCCGCAAGCCAAAAATGCGTGTATTCTTATGTCTGTTTTACACCATCTCCTTTTTCAGCCCGATTCCCGTGTAGAGACCAAAGACAAAAATTTTCGCTTTACGCGATCCCTATTTTTATCTTTATTTTCATATTTACCATTTCAATTGGCATCAGTGCAGACAACACATGAATCATGGTGTTTGCTGTGATGCCAACTGAAATCGTAGATATGAAAATAGAGATGAAAATAGCGATCGCGTAATGCAAAAATGTTTGTCATTGGTCTCTATACGGGAATCGGGCTGAACAAAAAGATGGTGTAAAACCTACATTAGTGTGCTTTGTGTAGCCACATATATAGATAATAGGCGCTAAAACTAAATATTTATTATGAAACCAAAGTGTATGAAACGGATCGCAATTTAAAAAAAATATATATATATATTAATTATTTTTACAAGGGATGAAAAAAAAAATTGAGGTGACAAAAAAGTTTATAATTAATTTGTCTAATAAAATGTGTACGTGTTATCAGTAATTCTTGTTAAAAAAAACGTAAGGGGGTCATTTAAAAAAAATATATCTTTTCAAGTAAAATTTACATTTTTCAAATATTATATGTTTATTTTGAATTAGTTAATTTGAAAGCGTATTTTAAAACCTTCCAAAAAAAGTTTTTTGTTTTCGTATACATTCAGAAATATTCCTTTTATTTTGATTTTATTGAAAAGCGGAAATATTTTTATGTTATAGGCCTGAGGGGACATACGTATATACGAATCTAGTATGGCTCTAACCATGGCTTTTAATTTGGTAGCCTTTCGTACTACCAAAGTGTAGATTAATATATGTAAAAAACTTATAAAATGAGTAAAGTTTTTTACATTCGTATCGGTTGGTTGGCGTAGAAAGGGTTTTAAAGGACTAGCCGCAAAACAAAGAATTCCCAAAGCGAGAGAAAAAGTTTAATAAATATTTTATGTAGCTTCAACGACGGAGCATGATGTTATGTTGGTTCCTTTGAGCGATAGTAGATAGTAGGTAGTAGGTAGGGGAACAAAGGGTATTTGAATGGTTCTCTTCGTGTTCTGTTTGACTGACTGTCTCTGTGTTGACTTGAGAGAATTGTGGGAACATTGAATATTTAATACGTTTGGGAAAATCCCCAATAAAACTACTGAATGCACCGAAAACAAATCTTTTTTAAAGAACTAAATTGCTCATTTTTTAAACTTACTTGCGATAGTATTACTTTTGTTACTAGCCGATTTTCTTATCAACATTATGTAAAAATAAGGAACAACGAAGTTATGTCTTATTGTTTCACATTTAAGGTAAAGCTGAAAGGGGGTATTCTAGTCTAGAAAAAAAGCTTTTGTCTTCATTTTTCGATAGTTTAGATATTCAAGAATATCTCCTTAAAAGGATTTTTCAAAATTGAAATTATTTTAAAAGTTATAGTCAATTTAGTTCGATCGGTTTATACGGATATAGAGCAAAACTTTAACCGCGTTTTTTCTCAAAACTACTTTTTTCGGAACGTGTGTCACGAAATCTAAGTTCTAATTGACCAATTTTCTTGAAATTTGGCATGAATTATTTTTATTTTTTCTCCTTTGAACAAAAAATTAAAAAAATTATTTTTTAATATTTTTGAAAATTCAGAAAAGTCAAAAAATATCTGAATAAATCAATTTTTGTTAATTTCACTTCTGTTAGTTCCTACCATATAATAATTGTACAGCTCCCTCGAGGAGATTTTTCACAAAAACGGCGCCCGATAAATTATACAATACTACTAATCATTATCATCGTTTCGCTTCTATATACCTACACTTCTCATCTACAACCATACTTGAAGGCCGGCGTAGTCCAGCGGTAAGGCTCTTGACTAGCATTCCGAAGGTCGCGGGTCGTGGCAAATAAATTTTATATGATTAATTTGTGTTATTTCACAATTTAATCATTCAAAATAATATAAAGTATATTTGCGGCACGTTCCAGAGTGGAAGATCCTCTTAGTATCGCCCTGGTGTAAGACCACGATTCAGAATTGAAAAGTTGCTTGGAATGGCTTTTGCCGTGTTTGGTGACCAGATCTGAATAGCCAGGTACTTCCCACCTTCCTCTTCACCATATCCTTCCCCTCCCCACTACCTTCAGCCTCACGACATACCCAAATTGGGGATGCCATAGTCTCACTGGCTCTAGACGGGGGCAGTTGGGACTCTTGTGCGGTATTCATATAATAAAAAGAAAAAAAAAAAAAAACTCTTTTTTCCTTCTCAAAACTTCCTCTTCATCCTTTACCTATAAAAACCCTCCATACAGCATCCCCAAAGATGAGATAGGCCCTAATCGTATTTTTTTCCTCTGTGTCTCCCGTGTGGAGCTAATGAAAAAAATCATTTATTAAATATCTCGAGGCTTGGTTTACAAAAATCTTATTAGTTTGGACGATAAACGGTTTTATAATAATCAGTTATCAGTTGTAAATTCGGCTTTCCGTTATTAATAGAGACCGTCTTCCGCGAATTCAGTGACTATTTACATAATTACGCTCATTGCTATGCGATGTGTTCAGCTATTTTTCTCTGCATAAACAACCTTCATAAAAAAAAACTTTTTGATGGGTAGGTAATGCGGGATAACTACCAACGTGAATAATATAATTCACCCATTATTATAGTCGTTAACACGTTCAGTGCCAACTCCGCTATTTGGCGGAGTTCGAATGTATCGAGAAACTCCGCACCCGCCGATTGACGTTTTACGTCAACTGTCAGAACAAGTTGTTTTTATTGTAGCCTTGCGCTTGAAGAAAACAAACACAAGAAAATTGAAATGTGCTATTTTTATTAGCTATATAAGCTAATATAACGTCATGGCAAATAATAGGAGTATTTGAAATAAAAACTATGAAATTTCTTTATTATTATGCATTTTCTTTCTTTCTTCTCCTACCGTTTATCTGTACTAAATGCTTACCACATTTTATATTTTATTTTGTTTCTTATTATTTCACTAGTAGCATCTCAATCTAGTAACAACTAAACCTTGATTTTAATTGGAGTGTTAATATCTATGCCCATCCTGATGGCAATATCATTATTATTGGAGGCTCAATTATTATTATTGGAGGCTGATGGCAATATCATTATTATTGGAGGCATATCCTGGCAGTATCATTATTATTGGAGGCTGATGGCAATATCATTATTATTGGAGGCATATTCTGATGGCAATATCATTATTATTGAAGGCATATCCTGATGGCAATATCATTATTATTGGAGGCTGATGGCAATTTCATTATTATTGGAGGCATATTCTGATGGCAATATCATTATTATTGGAGGCATATCCTGATGGCAATATCATTATTATTGAAGGCATATCCTGATGGCAATATCATTATTATTGGAGGCATATCCTGATGGCAATATCATTATTATTGGAGGCTGATGGCAATATCATTATTATTGGAGGCATATCCTGATGGCAATATCATTATTATTGGAGGCATATCCTGAAGGCAATATCATTATTATTGGAGGCATATCCTGATGGCAATATCATTATTATTGGAGGCATATCCTGATGGCAATATCATTATTATTGGAGGCTGATGGCAATATCATTATTATTGGAGGCATATTCTGATGGCAATATCATTATTATTGGAGGCATATCCTGATGGCAATATCATTATTATTGGAGGCACTGCTGAAAACCAGCTGCATTCCAGGAGAAATCTTGAATTTTAGCTGAGCAGTGACCTTTTCGTCAATAGAATCAATGATAAATTTAAAAAATGTGTAATATTGTAATAAATCTATTGACGAATAAACATTTTAATTTATTATTTATTTATTTAATTGTTACTCTAAATGTTTGACCAATAGATAATATGTTGGACTTATTTTATAATACGGTACACACACGCGACAATAAAATACATCGAGGTTTTCAAGCCTTCGCTGTCCAAGGCTGGCAGCGAACGCGTCTATATCCATAAAAAAAAAATATTTCTCGTTCATTTTTTTCAATAAGAGTTTTGATTTTCTAATAAGTTTATCAAATATTCGTATCGTCACTTTTTCCAAGCTCGTATGCGCCCCATACCAATTAAATCTTGAAAAAAATTGATTAAGACCAAAAATAGTTGTGTGATAATCATCAATTTTAATCCTATTTAAAAAATATGTATTATGTTACCTGAAGTCCTCTCTCCGTGGTCGTGATCGCGCACGCAAGCGTGGTCTCGGCGGGCGCGGCTGTCGACAGTCACAGTGCAGCGCGCACAGGGCGGCCGACGTGGCCAGCGTCAGCACCAGCGGCGCAGCCAAGAACCTCAGCACCACGGCCACCTGCTCGGCGCGGTCATAGTGCGGGAGCGCCACACTGCCGTCTGCGCGCGACCAGTAACACGGGAACTGCGTGCCTTCCGTGCCGTACGTCTCCGTGAAGTTAGCGCAGTTCACGGTCGGGGGATATCCGCACCCTTTGATGTTGATCAAAAGCAAAGCGTTATGAGTTCTGCCTTCCGCGTCGTATTTGACGTGCACGCGCGTACATTTGTATAGGTCCGCCGTGCAGCCTTCTCTGCAGGATGCCAGCATGCACTCCATCAGGCCGTTGCGTTCTTCCTTGCGGATGGTGGTGCAGATGACGGGGGTGGACGGGAAGTCGGCTGCCAGCGCCGAGAGGGCGGGGTCCACGTAGAGGGGCACGAGGAAGAGCAGCGCGCCCCCGCCGCCCGCCGCGAGCGCCGCCAGGATCGCCGTGCCGCAGCGGGCGGCCTGCTCGCGGAAGCGCTGGGCGCGCGTGGGGGGCGCGCGCGGGGCCGGGGCCGCACCCGCGCCCCGCAGCAGCAGCTCGGAGCTGCCGCTGCGCATCTTTTACCGCATCCTCCTCCCGCCTGGTGCTGACCCTAGGCGTCCTGCCTCACCACTGCCAAAGCACTGTACCGCTACACTCCAACACTGTAATGTCCACTTGTAACTTACTCCAACACGGATCCGAGCCTTTGTCTTAGCAACCAACCTGTGTAAGCACTACACTTTAGGCACTTGTTTAAAAAAAAACATACTTTATTACAAAACAATATTATTTATTTATTCTAACTTACGTGAGGACAGTCCAATATTATTGAACGTTACCAATAAACGTATTTTTGTGACGTGTAAATACGTTTGGTCTTAATTTACAACCTGACGATCATAATATGGAAATTTGATGGGTCGAAATAAATAAAATTACAAAATCATAACCTAACTTACAAATTGATTCACTTACACTTTGTAACAAATGGTTAACTTTTTCAACCAGAAGTTAATTCAAAGGGGCCTCGGAGCCAGTAAGACTCGCGTAATCAAATAATGTCGAAAAATGAAGTTATTATATCAATTTAAAAAAATATATATAAAAATTAGAATTGGAAATTCACTAATCTAATTGTTTCTTTATTACCTTAGCAACACGTGTGTGCACTACACAAACATTTTGATTAAAAAGATTAATCAATATTTTTGTTTTTAAAAACGTCACCAATAAAATAATTAAACAGACTAATCGAATTGTTCACAAAGCTTGGAGAAAACAATTATTTTACCTACTTTACACAGGTTGTGAACATTTTTAATTGAAGTGTTAATATCTATGCAGATTCCAATGGCAACTTCATTAATGTAATAATTATTAATACCTACTCTGTAGATGTTTCAAACAATTAAAAAATAAACAAATTTACTTCGCCAGAGAACCAAACCCCATCACTTATTTGTCTTGGCAACCTTGCGCACTGTAATAACAAAATATGTATGTATTGTGAAATTTTCAATGATATATTTTTTTAAATATACCCTAAATAAAAGTTACATGCCGAGTAAGTTTTTTTCTTCTCCTTAAGTCATCTCCTTAACCTATCCTTACTTAAATTACGTCACCGAACCTATCCTTATCTAAAGCAGGTTCGGCAATTATTGACGAGAACGTTATTGTATTATTAACTGAATTATTATCCTGGCTACTCTAGACATATAATCAAGTGCCTTTTAATATTAATATGTATGTATGTAATTAAACGCAAATTAAATAAAATAGATAACTTTAAAAAAAGCTTTTAGTTGGCTTGAAATTGGATTTGGTAAACAACAAAATTGTCTGTTTTTTTTATTTGAATTGAATCATATTTTATAATGTTGTTATTAAGTTGTGAATGTATTTTTGTATTAAATTGTTGTGACATGTGTTTCGGCGTTCAAATCTGTTATCAAACTGTTGCAATTATAAAAACTAAAATACTCTTAGAACTTTGTAAAAATATCATTATTAAATTTGATTTATTAAAATAATTAATTAAAATCAATTTGGGAGGCGGGAATGGGTACCGTCGCCCCGGGAACCTTTATTGAATAACCAACACCTCTGCCATAGGTCACCCCAGGTGGTTCGCTACGTTTGGTGTTTTAGCAGGGGTGCCCGGGTTCATGGGGTGAGGTTTGTCTAGGTCTTGGAGGCGGATGAGCAGGATACACTGAACCCCAGATTCCTACCCACCCTTTAAACCCTTTTCCTTCCCAGAACTCTCCTCCCCTTCCTACCCCTAAAAAAACCCTCCACACAGCATCCCCAAAGATGACATAGGCCCTTACGGAAATTATTTTCCTCAGGGCCTCCTGTGTGGAGCTCATGTAAAAAAAATATGACAATAAACAAGTTTATGATCTTTGTCGCCTACCCAAAAGAGCTTTTAAATATATTCTTTTTTATTTCCAAAGAGAATTTTTTTGTAATATTTTTTTAATTTAGACACACATATTTAAAGATGTTATAATTATAAAGATAAACTAACTCAAGAATGTTCTATATATTTGATTTTTTTTTAATCATTCATTCATTGGTCGTACATTTTAGCTCTACATCCAAAACAATTTTTATAAGCTCCGAGTGCTCCGCTTTTACCTTCCGATAAAAATATTTGTTGTGCCAATTTATAATGGTAATCAATTATCTATTGCCAACTATTTTATTTTTTAATTTCAAAACAGGTGTATTGAGTGCTAGTAAGTACCTTGCCTAACCTAACCTAACCTAACTTAATAAATCAAACCTAACCCACCCCAACCTTCACATACCGAACCATAACTTAATTTAAACAGTATAATAGGACCTCAAAAAGATAACCCAGCGAGGCCCACATAAAAATATATGTTGTTTTTATAAAAATCAATTAAATTGCCCAAGCAGCTATTGATTAACTGCAATGTGGACAACATTATTTTTTTTAATGTGTCTCAAAACCAGTCTACATAAAAAATTACATTCTATCATAAATCACGACATGCCATGTCATGAAAATTGAACTACGTATTAAGTTGAGAACTCACATAAATTAACTGTTTTTTTACCACTCAGGACTCTTATTCCAGGTATTCTATAAAGTGTCTACTTCAATTTTATAGCTTTCAATATTGAACAATAGATTTTTTTCAAGTCAGGTAAACTAACAGTCAATAGAAAAGCACGTAGGTCGCACCTAACAAAGGCAAGTTAAACGCTACGGAGAGATTACACTCGTTTTATTCTAATAGCGCACCTTTTTTTGCCTCCGGTGCTAAAATTTTACATCGGCCATCAAATAAATACTACAATTCAACGAAATCTTATTCCCAGTCTCAAGAGAGAATTTGGCGAATATTATTTTATTACTAATAAAATTATAGTTAGGAATGATTGTGAAATATCTCATCAGTAAAAAACACCTTCAACGTAAAATTATTTTGAGTATATGACGAAGTTATTTGACATGCTTTTAATTAAAAACATTTTTCTGTGGAGAATTTCGAGGATCTAAAAGACATTACTTGAGAATGTTGTAGTCAAGGTGGTTTTAATCAAATGTCACCCAAATTTTGTGTATGTAATACCTATTTAATAGAGTAGGTTGTAATGTACATTAAAGTTATAGGTGTTATGTAAAAGAGGTGCCTCCCTATTGTTGCTACCTTGAATATTAAAAAAATATATATACATTGGTGGTTACCGGTTTAATAATGAATTTTTGATTTAATTTTGTCAGATTAATCACGTTGATACATCTTTAAACTGTGTTTTATAGCTTATAAAAATGGTGATCATATAAAATGGTGAGTTTGTGTATGTTGGACAATTGGTTAAACAATTCGTGTAATAATACTATCTATCGATTTTGAAACCTAATTTTGAGACCAAAAAATAATTAACATTGTTTAAACCACGTATATTAAATACTATTGGTTTTTATTTAGGTAAAAATGTAATGTTGGTTAGTGATTAATGTAAAAAACAATAAATTTAATTTAAATTCACACAAATTTACATTGTAAAATCACTTTTTTTTTTAACATGAAAAATTATGTTTATTTTCGAAACTTGTTGCTTAAAACTTTCAAATTTGATTTAAAAATTAGAATAAAATGGATAGTTAACATACAATATGTTATTATACGTGACATAAGACACCGTCAATTTGTGAAGTGAGCGAAGAAGTGGCGTTAGGCGAAATGTGGCCAATATACGCGCTTGCGACAGAATCAAGCGCCTTTTGACACGCTTGCTGACGGCGCACAGCGGTCCAACTGACGCGAACTCCAATGTACTGAAAGAATCCAGCTGAAATTCTGAAAGGCGGGCTCCACGGGGAGAGGGATTAAGGAAGGGGTTCAAATTAAGGGTGGAGGGTAGATGGGAACTTTCACACGTATTTACCAAATTCGAAATTCAAATTTCACAACAATAGACGTTTATGATAAGGTATACCTATATCTATATGAAATTACCTGCAGCTTTAAGATCGAAAGAGAAACATAACTTTTTAATACATTTTTTGTACTCTTAATTAGCTCGTTTGAATTACATGGTTTCCAATTTGACTATAGTAGGTATTGATACAATCAAAACCGATAAGAAATTTTGAAAATTTTATACGATTTTTGCTCTTGAAATCTAGGTAGTTTTTATTCTAGTGAGATTCAACCTATTGATAATATTTCATGTTGGATCATATTTTGAACCAATTTAAACAATATTTAATTAATTTTGATATGATAAGCTTAATAGATTCCTAAATGATTAATATAATTTGTTAAAAAAATGGTAAAATGCTCTTTTATCGATTTACATGCAATCTACAATACCAATGTAATCCAAAAGAGCGTTATTTTTTATTTCCTTCATTGTAAATGTATTATTAAACGCAGTGAAATGAGGTACCTATGTTATGAAACTCCAATATTATTGATTCGTTAAAAAAATTAAGGTTGATTTATTATAACGTAATTAAAAAAATCTCAGGTAAACCTGTTAGACATGAAATTGATGCTTCATTAGAAATTCTCACAAAAGTTTGAGTTTGACCATTTCTACCCTGTGGCGATACTGAACGCTTGGCCACCTGCCGGCCAGGCTGCGAGGCTCCCGCGTCCCCGCCCCCGCGTCCTGCGCAGGCGCAACCCCCGCCCCCGCACCCCTTCTTGCACAGGGCTACCGACTACCGACGCCCGACGCCCGGTGCCCGACGCCCGACGCAAGGACGAGCGCCGCAAACGCCCACGGGAGGACGCCCGAGGAGGTACCATCCCCAGGGGAAGGAAAATATCGCGCAGAATCTTCCAAGCAAAGCGATACACAGCTCATCTCATCAAATAAATTACAAGCTTTGTTTTATAAACATTCAAAAATCCTGAGAGTTATAAATTATGATATAGATCTCTAGTTTGTAGCACTCTAGAATATGGTTCCCCGATCTGGTGCCCTCATTATGCAATCTACCAAAACTTAGTTGAATCTATTCAAAGAGCCTTCACCAAGACAATGTTCAATAAAACAAGATCAAGCAAAACTCTAAATAACTACAATGAAATATTAAAATACTTCAATCAAAAGTTTAACTAATAGGCAGACTTATTCCGTGGTCGAGGGGCAAAGCTCTCGACTAGTAAGCCGGAGATCGCGGGTACAAATCCCGGCGTACGCCAATATAATTATTTTTATTATATTTATTTGTACACGCCTTGAAGGCTTTTACAGTATCGCATTATAACAGATACTTATGTTATTCAGGAGTCATTACAAGCATGTAGTATATCCATACTAATATTATAAATGCGAAACTGCTCGAGTTTGTTTATGACCTTTTCACGCATAACACAATATAAAGACTTTAATAATTCTTTCACCAATATAAAGCTAAAATATATGCACAGACTACAGGTTGTATATGATGGTAAGCTCTGGCGTTATGAAATTATAAATATTAATATATTATATTTGTTACACGTTTTCTGTCGCTAACAAAAGCGAGTTTTTGCTAACGTCAGAAAAAATCTTTTCCATGGAAACAATGTTGATATATTTTTGGGCTCTATGCTGGTAGGCACTCAGTCTACTGGTCAGCTACTACTGCAGAAAATTTAAATATTAGAATTCGTTTTTTTTTTGGACAATCTTGGAATAAATGTCAGATTTGAGTTCCTGTATTAAAAATATAATTCGTAACGATTATAAAGACTGAATGATAAATAGAGCATTTTTTTATTATATTAACGAACTTCCAAATATTTAAATAAAAATAAACATCCGAAATGTTTGTAAGCGCATAAATTCCGAACGAATGAACAAAATTGGATAAGTAATTCTTTTTTTCTTTGAGCTATAGCATTATGAAATTTATGTGGTAGGCGAGATGTTTGAAAACTGAATGTAAGGGAATGAATATATGGAATGCGGGAGGGGATGGGGGTGGGGTGGGGGGGAGATAAGTGATAAGTGCAAGCGCTACAGTAATTTCCCGTAATACCAAGCGAGCAAAGCCGCGGGGAAAAGCTAGTAACATTATAAACTGTACATTAACGATATAAGCAGGTTCAATATTTATTTTTTTTACATAAGCTCCACACAGGTGGCCCTGAGGAAAATAATTTCCCTCGGGGCCTATGTCATCTTTGGGGATGCTGTGTGGGGGGTTTTTTTAGGGAAAGGAAGGAGAGGAGAGTTCTGGGAAGGAAAAGGGTTTAAGGAGTGGGTAGGAATATGGGGTTCAGTGTGTCCTGGTCATTCGCCTCCAAGACCTAGACAAACCTCACCCCATGAACCCGGGCACCACTGCTAAATCACCAAACGTAGCGAACCACTTGGGGTGACCTACGGCAGAGGTGTTGGTTATCCAATAAAGGTTCCCGGGGCGGCGGTACCCATTCCCACCCCCCAAATTGAAAATATACAGTTTCATTATCATGAAAATTGTACAAAAGAGTTAATAAGTTTTGAATAATAATGGTAAAACAGAAGTGCTTAAAGTACTACGAAAGTAGTTCTAGAGTATACTATGTTGATTTTATTGTTAACTTAAACATGAATTGTTTTTTCTAAAGCAAGTTTTTAAAAAACTTAGCAAAATTAACAGAGGGATAAATCGTACACAATGGAAAAATAAAAAATATACATGAGTTGCATTATCAAAAAAAGTTATACAAATGAGATCAACAAGTTTACAATATGATAGTACAAAAGTACAAAATAGTACAGATAAAAGTACGAAAAGTACAAAATAATAATAGTACAAAAGGGAGAGAGAGTAAAAAAAACCAAGTGCTTATGTAATCTAAAGTGTCTTATGTAATCTGTAATTAGAAATAATACATAGCATATTTGCTGCACGTTCAAGAGTGGATGATTTTCTCAATATCGTCTTGGTGTAAGACCACCATACGAAATTGAAACGCTGCTTGAAATGGCTTTAGTCGGTTTTGGTGGCCAGTTCTGAATAGCCGGATATTTCCCCACCTTCCTCTTTCCCATCTCCTCCCCCTTCCGTGGTACCCTCAGCCACACAACATACTCTTTTGTATGTAAGAACCAGGCCGCAAAGAAAATGTGAAACCTTTAAATTATAAACATTTAACAGAAATATAACATTTCAACCCTCTCTCTCGCAAGTGTCGTCTGCAAAATGAAAATGGTATGATCAATGAAATTGATATTTTCTCCAACTCGCCGTTAAAAGTCAAACAAATTTCAAGAGGAACGGTTGCGAGGCCTTTTTCACACAAAACTTAATAGGAAAAATACTTTTTTATTTAAATATGTTTATTCAGTTTTAATTTTACAATATTTTATTTTACAAATATTACGAAACTGATCGATCAGTTTGATTTTAAGAAATCTCTCATTTTTTTCTAATTATTTAATACAGTATACTTTTCAGTTTTACATAGTAAATATCATAACTAAATATAATACTTAATTATTTCTTCAAAATAGGCAAATATTAAAATACTAATTATTACGACAAACTAATTATTATAATGTTTTAATGTTTATGAATTGTGTTGTAGTAAAAATATTTTACACAGTACAAACGTACGGTGAGAAAATAAATAGATAGGAACTATTTTATTTGATTTCATGTTCTTCGGAGGTAGAAAGATTTAACTTTTGTTTTGATTTTTGAATAAGATGTCTCATTTTTGATATTTTCAGGTAATGCGTTAAATATTTCGGGAATTTTATGACTTTTTGTTCTATCTCCGTATACATTTTGAGATTTATTGACAATAAACATTTGTGCTTCTCTATGCCTAGTAGGGTAGTTGTGGTTTACAGGTTTTTTGAATTCTGTATTCCAGAATTCATCTAGAGTTAATTGGTAATTTACCTTACTGTGTATAGAGAGGACATAACATAAGGAGAACATTTAAATATGTTCAAAAAATATTTTTTAATCGCGTAGAAAAATTCTGTAAGTATATGTGCTACTTTATTTAATTTTATATTTAAAAATATTGGCCACGGAAGGATTTAATTTTTCGTGATTTTAAAGGCAACTTTTACGATTTTTTATGTTAATGGTAACTAACGGTAACAGTGAAAGCAAAATTAAAATTGACGGTGAAATTATTGAAAGTGTTACTGAAATGAAATACCTAGGAGTTATATTAGATTCCAAACTAACCTTTAACAAACATGCTGAATATACCCAAAAGAAAATTGGAAAAAAAGTATCTTTTTTGGGAAGAATTCGGCAAAAAATTTCTAGAAAAACTGCAGTCACTATTTATAATTCAATTATTGCTCCACACTTTAACTACTGCCCGACTATCCTTTTCCTGTGTAACGAACGAGAACAAAATAAGTTTCAAATTCTCCAAAACAGGGCAATGAGAATAATACTTCAGCGAAATAGATTCTCAAAAGTAAATAAAATGTTAAAGGAACTAAATTGGCTAACCGTGAAACAAATGTTGACCCTGCACACGATGATATTTATCCATAAAATAGTGAACAACATGTTACCAAAATACTTCTCAAACAAAATTATATACAACAAGGACATTCACAGACACAACACAAGGACTTGCAAGGAAATCAGACTACAAAAAAAGGACAAAACGAATACGCAGAACAGTTTATTATACAAAGAGATGAAGTTATACAACACTCTACCAGAAACTTTAAAGGCCGCACAAATTGGAAAGTTCAAAATGTATTGTAGGAGATACATAAAACAAGAAAAAAAATATATAGTTTGAAATACGATACGATATAATTAATTAGGAAATTGTAAACTTAAATGTACAATTTACTAAAATAAAACTAATAAATAAATAAAATAAATAACTATTGAAAATCTTTTTTTTTGTTCTCAACTTTAATTAAAATTAAATTTAATAATTTTATTATCAAGCTCTGCAAATATTTTAGTATGTATTTTTGTTACAGCTGTTTTGGTTTACAAGACCATTATCAAACTGTGGTTAATCCATGGTTAGACGACTTATTTATACGATTTTAAATTTCAATTTTTGAAGGTAATATTGATTTATTACCGGTTAAACCAATTTGCTGATACACTAAATGAGAGAGTATTATGTGAGAGGATTTGGAATCTGTTTCCCCACTAAGTGTTAGGCTTTTCTTTTGTTTTATAATGACGTTATTGCTTTGACTCATTTAAGTGCTTTATATTTTTTAGGTTTTTAAGAATACATAATTTTCCTTACTTTATTAATTAGCGTTACATTGGGGTCATTCGTTCGTTTATTGATTTCTAATTGTTCAGGCAAATTTAATCTAAAACCCTTTCTTCTATATTGTTAGCAATAATAAAACGCTAATTAAATATTTAGAATGAAATATATTGTCTCAACGGTACATGACAATAATAACTTCCAATAATCAGCAACATTGCGTTGCGCCATTCGAATTCACAGCCGTTGGCTATCCGTTCTGTTGGTAGCTTTGCTCCAGTCTTGCCAACCAGGAGAAGTTAGTAGTTCCCTCCTTTACCGACCGCAATAGCTGGAGTAGTTCCCTGTTGGCCGCCAGAGGCGCTAGCAGTACCTCTGGCGGCGGATGAGCGAACCAAACGTGTGAGGCGGCAATATTTAAATATGCTGCTAACAATATGTAATGGTTTAGGCTTACTGTTTTCAAGTGGAACGTGATTATTCACTAAGAGATGTTCTGCGAATTTTGAAGAAGTGTTTTTATTGTTATAGGTACTCGTAACATCGCGTATGTTGTTTGAATCTAGTTGAGAATGCTCTATCTGTTTGAAAATGGTCTTACAAACCGAAACAGCTGTAACAAAAATACATACCCAAATGTTTGCAGAACTGGATAATAAAATTATCAAACATAATTTTTTTTTTTTTTTAAATTTAAATGGAGTTCTACGAATTAAACACAAAAACAATTAATAATTGAAGATCTTGTCCAAAATACTGTGTAATAATATAATGAATCATAAAATTAAAACACAACAAAACATTTTTAGGCCAAAATTTAAAAATAATATGTGATAAATGTGTGTTCCAAAGTGATTTTTAAATTTAAGCCCATGAAAATGCTGTTCTATCAATTCAATAATGTTCTATGGTAGTAGCAATAAAACTTGCCATTTAAAATTTGGTGCTAAATATCAGTCCAAATATGTCCGGTCAGTGGCTGAGTTGGCATCGTGTTTGGGCTAAGTCATCCATTATAACACAAGCGACATTTTCCGCTTACTGTTGTGGCAGTAGGAGATTTTCAAATATTGTCGACATCTGACAAATTGGCTGCATTTATTCAGTCAGTTTTGCTAAATCACCGTGGACAGATATAGCGTTCAACAACTCGTGCAAATGATAAAATTGTTTAAAATATAATTAATTTTTTAATGATAAAATCTCACGTGGAGGTGATGTGAACTGGCCACCGAGATCGTTCGATTTGGCCCCGTTAGACTTTTTCTTGTGGGGTTTTCTTTAGTTGCAGGTCTATGCGAATAAGCCACAAACCACAGCGGCTCTCAAAGCCAATGGAACCCACGCCATCGGTCAAATTCAGCCTGATTTATGCGCCAGAGTCATGGAAAATTTGACATTTCTGATGCGTGCCACCCAGAGAAGCCGCGGCAGACATTTGACGTTATATTCCATACATAATGGCATCGATAGGCCTTTCGAACGAATAAAAAATTTCGATGATATCTCACAAACTTTTTTTATTTAAATTTAAAGCTAGGAAACGACCCTTTATTTAGAATAAAATATACAAGTTGGCGAAAATCCTCACCGAATTATCCAACGCGGTAACGTTGTTAAACTTATTTCCCAAAAAATGAGGACATCTTCCGATAGGGTACCTATTGACTAATGACTCTGACGCCGCCTTGTACCTGTACATGTATAGATTAAAAAATTGGTGAAAAAAAATATAAAGAGGACACTAAACATATCTGTGCACAACGAAAATATCGAAAGTTTCAGGAAAAAATCAAACTATTTAAATATTCATTTATTTTTTGTTTTTAATCGAAAAAAAATGTTATCAGACAGCAAAAACAAAATTTACTTTTTTACTCCAAATAAGACCAGGAATTGCTGGCTAAAGTATTTCGGGTACGTGCTGACACATCCTTTACTGGTGCATTACATTTGGATGATGTACATGGTAGATTTAATAAAAGATAATAATGTTTTTTATTCCAGGATGTGGAGAGGATAGTGCAATCCCACACGTCCCATATATACAATATTTATACAACAGATGTTTTAGTAAAAAAAAAACTTAACTATTGTTGATTTGAGCTTTCGTTTTCGAGTAAATTTAGTCCGAAGTTGGAATTTTTTTAGTTCAATTTTTTTTAAATAGTTGCTAGGAAATATCAGCTGTAATCCGATTCCAAAAGTTTTTTTAATTCCTTTGCAGAAAACAAAACAATATATGTGCAGTTCATGCGGTAGATGTGAAACCTTCATAAAACTAAAGTAGAGTGGGGAGGCTACGAAGCACAGCAAAAGAGGAGACCGATTATACTATCTCATTCTCTCGCAGGCTAAATCCTGTAGATGTATGTGTTTGTCTTTTTTTAGTATCGTTATTTTTCGTTTCATCGAGTTTAAAACCACAACGTTGCTAAAGAAGTTTTCACTTCAAAAAGTTTAAAGCACATCTAAATGCTCAGATGGAAAAAAAAAAAGTTTTTTGGCTTCTCTTCTGGTAGATTCACCGTTACTCCAAATGTGGCCCGCGGGCCGCCAATGTTCGATAGCTGCGTGGGCGTGTGAATGATTTTGCCCAACAAAACCTATCCCATTTCAGTCGCCGCGACTATATGTGAATTTGTCGTCGTCGCCTTAGTTCTTAATTGTCCAAACGACCATTTTAGTTTTGTTCAATCTCCACTTTAAAAATAAAAATAAAGTATAAAAATTATAGTATAAACATATATATCATTTAACCCCGAATTATTTGAACTAATGAGACCCTTTACCTTTAGAAATAGCTTTATCTTAAACACCTATCATAATGTTTCATTGAAATAATGAAAGAAAACCTTCTTCTCCTGTAAAATTTTCTAATGGTCGTTTGGATAATTAAGAACTAAGACGACGATGTGTAGGTTTTGTTAATACGCTTCCCTGCCGGTTTTCTCCAATAGGCGCTGATTTGCATAACGATTTCGCCGGGAAGCAAGCACACTTTGAACAAATCAACAACTTATGATAAATATGAAAATGATTAGGAGTTGGTTCTGCTTCCCGGAAAGAATCTGGGTTCAAGAACTCATACCAGCTGCACTGACACGTCATGACGTCATCATTGCTAACTGAAACCGGCCGGCTATTTTAACGAGATGGTACGTTATACCGGCTGTCGCCGCTGTCGGGCGGTCTTCGCATTATATTATTATATACCTGATAGTATTATTATCTGAAGAACTGTACATTTTCGATTGTTGCAAACGAAAGTGGCGCCCTCTGTTATTTATGATGTAAATTAATGATATGTGAACTGTCAGAATGCTGATTCTGCGAAATATATTTTCACATTATACCTATTTGATTACAGATAAGTTCGCTGTTCATGAACGTATTTCAAAATAAAATACTGTTTTTGAAAATAGATGAATGTCTCTTTTAGATTTTAGTATTACAAATCGACATATGAAGTTTAAAATATCAAAATTTTGAATGCAAACCTACGGAAGTATGTTTACCGATAGTCTTTGCTGTGTAAACTGTAATTACCACTTCACAAGAAACTAAAAAACATAATTACTTATAAAAGGGTATTCTCGAAGTTATTGACGCTTCCCTTTTTTAAATTTCATAAAGAAAATATTTAATAAAAAAATTCCAACATTTTTTATGTTACAAATATTTAATTTACAATTTTTTTACAAATATTTTTCAAATGTTAAGTGGCGTTTCATATTTCAGGTAAATTTTGGTGTGCAAATTGAAAGTGCGGTGTTCTCTCTTTTTAACACCGTTTAAATCATTTTCTTCGTAAACCCAGCTTTGTGTACGACGATATTCCTATTCCTTGGTGACTTTGCTGCCGCTGAATCTATTTTTGGAATCCGTTCCTTTTTGCTTTTATAAAATTCGAAAATTTGAGCTGTACAGGTAACATCACTTTCCCCGAAGGATTTTAACAAGTGATTCTTGAGCATATTTGAAAATTACGTAATTTTTTCCTGTTTGTAAATAAAATATTGAAACATTTGTCGATAAGACAATGGTATAAAAATTACTTATTTTATTTATTAATGTAATATTATTAAAACATCTGATAAGGCGTAGTATGATTACAAAAAATAATCAGTTTATATAAACAATAATCAAAATGAAAATAAAACAATACGTGCTGTACACAAAATAAACTTTTGTCATATAGGCTCTAAAAAATACGTTTTGATGTTTAGAAGGAAAATTACACTTGGGTTTCATATCACAGGTAAAACATAAATAAATAAAACATTTTTGATAAATTTTCACGTAAGAACTTTTATTTTGTACGTAAGTACTTAACTGCACTATGAATAACTGAACGCAACCCTGGCTACGTTCAAACGAAATTTAAGTTCCATTTTACGCCACGACACGTATATATTACGTTTGTTCATCCGTTTCCGCCCACTTCTCTGGACACGCGCTTGCCTAGCGTACGTGTGCGGTAATTTCTCTCGTTTGTCCAGTATATTTGTGAATTGTAAAGCCATCGCTACTAGAAAAGGGAATATCTTTCTTATTTATACTAATTGACGTGTCGTAACGTATAACCCATAATGTACGGAAATAATCGTGGAATGGGCATGGGAATGGGAGGACCGCCTCAGCCCCAGAGGCAAGGCGGCGGTGGCAATAGGCGAAACAACAGGGGTTTCAATAACAGGAACTCAAGATTCGACCAGCAAGGATTTCCCGGAGGCTTCCAGAACCAGAATCAGAATAACCAAAACAGGAACTTCAACAACCAGGGCCAAAACCCCAAAAACGTGAAAGTGGTAAGCGTACTTCTATTTTTGTCACAATAATTTTGGTTACAAAATGGCGGCCGGAGCGTCCATTTTCCAAGCGTCACTTTACTTTATGTAGTATCGAGGGTATTTGAGTAATTTGCGCGATTGCATATATTCTTAAACCTTTAATAATTTGCGTAATTCATGGTCCGTTTGCAAATTTAATGATATCCCACCTCGTGGATTTACTTAATATGATTTGTCTTGTCCGTTGTGGGTAATGCGTATGTACCATGACTTTATAGGTCACCGCACAATCTTGCCGATTAGACAAAATAATTGCAATAACTTTATTCGTTCAATCCATTAGGCCACGTGGCTTATATTGTTGAACGTAGTGAATATCAAACCATTTCGTGGCAATTGAATAATTTATTATTCATAAGCTAGCAGCGTTGAGTCATGTTTCGCCCCTATTTTACGCCACGCTTTGAAATCTTCAAAATAGATCTACAAAGTGCCAATATGTGGGGTAGATAAAATATAGCCTGCTTCGAAGGAATCTTATGATACTCATTTGTGTTTAGGATTTTCAATAATGTAAGGCACACCGGCATCAAAGTTTGGTGCTTCTAGCAACACAACTCATGAATCTGTCCTAATTTTTAATTTTTTTTTTACAGCAACAGGTTAAGCCTGAGCCTGCGGTTGCTGCCGTTGTTAATAAGCCCGAGCCTGTGAAGGAAGAGGTTGTTCAACCAGTCCAAGTTGTGAAGCCCATTGTTGCCAGTCCTGTGGTTCAACAGAAGGTTGTTCAACAGACTCCTGCCAAGGCCCAACCAGTCACTCCCGTTCAGAGCAGGCCTGCTTCGGCCCAATCTAATCCCCCAAATAACCAGGTCAAGCCCAACCAGCCTCAGGTTAACCAGAATAACCAAGCTCGTCCAGCTCAGCAGCAGCAACAACAACAACAGCAACAGCAAAATGTGACGCAAAACCAGAACAGAGCCCCAGTTGCTCAAGCAGCCCCCGTCAACAACCAGCCCAAACCTAACAACCCCTCTCCCAATCAGAATAACCAGAACAATCAGAACAGGCCCGCACAGCAGAATCAAAACAACCAGAATAACCAAAATAACCAGAATAACCCGAATAATCAAAACAATCAGAATAACCTGATGCGCCCACCCGGACCACAGAATAATCAGAATGTGAGTTTATTCATTGAAATGTTTTTAATTTAAACTATTTATTGGGTGAAACTTGTAAAATTTACAATGTTTTGGTTGAGTGAAACCTGACACCAACTTGATTTTCTATCATTTGATGTTATCTTTCTAAATGATGCTAGATGAAAGTAGTTTGAGCATTATGTTTAATAATGCCAGTGATGCCAATTTAAATAAACTGATGTATAAATTCACTAAAAAAGTTATTTCATGATGAGATAATTTACTAATGTTCTTAATCTTTCCAGGGCCCCAAAAACAACAACAGGCCAAACAATGCTCCCAACAACCAGCAGAACAAGCCCAACCAGGCTGCCAACCAGAATGCCAATCAGAACGCCAATCAGAGCACTCGTCCTGCTGGCCAGAATACCGCCAACATTCGCCCGCTTGTTCAATCCGGCCAACAAAATGTAAGTATCAAATAACTTTATACAAAAACACATACCGATCATCCAGTTGATTAGTCAAGCATCTTCAAAAATTAAAACTACTGAGTATGCAGTTATATGTAAACGTACCGTAGTCTATCCGGCACAATAAACTGATTACTCGTAAACATCACCACATCAAATGTAATGGAGTTATACTGAACCGTTAGGTGTCAGCATATTTAATATGTATAACACAATAATTAGTTTATGGTGAGTATTTGAATATTGCCTCTCAAAACAAAGTATCTGGAGATGTCTGACTAATCAACAGAACCCCAAAAAATTGCGGAATTTTACATCTTTTTAAATGAGACAGTAAAATTGGAATTTGGGGAATATTGAAGTACCAATAGGAAACATGATTGTTTTTAATGCAATTAATGTGTCGACATTCGGTAAACATATGCTCTTATTATAAACCCATCATTAAATTGCTGAAAAATATGTTGTCCAATCAGGAAATAAAAGTATAAATAAATTAAAATAGAAAGATGTTAATCTTTATTTTGTTTGTTTAGAATCAGTTCTCCGGAGCTGGCAGTAACTACAGCAGCAATACCAGCATCAACAAGGTGGGCCAGGAGGGAGGTGGCGGGGGCTCCCAGCGTGGAGGCGCCCGCGGTGGTCGCAGGCCCCTGCAGGGAGACAAAGGAATGCAGGGCAACCGAGATGTAAGTCACAATACGCCATTCAAACAACCCAATCCCTAGCTCAATATTCACGCTCCACAAATTCTCGCTGGTCACAGGTTAGCTCGAGCCAGGGGCAGAGCGAACCAACCGCAGGAAGCATACCTTGCCTTGTGCTAGATGTGTCAATGATGCGTTGAAAAAGAAATTCATTCTGTTATATTGTTTATATATTATATTCTTTATATATTATATTCTTTATATATTATATTCTTTATATATTATATTCTTTATATATTCTTTGGAACCAACCAGCGAACCAACCGCAGGAAGCATACTTGCCTTGTGCTAGATGTGTCAATGATGCGTTGAAAAAGAAATTCATTCTGTTATATTCTTTATATATTATATTCTTTATATATTATATTCTTTATATATTATATTCTTTATATATTATATTCTTTGGAATCAAAAAGGATCTGAAGTTTAAAAAAAAATCTGAGTATGCACAATATTCCGTTGTAAATGTTAATTTATTATAATATTTTGTTTCTGCATTTCCATAGGAACATTTCATGAATGTATTCATATATATATAGCGTAGGGAGTGTGGCGAACCCATCGCTCAGGGAGTGGAAACACAAACCTGCAATAGCCATCCCAAGCCAAGGTGTGAGCTACCGTGCTCGGGCTGAATGTCCTGGGGAACAGTGTCAAGAACGGTGCCTCCGAGAAACAAGGTCGCATCTCGGAGTATTTAGACCTTACTCCAACATTCGGGGCTCTGCTGGAGTGGACCTTCTATTTCCCTGGTCACTCGTGGGACAAACAAATTGGACCATTCGAAAACTAGGGGCCTTTTAGGAACCTAGGAGTGCTGAGGCCACCTCTGTGGACTTTCTTCCTGGGGCTCTTAGGAGGAACCAAGAGAGGAGAGCTGAGGCCACCTCCATGAACCCTTCCCTTGTGGGGCCTTCACGGAACCAAGGGGAAGGGCACTCTTTCGGCACGGGGCCTTTGGGGAACCAAGGAGGAGTGAAGTGGAGAGATGATGTCCTCTTCCCATGTGGGGCCTTCAGGGAACCATGTAGGAGTGAAGAGGAGAAATGAGGCCATCTCCGTGAACTCTTTCTTATGGGGCCTTTAGGGAACCAAGGAGGAGTGAAGAGGAGAGATAAGTCCTCTTCCCTCCTGGGGCCCTCGGGGAGCCAAGGTGGAGTGGGGCTCTTCTCTTGTGGGGCCTTTAGGGAACCAAGGGGAGGTGAACTCTCCATCGTGGAGCCTTCAGGGAACTAAGGAGTGGAGAGGAGAGATGAAGCCCTCTTCCCTCGTGGGGCCTTCAGGGAACCGCGGAGGAGTGAAGAGGAGAAATGAGACCTGGGAAGACACATTGTCGAACCAGAAGACATAGCTTCGTTTCCAATGACAATCCTGGTGAACTTTGTAAAAGGGACTGGATTACTGTCAAAGGAATGAGGTAAAATGGGAGATAGCACAATGGGCCTACGGCCTAAGTGCTCACGGGAACATTATTTATGTAAACCGTCTCCGCTCTTGAAAAAAAAAAAAAATATATATATTATATTCTTTATATATTATATTCTTTATATATTATGTTCTTTATATATTATATTCTTTATATATTATATTCTTTGGAATCAAAAAGGATCTGAAGTTTAAAAAAAAATCTGAGTATGCACAATATTCCGTTGTAAATGTTAATTTATTATAATATTTTGTTTCTGCATTTCCATAGGAACATTTCATGAATGCCAAGCTCAAGGAGCTGTCTGGCTCCATGGTTGATCTGCCCCCACTGGATCTGACAGAACAGAAGTTCTCTGGCAGAAACCGCCTCTACATCGGTAACCTGACCAACGATGTTACAGAGGAGGAGCTACTGGAGACTTTCGGCCAGTTTGGTGAAACATCCGAGCTGTTTGTCAACAAGGAGAAGAACTTTGCGTTCATCAGGATTGTAAGTTCATACAAAATGTTTTATTTGAATATTTTCAGCGATTTGCCCCTATTTTACGCCACGCTTTGAATTCTACATGATAGATCTACAAAGTGCCAATATGTGGGGTAGAGAAAATATAGCCTGCTTCGAAGGAATCTTATGATACTCATTTGTATTTAGGATTTTCAAATACGTGAGGCACAAATTTAGATGATTTATGATTTTTTCTTTTACGCATTATTTATTTGAATTATTATTGAATTTATTAAAAGTGTTGTTTGTTTTTGTTTAGGATTACAAAGCCAATGCGGAGAAGGCAAAGCGTGAGGTAGATGGAAAGATGCGTCGTGGCCGCCCTCTGAGGGTGCGCTTTGCCCCACACAATGCGGCCATCCGGGTTAAGAACCTAACCCCCTTCGTCACCAATGAACTGCTCTACAAAGCATTTGAAATCTTTGGAAAGGTAAGTTATTTTTATGTTACTAAATATGTAATGTTGAAATCACTTCCATAATTTTTTTCTGGAATCTTAAAGCTGTTCTTAGTTACAACGCATTTTCTCTAGTATAGGTAGTTAGTAAAAACTATTTTTAACTAGAGAAAACGCTTTATAACTAAAAATGGGTTGTAATTGTAAACATAGCCATTTTGTTTGATTGAATAATCATGTATTATTTGTGAGACTAAAGTTTAACTTGTAGTCTACTTCCCCTGATATTTGCCACGCTTCACATTCTATTTATTGGAATGATGAGGTGCCAGTTCAGGGGTAAATTAAATAACAATCTAGGAACCTTTAATGTCTAATCCATGATGTTCATTGGGTCGATGATGTGTTGACAATCAAACGCCAATACTCTTCTTTATTTGCGAGATCATTGCATCAGATAAATAATATGACTTTTTTCCAGGTGGAACGCGCTATTGTGAAGGTGGATGAGAGAGGGAAGTCGCTTGGAGAGGGAGTGGTGGAGTTCTTCCGCAAGGCTGCTGCCCTCGCTGCCACACGTCACTGCACCGAACGCTGCTTCTTCCTCACTGCGTAAGTATATATCTCATGTCATTATCTGTTGAACCCCAAAAAATTGCGGAATTTTACATCTTTGTAAATGAGACGGTAAAATTGGATTTTGGGGAATATTAAAGTACCTACAGGAAGCATTGTTGTTTTATGCAATTTTATGTGTCGAAGTGAGGTAAACATTCATGATTTAGCTATTTATTTTTTTATTTAAACAATTCGTTTTATTATTTGTATTTTCTGAAATACAATACATATTGGTTTTTCAGTTCCCTGCGGCCCGTTGTAGTGGAGGTGTTTGATGAAGTAGATGAGATGGACGGATATACCGAGAAAGCCATTCCCAGGAGGGGACCAGACTTCCTTCGCGCCAGAGAGGTAAAATGAACGAACAATTATTTTTTGATATCAATCCCCTTTGTTGCATACACAATACAAAGGAACAACTGTTGGTTGTGTATTTAGATTTTGAGGGGAAAGATTAAATTAGCTCTCTTTCGAAGAAGCCACGGTGCTCATTTAAATATTTGCCCGTAGTGATGGATGATGAATTTACAAAACAAAATTGTTGAGTTTTTTGTCCCGAGAAAAATATATTATTTACGTTCAATGAATAACTGTTAAAATTGTTATTTAGATGGGTCCACGGTTCGCCGAGCCCAACAGCTTCGAGCATGAATACGGCACCAGGTGGAAGCAGCTGTATGAGTTGTACAAGCAGAAGGAGGAGGCTGTAAAGAGGGAGCTGATCATGGAGGAAGACAAGCTCGAGGCGCAGATGGAGTTTGCCAAGTACGAGCATGAAACAGAGCTCCTCCGAGACCGTAAGTACTTCTTCTACCCTTCCACTACTCGTGTCATTACAAGGGAACCCCAAAAAATTGCGGAATTTTACATCTTTTTAAATGAGACAGTAAAATTGGATTTTGGGGAATATTAAAATACCTACAGGAAGCATGGTTGTTTATACAATTTATGTGTCGAAGTGAGGTAAACAATTCATCAATGTCAAATAAAATAACCTTAAGTCTTTTTGGAACAATATGTAAATAAAATTTATCTCCACAGAGTTGCGTCAGAGGGAACAGGACCGCGAGAGAACCAAGCGCTCTTGGGAGATGGCGGAGAGGCAGGCTGATGAGCAGCGCGAGAAGGAGCGCGAGTCCATCATCCGACAGCAGGAGGAGATGTCCTCTCGCATGCGTCTGCAAGAGGATGAGCTCATGCGCCGCCAGCAGGAAAACACACTCTTCATGAAGGTATGCCACAACCACATCTGCCACAACCACACTCACAGAGCCCCTTACTATTCTCATTCTTTTCTGTTCTTTGTGCAGTCATAGAATTGCATTAAAGGGGAATATAAACGTATCCTAAGGAAGCATCGTTGTTATCATATAACTGATGTGTCGACATTTGGATAGACAAACAAACATGCCAATACATGACTGATTCAAATAAAGTTTCTCTCGATTGATTGATGATTGTTTTGCAGGCACAACAGTTGAACCGAATCCTGGACCAACAGGAGCAGGGCATGGGAGGTGGCTCCGGAGGTGGGCGAGGTGGCTTTGACAACAGCCTGGTGGACAGCAAGAGGGGGGGAGGTTATGACATGGGGGGCTTGCCGATGGTGCGTACCCATACTTTACATTCTCACTCATTCCATTTCTCATGATCCCCACTGGCAAGCGAGGCCAGACCTTGCTCCTTTACTTTTACACTAAATATCTTGTTGCTCTCTGAGCTAACCTGATGTGAATTAGAACATTCATTATTACCAAGTCTAAAGGTTTTCCTAAGTATATAACCGTTGGAGGTTTATTGATTTGTTTTGAAGACTGACTTGTGTCTTGATGGCTGGATTCCAACCGCCCTGCAAGTTTTCACTTAATCTAATCATTAATTCTGTTAGCAAGGGTTCAAATATATAAGTTAACTAATAACTTATTCCTTTATGATATCTTTTTAAACATGAAAAAATCGCGAACTATTTTCGGCTATATTAAAGTTTTCCTTGAAACCGTTTTTTGTTATGTAATTTTTTGGCACCTTGAATTTTTAACGTAATCATTATGTAATCCTAAGTACTCTTCTACAAAACGGGGGGTGTCTTAAAATATTCTGATTATATTTTTTGGGGCTGAATGTGGGGGAAATGATAATTGCAATTATCCACTGTGTATCTCTTGCTAAAAGATCACCCCACCCCTGGTGTTGGTGAACAGCGTATTTTAAAACTTGGTTCTTAGCTCATCTGCATAGATTCCTCATGTTGGGGGCTGGTTTTAATCGACAACAAAGGGGCAGTTTTTCACATAATTTGAAAATTTTAAAGTTAATTTTCAAATTCTGTGAAACAATTGGCCCTAAGACATTTATTTCTACCGGAAAATCTTTGCTGTTTTTGACAGCAGTATTTTCGCAATATAAAAGCTCCAACTCATAGCTGAATGCCCAGTTCAACCCGCTGTTCTCAATAATTGTTGTTAATTAATAACTAACGGGTTGTTCAGAATTTTAACCAGCCAATAAATTTTGAAGTTCTGTGAATGTTGATTTTCTGTGAATATTGATGTTCTGTTTCCAATAAAACAACTGGCCAAAATGATATAATAACAGAACCTTTATAGAACTTGCAAATTAACCATAAAATTTTATGAAAATTCTGTGAAACAACCTGTCCCCAGTGTTGAAATAATTGATGACTGGGGAGGATCCTGTTTCAAGTTGCAACAGGACCTCGCCTGTGTCAACCAACCTACAAATTAAAAATACCTAAATTATCAAAAAACTTAAATACACATTGCAAAAAATGGTTTCTCGGTTTAAAACATACTATTAAGTTTTTTCCTATCATTTAATATTATTAAACATTCTTTCCATGCTGAGACTGAAATGAGTTGTATTGCAATGTGGTTTCTCCATTCTCATGGAATGAATATTACTGAATATCCAAAACAAACAAAATAATCTGTGTAGTTGAAGCTAACTTGACTTCCTACAAATAATATTTTACCGTAGGGATTCATTGATTAAATTGTGTTAAGAAGTTTAACGAACGTCCCCTCTGATAATTCTGGATTGCAATTATTCTTATTGCAGAATCTTCATTATTCATAAGTTGTGTTCGACACGATACAAATTGAAATTTGTGTGGCACTCTGCGCGCTATGCTAATTTAAATTTTCATCTTTCATGGGTTGCCTATTGCACTATTCTCACCGAAGTGTAAAAAAACAATTATTTAACTTGATGCTGGCTGCCTTCTAAATAATCTTCTGTTCAATGAACATACTTCTCATCCATTGAATATTCTTAATACTTTAATAAGTATTTTACTAGTGACAGCTAACTCAGTTCAAACACGATTTTATCAGAGATTTGAATCTACCCATAAATCACTGCAAAAATTGTTATGAAGATTCCCATGGGTCCGTTATTCTCGTGATATCAGAAACCACTTATTAATTACAACTATAAAAAAAAAATGTCTAATTTGATGGAAGGAGATGTGTGTGACCTCGTTTGGTTTTATTGCATTGGGATAAAGTTTTCCTGTTTTATATTCTTCAGTGAATGTAGGCAGACATCTGCCGTTATTACGTATACTTGAAGAATATTTTCTGTTGCATCGAAACTACGAAGTATGTGCCCTTTCATGTCCAAGAATAAAACTATTGTTATTAATAATTTGGTGTTTGGTATAGATCTAACCAACTCCAACTTGTATAATAGTTTTACCATTGGGCAAGAAGTTGCATCTCCAACTTTTATCATTATCCCTGACAAGGAATCATTAGAGATAACTTTTCCGAGAGTTTTCTTGATGATTCCTGGATTGGAATGGAATAGAAGTGACTAAAAAGACGGACTAATCCGGATACGTTGAAATATCTCCCATCGCATTGCAATATGACATCTAGGTCAACAGTCATGGACAGGGTGAATGTGCGAATTGTCTCATTTTGGGGTTATTGTAAAGTATTGTTGTGAACTCATCAAATATAGGATTCAGCGTACGGCTTGGATAACTACGACTCCATGGGCGGTGGCGGTGGTGGCCGCATGGGGTACGAAGATGGACCCGGTCGCTGGGATGCCAGGCAAGAAGACTTCCCCAACAAGAGGCGGCGTTACTAAACAAACAACTAATCGACACCTGCGTTGCGTCGTCACTCACAGTCAGACAGTCAACTGTCTCTGTCTTTAACTTCTCACGTTTTATTTAATCAACAGCGGGATACACTCACCGTGCTATCGGAAGTTGACATATCTAGATTAATTTTATATCTGGCTTTAAGTTATATTTCATCCTTTGGGATCTTATGATTTTATCGAGCACTGAGAAGAATTAACACCCATTTATGACATTTGAAATAGGCAGGTTACGATAGGGTTTTGACTGCAATTGTAATTTTAGGATAGTTAAGGTAGTAGATAATACATTTTATTCTTTATAAATGTCTCACAAAAATATTTAACTAATAAAGTTAATATAATTATTATTTAACAGGCAAAAAAGAAAAGATACTGAAATTAGTAGAATTAATATAACACTAGCATATACTAAAACCTAAGGGGTTCATTGTGACCGGGAGTAATGAATGTGATTTCTACTCTGGAATCTCGAGCCACTGTTGAATATTCCAGTTACGTTAGTTGTCTAAATGTGTGTATGTGTGCCGATTCAACTCGTGACTGCAGTATACTTTATAATAGTTTTTATTATCTTCCTGTTTAAAATTGATACTTTGTTTTTATTCGGTCATGTATGAAAGGATTCGTAATTTTGCTGGCTGATGAAAGCAGCTTGGTGTATCTTAAGTATTTGTGGTTCACTTTTAATCCACTTAATAATAGTAAAAATTATTGTATGTTTAAAAACATAATACACAAATTAATTTATACGTATACCAATCTTTTATTTTCATATTATTTTTATTATTCTTTTTGAGTGATCTGTCACTCTGCCAGTACCTAACATCGTTTATTTGCAAGGAATAAATTTTCTCAACTTTGGAATATTGTTTGAAGAAAAATTATACTTTTTTTAATCTTCAATTGCTTACATGGAAGTCCGTCAGACGGCGTGCATACATATTTGATCATATATTTCCACCTAACATCGATAGAGATATCTAGATTAACGTTTTAAACAGATTTTTTCATGTTTGTACAAAATGTTGAAGGCATAATAAAGCCCGTCGGTGGGGTCATCAGCAATAGTGCACCTATCAACCCATGTCAACAGTTGAAGGTTAATACATTTTTGGGGCAAATTTGGAACGTCCAAATTCATGTTTGGTTCTGGGGGATAAAAAGAAAAGCTTTTGTGTAACTAGGTTTGTCTCTAGTCCACGTTTGAGAAAGAAAAGAAAAGAAAAATAAACAAACTAATGGGAAGTGTACATGTAGGTAGTTTGTATTGGATTTCTTTTCAGTGAAAATATCATCCTCAGGGGATGAGTATTATTTTCTAAATGAGCTCTGGGAATTATTTTTAAAAAGGGAGAGGTCTGACTTGATAATTTTGGGTTCTTTGTGGGGTGGATATTCTTCTTAAAATACATATACATATGTCAAAGTTCCTTGCCAACAAATCAAACATCTACAAATCAAGAACCATACTAATATCATATTGTTTATGGTGGAACATACTATTTATCAATACCAAAACTGGATCTTTGCCAGTTAGTACGTTAGTGTGTGCAGACCTTCATTCCTTATCCTTCAATGTGTTATTTTCTCCCACTTTTGGAATGACTTCTTAAATATTTAATTTTTAAACACGACCGTGACTTGACGCATTCATTCTTTTTTGTTTAATCCCCGACTGACATTCCTAATTTATGCACATGAAACTTCTGACATTCCAATGAATAATGACAATTTCTTCAATACTACTTCATAATTGACATAATCTGTAGCAAACACTTCACCCTATTTATTATTCTATGGCTATTTTGTTACTGTTTTTGAATTTCAGGTCGGTGGAAGGTCCTGATAACCTTACATAATTGTTAACGTACGGAAATTAAATTACACATGATCTTGTGTATTGCTGTGATTCAATTGATTTTAACCCCGATATTGCAACCAACTACCAAGGCGTAGTTCTGGTGTATCACAATCAGATTTAATATATTTTAACATTTCATTGTTTCGGGAGAGTTATTTTTCGTCTTATTGAAAAAAAGTCTTTTTAACTTCCGTCTTGGGGAATATTTTTTTAAAACTGGCCGTTATCTTACCCTAATAATAATATATGTATTAAATTGGTAATTTTTCTTAAATTGGAAATCGTGTCTTTCTAAAAACAACATTTTGGCACAAACAAAATTTTATAGTTCCTCCTAGCAGGAGTTTTGGAAAATTATTACAATATATATGGTACTTTCAATAATCTGCTGCTTGATTTTCTGATAACTACAAAATCAAGCTCTATTATTCATCGTTATTCAGACATCAAATTCAATAGTCTGCCGCAGGCGTTTTTAGTTTGAATAAGTTCACAGCAAGCGTAAACATGAATCCTTGAGTTGAAACCTGGATAATACTAATTGGACATGCACGTTTTTGGGGTGGCGGATTTAATGAGAGAGTACTGTAATTATTATTGCCCATCACTAAAGGTCAAAATCGTGGTTTTTAAAGTTGGCTCGCCAATCTATCTTTTCCTAATAAAATCCATCGGTTTTCAATGCTAAAACATTACATTTTATCATCTTGAAAAATGAAATTAAAAAAAGCTGGCCCACCCCATTGTATTTTAAATATGCTTTTTCTTTCAGGACATTTTTTTAACTTTGAACCTAAGAGCAATATTGAAATGGTCTTTGACCATCGTTTCTTATTTATACATAATGACCATCAATAAAAGATGCACTCAATCTTTTATTGATGCAATGAGAGAATAATTCTAATTGAAAATATAAGTGGGGAAGGGGAACATTGAAATGAAAGTGATTTGCTACTCATAGATTGAATTCACAGTGCATCAAGCATGGTTGATTTCGCTGAAGAAGAGTAAATATTTCACTGATGACATGGCGGACAATATTGCACAAAACTGCATATATATTTGGTTTATTTTATCTTTCTACAATGTTCTCCGTATTCTATGACTAAAATTGTCATTTTGGGTTGCAACATACCATTTTTATTTTTCCAGATAACTGAGATATTTTAATATTGATGTTTGGACACAACAAATGTTGTGCTCACCATTGTTTTCAATATTGTAAATACTGCAGCAAAAAAATGAGTATAATTTTCTTTAAAAAACAAGTATAATCTTGTCAACAGAATGAATGCAAGAAATGGGTTATAGAAAACGATTAAATAAAAATATAAACCCCCCCCTGTGAATTGTCATCTTCATCATAATTCTATCAGAATAAAATAATGCCCATTTGAAAATAAGTGTAAATAAAAAATATCCGAATGTTGTAAAATATGAAAGTGTGGTGGTAAGTGAGAAGTATGTAACGAATGATGAATATACCTTCGGTTCTGATGGTTGTATGTCTAAGAAAACTTAAATGAATAAAAAAGAACTTTATAATATTTGATTTTTTTTTTCAAAGATTGCCATGTTTGTTTTTGAGTTATGGTAGATTTCAAAATGAATGTCACAAGTCGCGAGTGTGTACAACTGAAAGGCTTATTGGTTGAAATAGATTGGAATAAAAGAGTGTAAATTTTGGGTTGAGCATTTGTACCCTTTCTACTGAAGCATCGGTCAGTGATGTCAGCTGTTAACTCCTTAAGCTCCCGCTCATGGTAGTCCAGCTACTGTCACTAGACGTGCGGCCCCAACAGTGGTTATTACCCAAGTATAGTTGCCAGGTGTTACTGATATGTAATCACACCGACTCTTGGAAGTTACGGTGTCTCCATTAATTTAGCGTCTGCCCTGTGATACTGTAGGTGAGTGAAATATAATTTGTTTTGAACGTAAGCCATTGTTATTTTATACTTTTAGTAGAAACTTATGTATTACTCTTAAGTATTGTTTTTGGCGAACCAAATCTATACGGAGATCTTTTTTTAAGTCGTGGTTTGCAACAACCAAACAAAAAATTTATGTATGGAGCGTTTAAATAGTGGAACATTCGTTTGAAACTGTTCGTTTGCTGCAAAGCAGCTTTTTCTTAATTAAAATTCGTTAAAGCTGTATATACTTGTGCTTTTATTTGTAAAAGAAAATACCTTTTTACCAATTACTTACCATTTCCAAAATACTTAATTACCAATCATACCGTTTGCATTTCCAGATCTGGAAATTGTGACTTCAATATCTCAACAACTCATATTTGACATTGTATGCTATTTTTCTGAAGTTATTTCAGCTGCATTTAAATAAATCCAAGCAAGGTGAAGATACCTTCCAACATTTTTTGACCCAGAAGTTTAGCTGAAAATGGATTCCCAGTAAATTTCACGCGGTGTATTTTTCTTCCATTGTACTCGTGATGTAAACAAGTTGCCTCTTTCTTGTATTGTCAAAATGTTCTGCACGCTCATGTTATTATTGGTTGTCGAAAATTATCAGCTACATTTTCTCAAAATTACTGCATCGTATCCATATTATTATTAGTCGGTAACCAACGAGTTCTTAAAAACATTCAAATTATGAGTGAAACGCGATGTTCTCCAGATTGTCCAAAATAATCATAATGGCATTATTGACCCTGCAATTAAGTTTATCTAGAATAAAAAAAATATCTGGAATCTTATAACATAAGGAAATAACTGTGATGTTTAAATCAATCCTAACTAGTCACTTCTAGTTTGTCTCGATGACTGCTGAAAAAATAATTGAATGATTTTGTCTCATGATTCTCATCTTACTGAAATCGATCCATGTCTATATGAATAATATTAGTGTCTGGATTATTGAAATCACTGTTTTATGTTACTACTTTATTACTACATTATGAAATATTTATTTAAATTCCTCGAAAAAAAAAAAAAAAATTGTTTTAATGTAAACCCAACTGAACTAGTTTCAATTTTGCAATATGTTTGCTTTTGATGATCATTTTTCACCTTCAAATTAATATTTTTACTTTAATTTTGTCAATTTCAGAATAATATTAATGAAATTGAATTTAAAAAAATAAAATCTTCATAAATATTTTTGTTTTACAGATGCGATGTCACTAAAAAGATGACCCTGAATTTGAACCATTTTTATTGGGTGAGTTTCTTGATGTTGTAAAATATTTTTAAGTAACACAATATGTGCGAGAAGGGTAGTTCGTTCTACCTATTAATGCCGGTCCTACTTGAATGCCTGGAAAAGCGGTGCTGCCAAATATTTTTATACGATTATTATACGCCAATCTCTTTGTAAAGGGTCCCAACTATATGCCCGCGGGCACCATGGCGCCCGCGGAACGATTCGTATGTGCCCGCCACTATTCGACAGAGAGAGAATTTTTTCATAAACATTAATTAAATATGTGAATTATTTTTATTTATTTGTTAGAGTTTTATTATTTTGAAACATTTTTGTTTATTATTTATTAATAAATTATGGGAAAATGAGAAGTTATGGAAGGAGTTTGTCGATTAACTGACACCCTACCGGCATTTTAGAATGTGCTCAAGAGTACAAAAAGGTTTGGAACCCCTTCTCTAAGGGGTCATACATAAATTACGTCACACATTAAGGGGGGGGGTAGAAGTGTGACAAGGGGTATGGGGGGGTCATCAGTTCTGTGACATCACATGTAAAAATCTAAATTATTAAAATGAAAAAAAAAAAATTGATGTAAAATTGCCAAATATGTGACGTCACACTAGGAGGGAGGGGGTCTCACAAATGTTACAGGGGGGGGTAAAAAAAATATCATGAAATTCGCGTGACATAATTTATGAATGGCCCCCCCCTAATGGTAGTGGGGTACCCTGTTTTTTGCCAGCCCAAAGTGTGTTAATAAATCACTAATTAATGATATTGAATCATAGTTCTTTCATGATGCTGATTCCTTACAATTCGAGTACAGGCCTATATAAATGTTATTAATATTTGTATATTTTTTCAGAACATTTTTGAAATGCATTGTTGCTCCCTGAGACCACACAGCTGGACTCAAGATGGCTTGGTGGTAAGTTAAATTCTGGCTATGATAAATTATTATAATCTTAGTAGACAAATAAAATGCGTTAGTGCATTTTAAATGATGATATTCAATATTTTAAATAATGTCTTCTTTTCCCGTCATATAAATGATGCTGATGAATACAATCTGAAGCAAACCCACTTATTCAAACGGTGAAACATTTCCAATTTTCTATTTAATTAGACCTGTTTTTGGTTTCTTAGGATGGTGTCTAAAACAGGATTCAGGCACATCGGTACTGGAAGAAGACGACAACTCTGTCTGCATCTGAGGTAAGAAATTCAAACCTTTTATTGTATGCAATATTGTTCCGAAATTATTCTTCCATGATGAGAAATGAAACATTTACTTGCCGACTTTTGTGCTGACGACAATTCTTTCATACCCACAGCGCTCTGATGATTATAATAATAACAATCTGGAGTCTAATCCTTGAACCAAAATGAATTAAAAACTGATTGAAGAATCTTTTTAACAGATACGAGGAAGCTGAGAATTGTCAATTCATCATCTCCATGCAAGACGTGACCTCTGACCTACACGAAGCTAGGGCAGTTTGCGGGAAACCATGCAAGGTAATTTTACAAATAAGTATATGTAAAAATCTTTCACAATAATCTCTATTTTACTACTTCCAAAAATGAATACAACACGATGTACATGATGAGAAATGAAACATTTACTGGCCGACTTTTGTGCTGACGACAATTCTTTCATACCCACAGCGCTCTGATGCAACCAACCCTCTTCAAAGTTTCTTATATGTATTTGATATGAATACTTGAACTCTACTTACTGTGAAATTCACTTTTGCAGGTATGGAGCAGGGCACAGGCTCACAAAGATGACGGTGCTGATCGAGTGGATGAGAATAAATTAATGTAAGTTGAGACCTTCATTATCCTTGGCTATGATAATATGTATTTGTTGGGCTTGTATTCTAGTTTGTTATGATGAAAATAATTACCGTTTGATAAAAATGATACAAACTCATGGCTGTAATTTTAAACTGACCCTCTCTACTTAAAAAGAATTAGAACTAGAAATTGCTTTCCCACATTTAGGGTTTTTATTAATTCATTTTTCATTTTTTTTAGATCATCAAAGAACACCAGGAAGACGTTAGAGTTTGAACTTCTCGCCTCGAATGCTAAGGTATTATAATAAATCTTATAAATATATAAGATATTTTTCAAAATTTTAATTTTCTATGATGATAATAATTACCGTTTGATCTCCATGATACAATAGCATGGCTGCTTTATTTACTGAACACTAGTTTTATAAAAATAATATTTTTTAAATAATTTAATCATTACTCTTCTTTTATTAATAAAATTTTTTTTATTCACAGAAAAGTGCGGGAAGTGAGTGCGCGTGGATCTGAGAAACAATGCAAAATGAGCAACTGTAAGTATTGTTTTTCCTCTTTATTTTTTCCTGCCAAGAATGATTAATTTCCCCCCTTTCACATAAGATTCATTTTTCATGATGATCAACCAGTTCTGCTTCTGAGTAGTGTTGAAGATACCCATACCAAATTTCTGATTTTGTCAACTCCCTTTTTCACCTTCTATAAATCTTCTTGCCTTTTTTTAATGTAATTTTTTTTTCTCAGATTTTTCGCACCAGAACTTGGCACTTTGCTGTCCCAGAACCTATGAAAATATTTTTGAAAGGTAAGAAATTCTACTTATTAAATAAATAAAACCTTGGTGTTAGGTATCACTTCTCATTCATTTATTCTGGTGAAACCAGGCTTTTTCATCCACCTTTTTTTTTTTCATGATGATCAACCAGTTCTGCTTCTGAGTAGTGTTGAAGATACCCATACCAAATTTCTGATGTTTCAAACTTAACTATTACATTCTGTTTATATCGTTTTTCCTTTCTAATAATATTTTTTCCTTAGGTGTCGCGAAGCTAATGGCAGAACTGACATTTCACAATAGGGGGAATATCAGACGTGCGTAGAAGGATGCCTGCCATAGGTAAAAAATACTTTTTATGAACTAATCAGTGTTTCATAGAATTTTAACAATTCATCAAATTTTATTGTTAAAATTGAAGATCTGTGAAAGCTTAAGTTCTATTACTATTTCACAGGACTTTTTATTTTTTTTTTTATTTTGCATTGTACTCCCAGGAGTTAATAAACTCATTGCGGGAATGATACGCATTACATGAAACTTGCTGTATGTATTAAATGGACATATGATGGGGACATACACAGACTTGAATAATAGAACTTGGATGGGACTTTCAAAGAACTTTAAATAGCTTTTAAATTTGATGAATTGTTCAAGTTATTTCTCTTAAATTACTTTCCTGTGATGATAATAATTACCGTTTGATCTCCATGATACAATAGCATGGCTGCTTTATTTACTGATTTTATTTTAAGATAAATTCTTGTTCTGTTTTTGGTTTTGCTAGGGATACATTTAACTAATTTTATCTTTGGTTTCAGATCTTTGCTGCCCCCCCGCTCCTGCAATTCCAGGAATTAGTTTCTACTAACAAAATATAACTTATCTTACCTTGACATGTAAATTGATTATTAAAATAAGCTGTTATTCAAACTTTGAATTGTTTTTTTATAACAACCCTGCCTCAATTGCCACTTGAAAACACAACTAAAGCATTTTGAAATAAAACTTCGTTAGCACCGCTGTGATTTGAAACGAAAATGACACTAAAAAGAGATAAGCATACCTACAGGATTTAGCCTGAGATAGATAAAATGGCAGAAAATATGCATTTGATTCAAGCTTTGGCCCAGCTCAACCTCTGGAGTCTCCTTACTTGAACGTGAACAATTTGGTTGTCAGCATCAACATCCACTATGGTAAAATGTGGGCTCATGTTAACGTGAGAGTGGCGCGACGCTATGGAGGCAACCTATTGCTATGCACATGCGGATATTCATGCTCGATGAACATGTTGACTTGGAACCGTATTAATGTCCGTGAGCCCGACAATATGCTGTGGAACCACCAAGATGCTAAGTCAAATCGTAATTTTGTCATCGTGCAAGGATTACGGTCCCTGAATCTGTTTTGTGTTGAGCTGTTCGCTCGATATCGAACGAAAAAACATCAATGGCACTGAAGCGTGTTCGAATGAGCGTAGAATACACTTCTAACATTATTATTTCTAATGATTTGAAACTGAAAAATTCAACAGAATGAGACAAGCAACAGTGAGTGTCATGTCTCAAAACCCATCACCCTCAAACATAAGAAACTGAAAAGAAATAGAGGAATCCATGGACATTTTAGATATCAGGGGTCCTAGCATGGTCGATTAATGGAATAACTTTCTGTAACATCTCATCGTTCCCTAGGACCACTGCAAATCGCTAACGTACGAACAACAGTTGACATCGAATATGTTAAGAACACTTGGTTATTATTTACTACTATTTCGTTAGTGATTGTAATCATGCTATGAACGAGGAACGATGATAAGTTACTGAAAGTTACCATTATCGATCGACCGTGCTCCCTGGCCTGGAGAAATCAAACAAAATGAATACAAATAATTATCAGTGGCGTCGCCAGTTTTTAAGCTTAGGTGGACAGCTTATTAAATTTTTATTGGGTTTACAGGGAAGGAACAAGGAAGAAGTCAGAATTAAACTAGAAATATTTGTCTCGGCTAGTCACCCCCCTTCTGGCCCGCTACATATCAGGCGGGCAAACTCATTTGCCACCAAGACCTAGACAACCTCACCTCATTGACCTGGGCATCCCTGCTAAGTCACCAAACGTAGCGAACCACTTGAGATTACCCATGAAAGGGGTGTCGGTTACCCAATAAATGGTTCCCGGGGCACTTTATCGATCCCCATCTCCCAAAAAACTAAACGCAACTTTATAATCTACGCATTCACAGATGGCGCCAATTAAATTAGGTTTTAAACACTTCCAAGTTATGCTTTAAAATATTAAGGTGAATTAATTATTTGCGCCCGTATATATTCAATGTGGTTCCATGCCAACTGAGAATAAAGTCAACTCAACACCTCTTTCAAAAGTCATTGATGGCTATGAAAAAAATAATTTAAAATTAGCCGACAACCCTAACCCAACGTAACCTATTAAATCAATTTTTCATATATATATTTTTTTTATGACTGACTTATCTGAGATGGTTCTGAGTTGTCCGGTCACCATTCAATATGAATAAATAGTTTTGTCCATAAATGTAATTCAATCATTCAAGAACGGCTAACAAATACAATATTGGTTTGAGTCACCGATAAAAAATTGGATTCATCAGCCTTGAAAGATTTGAGTTTGTTTATGGACAAAACTATTTATTTATGTTCATATTAAATTTTATGTACGGGCGCACAATTAATTCGCCTTAATATTTTCAAGCATAACTTGCAAAAGTGTTAAACATAAAATAATTCAATTTGCGCCATCTCTGAATGCATAGATTATAACGTAGGTTACGTTTATCCTTAAAGGTGATTGTCAAAAGAATTCATATTCTACTCTTTCATAGATGGCGCGCTTATAATTATTTTACGAAAAAATGCTTTTTACAAGTTATGCTTTAAAATATTAAGAATAATTATTTGTTTGCGCCTGTACATACGCAATATGAATATGAATAAATAGTTTTGTCAATAAAAACTCAAATCTTTCAAGTAAGGCTGACAAATACAATATTGGATTGAATCACCGATGCAATATTCTATTTGTCAGTGTTTTTCTTGAAAGATTTGAGTTTTTTTAATTGACAAAACTATTTATTCATATTCATAATGCGTATGTACGGGCGCAAACAATTAATTATTCTTAATATTTTAAAGCACAACTTGTTAGGTTTTACGTAAAATAATTATACGCGCGCCATCTATGAAAGAGTAGAATCTGAATTCTTTTGACAATCACTAGAGGATTGAGTGCCGTTAGCGCTAATAAAAAAACTGTCAAGAGAAGCGAAGCTAGCAGTCCACAACAGAGTGCTGGTACCTACCCTGATGTATGGAAATGAGGCGTGGAACTGGCAGAGGAAGGTTTAAAATTGACTGAATGCTGTTGAAAGAGATCCCTGAGGTATATGTGTGTAAAATCATGTATGAGTGTTTGCGAAATGTGGAGACCCGCAGAGTGCTAGGCTGATGTAAGCGTACCTAATGAGTAGGATTAAGAAAGGGACCCCTCAGATGATGTAGGCGTGTTGGGCGAATGAATGAAGAGAGTAGCGTAAGAAGAATATATGACGCAAATGTGAATAGTAGAAGAAGTCGGGGACGCCCAAGGAAGACATGGTACAATCATGGATCAAGTGAATCAGATACTTGAGTCGGGCCATGTCAAGAGTAGGAATAATAGATGACTAACTAACTAACCATCACGCCGTTTCCCCGCAGGGATAGGCAGAGAGGACGGACCGCCAAACAACTCGATCTTGGCACACACTCCTTGCCTCGTTCACATTCATACATGCTCTTCTATTATTCTGACTCTTGACATCGCCCAACTCTAGTATCTGATTCACTTGGTCGTGCCATGTCTTCCTGGTGCGTCCCCGACTTCGCCTACATGGAAGAGTACCTATGAAACGATGTATGAATGTGAACGAGGCAAAAAGTGAGTGCCAAGGCCGAGTCTGGCGGTCCGTCCTCTCTGCCTATCCCTGCGAAACGGCGTGATGGTTAGTTAGTTACATAGTGCACCTGCACCAAAACATTTTGAAGGCGACCAAAGTACGAACTAACTATTATTAAAATAATGGTAGATAGGTAGGTGAGTACTTCTCCGTGGAACTGGGCTTTTTATGTTCGTGGTAGGTTCCTAGGTAGGTACTTTCTCATCGAATAATTTTTCTAAAAAATCTACAATACCAACTACCAACCCCACCGACTGCAAAGTTGTTATCGCCAAGATATAAACTAACTAGGTAAACATTACCATGACAACGATATTGTTTATTATCAATAAGCTTGTGACAGTATTGTGCAGTTTATCATTTTTAACCTGAAAACGAATTCTCTAAAAATGGTGATTCTCACGGTAAAGAAGGGCGACGAACCGCAATTTCTTTTTGAAACTACTGTAGACAAGTCGGTAGATGAAACTGTCAAAGAATGCACCGAGATTTACAATGGAAGGCTAAAAGTCAGTCGTATTTGTTTTGGTAAGAAATTATCCTAGTTATTTGATAAGTTATGTACCCCGGAGTCAGAGTATGTAGTTTATTTCATCAAAACTACAGTAAGTTCAGAAAGAAACTTTATTTATTATCTATTTAGTGCAGGACAGACTCAATAATCGTTTACTAAGCCCGTCGTCACATGGGTCGGTAAAGGTAAAGCATAGGAATCGACATAAACCATAGACTTTGCGCAGAAAACTCCGAAAATGGCTGGCAGCGCAGAGAACTTTGCTTTTCTGCGCAGTCTTAAAGCACTGTTTATGTCGATTTCTTACCGGATCGTGGGACAGCGGGCTAAAGTAACTCCTATAAATTATGAAGGTCTGTCAAATAAGAGTAGAAAAAATTAAAAATGGAACTTCAAAATTTGCAGGCTGGCAACACCAATTTAATTGTCAAATATTATTTTAAACTGCAATGAGACTGAATGTATAGAACACAGTAAATCACATTTTAAAAACACTTTTTGTTCTTACAGAAAAAAAATTAAAATCGATTGACATAAATTTGATTAAATGGTGTTTTACAAAGTGATTTGCTTTCATATAATTTATTTATTTACGCCCTAGTGGGCTTTTACAAGAAAGGTAAATATGCAATACAGTTGTGTTAGGTACATACAGTAAACAATATATAATAGCAATACAGTTGTGTTAGGTACATACAGTAAACAATATATAATAGCAATACAGTTGTATTAGGTACATACAGTAAACAATATCTAATGAATTATGTTTAAATCATGGCAAATTAAAATTAATAGTATGTAGTAAAGAAAGCAAATATGTGTAAAGAAATATAAAAATAAAAAAGTGTATTCACTAAGGAGTCGTGAAATCATACATCTCGGTGAAGTGATTATAAAGATTTCGTTTTAAAACTAAAACGGAATCTTTATGCACGTCTACAACATTCCTAAATTTAACATAGGTACATTTGAATTTAATAGAAGATAGAAAGGAAGAATCACTAATGGTGAGTTTAATTACATAGCTTTTAGATCTAAATGAGTTAAATATATTCAGATCTAAAATAAGAGACATGATATAAAGCCCGGGCAACGCTAGGTACTTAAGCTAGTATTAAATAAATGTGAGCAATTTCTAAAGGTGCTTTTCATATTATTACAATATCGTTATTCAAAATTGCAAAGGTATAATAATAATTAATATACCTATATGCAATTCTAATGTTAAGATCAGTGGGTGTCTATACTGCGATGAAATAATATATTTTTGACTTTTATGCCTTTTTATTTTTTTATAAAAATTTAGGTTACACAGCTTTACATTAACACCAATGTTTAGTATTGCCATTTGAACAACAGTGGCGCCCTCCTATGTTTTCTACTCTTATTTGAAAAACTGTATACAAATAAGTCAAAGTTTATAATACGTTTTATGTATTGAACTTTTTTTATTATTTTTTTTATTTATTAAATTACAGAAAAAAAAAACATTTTGTACAAGAATTAGAGTATACCCACAAAGCTGTCATATGGCAGCTTGTCTGCAGGTTCTAACAATTTAAACATTCATAATATAGTATCTAAGAAAAAATTTGTAAATACATTTAAAGTTTTAAGGAAACATTAGAATAGATCACATAGTAGTATTAGATAATTTAACTTACAACTGTAAATATATAAGATATTTCAATATACCTACCTAATAAAAGATATGTAGGCAGCTATATTAAGATATTCAAAGATACATGGAGTTTTCGTTCATTAACCATAGTTTTATCATTTTAGGACTTAGTCTCTCATTTTTTTCAAATTTTATGTTTTTATTGATTTTATTGAAAATCACTGGTATTAGATATTCAAGAGTACGGCTTCCATATTTATTTAATATTCGAGGAGTTTTTAGGCCCTTTCCTTCTCTAAATCTTGTGGTATGTTTGTGTACAAGTAGGTGTTTGTAAGGGCTTTCCCCCATATTATCCATAATAGGTAGTGAACCAGTGGAGGAGACCTTTTATTGTAAGTAGGCTCTCTGAGCCATACAGTAGTTTTAAGTTATGTCTCTGTTTGTAAATCTTTGTTGTGACAATTTTTTTTATAATGGCGGTTTGTAAATTTTCAATATATTTAATGTAAGTAGTGCTTGCGTGTCCCCAAGTTCGAATACCATACAAAAAACATATTTATATATTTTTTTAATCCTACCGGTGATTCAATCTAAACTATTTATTCATATTGCGTGTTAACGGGCCCAAATAAATTATAATTCATCTTAACATTTTGCATCATAATCTGGTAAAAGGGTTTTTTCCTAAAAAAATTGAATTAACTCCATCTATGAACGAGCAGATTATGAATCATTTTAAGTTTTCACAGTCCTGTTTTAATTTAACCATTTGGTTTGTTGGTTCCTTCTACGAGCTGTCAAATCGGAATAATCAATTTTATTTTAACTACCCAAGGTTCGTAGAAAAGGTTAGCTCATACGGGCCTTTTTCGAAAAAAAAAACTCATCGGGCCGCTTTCGAAATTTCGAACGTGTAACGTGGCTTGAAGCAAAACACTGCCCACTTGTACTGCAGTAATTCAAATCTCCCAGTGGAACATGGACTTCAAGCTACGTCACGAATTTTTAGCCAATCACCGCTCTATCCCCTCGATGAGCTAACCGCTACAATTTACGAATCTTGGTAACTACCGGCATGAAGAAAAGTTTGAAAACAGAATTGCCAGATGGTGACATTTTTTTTGACAAATTGTATAATTCCTTTTTTAAAATTTAAAAAACTTATGCCGGTTATAGTTTATAATTAAGTAGATAGATATTTAGGTACCTACTTACAAATCTTATGATTTCAAAGGAAATTTTGGTTTTGATTTATTAAATAAGCGAAAATTAGAAACATAATTTCTTGCACGCGAGGTCTACTAACTGAGTCGACAGAACTATTAATACCTATATTTGTAATCTAATGACAGAGATCGAGGAGTTGGCCAAGCACGGCACCATGCTACCTCCCGAGATCCTGGGCCTGACCCCGGACCAGGTGGTGGAGCTGGGCCTGCAGGACCCCTGGGCGGAGCGCTGCGCCCCCGTGGGGTGGGTGCAGAACCCCGACGCCGTAGGACGCCGGTGCGGTCGCCAACCAGGGCCCCCGCAACAGAAGGTGCTCAGGGATGCGGTCGAAAAAGCGAGAGAGATGATTTCTAAGGTAAATAATGCCTTCACACGACGTAGCAGGGGTGTCTGGGTTTATGGGGCGGGTTTTGTCTAAGTTTTGGCGGCGGATGCGTCTGCCAACCTTCTGCGTGAAGGGCCGGATCGAGGGAGACCTTTCGACCTCTCCGGCCGGTCTCTCTCGACACAGTTGGAGGGATGGATTCATGTCCATCACTCCTGGACCCCCAGACTCCTTCCCATCCCTCATACCTTCTTCCTTCCCAGAACTTCCTCTCTTCGCTTTCTTCAAAGGCCCTCCACACAGCATCCCCTAAGATGATAATAGGCCTTGAGGGAAATTACTTTTCTCAGGGCCTCCTGAGTGGAACTAATGTAAAAAAGAAATATATTTTCTAGAAATTGTGTGCTGTTGGAAAAGCAGTGACTCGATCGGACGTGTCGAAGGCTCTGTCGGAGCTGTCTGGCGCCGTGACTATCGTGTACCCGATGGGTCTGCCGTCCCACGACCCTGTTCGCCAGGAGTTGGAGAATGTCGAGGATCTTGATGGAACTCAGGTTACTATAATTCATTTAATTCAAAAGCATGCCCATTCGTTAGCAGAACTGTGGAAACCCAATCCCATAACTGAGCGGAACGTGTAAAGGGCCGGGGTGGAACGGGATAGCTAAGCTTTGAATACAACTTGAGAGAGTTTGAAAGTAGTAACACCATTATTTGTCAATTTGAACCTTTATTTACTTATTTTTCTACAATTAACTGAATGGCCAGTTAACCAGCGGCCGAGAATTTAAATTTCTTCGATGAGAAAGATTCATTATTATATATACCAGCATTTTAACATAATGACTCAATATAGATTTTATTTCATTCCAAATTTGCTTTGATAAATACCCACATTCAAAAATGCTCAAACTCGTGATGATAAAACAATTAAAATTGTGTACTTTTTGTAATTATTTTTTAATCATAAGTATTTATAATTTTTCAATAATGTCTAAGCAAAAAAAGAATGTAATTTTTTTTAAATATAGTTGTTGTGAACTTAAATTAAAATTCTGAAAAGTAGATTTCCCAAATAATTTATTGATTTATTTTACTGCATGATTATACGATTTGAAACGTATGTTGTATGATACAAAATTTAGTTAACGACCATCTTATGGTATCTAATAAACATATATTCTCAAAATTTAAAAAATAGCTTTACTAGATAAAATAACAGTCTTTCGAAATCAATTTATAATTTTGTTGCGGAAAAAAGTCAATACGCCTAAAATTTGATTTAACAATGACATATTTCCGGTTTTGTTTGGTTATTCCCTCATCTCGTTTTGTCCCGGTACGGCAAGAGATCCTAGGCTCGATTCCCGGTTCTACGACAACTCAACAAAGAGGCGTATCAACACTCCTTTGAGAAGTCATTAAAAGTTATGAAAAACAAAGAAAAATAGACCATAACCTAACTTAACGTAACCAAATTAACTTTTTTTTTCTTTCAGTGACTTTTCAAGGTAGGTGATGAAGTTGCATGTTGTTGAGTTGTCCGGTCATCACTGACTTAACCCCTCCCCTCCCTTGCGCCCTTGTTTAGAAGGTTAGCTAGCAGTAATGGTATCGTTATGGATAGATACTAATTGATTGATTTATTTATGAATCCAGGCTTCGCTAGAGGTGATGGACCCGGCCACCGCAGTAATGTGGTTCTGCGGGAAACAACTTCTTCCCGGGGCTGCGCTTAGCAAGCAGCTCGGCAGAAACGACAAGTGCAAAGTAAGAATTCTCTCTTTTTATTTCAACATTAAAATGATTGCAACATACGTTTTTAATATTTTTTTTTACAAGCAAATAAAAACCAATGAACACGAAAAAGACAACAATAAAATAACCAATATTCCTGTGTTCTCACTTTCAAAAGTGGAACTGATTCAGACAATGTAGGAGGGTCGTTCTTCTTTTTAACCTACACAAAGCTGTCTCCACCAGTTAGTGGAGAAAAATTCAACAGAATTACCAATTTTATTAAAATTATTTATTTTTCTATGGCCGAATCCATCCTTAGATATGGAATACGAACTTGGGGGCACACTAGCATTACTTATCCATATCCATACTTCCATACTTACTTACTAATATTATAAATGCGAAACTGCTCGAGTTTGTTTATGACCTTTTCACGCATAACACAATATAAAGACTTTAAAAATTCATTCACCAATAGAAAGCTAAATTATATGCGCAGACTATATTTTGTATATGATGGTAAGCTCCGGCGTAATGAAATTATAAATATTAATATATTATATTTGCTATACGTTTTCTGTCGCTAACTAAAGCAAATTTTTGCTAACGTCAGAAAAAATCGTTTCCATGGAAACGATTTACTGCTTCAGAAAATTCAAATATTAGAATATGTTTTATTTTTTTAGACAAGCTTCTGTTTTGGAATAAATGTCAGTTCCTACATTAAAAATATAATTCTTAACGATTATAAAGACTGAATAAATGAACTGAATAAATACTGTAATTTTTTATTATATTCACAAACTTTCAAATATTTAATTAAAAATAAACATCCGAAATGTTTGTAAGCGCATAAATTCCGAACGAATGAACAAAATTGGATAATTCTTTTTTTCTTTGAGCTATAGCTTTATGAAATTTAGGTGGCAGGCGAGATGTTTGAAAACTGAATGTAAGGGAATGAATGTATGGAATTCGGGAGGGGGTGGGGGTGGGGAGGAGGGGGTATAATTGATAAGTTCAACCGCTACAGTAATTTCCCGTAATACCATGCGAGCGAAGCCGCGGGGAAAAGCTAGTATTAAATATATACAAAATTTACAAATTGCTGTAATAAAAAAATAGTAGCACCCAATATTTATAAACAAAGAAGTAATCTAAAGTAAGTAAGTAAGTAAGTAATCTAGTATTTATAATATTTTATTTACATGTGTTATTTATGTAAAAAAATATGTATTTTATTTAATAGAACCTACAGACAAGCTGTCGTGTGACAGCTTTGTGGGACTAAAACGTGTATTAATTTTTTTTTGTATTAATAAATAAATTTTTTTTTTTTTTTATAATTACTTTAAAATCTACTGTACTAAAGACGTAACGACTGTGTGCGTTTAAAAAAAATATGTATGTATATTAATGTAGTAAAAATTACGTTACAGAGTTGTAACTCCTCGTGATAGAAGTGTATTTCATACAAATCACAGTTGTCTTCTGCCACCTCGACTTGAGTATATTCTTTAATTTTACAAAAGAAATCATATGACGACATAAAATATAACATAACATTTTTAAACTCCAAAAGGTGTAACCTATCATGTAACAGCGATTATTATTTTTAATGATGTTTAATAAAATGTTTTAAAAAATCTCAAAAACTTGTCTCCTACAACTTTTATGTCGTACGTTATTTCTGTCATTTGAAATAGGTATACATGCAGCTCGTGTTTGTCACCCCCAATACGCATTTTAGGCCTCCTTCCCCCTTGCTTTCAATTTCCCCTCTGAGATCCAGAGAGAAATCATTTATAGTAAAAACAAAATGTGACAGAGTGGTAAAAGTTGTGTACGTTAAAAAGAAGAACAACCCTGGTACCTACCTATCTACTTTTCATATACAATTTTAACAGAAAATTATTTTTAATACACAGTTATTTTTCAAGGGTCAGCGTTAGTTATTAGAAAATATAATATCGATTGTGAGTATGTAACATTCTACAATTCAAAAATACTTCATTTTTGTCTTCAGCAAATACAATGAATTTATGCCGCCGTTCTTAAAAAAGTTGTTGGTTTGCCTTCCAAGATATTGATTGGGGTTCGATTATCGGTCATGGTGAAAAATATGTATTATTATTTTTTTAAATTTTATTATTTTTTAAATGACGATAATGATTTTGATTATTGAAGGTGGTAGTGAAGTTGTGCAAGCGGGGAGAGGGTGCTCCGGCCAGGGAGCCCGTGCTGACAGAGGAGGATAGGAGACACCTCATGATGCAGGCCTACAAGCGCCAGGAGGAACTCAAGGTTAGTGCTTCTACTCCTTTATTCATTTATTAAACAACTGATTCCTATTGCCCTTATAGGTAGGATTTTGAGAAAAATATTATTTGTAACTTAACCTCTCATCTGTGGGTCGCCCGCGGGTGGGGTACAAAATAAATCTTTGCTATTTTTTAAATGCGATTTTACCCCGTATGAAGAAAGAAACTGTATGAAGGACAAGGTCAGAATCGCTTGCGCCAATATTTTTCTTGACGTAACACTTTATTTGATTAATCTAGCTTCTCGGAATGATTTTAAATGAATTTTCTACGGCTTCGAGGGTCACTTTCAGCAGTTTTCAATGGCGACAATATCGATATTTTATGTTTTCAAAATTGTATAACGGTCGTTATTTCTTTGAAAACTCCTTTGAATTGTTTTTTTTTTATTGTAGGGTACATATTCAGGTTTGTGTAGAAATAATAAAATAGGTTCAAATTTGAATGAATATATATTTATTTTAAAAAATGGGAAATTTTTTTTTTTCACGTGATAACGTCTTATAAATCGATGATCGCCGGCTGCACTCACGAAAAAGCGTGACTCATTGTCACGTTTCGCCTGAGCCGAGCGTTTGGCTTGTGACGCATCTAACTCTCTTCCACTCCATCATTATTACATGACATTATCACATAAAATTATCGTCCGTAAACCGACTTTACAGACAACGATTTTTTTTTAGTTAGCTAATCTGGGAAAACTTTTACGATATTATCATGTAATAAATACACATGAATAATAAGATACAATATTATCTGGTAAACAGAAAACAATCGCACAAAAACAATTGGATTTTTTTATATCGATATTTGACTAGAACTCATCAAGGTAATTTCCGCGCGGTAGTTGAAATATCATCCCACGTTCAACAGGTTAAACAATGCGCAATCACAACTCTCCAATGTATAACACAATTCAGAGACACCCACACACACACACACACACACACACACACACACACACACACACGTTCATATACACTTATACACCATATTTTTTATATTATATCGGTTATCTTTATCTTTACCTCAAAATCATCATCCTATCCTACCCTACCGGTAAAATGTGTACAGTGTGAAGGGACGTAATTGACTTACTTTAACCAGTGATTCCTGGCACTATTCGGGGTAAAAAATATAAATAAATTTTGGTCTCCGATAACTTTTTTGATGTCTTTTATTTCAAAATTTTTATTCTTCAAAATCCAAAAAAAAAATTCTTCCACTCAGCCAAGTAACCAACCCCTAGCCCAACCCCACACCCCGATTTGTTTTACTCCGAATAATTTCAGGAATCACTTTTCTAAAGTCAGTTTAGTCAAGTACGTCCCTTGACACCTTTTATCCAGATAGTTCATAGAAACATATCACTGTTACCGTTCCCTGTAATAATTTCAGGAATCACTTTTCTAAAGTCAGTTTAGTCAAGTACGTCCCTTGACACCTTTTATCCAGATAGTTCATAGAAACATATCACTGTTACCGTTCCCTGTAATAATTTCAGGAATCACTTTTCTAAAGTCAGTTTAGTCAAGTACGTCCCTTGACACCTTTTATCCAGATAGTTCATAGAAACATATCACTGTTACCGTTCCCTGTAATAATTTCAGGAATCACTTTTCTAAAGTCAGTTTAGTCAAGTACGTCCCTTGACACCTTTTATCCAGATAGTTCATAGAAACATATCACTGTTACCGTTCCCTGTAATAATTTCTAAAACCTTGAAAACTGTTTTCCACTTACTTAAATTATGTGCTGTTTATTTCTAAAATATAAATGTTCATTGCTAACATTAGTTAATAATAATAATAATTTTTGGATGACTTCTATAGCGCCATTTTTGTGAGAAAATCACCTCAAGGGCGCTTAAAGTTGATGTCATCTAACATTACGAAGTCTCAGTTATTGTGATGTTTTCGTTTCGGTATTACTACAAAATTTATCTACATATACTACTATATAATAAGATGGAGATAGTTTAAAAATTATTAAATACTTGCACCAATTAATCTTTTTTAAAGCTTTTTTTTATAAACATATCTACTGTTTCAAATTGCGTCGTATGATGAGACTGATTGGCTGATTTTATAATTCCCACGGCAACGGCACGGCGACGGTAACGCCCGCGGCATCTCATTTCTGTTACACGAGGAAGGTTAAAAAAATTTAACTTTTTTTCCTTTGGAGGAGGCAAGCATAATATAATCATAGTTCCACGCTTGGATAGATTTTTTTTTAAAGCTGTTTTATAAACGTATTTACTGTTTCAAATCGTATCATACGATGAGACTGATTGGCTGATTTTATAATTCCCACGGCAACGGCACGGTGACGGTAACGGCTCGCGGCATCTCATTTCTTTGCCAAAAGTGAGGGAGATGCAAGAAAATGTTACTTTTTTTCCTTTGGAGAAGCAGTCATTGGTACATTGTTTGTCTTACTTAGAAGTCTTTAAGAAAGAGCTGCAGAATTTTTATAAAAAGGAACATGCGTTTATTGCCTTTCTGTGCCGTTGCCTTGCCGTAACCGCGGGAAATATAAAGCGCTTTTATTTTACCGTGATAATCCACGTTTACGGTACTGTGACGGCGCAAAAAAAGCATAAAATGTACGCTCTTTATCCTAATAATGCTGCAGCCCTTTCTTACACATTAGATAATGGTGAGACGAAAGGTGAGACAAAAGATGGGACACACAATATACGTGTGAGTGTTTCCTCTAAAGCACAACTTTTTTCCTCTGGAGTAAACAGACCTACATACATAGTGTTTCTCATCTTTTGAAAGAGCTGCAGTATTATAGCGTATAACGTATGTCTTTTTTTGCCGTCACGGTACCGTAAACGTGGGTCGCCACGGTAATAATAAAAGTACCCATTAGGTCTGAATATTCCGGCGAAACAGATAACTACTCCCTTTTGGAATGGATAAAATTGTTAAAATAATCGAAAATCAAAAACAATTTTCATAATTTTTTAAACTTATTTATTAATGAGGCATGTATAACATGTATTATGAACATCATTTTCTGCAGTTTATACAAATACGAACATCAAAAGCTAAAATAAAATGGACCTTCTTTTACACTGAGTTTTTTTTGTAAAGACAAAGAACTACAACTTATGTTAAATACATAAATAGTAAGACACATCGAATGGTATATTTTTGTGGATACAATACCTCTTTGGGAGGATAATCATAATAATAAAGTAAAGGTAAGTGTAAATGGTTTTAGGAAAGATTAAAATTGAATTAAATATTAATTATGAAACCTGTATATATTAGATAAAGATTAAGAATATGATCAAACATGAGTTTATTTATAATATATTGTCGCTTTTAAGTATGAAAGCGAATTTTTACAAATTTTATAGTTTTACTACCAGACAAAAATGGGATCTAGAAATTCTGGAAAGAAAAATATTATTCGATTGCAGAGTTCACTGTTAGAGAGTTTCTTGCATTTAAAAACATATGCTTTATAGTTAATATGGGATCTATGGGTTAGTTATTATAAATTAATTAAAAAAATACATGGACCGACTTTTGAAAATTATAATTGGCTTTTTTTTTTGTAAAACGTGTTTTTTTTTTGTTTTTGCTCAAACTGTTGATCAATAATTAAGATGGCACATTGAACATATTTTCTTTGGAATTCAATCAATTAGTCAGTATGTAGATGCCACATAGAACCTTTTTGATTTGGAATTGGATCGACTAATCAATAATTTAGATGGCACACAGAACTTTTTTAAAAAATTTAATCAATAAGTTAGTGTTTAGATGCCATATAGAACCTTTTTGCTTTGGAATTGAATCGATCAACCAATAATTTAGATGGCACATAGAACTTTTTTTTTTTGGAATTGGATCAATTAATCAATAATTAAGATGGCACATAGAACCTATTTTTTTGGAATTGGATCAATCAATCAGTATTAAGATGGCACATAGAACCTATTTTCTTTGAAATTGGATCGATTAATCAATCATTTAGATGGCACATAGAATCTATTTTCTTTGGAATTGGATCGATCAATCAATAATTTAGATGGCACTTAGAACCTATTTTCTTTGGATTTGGATCAATTAATCATTATTAATATAGCACATAGAACCTAATTTCTTTGAAATTGGATCGATTAATCAATAATTTAGATGGCACATAGAACATTTTTGCTTTAGAAGTGGAGGCAACGATTTTAATTAGTTATCAACATCAATAAAACATTGATGTTGATATCTAGGGGTAATATAATATTGGAGGTAACATGGCTAATTCTGTTTACAAATACAGTTATAAATTTTAAAAAGTTTTTATAAATGCATAATTGCTATTTAGTTATCTATTCAATTAGATATTAAATTAACTTTTACACGTGTTTTCACAATAATATCACATACATTTTAAGCCTTTTATAAATAATTTATATACAATAATATTTTGGTCAATTGCATTAGGCCTAACCTTTGTGTAAAATAAGCCAAACAAATTCCTTCCTTTGAGAAAACAGCCCTTAAGGTACTACAAAAATATAAGTCATCTTTTCAGTTTCGTTGGAGCTGTACTATACATACACAGATCATAGAAAGCTTATATCTCATACATATAATATTTTGTATCGCTAACAATTTCGGTTAGCTAAGCATTATATTAAAACAGTAGCGGCTTGGGTATAAAACACTTTTTAAAAACAGTTTAAAACTAAACGACATTTGTAAAGAAGCACGTAATACCAATGACGTTAAATATAATATATAGACTCGCCATTGTCTCCCAAACTCAAGATGGAATGTGGCAAATATCTTTCTTGTGTTTTCAGTAAATTCTTTATTCAAAAGTTATTCATTATGATAAAGATAGACATTCAAATAATATGTGTGTTCGAACGACATATATGGGATGGACGGCGTTTGCATATTTCCGCCGAATACTGCATTCTACATAACGGGTGTGACTGTGATGCCAAGACACGCTCACTCGCTTAGGTACACTAAAGCCTCGATTACATTGAGTGAGTTTACAAGCTAGTAGCCAGTAAGTTTAAAAACGGGTAAATCTACTCGCTCAGTGCGACAAAAGCAGGTGAAATAACGACTCACGCGCGAACCAATTCGGTCGACATTTTGTAAAAAACTAGAGTTCGCAGCTAGCGCCACACGCTAGCCAGTAGCGAGAATTACGGCTCCAGCGCGAACTAATTCTGACAGTTACCAAATCAGCTGTTGGTAGGCCGCCTTCTTGAGCGAGTAGCGAGAAAGGTTGACCACCTTTCAACTTTTTTCGTAGATTGTCTACAATCTGCTAGTTAGCAAGTAATAGGATGACACTGAGCGAGTTTACTAACAGATAGTGAATTCCCAGATAGTAGCTTGTAAACTCAATGTCACGATCTACTGTCGTAGGTTGTTCTTCTTACACTTAATTGTTTGCTATCTCACTTTCTCCACTGGCGGAATCCAATCGGAATAATTTTATTTTTTACAATAATAAATAATTTGCGTGAATTTACAAATGAAATGTTATTAATTGAAATAACACAATAATATTGTTTATAACCACGATTTATTTTTCCACTACCGACCGGTTTCGCTTTACATAAGCTTCATCAGGGCATATAGAAATTAAACTAATAATTAACAGTTTAATTTCTATATGCCCTGATGAAGCTTATGTAAAGCGAAACTGGTCGGTAGTGGAAAAATAAATCGTGGTTATAAACAAAATTATTGTGTTATTTCAATTTATAATGTCAAACCATAAAGTTACTGCTTTCTACCAAAAAATGAAATGTTATTCTTTGGCTATTACACTTGCCGTGTGATGGAAACATGTTCTCATCATACCCGAGGGCATTTTGGCGCTTTTTTATTGCAATTTACTTAATTATAATAGATGACTCATGCGACACGCGGCAGTTAAGTAAGAGTACTAAAACTACGAAATCAAAGACAAATACAATCGCCTTGGTTTTGGCTTACCACTTTTGAGACATCCACCACGCATCTATATATTATATATAACGTCATTGCCTAATATGCTTTTCCGTAAAAATGTTCATAAATTTAGCGTAAATTTTGTAAAATTCAACTTTGCAACCTTTGATAAAGAAATAATTAAATTAAATCAATTACTTTATTTGGACCACAACATTTATTTAAACTTTACCTCCAACTACTTAGTTTTTTCTGAAATTCTGATTATTTGTGGTTAATTTAACTTTTATCTCGACGAAGAGTTGCATCGAAAGGGAGGTGGAAATAAATTCAGGGGTAAAAAAAACTAATATTATTTTTATTTATTAAATCTGGTTACGACAGGCCACAATGCAATTTGTGTTTAAATATCTCACTTCGACGTTAATTACACATTTTTCAAATATAAAGCTTTAATTCATTTGAGAGTATTAAAATTTCTCTTTTGGTGGAACATATCAATAAAAGAAAAAATGTATACGAAGACATATTTATTTAAAAGAAATTATGTTCCTAACAAAAATAGTATTTTATCCTATATTTTTAGCAAAAGTCGTAGGTTTATTAAAATTAATACACGGAAGGCACAACGAACATTTAGTACAAAATTTACAATCTATGAACAGTGTTAGGGCTTGAATTAATTAGATCATTATAATTTTTTTGATTAAAAATTTGTGTTTCATTTTTCAATGAATAATTTATATTATCAACCATCAAATGAAATATACTACACTTAGATAAAAAATACACGTTGAGGAAGTAGCAGTAAGGAATACATATATAAATTCCAATAAAATGTTGTTTTTTTCACAAAATTGTTTTGTTACATTTTGTATACTTTTTCTAACAAACAAAATTTGTTGAAATATATAAATTAAAAATACTAAAGACCGATTGTTTCTCAAAATTTGAACAATTCATCCAATTTAAAATTAAATTTTCTAGTTCTGTGAAAATTCTATTCAAGTTCCTTTAATATTTTTACGGTCCAGCTGCGTCACAGACCTGTTATAAAAACAGAACTTGGATATAATTTTCGCAGAACTTAAAATTATTATTTGATGAATTATTGAAATTCTGTAAAACACCTGGCCCTTACTGTTAATGAAAAGAAATAGAACCTGATTTAAGTTTATGCTGCGGCTTCGTGTTCCGTTAGCGGTTCTTCTGTTGGAAGCCTGGAAGGGAAATATCTCAAAGTTGGTTCCACGACAACTCAACAAAGTGGCATTTCAACACCCATTTGAAAAGCCATTAAAACTGATAAGAATTTTAAAAAAAGCCCATTACCTAAGCTACCGTAACTTATTTAACCAAGTTTTTTTCATCACTTTTAAATACTTTTTAAAGAAATGATTGCACATTGTTGAGTTTTCCCGGCACCCTCAAAATTAATTTTAATATTATAAATAGCACAGAGATTTTTTTATGATGACCTCTTTGTTACATTGTTTGCGATTGATCCCAAGAAACAATTTCCCTGTACTCTTCGTACAGCGCTAATTTCCTTTCCTTTACGCGTGGGAGGCATATGAATTAAAAGCAAATTAACTATGCGTGCGCATATTATATAGTTAAGAAAGTATCGGATATCCCAAATATAACATTTCTTTGGATTTCCTTGCTAAACAGAAGCACTTACTCAAATAATCACTATTATAATAGAATAAATATAACCTTCCATAGTGGTGCTAAGTGGGCGTTGGTTGTTGAACCTTCTGGCGGCAGCAGGACAGACATCGCAGCTTTGCATCGTCCCCAACCTGAAATCATAAAGCTCTTTTTAACTTCATATCGAACATCAATATTCTTGGACGTTAATGGGCCGGTATATCAGCAAATGTTAGTAATCGTTACACTTTTTATTTGGGAGGCGGCTATGGGTAACCAACGCTTTGGTGTATGTCACTCCAAGTTTTTTTTATTATTTAGTTATACATTATATCTTAATCCACGTGTCCGGTTTCCTTGCATTGAGCGATGATTAAGCGATGCTTGTGTGTTGAAAAGAGCTAGTTGTGCATTTGAGCAGTGTGGAGCCTTAGTTTCGGCTTAGCAGTTGATTAGTAGGATTGGGAATAGTGGCCGTTTTTGTCCCTTTTTGATTGTGTTTAATCTGACCTTAACTGATCTGTTGATGATGCACAGCGTAGTGAGTGAAATGACGAAGAGGATGGATGGAACCAGTATGGCCACCATCAGCTCGCGCCACGTCTGCGTCAGGTCAAACCTGGCGAGCACCAGGAACGGGTCGTTCTGTAACACAAGTTCACGAATAATTCAATATATGTAGAAAGGGCAAATGGGAACTAATTAAAATTTCATTGAAGAAGAAGATAACACTTTTAAATCTAAATGAAAATATGAAAGAAAACAAGACACAGAAAAACAGAAAAAGACAATGGTCGCAACTGGGACTCGAACCCAGACCTCTCGTCTAACCGGGACGGCGCGTTTTCCAATTTCGCTATTGCCACCTTCTGTCAAACCGTCATATTTGTCAATCTCATATTTCAAATATTTAGAATCATTAATATTATCTTCAACTAGTTCTTTTTCCATATTATAGGCAACTACTCTTTTTATTGGAAACAATCATTCAAAGAATTGGTTTGTAACCTGAATAGCGTCTCGGATAAATGTATCCGAATTTATTCATATGGAACTATTGACTTTATGAAAGTCTAAATGAATATTCAATTTTTTACGAGAAAAACTCTCTTTTTATAACTTTTGAAGGTTATTCCCAAAATATAAATCTAAATGAAAATATGAAAGAAATTTTGGGAATAACCTTCAAAAGTTATAAAAAGAGAGTTTTTCTCGTAAAAAATTAATTAAAATTTATTTATTTTTTAAGCGATACAAAAAAATGCAGAAGTACCTAATACCTTCGCAAGTTTTTTGATAGGGAATCAGAAATGAAATTTCTTTCGCATGTAACTGGGGCCTACTCAAATTGATTGATGTAAGATTTTAATGAGTCGCTTACATTACATAACTGGGTGCCTAGATATTTCACTTTTAGATGATGTAGGCAGATGTTTCAATTTGTGAAAATTTGTAATTTTCTAGTACACATCATGCAGGAAAATACAAAAGTTTTTTAAAATCTGAAATAGCCTTTCAAAATATGCTCCTTTTTTATTTGAAAATTATTATTATGAGCGGGTGTAAAGAACACAGCGTTTTCCGTTTCCGTGTTTTAGAAAAGCTACAACCCGTAATTAAAATTCACCCTTTAATACAATATTTTTTAAGGTGACATTTTCCAAAAAGCCTTTTAATAATTATACGCTACACCCGCGAAGCCGCCATGTAGATTGAATAATATTAAATAAACTGCTAGTGTTAATATTTGAATGCCTGAAAAATGAATAACTTAAAAGCACTGTTTCACGCTTTCAAGTATTGTGGTGAGGTGGACTGACTGCGTAGAGCGTAGAGGATGACTGGAGCAGGATGGGTGAAAGATAATGGGTCTTTGCGACGGGTAAAATAATAAGATGACATTAGAGAGAAATGTACGGGGTAAGTTGTGCAAACATGTATGATGAGACCCCGAATCGAAATCTTCACCAATAACATGAAAATAATTTCTCTCAGGGCCTATGTCATCCGAGATGCTGGGTGGAAGGTCTTTTTGAGGAGAAGAAGGAGTGAAAATTGGTCTTGAAGAGACTCATGTTATAGGAAGGAGGAAACACAGAGGCCGGCAAATCGTTTCACAGCCGAGATGTTGAACTCAAGAACGAGGCGAAGAAGTGACTTGTTCACATGTGACAATTGTCGACAGTGCACATATATGTTGGGCGCGCGTTTGGCGTGCTTCCCGACTATAGCCGAGGGGATCAATGATGCTAGTTCCTCGGAGCATCTTCCATTGAAATACCGGTGGAACAAAGATAGCATTCCCACCTGACGCCTGTGCTCTAGAGATTGCGATCCGTTTGTTAAGATGGGAGAATCTTTGCTCGGGATTTCGATATAAAATCGTTGGAAGTTAGGCCAATCGATCGGATATTGTAAATGTATCGATCTCTCTGTGCTAGACCCCTTAGGCAGCTGAAACTGCTAAAGGTTGTATCGATAATACACGCAATACGCTTGTATGCAAATTGCTACAATCAGCACATGGAGCGATATCTTTGCTAGCGGAATCGAAGTCTGCCATCTACGTTAGAGGTTTGGTTCAACTCTAAGATACCTATCACAAACAATAGGAATATCGAGGAACCGAAGATGAGAGGCTAGGAACAGAACATACCTAGTGGAAAGTATATGCGGAAGAATCCAAATTCCTCCAGTAACGTTACGCTGAGAGTAAGATACTTTCTGATATCCCTGTGAAATGAACATGAAGAATTGAAGGTTCTACCTTGTTGTAGAAGCAGGGATAGCGGCTCCTGGCAGTGTGCTCCCTCCCATCCTGCCCGTAGTCCAGCAAGAACTGCTTGCACTCTCCCTTGAGGGTGTTGACACAACCAGCCAGATTGATGTACAGCCTGCTTGGTGTGGGGAAGATCTGCAGGGAGATTCCGTGGGGTAGAAGAGATGAACCTCCGCGAGGCCTGCAAATATTTCATCAACATCTTGGTGATAATAGGAACTGTGGTAGGATATACCTACTAATATAGACGTTTGAAAGCGATCAATCATCGGTAAAGATATGTAGGTAAAGGCAAATAATTTTAAAGAGCCCCCATTTGATTGTTTTTTGTGCATACAGATAGTGGTTCACATAGGTATGTAGTTAGTTAGACTAGCAAATCTGGAAGTCGCGGCTTCAAACAACGGCGTTCGCAAGTAAATTTTATTCCGCTGATTTGTGTTATTTCAAAATGTATTCGTTCAAAATTTATTATTTTACATGTAGAATAAAAATGTGTGAAAAGAAAAAGTAAAAGGAATCAAAATCTTTTCTGTTTTCACCTGATATCGTATGGACCTTTTCTGTTTTCACCAGATAACATAAGGACCTTTTCTGTTTTTAACTGATATCATATGGACCTTTTCTGCTTTCACCTGATATCATTTTTATGGACCTTTTCTTTTTTCCTCTGATTTAATGTTACCCTTTTCTTTTTCACCTGATATCATGTGGACCTTTTCTGCTTTCAAATGATGAAATATATATAGACCTTTTTTTTCCTCTGATTTAATGTGGACCTTTTCTTTTTTTTACCTGATATCAGATGGACCTTTTCTGCTTTCACATGATATCATATTTTTGGACCTTTTCTGTTTTCCTCTGATTTAATGTGGACCTTTTCTTTTTTCACCTGATATCATATGGACCTTTTCTGTTTTTTACTGATATCATATGGACCTTTTCTGCTTTCACCAGATATCATATTTATGGACCTTTTCTTTTTTCCTCTGATTTAATGTGGACCTTTTTTTTCACCTGATATCATACTGACCTTTTCTTTTTTCACCAGATATCAAATGGACATTTTCTGTTTTCACTTCATGTCATATGGACGTTTTCTGCTTTCACCTGATATCATATGGACCTTTTCTTTTTTCCTCTGATTTAATGTGGACCTTTTCTTTTTTCACCTGATATCATATGGACCTTTTCTGTATTTTACTGATATCATATGGACCTTTTCTGCTTTCACCAGATATCATATTTATAGACCTTTTCTTTTTTCCTCTGATTTAATGTGGACCTTTTTTTTCACCTGATATCATACGGACCTTTTCTGTTTTTTACTGATATCATATGGACATTTTCTGTTTTCACTTGATATTATATGGATGTTTGTTTTTATTCTGTTAAATAAGTGAAAATGATGAATTTGTATGATCAATACCATTTATCGTATTGCAATCTTTGAAGTCCATTTATCTAAACAATTGCATTTTTTAATCTCATACCCTGACACCCTTCAATTGATGGAATAACTTCATTCACTTAGAAAATCTAATTCTAAGAGTTTATTCCGGAACATTCGGTTTACGGTCAAAACGTGCCCAAGAGGTCCTACAGTACCTACTTAAAATACAGAAGAAGAATTATTTCGAGAAAACAAAGTGATATATTAAAAATTCTCAGCACGCCTTCTGCTTTATTATGTAAATACCGTATTTTAGTACGTTTTGCCGGAACATCTTCCGTATTAGTTTTATAGGAGATTGATAAAGATTTTGTAAATATAAATATTGCCATGAAAAATGAAAGATGGCATTTTTCCCCTTGAAATATGATGGTTTCCAAAGAATTAACCCATAGAGCAATTTTGGGAAATTTTACAAACACCCGTAGAGTTTTTTGGTAGATATTTCCCTCATGCTGATACGAACTCGAAAAGGTACCATAATATTGAAAAAATGCAAATAAGAAAGTTAAAAAAAGCATGAAGATTTCACATTTGGATAAAGAATTAATAATGAACCATTTTTTTTTAAAATATGTTTATTCAGTTTTAATTTTAAAATATTTTATTTTACAAATCTTACAAAACTGATCGATCAGTTTGATTAAAACGGCTACCATCTTGAACCGTAAACGGAACGTACCAACGAATATATTTTTAGATTTTCACGGCCAAAAGTATTTTCGTTATTTATTTTTGGGATGTTATGCCGTGTTGCACTACCTCCTTCTCTATCCAACGTTTCGGACAGCGTTACAGAGTCATCTGCCCTGATGATGGACACTCTAACGCTGTCCGAAACGTTGGCTAAAGAAGGAGGTAGCGTAACACGGCATAACACCCCAAAAACAAATAACGAAAATAAATATATAGTTACAAAACGGTCGACTTGAATTAGGACTTCCCTACGCTCAGCCAATAATATCTACTATCATTAACATTTTGGTTTGTAGTCTGGAATCGTTTCTAAAATGTGTTGATCAACCACTTTGACGACGAAATTTATCAAAACATTAGTTGGATAATCTAAAACCATAGTGTTCTAACTTCTTTTTGCAGTTTCTGAGTTAGAGCTTGAAATGAGGGCTCCGAATCATAATCTAGATCTGCCAGAGAGAACTAATCAAATAAAAACTGTCTTGACCAATCATAGACAGTTTTTCTCGATTTGTTCTCTCTGACAGAGCTAGATTATGATTGGGAGCCCTCATTTCAAGCACTAACTCAGAAACTGCAAAAAGTGAGTAAATAGGTACTCTATGTTTTAAGATCATCCAGTTTATATCATGGTCCTTGGATTTAACTAAACCCTTTTATTCTATCCACCCCAATTTATTTCTTCTTCATAAGCCTTGTGGAGTACGGCTTTGTACATAAGCCTCCCTTAAACAATGCCTCTAGTTTAGCCAATTATTATTTGCTTCTTTCACCCACTCAAAACCGGTCAGTTCTTCCAAGTTCTCTTCTTTGTCCCATTCATCTACGGCTGGTATCTGATGATATTGTAATTCCATCGATCATTATTCGGACAACGTGCCTAACCTAGTCAAACCCCAATAATCACAAGTTAAGGCTCTTGATTATTATTCTATTATGCAATTATTATTATCATTAGAACTGGCTAATTAGGCGATGACGTCTTTCGGCCCCCAAAATTGATCGGCCAGCTCGAATTACCGAGTTTGGTCAATCAGTCTAATTAATGACCGTATTGATCGATGATATTTATGGACATGGACGAGCAGAGGTCGATTGATTGGCTGTTCATAATTCGATCAACAAATATTATTTTATCACCAAAATCGATATCATATGAACTTTTCTTAATGTTGGGAAAAGCTTTAGCGAAATGTTAGCGTTTTGGAAAAGGAATGATTTTAACTAAATTATTTTCACAATTATTTTTACGACTTACGTAGCAGAGGTGTACAATTCTTGGCTCTGCGTACAGAACGTTGTTTAAGAAGATTCAAGAGATAAACAAGTCGAGAGGCGGTGATGGGTACCGTCGCTCAAAGAACCATGAATTGGATAAGCAACACTTCTGCCGTAGGTTACTCCAAGTGGTTCGCTACTTTGGTGGCTTAGCGACCGGGTTCATGGAGTGAGATTTATTCAGGACTTCGTGGCAGATGGGAGAGAATTGGGAGAGGCCGGCGGGACCTCTCCAGCTGAACTCTCTCGACCCAACGCCTACTTCAATGTCCAACATAAATTCTCAGCTAGGGTAATAAGCTAAAATATACTGGTTATTCCCAATTTCAATACATCGTTTGGCAGAGAAATAATAAATTTTATGATGCGAAATTATGTTAATGTTTTATATGTGTATCATTATATATATACCATGTTTTATGTATACCAGTATATTTAAACTAAATTCAAAGGTTGGCTGAGAGAACTGAGTGATAAAAACTTGCAAACGTTGTGGGGACAAATCTGGACAAAGACTGTTCTTTTATCTAGTAAAGCTTTTTTTAAATTTTGAGAAAATATGTTTATTTTTATACAATAAAATTTTACCGTAGGTCGTTGGCAGATTTGTTAAATTTTCAAACAAAATTTTGTAAATCAAAGATCCGCGCCCTTTTTTGTGACGAAAATACTTCAGTTTGCTTATTTATTGACGGTCTTACAAACTAATATATATAAAATTTACATTCTTATTTTGCTTAGACCTTATTGAAAAATTATAAATACTTATAATAAAAAAATAATTACAAAAAGTACATAATTTTAATAGTTTTATCATCACGAGATTGAGCATTTTTAAATGTAGGTATTTATCAAAGCAAATTTTGAATGAAATAAAATCAATGTTGAGTTATTATGTTAAAATGCTGGTATGGAGAATAATTCATCTTTCTCATCGGAACCGCCCTGTTCAGTTGCAATGGTACGATCGCAAGATCATCGTTCGACGAAATTTTAATTCTCGGCCGCTGGTTAATGGCTCTTAAGACATCTAGATAATCAAAACAAAAATGTAAAAAAATTTACAGGTCTTCTCAGAACAGGTAACCCTGATGAGGAGTACTGCGAAAACTGTGATATTATTCTTGTGTTTATTCCCAATACTTATTTATTTCTTTACGCCCTTGAGACTTTATCATAAATCAAGTCTTAATAAATTACATTAGTGCATTAAGGTTTATGAAAAGTATGTAACATAATAGTAATAGGCATAAATATGTACCAATAATAATATATTCAAACCCAGTATTGAAAGGAACCCGCCTAGAGTAAATAGCATAAATAAACATTAAAAGAAAAAGCAGACATTTTCTAAATATTAACATGAAAAGTAAGTTACAGATTATATTATACACTCTTAATAATATTAGGAGAACAACATGATTTAAGTTTAGCATGGATTAATGAAATATCAATAGAACTGAATTTATTTCTAAGCCTATGCAGCATTTGACTCGGGAATGAAATTGTTTCCTTTCGACAAATAAAACAAATACCAATCCTGGAAGCCTCGTGTTGAAATATAAGGAGATGGGCTATCGGCAGTTTTTTAATGGGTGGAGCTGTGCTTCATGGTGTCGCCGATATTTTTAACCAATACTTCTGCACACCTTCAAAAAATTAACTAAATGAACGAATTCTTTCCATATTCAAACTATATTGTTAACCAATACTACTAAACACTTTTGAAAAATCAACTAAATTCCGTATTCAAACTATTCCCATCAGGTATTAATTAGCTCCAGCGACAGTCGGGCGGACATCATAGCATATCTCCTTATAATCTCAATATTTTTGGGTAGGTGGGGCGTTGTTAGCTTTGTTAATTCAGGTGCATTCATTGTGCCATACTTGCTTGTATGTTAATTCTTCATAACATCCTATTATGCATAACTTATGCACTGTAATTACCAATTCATGGTCATAACCATATACAAATATAAGTTAATTAATCAAGATGTTTTATAAGAGAAAGTGTACAATATGCGTTCTGCTAAAACTCAGAAACGAGTCCCGGTACGATCAAGGGAGTTATATGGTGTGGTGCCCTCTATCCCCCATCCATGAAAAAGGTTCCCATTTTTACCTGAAGGGCATGCTTTTGAAGATATAAGGGCTGGAAGTTTCGCCTGGAACGGGTCAGAACATTCTAGAGTATTCGAGAGCATTCCACAACATTCTAGAACATTCTTGAATATTGTGAAATGTTCGGAATAAGTCTGGAAAGTTCGGGCACATACCGGAACATCCCAGATCATTGTGGAACATTTCAGAAAACTCTCGAATGTTGTAGAATGTTCTGGAACATTGTGAACCATTCGAAGCCTGTTTTGTATGGGTGGGGCCACCAATTGGTAGGGGTGTATAAAGCAAGATCCGTCGTGGGTTCGAACCTCAATTCAATCTCATATCAACTCTCCGAACGAAACCGGTTTAATACTACCCAAGCTATTTTAATATAAAAGCTCATTAGGGCGTTGAAAATTAATAAACAGAAAATTGTTTACATAAAAATAAATGGAAAATTACCAACCGTTGGTTATTCCTCAGTGGTTCTCCCTCCATGGCCTTCTCCCAGAGCACTCTCAGCTGGGTAAAGTTCATGGCGGGCTGCGGCAACTCAGCCGGTGGGATCACCGTCCCATTGATGCAGTCTGTTCCCCTGGAAAAGACAATATTTATTTATTTATTTATTTATTTAAAATTTACGGCACAAAGTGCCATTTACAAGCATGTGTATATTTAATTACAGTCATAGTACATTATACAGGCATTAAAAATAAACAATAATATCAAAAAATCATTATGTAGTGACCTCGTTAACGTATAATTGGCTGAAATGTTCGATCAGTACAACCTTATATTTTTTCATACTTCATTTTTTCATATTTCCACCGCCGGAAAGTTTACTTACAACCGAATTTACAAGTTGCTGTAAATTGCGCAAAATTAGTGTGGTGCAACCTTCAGTATCACAGCAAATATGCATCATCATCAAACCTTTTAAAAAAAAATTTGCAATGCATAATGTACACATGGTTATGTACAAAACAAGCAAAAGACTGGCAAGAAAGAAATAACCAGACGAAGATCCTGAAAGCTATAACAAACATTTTCGAAGGAGTGAACTTCCATTTAATATTTTATTGAGCATTCCAGCTTTGATACGTGAACACACATACCCGCTCAACTGAAATGCTTTCGGGACACTAGTTGCATCACGTTTTTACACCACGTTAGTTGCATACTTCTACCACTGCCGTAATTTCGCGCCATCGCGATTCTAATTAAGTGGCATGCAACTTATGCATGCATGATGAAATTATATATTTAAACGTGTAACTAGCAGTGCCAGTAATGCCACGAAACAACCTGTGCACAATTAGTTGCGGAATGTAACTGAGATTTTAAGTGCAAAAGCCACTAGTGCACCACATCAATCACGTGGTTTCTTCCCTGCTTCATATTTAATGGACGCTTTAAATTTTGAATTCACGTCACTATGGGCCTGACAACTCTATTATTATACTGCCTTCATGATATATTATTGTACGAGACCTCTAGGCCTGCACAAAGACTGTAAATAGTAAGCGCCGGTACACAGTGACGCCCGACTATTGCAATGTCTTGAAAGAGATGTTTTCTCGCCTTACAGCTGTTGAAAGTTCTCAGGCTGGTATCTCTCAGGCTGGTATCTCTCAGGCTGGTATCTCTCAGGCTGGTATCTCTCAGGCTGGTATCTCTCAGGCTGGTATCTCTCAGGCTGGTATCTCTCAGGCTGGTATCTCTCAGGCTGGTATCTCTCAGGCTGGTATCTCTCAGGCTGGTATCTCTCAGGCTGGTATCTCTCAGGCTGGTATCTCTCAGGCTGGTATCTCTCAGGCTGGTATCTCTCAGGCTGGTATCTCTCAGGCTGGTATCTCTCAGGCTGGTATCTCTCAGGCTGGTATCTCTCAGGCTGGTATCTCTCAGGCTGGTATCTCTCAGGCTGGTATCTCTCAGGCTGGTATCTCTCAGGCTGGTATCTCTCAGGCTGGTATCTCTCAGGCTGGTATCTCTCAGGCTGGTATCTCTCAGGCTGGTATCTCTCAGGCTGGTATCTCTCAGGCTGGTATCTCTCAGGCTGGTATCTCTCAGGCTGGTATCTCTCAGGCTGGTATCTCTCAGGCTGGTATCTCTCAGGCTGGTATCTCTCAGGCTGGTATCTCTCAGGCTGGTATCTCTCAGGCTGGTATCTCTCAGGCTGGTATCTCTCAGGCTGGTATCTCTCAGGCTGGTATCTCTCAGGCTGGTATCTCTCAGGCTGGTATCTCTCAGGCTGGTATCTCTCAGGCTGGTATCTCTCAGGCTGGTATCTCTCAGGCTGGTATCTCTCAGGCTGGTATCTCTCAGGCTGGTATCTCTCAGGCTGGTATCTCTCAGGCTGGTATCTCTCAGGCTGGTATCTCTCAGGCTGGTATCTCTCAGGCTGGTATCTCTCAGGCTGGTATCTCTCAGGCTGGTATCTCTCAGGCTGGTATCTCTCAGGCTGGTATCTCTCAGGCTGGTATCTCTCAGGCTGGTATCTCTCAGGCTGGTATCTCTCAGGCTGGTATCTCTCAGGCTGGTATCTCTCAGGCTGGTATCTCTCAGGCTGGTATCTCTCAGGCTGGTATCTCTCAGGCTGGTATCTCTCAGGCTGGTATCTCTCAGGCTGGTATCTCTCAGGCTGGTATCTCTCAGGCTGGTATCTCTCAGGCTGGTATCTCTCAGGCTGGTATCTCTCAGGCTGGTATCTCTCAGGCTGGTATCTCTCAGGCTGGTATCTCTCAGGCTGGTATCTCTCAGGCTGGTATCTCTCAGGCTGGTATCTCTCAGGCTGGTATCTCTCAGGCTGGTATCTCTCAGGCTGGTATCTCTCAGGCTGGTATCTCTCAGGCTGGTATCTCTCAGGCTGGTATCTCTCAGGCTGGTATCTCTCAGGCTGGTATCTCTCAGGCTGGTATCTCTCAGGCTGGTATCTCTCAGGCTGGTATCTCTCAGGCTGGTATCTCTCAGGCTGGTATCTCTCAGGCTGGTATCTCTCAGGCTGGTATCTCTCAGGCTGGTATCTCTCAGGCTGGTATCTCTCAGGCTGGTATCTCTCAGGCTGGTATCTCTCAGGCTGGTATCTCTCAGGCTGGTATCTCTCAGGCTGGTATCTCTCAGGCTGGTATCTCTCAGGCTGGTATCTCTCAGGCTGGTATCTCTCAGGCTGGTATCTCTCAGGCTGGTATCTCTCAGGCTGGTATCTCTCAGGCTGGTATCTCTCAGGCTGGTATCTCTCAGGCTGGTATCTCTCAGGCTGGTATCTCTCAGGCTGGTATCTCTCAGGCTGGTATCTCTCAGGCTGGTATCTCTCAGGCTGGTATCTCTCAGGCTGGTATCTCTCAGGCTGGTATCTCTCAGGCTGGTATCTCTCAGGCTGGTATCTCTCAGGCTGGTATCTCTCAGGCTGGTATCTCTCAGGCTGGTATCTCTCAGGCTGGTATCTCTCAGGTTGTTATCTCTCAGGTTGTTATCTCTCAGGTTGTATCTCTCAGGTTGTATCTCTCAGGTTGTATCTCTCAGGTTGTATCTCTCAGGTTGTATCTCTCAGGTTGTATCTCTCAGTTGTATCTCTCAGTTGTATCTCTCAGTTGTATCTCTCAGTTGTATGCAAGGGGGCTCCGGGCCTTCAGCCCGGAGCAAGATGGCCAGGGCTCAGGTATCAGCGTCAGATCAGGCTCGGTGCAAGGGGGCCCCGGGCCTTCAGCCCGGAGCAGGATGGCCAGGGCTCAGGTATCAGCATCAGATCAAGCTCGGTGCAAGGGGGCCCCGGGCCTTCAGCCCGTAGCAGGATGGCCAGGGGGCTCAGGTATCGGCATCAGATCAGGCTCGGTGCAAGGGGGCCCCGGGCCTTCAGCCCGGAGCAGGATGGCCAGGGCTCGGGTTTTGTAGGTGTTGTTCCATCGGGTGTTTGAAATTTCGGAGCTCCGACTGGTGACGGCGAGACTGGCGTCTTGAATCGTCCAAGATTGTTCAGGTAAGCGAATTTACAGAGATGTTGTTCCAACTTGCTGATCGTGATGACTGAATATCGTCGTCTTTTTGCAATCTTTTTATAGTGGCAGCCGAGTTTATTGCACAACATTTCCATTCAAATTGTGAAATAATTGCAAATCCTTTGTGATTAATTTTGGTGTAATATCGGTGTGTGACTCATCTCCGGCGGTAATAATGGAATATTTTCTATTTCTGGTGCTATGAATCATCTCTCGCACTATTGAAATTGATTTTTGATGATGCAACTTTTCAATATTTTGCCGTTGATAATAATTTACGATATAAAAGGTGCAAGGGGGCCCCGGGCCTTCAGCCCGGAGCAGGATGGCCAGGGCTCAGGTATCAGCATCAGATCAAGCTCGGTGCAAGGGGGCCCCGGGCCTTCAGCCCGGAGCAGGATGGCCAGGGCTCGGGTATCAGCCTCAGATCAGGCTCGGTGCAAGGGGGCCCCGGGCCTTCAGCCCGGAGCAGGATGGCCAGGGCTCAGGTATCGGCATCAGATCAGGCTCGGTGCAAGGGGGCCCCGGGCCTTCAGCCCGGAGCAGGATGGCCAGGGGGCTCAGGTATCGGCATCAGATCAGGCTCGGTGCAAGGGGGCCCCGGGCCTTCAGCCCGGAGCAGGATGGCCAGGGCTCGGGTTTTGTAGGTGTTGTTCCATCGGGTGTTTGAAATTTCGGAGCTCCGACTGGTGACGGCGAGACTGGCGTCTTGAATCGTCCAAGATTGTTCAGGTAAGCGAATTTACAGAGATGTTGTTCCAACTTGCTGATCGTGATGACTGAATATCGTCGTCTTTTTGCAATCTTTTTATAGTGGCAGCCGAGTTTATTGCACAACATTTCCATTCAAATTGTGAAATAATTGCAAATCCTTTGTGATTAATTTTGGTGTAATATCGGTGTGTGACTCATCTCCGGCGGTAATAATGGAATATTTTCTATTTCTGGTGCTATGAATCATCTCTCGCACTATTGAAATTGATTTTTGATGATGCAACTTTTCAATATTTTGCCGTTGATAATAATTTACGATATAAAAGGTGGTATTTTCATAACACGTTCGATACAATTATATTGATATATTTATATTAGTCAATATTTATCAATGTACCGTTGTTTCTGAACTAACTAATTACCATGCAATTTGTGAATGTTCCGTAGTTACTAGAATAGTTACTTTCACAGTTACTAAATTCTCCGGTCCTAAAGAGTCCTAAATTCTCGAGTCTTTTAAAATAAACATCAATTCTACATTTGCCACTAATATTCTTACATATATATGAAATACCAATCAGTAATGAAGGGTAGAGCAAATATAAAATCATGCAATGTCCAATGTTTTTAATACGGTGTCTTCTTCGTGCAAACTCATATCTTCTCCAAGCACAAACTTTCTAATAAAAATAACCTAATAGGTAGATATGTTTTAGATATATTTTTTAAATAATAAAATCAAATAGAGCTCTATAAGAACTTTTAATAAATTGAACAGCTCCCTTGAGGTACTTTTCACAAAAACGGCGTTGTACGAATTGTCCAATTGTTATTATTATTTCTAGCAATGTTCGATAGTAGACCCTAGATACGAGTATCTAGATTCTAGATAAACGGTAGAAGAGAGACAATCAGCATACAGCTGCTAGTAAATCTTTATTATGTACTTATCAAATAGTTGATTTATTTTGGAAATATTAGAAAAAAGACATACAAAGAACGATGGTATTACGGGATAATTTTATAATAAGTGAATCTGATTGTCTACGAGATAACAACTAAGTAGTGATACGTAATAGCCGAAGAAATAATAGACAAATAATGAGACGTATTATGGTTTTTGTCTGAGATAATCCGTAATAAACAAAGGGAAGTAAATCTTAGAGAGGTTGATGACCTCTCTGTGAATGAACTTTTATTAAGCCAAGGAAAAATTACTTCTCTCTTTCGAAAAAGAACACATATTTTATGACAAATTATCTGGGCCGGATTTACCGCACAAGAAGCCCTTGGCTAATCCATATTGGGAGCCCAAGAAGACAATATATACAACAAATTTATTGAAAGTTTTTTTTTAAATGCTTTTTTGTTTCCAATATTGTAATATCTAATAATTCTAAAAGGCTTTATTTTTACTTCAACCTTTTTGGGCCTGCGTACTCCTTAACTCTTACTACAAATTTGTTGTACCTCGTACCCTCTGTCTTGTGTGCACGTATAACGAAGGACATGTTTCATTTGTAATGTTTTAATACTCGCTCATTATTACATGAATTAAACAATCCAGTCACACAAATACAATTAATGCGATTTCATACAGAGTGTAACACGACTTCGAGCATTTTTAACGAGAACGAAATGCGAAATTGAACAAGTTTTGATCATCGTATTTTTATTTCGACGGAAAAAAAATCATACTCTCCAAACAACTCCAAACTCACAAAATGTATCGGAGGATGAATTTGTCTAACCTCAAAAAATATTCTAGAAAACAAGTTTTTTTATGTATCAGTAGTTAAAATAAAAGCCCGATTTCGCGTTAACCCCTGTATAATTAATCACACAATGTTAACATGCAGTCAATGTGACCCTTGAGCTTGCTTTGCAGAGCAAAGTTTAATATACAAAGTTTGGCTCAATTTCACATAGGTAAAGCCTCAAGTCTGGTTAAGCATTCAGGCGATTGACATATTTATTTTTAATAAACGCCTAAAAAGAAAATGTATTTTCACAAAAGTACTGATCTGGCTGACTGACGTATGGCGGCGCTGCAGGCTGCTGAACAATCGAGCGTAAATCGCCGAAATTTGAAAAAATTTTGCTGAGTTTTAAAACCTACATTCGGGCCACGTTATTGCATATCCCCAATATTGGTACGCATATCACAGTTTGAAAACGCAATTAGATTATTTTGTCCTTATAGCCCACTGATAAATTCGGGCCTATACGTTATCCCTTTGTGTTCGTGCAAACTTTTATCACACATTATCAATTTTCTTTCCTTACTTATTCCAATTCCTTTTTATGAATCCAATCATTTTGATTATTTTTGTCAAAATAACAAACGTCTGCGCCAAATAAAATAAAGTTAACATAGACAGGAATAAATATTTGTGTTTCATAATGTTATCTATGGTGGTGGTCTGTATAGAGATGGCAGTACAGTTTTTTCGTAAAAAATGAGTGAACATTAAATATCCGTTTTAAAAAAAAAAAAAAAAAGAAAGACAAACATTCCCGGGTTACCAACAACCCAACGATATTTGAAAGTCTCCTACTACCACCACAGAAAGCCGAAAATGTTGCTTGTGTTGGAGGAATCGAACACGGGACGCCCGGGTGGGACCCAAACGCGATGCCCACTCAACCACCCACCGGTCAAACCGGGTAAATACCGGGTATCCTCCACATGGACCAAAGAACATGCTTTTACGATATTTGAATTAAACTTTTTCACAAATAAGTTCAGAATTTTCGACTATGTCCACACAACTTGAGCCGTACTTAGCTTCGGCGCTTTATGTCGAAAATCGAGTCTTTAACTATGGTTTCCCTCAGGCTAATTTTTTAGCTTTTGGGAATAGCTCATTAGGTATCAAAGAAATCATCTTCCTTACTATCATGTTGAGAAATATGATCTAAACGGTGTTAGAAAGAGAAAACACCGCATTTTCTATTTAAATAAAATAATTCGCCTTTATTAAATCAAAGTTTACGACCGCAATTTAAAAAAATATTAAAACATTTTATTAATTATTTTTACGTGAAACCTCAAAAAAATTAGATGACGATAACTTTATCATACATTTGTCTAATTAAATATGATGGTGTTTAAATTTTTTTTCGTTATCAGGAATTTTAGTTAGAAAGAAACGTAAGGTGAGCGAGCCATTTTAATTTTTTTGAAGTTTGCATCCAAAATTTTTATATTTAAAAAAATTACATGTTTATTTCATATAATAATAATTGTTTATTTATTTATTTCTAATAAATAAATTAAATTAAATCTGAAAGCGTATTTTATCAACTTCCAAAAACATTTAATAGTTTTCGGATACGTTCAGAAATATTCCATTTATTTGAATTTTATTTCAAAGCGAAGATATTATGATGACAGAATTTGCCCGAGGCTTGAGGGGTTAGCAGATGCAAACCTCAAACTGAACCTATCTTTATCTATGCGGATGGGACACCAGTGAGACAGGCATAGAAAAATAATTTATAATCATATGTTATAGACAAATCCGAAAATGTGTCATTTTTAAATCAAATTCTAGACGTAACGACTCTTTTCTAAAAAAAAATTTAAATTGTACTCGAAAGATTGTTATTTAAATTAGGAAAGTTATGTTTTAAATTTAGAATTTTTTTATTGTTGTAAGGTTATATCGTTGATCCTTGGCAGATTTCTTAAACTTTCAAACAAAATGTTGTATTATACAATTTAATTTCAAGAATGAATATTTCACGCACCCATAACCGAAATTAGTTATTTGATTGCTAATGCACTGCTTATTCTCATAGACATAGTTCTGATGTCCGAGTGATTAGAAATCACGAGGTAGAGATATAAGTGTGGATAAACCAAATGGTTTGAAATAATCAACATGTTTAATAATAATTAACATGTAATTGAAAATGTTTTGAAATGAATCAACAGTTCAATTTTATCACTTTTTACATGACACCAAAGATACAACCATTTATGGTTTTCCGCCACGTTTTAAAAAAATTAACAGAATGAACAGAACAGAATTATATAAAACCATATTATTATAATATACTTACCAAAAACCCGGGGTGTACATTAAACAAATTAAATTAATAAACGAAACAACAGGAAAATTACTCATGACATGTCAGAAAAACACCGAAATTTGGATTTTTTATGATTATCCAGCCCGCAATTGAAAATGTCCAATTCTAATGAAAATTGTCAATTGCGACGGTTCCGAATAGCAATTTCGGATATGAGATTTTGTTGTTTTGCAGTAGAGCTGTTAAGTTTCATTTCTGCAATTTTACTCTTTTTGAAATCGAGGAATAGAGCATCGTATTGATGTTGTGCATTTCATTAAAAATTCCGAAAACACAGATTTTTAAAATCATCGAAATGGAATAAATAAAATAAGCCAACAAAACGATTTTCAATTTTTAGCAGATCCGATATTGTTTTTCGGGACGTCGATTGAAATTGTGTGTCGCAATTTTTTAATAATGCGTTTCTTTGAGAGTTCGATATTATATGAGAAGAATATCGCAAGCTTACATATTTTCCCAAATGGACAACATCCAGCCATTCGATCAACACTGTGTATGTTTCTATATGTTAATACACAAACATTAGGTAAATTAATCTGTTTGCTTGGTAGAATTATATTCCTTAGAACAGAAAACTTGTTTAGTTAGGAACTGATACTGTTCTGACAAAACCTAAGAGCACTTGTTTCATTTTTAATTATTATATTTTTTTTTTATCAAGACAACAATAAAATGCTTTATACTTTCTTCTGCCAATAAAACAAATATAATTTATTTAGTTATTTATTTATTAACGCCCTTTTTCGGGGTTTTTGCATGTGAATAGAAAGAAATATACGATATTTAGTGTGCATAATTGAACTGCCTCAGTAAAAATATTTTATACTTGTTCAAATTGAAATTGTTTGATAAATTGAAGATATCCATCGACTTGGTGTAATTACTTCCCTCCATCAGTATTCTGGGCAAAGAGGAATACATATGGTAGTTAGTCCCAAAATTTCTGCCCTGAAATAAATCTTGACTTCTGGTATTACGTTGTGGTTTCCTGGAGCTTGATCAGTTCAAGCAATACCGGACTATCAACTAAATCATTTAGAATTTTATGTAAAAATACCAAGTCAGTGAAAATTCATCTGTGTGACAATTTGAGCATATTCATATCATTTAACAGTGTTGTAGTTCAACATAATTGCTGGAATACCAATTTTAAAATTTAGAAAACGTAAGATTTTTTTTTGTATTCTTTCAACAGCTTGTACATTAGTATTATAATGTGGATTCCAGACAGGAGAATTGTACTCAAGCTGACTTCTAACACAGGCAAAATATAACAGTTTATACACTTTATACTGTTAAAATTTTAGCCTAGTTATAAATCCCAACATTTTCAAGCCCTTCTTATTACAGATTTCTGTTATGTGGTTAATAAATGAAAGATTTGATTGCAAAGTGTCTATAAATTCTTCTAGGTCTTTAAATTGTATTAATGTCTCAAGAAAATTGTTATCAATGTTGTAATTAAAGATCACTGGGTTTTTTATTCGAGAAAATCCAACTATTTGATATTTAGAGATATTTAAGTAAAGCCTATTTTCATTTCACCAAATTAACAATTTGTTGATGTTATATTATTTGTTAATAATTATTATACAAAAAGTTCTTGGCCCTCAAGTTCCTTTCCCATTTTTTTTTCTCGAGTGATTTGTTATGCGTAAAACTTAATTTAATATTAAGGAAAGCAATAATAAAATGTACATTTTTTTACAACCGTTCAACGAATTGCGCCAAATGTATTAAAAATGAGAGGAACCACATCATTATCGGAGTGTTGCCCCATTAAATAAGTTATTACAATCTACAGTGTTCGAGATACGTATAACTCGGTTGAGGTCGGTTTAATGTTTTAATTAAGTAGAGTGATTCAGTAAAGATAACTATAAAAAAATACAACGTAATGAGTTTGCGGTTCTAACCTTAATAGCCCCGCTACACAGACGCCTACTGATTAGTGTTGACAAGAATATATTTACTTTGTATTAAGTACCTGACCGAAAATGATGAAAGTATTTTTAATTTCCAACGAATTTGATGGTATTCTTACTTAACTGAGAGAATGTTTCTTCATTAGCTTTTTTCAGGAATCACGGATTTATATTAGGCTCATCTCTCTTGACTATCTTACACTTACCTGGTATTGTATTTTTATATATGGAAGGTTTTGTACGTAAATAATTCTAGTTTATTCTGACTGCTTCCTTATTCCTTCCCTGTAAGCTCTATTATAAGCGTACTACCTCGCCCTCCTAGCTTGGAAGAGCTTTTGTTAACTACAATTTTTAATATTCCCGCCAGCGACGTTTGGTTTGCTCATCCGCCGCCAGAGGTGCTGTTCTCGCTTTTGTCGGCCAAGCGCGGAACTACTCCAGCTATTCCGCTATTCCTGGATCGGTCGGCAAGGAATGGAGGCACTTGACTCATCTCCAGCGAGGAGCAGACTGTTCCAACGGCCGGATTCGAATCGAAGAATAAAAATAACCTTACCGATTATTGCTACTTAAGAAGTGTACTGACTAAATATACGGAGGTTATTTTTCAAAAGATGGCAGCGTGTAGCGTGACCCAACTCGGTAGCTGCTTCAGTGCAACCTTTGCGTCCGTTGAGATGGACGTTCCTGTTGAATCACGCCGCCTGCGGGGTGAGTTCAATCATTCCTATTCTCAACTAGAAGGGGGACCACCCTGTTTAAATTCACTGTCGTCTCATATTCATTTATGGTAAAGTGATGAATCAGCGGAACGTCTGAAAGTGGTCTGCCGAGTTTCCGCGTGTTAGAACGAGTGTTCATGGTGAGGAAAGAGGAAGGAAGTCCTCAATCGGTGACGATTTGTTGTAGAAAAGTGATGATTAAGTTCGTGAAGATCGCCATTTGACAGTCCTTGAGACCGTAATTTTGTGGCAATTAAATGGTTTGAAAATTTCACTGAAAAATTTCCCGTAATTTGTATTGCAGGTCCATAGGCTGCAGCGTTAATAGCCCGTTCGTTATGGATATTTACTGCTTATGAGTATATTCTTTAAATTAATTAAGAAGTTTCATGTATTTTTTGCATTCTTTCCAGTGATTAAGATTAGATTAAGTTCTTACTAAATATAAAGGTTAGGTATGAGGAGCTGATAGTTAGTAAGAATCGAACAAGACTCACGATATAGTTTCATTGGCGCGCTCCACCGTGTGGCACGTGACCAGCAGCACGCCGTCTGATGGTACCCAGAGCGGTGCGTGTGCCGGCGTGCCTGGCGCGCCCACCAGCCCGCGCGCGCACCGTGCAGCAATCACGCTGTTAGCACGCGCGACCAGCACGTTGGTGGTGGCGGCTGTTGTGCCAATGCGCGGGCACCAGCGCTCGCATTCCAGACGGTGGCGGATCTTCAGGCAGCGGGTACCTGGAAATAATTAAACAAGAAATTATTGTCAAATATATTGTAAATTCTTTTAAGCAAACAAAAATGAAGTAATGTGACACCGCAACAGCGAAATTGAGAGAAGATTGAAGAATTTGAGACGATGATTTGGATAGGCCATTTTGGCAAACTTTGTCATATTATGCAATGCTAGGACCAGATCGTCTACATAGGTCCACATATTAAGAGAAAAATTGCAATATTGTTAGTAGCACATAAAGACACACATAAACTGTTCAATGGGCCCATTTGCTGTCCTGATGTTCAGAAATATATTGTCCCCGATAACTTCACCAGAGCTGGGCCTAGAGACAGTGCAGCCTCCTTTTCCAATGAACCTATGATTTTACCAATAACCATGCCGTTGGGAAAAATTACCACCCTTCTAAACCACTTTTTTTCTGGGGCTGACATTTTTCAGTTAATTCAAGATACCAATAAATATTTTGTTAAACGTTAAGCTGCATCTATAACTGATGTTATTAATGTAATGGTTAAATATTATATGTGGAATGTTACTGGATTCACTGACTTTAACAATAAATAAATAAAATATCATCAAAAACAAAAAAAATACCTAAACAATCGTTTAGAATGCAAACATGGACTTTTATCAATGACGTTGTGATAACTAACTTAAGATTAATAAATAAATAAATAAAAGTGGACACCACGTAAAGAGCCGTGAGAAGAACCAATAAAATGCAGTTTGCAGAAATTACTGTCATAATTATTTCCAACTCATGTAAAACTTTGCTGGGAACGTAGGTAACAAATACCATTGTATTTGCAAAAGTATCTTTGTTTAGAAACGAGAAACAGATGTCGTTCACAGGTGAGTTTATCTGTCGACCTAAAGAGAACTGCTAACTTCAGATAGGTGAAAAGTATTGACACAATTGAAGATATTTCTCGGAGACCAATATCTAAAACGGACACCAGAAGTTTTAAAGAAAAAGGAACGTGCATTGCAATCCGAACAAAAATTTCGATTTAATAGAATAGTAATAGAGAGATTACAAAATAGAACTCAGTTTTCAATAGTTTAGTTGTGTTCATCACCGTGACACTCGTATTGCCCCGTCAGCTTGCCACTGTCTTTGTCCACATCCACCTCGGGCTTCTCCCCGCGGTTAGTACACTGCAGCAGCTCCGTGTAGTTGGAACAGTGCCCCAGCGAGCAGTTAAACAGCCCCTGCATGGCAGTGCACTGCGTCGCGTTGTTGCAATTGGCCTTCACGAGCCCCTCCAGATTCGCCTGAAATAAATTAACAATAGAATTTGAGGGTATAGAATTGACGGAGTAGCAAGGAAAAGGGCAGAATCATTTGCGGGATCCGAGCCGAGTGCCAGGTGCAGGAGGAACTGGTTCCGCAACTTTTAATTCCGCTACAAAATATCCACGACAAAAAATCCTCCGACCAAATATTCTACGGACAAAACACCCCCCAACAAAACATCTTCTAAAACCTAAACTAACAAAAAATGAGACAAAAATAATACAAAAATCCTGTAAAGACAATAAATTATTGTTGTCTGTTTTATTTTTGTCCCATTTTTTGGTAGGTTAGGTTAGATTAAGTTAGGTTAGGTTAAGTTTTAGTAGATATTTTGTTGAGGGATATTTTGTTGGGGGATGAAAACGCGAATTACCCGAGAAACTACATATTGACCGCTGGGTCAAATCGAGGATCCAAGGGAATGGGAGAAGACACCCAACATGAGACAATCCAAAGTATTTATAAATGGAACAGACCCTAGACCCAGACGAACCAGGTAACTACTCAAAATGGACAGAAACTCACTGAGGGAACTGGTTGTACCACTAAGGTTACACTGACTTCTCAGGAAACGCACCAATAGATACAGGAAATGTGAAGAGGATGATGAGACTCCAATTTACCTATGATGCCAATGTCCCGCGCTGTTGGGAACAAGGTTCAGATACCTGGGAAGATACATTGTGGAAGCAAGAAACACAGCTAAATATCCAATGACATCCCTGGTGAACTTTACCAAAGGAACCGGGTAATTGTTAAAGGAGTGAGGTAAAATGGGAGATAGCATAATGAACCCATGGCCTCAATGCCAACGGGAACTATTCGTACAAAATTAAATAAATAAAATTTTAGATGCATATATTATAACAATCATCGCAAACAAAGTTTCCAAACTTCGCAAAAAACTTTCCCATTCAAGGGCGTCTGGTACAGCATCATTGTGTTCCAGGGCAATTGGTAGAGTGAACACGCTTCTCAATGGTTTTGACCCTTAACATAATGCTGAGTCCTTGAACCCATGGCGCATCGTGTACTTGGATGTGATTTAATATTATTCATGATGTTATCGCTTATCGAGAGGATGAAAGTCCTGGTGATTTATTAAGTGGAATCAAAAGTTAATTATTCATTAACGCATCCATGTGTGCATTGTTGTAATATAAAAGCGGTGACTTGGTTCTTCATCAACAAACAAAATTCTTGAATGATTTGTTGAATTAATTACTTAAATTACATGACATTAATAAATCTGTAACACATGACCATTTGTTAGTACCAATCACCCATCTCTCTTAGACACACCATACCAAATCATTGTTTGTAAACATGGTGGAATTTTATTCACTCTTACGGTATCTATTTATAATATTAACAACTTCTGGTTTAACATTCCTCACCTTTTAAACGTTCAAACCCTTTAGTTTCTTTTTAAATGCCGTTTAAATTTACAAAGTTTCAAAAACGCTTTTCCAAAATTGCTCTCTTTTCAATTAAACCCAGATTTGTTTATTGGGTTTCGCCAAGGGAAGAGATAAATGGAGGATACTAAGCAGACCTTTACCCTAATAAAATTCTATTCGTCGGGAGATGGTCGAAATTAAATTGAATCCTATTGACGGACGTTCTAACTGCAGAACCTTCGAGGATTGTATAGCTGTAGTAAATAAAAATTAATGGCTTAAAGGTCTCTGCAGTTACGTAACATATCCAAGATGGCAAGATCATTTTATGACTTCTGATAATAGAGATTAAAGCAAATATAAACCTTAATCTAATCTACAACAATAAAGAATATATAATGATAATGACAAAAATAATAAATCTTAAACTATCGTACCAAACAACTACAGGGGAGGCACCACGATCTGATATGCATACCACGTAGCAGAACAGACGTGTTGGCTCAGTTTGGCTGATTTTCAAATCATAACGGTGCTAAAGTTTTCACTTCAATAAACTGAAATTATCAGAAATAATAAGATAAAATTAAAAGAAATAACACGTTTTAAACATCGCAATTGTTACATTAAAAATGTTGATATATTTTGTACATTTGTTAGTAAACTATGTTAGCGAGGAGTTGGCGAGTTTGCTGCATAATTTGCCACCAATGAAATGAGTGGTAATAAAATAGGTCCTCATGCCTAGTGAGTCGAGTAGGTACCCTTAAATTGACCACACTCAGGAGTTTGCAACAGTTGAGCTCCGAATTTACATTTAAAAAAGAAAAAAAGGTCACTTATACTTCGCCTCTCCTCAAGTAAATGTATTTTTAGGATATTCAATACAAAAATGTAGTTAATTTGTTCCAAGGGGATATCTAACTTCGAATTAATAAATCGTAGAAACCTTTGCTGAATTCTTTTGACATTTATAATGTGAATTTTATGGTGAGGTGACCAAATGACGACATTATACTCTAATTGGCTACAAACTAATGAGACAAGTAAAATTTTCATGACAGAAAGTGGATTAGTGATCTCGGTGAAAATTCCAATGTTTTCATACAATCGTTATTAATGTGATTTGTGTTGTGTACAAATCGTAGTTAGCATATCTTAATTACAGTCATTCAGCTTATACATATGTTGAAATAACACATTACTTTATGTTTGCTACTGTTCATAATGTATACTGTAAATGGACGCCGTCTGTTATTAAAAAAATCTTGAAAATCGTGAGAGTTACTAAACACCCTTTTTGTAACGAACGACTAAATATTTTAGTATTCCGTTTAGAATTTCTCAGATAATAGGAAATATTATTTCGTCCTGATAAAATGAACCGACAGTGAATAATGAAGATAACACAATCAACATGAATATTTCAGCAGCAGTTGGCTAGGTTAGCCCGGGTCGCTCTATGCAACAGGCCCTCGGGACCTTTCGTGTTTGGGTTTATTAATTTAACTTTCTTACTGTAACCCACTTTCGAATAGTTCAGGTATCGTAAAACTTCCAAGATACGGGAGCCAAATTGTACAGTAAACACCTGTAATTGCCTTGACTGCCTTTGGGAAATCTTCTCTCAAATCTTCTTGGGAAAGGTCTTTTGTTGTACTGGTCCCAGCGAGAATTTGTAGTGACATATTCGTTCTAGTATCTTCTGTCTCTTTCGTTTTTAAAAAAGAGAGGGAAGAGGATGCATTTCGCTGACGTCCGTACGAGCTCTCGCTGGGACAAGTTTATATCCTTCCTGTTCCCTCTGCCTAGGTCTGTAGTATTTGTTTCTGTATCACCTAACTAGCTGAGATTTCTTACCTGCTTGTCCTGCAGGTATATTAAAAATAAGCTATTCCTGGGTCAATCATGAACTACCCGTTCATTGTAACTAGAGAATACAATCCCGAGCATGTTTTTAAATCCCGGGATTTTCAATGCGTGATCCCGGGATCCCGGTACTATCCCGGGATCAGGAAATGCGGTTAATAATTGGGATAAAATAAAATTAAAGCATATATAGTAAGTTCTTAAACATTATTTATTAATATTGTTTGTTACACAAGATAACTTATCTATGTATACTTATTTACTAATATTATAAATGCAAAAGTGCGTGTGTTTGTTTGTTACGCTTTCACGCCTAAACCACCAGATCGATTTCAATAATTCTTTCACCAATAGAAAGCTACATTATATGCGAGTAATAAAAGCTGTATATAATGGAAGCTCTGGCGTTACGAAATTATAAATATTAATATATTATATTTATTATACCAACGAGTTCCTCATACTAAATAAACACTACCTAAAGCCAATTCTCAAACACCTTTTTAGTGAAGTACTACATAGTGAAATTATACCCAACCGATGGACAATGTCGACTCTAAAACTTTTGCACAAAAAAGGAGATAAAAATAACATAAATAATTATAGACCTATCAGCCTGTCGTCAAATATCTACAAAATCTTTGCTAAAATAATACTTGGCAGAATAACCAAGACTCTAGATGAAAGTCAGCCAAGAGAACAGGCAGGATTCAGAAGCGGATACTCGACTTTAGATCATATTTATGTTATCAAACAATTATTCGAAAAAAGTAAAGAATTCAACTTCACCTTTTATTGCTGCTTTGTGGACTACAGTAAAGCTTTCGACACAATAGAACATGAAAAGATCTGGCAGGCACTTAAGAATCAAGGTGTCGAAATCAAATACATAAGAATTCTAAAAAACATCTATGATAACAGCAAAGCTAAAATTAAACTAAATAAAGAAGGAAATGAAATCAAAATAGAAAGAGGTGTACGCCAGGGCGACCCCCTCACCTAAACTTTTTACGGCAGTCCTGGAGGAGATCTTTCGTCAATTAGATTGGGAACAATGTGGGCTGTCCATTAACGGTGAAAACATTTCACATTTAAGATTCGCGGATGATTTGATAATCCTCTCGCTGACGAGTGCAGGCCTGCAGATGATGTTGAATGAACTAGATAGAGAAAGCCGAAAGGTGGGACTAGTCATGAACACAGAAAAGACCAAAGCAATGACAAACGGGAAGCAAGAACCTATCAAGATCAATAACAATCTGATCGATTATGTGGATGAGTATGTATACCTAGGTCAAATCATTTCTCCTTTAGATTTAACCACAAAAGAAATAGACAGACGTATTGGAAATGCTTGGAAACAATATTGGGGTTTGAAAGAAATAATGAAAAACAGTGAAATCAGGATAGCTATCAAACGGAAACTTTTTGACACCTGCATACTTCCTGTACTTACTTATGGTTGCCAAACTTGGGCACTCACAAAAACTCACAATAAGAAGCTCGAAACATGTCAAAACTCCATGGAAAGAAGTATGATAGGGAAAAGACTGTCCGATAGAATAAAAATTGCAACCATTAAGAAGCAAACAAGAACAAAAGATGCCATAAAAAACAATAAAAAAGCTAAAGTGGAAGTGGTCAGGCCACACAATTAGAGGAAGTGAAAAATGGTCAAAATTAGTCATGAATTGGTTCACAAGTGACAAGAAGAGAAAACGAGGTAGACCATTTAGACGGTGGGTTGACGACATCAAAGCCGTGGCAGGTGGTACATGGACAAGAACAGCTAATGATAGAGAGAAATGGCGACAGTTGGAGGAGGCCTTTGTCAACTAGTGACATACAGACAGGGAGTCGATGCATGATAAGTGAAAAGTTTATTATAAATAATGTTATGTAATTTACTGTCTGAATAAAGGCATATAATTTATTGTCTGAATAAAGAATATAATATAATTTATTATTATTATTATTATTTATTATACGTTTATTGTCCCTTCCAAAAGCAAGTTATTGATAACGTTAGAAGAAAAGCGAAACAAATCGTTGTCTTGGCAACTACGTTGATAAATTTTATTTCAGGCGTCGTAGTTGATATCCATACTAATATTATAAATGCGAAACCGCTAGAGTTCGTTTATGACGCTTTCACGCATTAACCAATAAAAAGACTTTGAAAATTCATTCACCAATAGAAAGCTAAATTATATGCGTCTGTATATGATGGCAAGCTCTGGCGTTATGAAATTATAAATATTAATATATTATATTTGTTATACGTTTTCTGTCGCTAACAAAAGCGACTTATTTCTAACGTCAGAAAAAAATCGTTTCCATGGAAACGATGTTGATATATTTGTGGGCTCTAAGCTGGTAGGTACTCAGCCCCCTGGTCAGCTACTGCTCCAGAAAATTCAAATATTAGAATATGTTTTGTTTTTTTTTGGACACGCTTCTCTTTTGCAATAAATGTCAGATAAGAGTTCCTACATTAAAAATATAATTCGTAACGATTATAAAGACTGAATAATAAATAGTGTAATTTTTTAATTATATTAACAAACTTCCAAATATTTAATTAAAAATAAACATCCGAAATGTTTGTACGCGCATAAATTCCGAACGAATGAACAAAATTGGATAATTCTTTTTTTCTTTGAGCTATAGCTTTATGAAATTTAGGTGACAGGCGAGATGTTTGAAAACTGAATGTAAGGGAATGAATGTATGGAATGCGGGAGGGAGTGGGGGTGGGGAGGAGGGGGATAATTGATAAGTTCAACCACTACAGTAATTTCCCGTAATACCATGCGAGCGAAGCCGCGGGGAAAGGCTAGTCTATCTATATAAGTAAAAATAAATCTAAGAAAGTTTGTACGCGCATAACTTCCGAACAAGTCAAGACGCAACGGATCACGGAATGCAAACTAGACCTGATTGTTGCAATCCCGAAAATCCCGAGATTAACCAAAGGGCAGTCCCGGTATCAAAAAAGGGCCGGGATCCCGGGACCCCGGGATTCGAGATCCCGGGATTGTATTCTCTAATTGTAACCCACTCAATGAGCGATCAAGTTACTTTAAAACTTTACCGGGCATATCGAATCTCTTTCTCGCGATGGACAACTAGAGATGGTAGATGCCTGAAAACCATGAAATTTAAAATAGGATACTCTCTCTTCTACCTACCCACATCAAGCAAAGTGCCCGACCAAAGTGCACTCGGTTCCGGGTAAAATTTAACCCAATGTTTAGTATTAAGTGTGTGTGTGTGTGTGTGTGTGTGTGTGTGTGTGTGTGTGTGTACGTTTGTGTAACTTTATAATAATCGAACAAAAATGTAGCACCGCTTATTAAAAGGGAAGCCATGCAAAGAACTTATTTTATTTTTATTTTAGCGATTACATAAAATAATTATTTTTACAAAATATAATGGTGAATTTAAGTACAAATATTGTATTTCTTAGTCCTCCTCACTAAAGGGTCTGATGCCGAGGTGGACTAAAGTTATTTAAATATAGTTTATTTGTCTTCTATATTGTTAGTCTTAAGTGTCTTCATTGGGGTTTTTCATTGACTTCTTTGAGCCATATTTTTATTCTTGATTTGTATTCATTGAACTTCTTTATTAGTTTTATGTCTTGGGGAAGAATGTTATGGAGTTTTGTTGCAAAATATGTGTAGTTTCTTTGTCCGAATATGCGGGAAAGAATGAAATAGTTATATGAACGGCCCCCTAAAGTACGCCCACTGGACTCAGTTCAGTGAAACCGCGCGTGTTATCTCAGTAACGTATGATATCTTCACTCCGTCAATAGTTTACATAAGATAATATGCTTAATTTTGGGGGTGTTCGCGTGCAGTTGAGTATGTATTGATATCGATCCGTGAGAATGGGTGGGAAAAATGTGTGGAGCGAAGTACCACATTTCTCTACCCCCTCACAATAAATGTTCCCACCCATTGGAAATCTTCCCAAAGGCCGTTACGTGAGTCATTTTCTTAGAATCCTTCTGAATACCGAGAAAGTGATTCATAAACTAGAAAAAAAACTAACAATGACGCCGTTCCCCCACGAAAATCTGTCTCAACCACATTCATGTAGTATCGGCTTATTCATCCTCTTCTCATATTCTGGCTCTTGGCGTGATCGTGATTCATACATTTTTTATATGCGTTCTGCGTAACAACTGTTCAGCGTAGCTAAAGCCGTTCACGTAACCTTTGTGATTTCGAGGGTCAAAGCCAGAATCAAATTTAATCAATTCGTGATTCTTTATTTACACTTATTTATTTTACAAAAGTCCTCGGCTTTGTTCTTGTTCCTACGCATTTTTTCATTGTTTTCTTCACACAGTAGGCCCATTTAATAATAATTTCCCTCAGAGCCAATGTCGTGTGGAGGATATTCTTAAGCCGCCGCTACCCGAATTTCAACCTATTTCTTTCTTTCAACATATCTCCCTTAAACATTTTTTAAGCTATTAAAAAATTATGTTATTTTTGAAGATAATTCCTAGACGCGTTCCATGCCGAAACGCAAATTATATGAAATTCCCTCGATAGAAAAAAATCGCAAGGTATGCACCGAAAATTATTAAAAACACGTCTGATTCTATTATTTTACAAGTTATAGTTGTGAAAAAATTCACAATGTTTCTTTAAATATTACTTAGGACGCCTTCTACGAGATTTTTGCTCTATATTAACCGAGTCATGTTTTATTAAACACTTTCACAATTTTCGTTTCAATTTTATCATTTAAAATGTAAACGCGGTCTGTCCAACATTCGTAATTACATATCCCTCCATCTTCTTCTTTTTGAGCGGTGAAGCGGCGCCTTAAGGAAAGGAAGGAACGGAAGTTCTGGAAAGAAAAAAGGTATGAGAGATGGATAGGAATCCAGGAGTTATGAATCCATCCTTCACGCTGCGGTGAAAGACGATGGTCGAAAGAGACCATATGAAGAGGTCAAAGAGACTCCCCACATCGGCCTCTCCAGATCCGGCCCGTCAAGTTACCAAACACCTACGGCAGGGGTGTTGTTTATAATACAATAAATAGTTCCCGGGGCGGTGGTACTGATACCCGCCTCCCAAATTGTTTTTATAATATTTGAACAATTTTATCATTGACTAGCTTTTACTCTACTAGCTTTTACTCGCGGCTTCGCTCGCATGGTATTAGATCACTCACTCACTAACTTGATATTTATAATATATATAGTTGTATATAGAAACCATCACAGGCATTCGCACATCAAATCCCCAAAGTTTCATCGCAATCGGATGATCGGTTAGCAATGCTTAATTTCGTGATGTCGTAACTCACTATTATATATAGAAACTATCGCGGGTATGCACACATCAAATCCCCAAAGTTTCATCGCAATCGGATGACCGGTTAGCAATGCTTAATTTCGTGATGTCGTAACTCACTATTATATATAGAAACTATCGCGGGTATGCACACATCAAATCCCCAAAGTTTCATCGCAATCGGATGACCGGTTAGCAATGCTTAATTTCGTGATGTCGTAACTCACTATTATATATAGAAACTATCGCGGGTATGCACACATCAAATCCCCAAAGTTTCATCGCAATCGGATGACCGGTTAGCAATGCTTAATTTCGTGATGTCGTAACTCACTATTATATATAGAAACTATCGCGGGTATGCACACATCAAATCCCCAAAGTTTCATCGCAATCGGATGACCGGTTAGCAATGCTTAATTTCGTGATGTCGTAACTCACTATTATATATAGAAACTATCGCGGGTATGCACACATCAAATCCCCAAAGTTTCATCGCAATCGGATGAATGGATGAAATCATATGCGTTTGCTATGCGTTGCTAATCAATTTAGCAACGCATAGCAAATATACATATTATATACACACCCAAAAACAAACATATTTTGATTTTTATATATATATAAAGATTTAAAAAAAATTACTTCTAGTCTTTAAAAACAGGTTAACTGTTATTTCGAAGATCAAATCCAACAAAGATCACGATGGAAATATTAAGCTAAATAAAGTTACAATGAAAAAAGAAATCTGTCCATTTTTTATGACAACAGAGTTTGCCGTTCAAGAGCTTTTGCTGTTTCATTCGCATAGATTTTCAGCCTTTTAGATAAGTTATGTGTATTTTTAACGACTAGGATGCTAGTCATTTTGTTTACCTCTATTAAACTGTCTCTTTGTTAAGGAGTTAACGAAATAATAAATTAATTGCTTTTACCGCCACAGGTCGAGCTAATTAAAATATCTAGGTTAACTACCGACGCGACTTAATTGTATAAGGGCTGTCAAAGGGTGTTTCTGTTCAAGGCGGACGCTTGCCTGGCCCTACAACAATAAAAAAAAACAGTACCTCACTGCCCAACCTTTACATATTCAATGTACTTTACCTCCCGTAAAATATACTTCGACTTGTTTTGCAGAGTGTCATAAATGTTTAACGAGGTTTTTCATAACACAGATGTTGGTTAGGTTACTCGACTGAATGACCATTGATAATACGAGATTATAATAACAAACATAAGCGCCCTTGAGGTGATTTTTCACAAAAACGGCGCTATATAAATCATCCAAATATTATTATTATTATTATAACACTTTTTAAAATGGCGCCGGAGGAATCGCTGGATAAAAAAATCTTCCTCATACATCCTGCATATACATACAAGGTCGTGCAAAAGTCCTCACACCATTTCATAAATAAAAATAATTAAATAGCACAATTATTCAGTGTTCCACTTAAATGCATGTAATTCCGCTTAAGGCGGTACACAACCCTAATAATTTTTGTTTGCCCAAAACTCACATTTTAACCATTTCCGGCGAATTTGTAACTATAATAACTTTTTAATTCCAACAGACCCCTGGGGATGTAAGTTTTTTATATTTAAAATTAATAAAAACAATACCTTACCGTTAATATATCTTACGTACAACTATTTTAAAACTTTATAACAAGTTTTTCAACTACAAAGTTAGCGGTGAGCACCAGATTTTATTTTTCTAGACGATGAATTAATAACTTTGGGAGGGATTCATAAAGAAACATCTTAAATATTTGTAACACGTTCTTCAGTATTAATAAAATGAACGCGGCGGAAAGGTCGAATCTCCAGGCCCGCTAGGGCGAATTCGACTGTACGTTCGTCTAATATGCCGTGCCGCGGGCGTATATTTGTTTACACGCTTTCTTTACTTACGTCGTTAAGATTCCCACATTATTTGTCTTCTTTTCTTTGATAGAGCAAATTCGACAGTAGGTCCGTCCAATACACGGGTCGCGAGTCGTAATTTGTGTGCACGGCTTCTTTACTTACGTCATTAAGATTTTGAATATATTTTAGGGTATATTGTCGTCTTAAAGATTAATTTAGGCAACATAATATTCAAACCTTTGTATTTTTTGAACAAATTTGTGTTGGGAACGGTTGCGCGACCTTTTTCATATAAAATTAAATTTTGAATTTGATGCCAATATATTTAAACAAACTGAATAATTATTTTTGTAATCAAAGGGTATAGTAAATATCTAATATGGACATGTACTATTTTACTTATTTTAAATAAAAAATCATAAGCCATAAAAAAATTATTTTTTCATTATTTTAGAGGCAACTTCGACAATTTTTTGTATGACATTTGACCAACTATAAATTTCCAAATATTAAATTTGTGTACAATTCGTGTTACATAAAAATGCTTTATTTAATAATTTAATTTTTTCTATTATATTTAATCACATTTGTAAAGTATATAGAATAAAATCATTATTTTAAACAAATATCATTAATTCACAAATAATTGCCAAGGTTGCCTCTAAAACCGGAAAAAATTGAATTCTTTAATTTCCATATTTAATAATTTTAATTACAAATGAATAAAGTAGCACAAATCAGTACTGATTGTTTGCTTACCTTTTGATTAAAATAGTAATATTTTGGTTTGATTGAATACTTGGCCACAAATTTAAAATTCAGTTTTGAAAGGAAAACAGCCGTCCTCTTGCTCTCTGTATTTTATCGATAACGTACCATGTAGAGATGGGTAAGTTCTGCATTTTGCCGGAGGCCTCCGAGCCGTGCTTCCTTTTAAAAGTACTTGAGTTTCAGGAGCAGGGCCCGGGTCCGAGTTCTCGGGTGCGAACTGGGTACTGGGCGCTGTTGCGGCTACCGGAACACACGGGTCGACCGGAGACGGACCTCGCAACCGGAACCCGCAAAAGAACTCGAACCCGGGACCTGCTCCCGACTCGCGAGAAAAAGCTGGTTCACATTACGCTATCAATTATAAAAGATCATAGCACGCCAAATAACGCTCTCCATACAATCCCTTCAGACCGTTCACACCTAAGCGCAGATCAATCATAGATAATACACATCTCAGACGTAACCGCTCCAGAGGCGATATGTTAGAAGATAACCCTCCCCTTCTCCGACTAAAACAGGAGAGTGGGTCATTGTAATTACGGAGCTGCCTAGACCCGTGGATGACAGATGTCAAGTTGACAGATTTCAGTACAAAAAATATGCGTTCCGTTGCCGCTCCCTAATTCGACTGACCTTCTCTCCTACCACAGGAAGAAATATTTGATAGCTTCGTGTGAAAGGACAAAAGATAAGCGCTCGCGAATCAACAGATATCTGCTCGCAGATTTATAGCGTAATGTGAACCAGCTTTAACTCGGACTGTGAACACGGTAACGCCGGTGGAAGCATACGGGTTCCGGCTCAGAGTCCGGCTCCGAGTTCTGGGTTCGGGTCCGAGTTCTCCGGGAGTAGTCAATTTGGAAAAGGAGTATGAGTAGGATCTGCTTCCCGCGAAGAACCCGAGTTCAAGAGCCTACACCGGCTGAACGTACACATCGCTAGTACCGTGTGGAATAGTTAGTGTGAGATTTTGTTTAAAGATGGTTTTATTGGAAAATTCAAATGTCACATTTTTCAATTAACTGAAATAACTGAAAAAGTTTTGTTTTTAATTTTTCATATAAATTTCACATTACAATATTCATTTGCATTATCACTACCACCATATTAGGATCATGCCCGTAACATGATATATTTTAGCGGCTGGGAGGAAAGGGCGGTGAGGGGTGGGGTTGGCGGAAGGGGTGACGAGGGAGTGGCATGGCGGGGTAGGTGGAAGGGGAACGCGGGACGGGAAGGGGACTCGGGACGTGAACGAGGACGCACAGGAAAGGACATGCAGGGAGAATCAATGTATTTCTTTGAACGGCATTGTAACGCATACCGGGTACCAGCTAGTTATTCACATTTTTTCAAATTTATTGTGGGGGCATTATGTAGATAAGTAATTACTGTGCCGATTTTATAGATACAAGGCGAATAAACATTCTATGAAAAATGAATAGCTAGAATTTTTTTAAATCTTTTTTTGTCTACTATTTGTAAAGCCTTTGATTTCAAAATATGTAAACATTGTTTATGTAACTTTAAAAGATGTGTAACAAACTTACTAAAAAAAGTATTGAAAAAACAACTATTTAATCTTTAAACTTTGAACACTTAAAACAGAAAGAAAAAACTTATCTTCACTGACAGTACAATATTAATTATTGTGCCACTCCTAAAACGCCTACACATTTCAATAAAATTATCTCTTCTCCGGTTTTACTATCAACCTCCAAGGAATACATAATATTATAATACTGATGATATCAATAGCCACCCCTTAATGTAAATATAGACTTTTCGAATAAAGGGTGGAAAAGGGCCGCGAGTAAAGGGTGGAAACCCTATTAATAGTTCCAATATTTACAAGAGTTTCCTGTTGGCAGGTTGTAAGCCGATAGCCCCTCCATTAGCCGGGAGTAGTAATTACTTGGGGGCAGAACGCACCCATTAGCGGTGCATCCAACCACTCCCACTCGTTACTTCTGCAGTACTTAATCATTATTCACTCAGCGGTTTCTGCGTAAAACTTTATGGTCAACACGTTTTCCTCACAGATAGAATATGTAATGCAAATGTAATTTAATTAATAGAATTAATGTGATAAAATAAATTAATTAATAGAATAAATTTTATTTAATTACTAGAATAAATGTTATTTAATTAAAAGAATAAATGTTATTTAATTAATGGAATAAATGTGATTTAATAAATAGAATAAATAGAATAATATAAATTAATTTATGTAATTTTAATGAAATAAATTATTAATTGAATAAATGTTATTTAATTAATTAAAATTATAAATTAATTAATGAAATAAATTAATTAATAAAATAAATGTTATTTAATTAATAGAATAAATGTTATTTAATCAAAAGAATACATGTTACTTAATTAAGTAATAGAATAAATTAATTAATTAAATAAATTAATTAATAAATTAATTAAATAAGTGAATCAATAAATTAATTAATTTATAGAATTTTTTTTATTTAATTATTAGAATTAAAGTTTTTAATTAACAGAACCAGTGGTCGCCCAACGATCGAAATTCGACCATAATTGTAATGTTATTTTTTATTGATTTAATGTATTTTTTATGCATAATTTAAAAAAATATTAGCATTTTGCACTTCTTCTCTATTTAAACTTTAATTATTAATTTAAATATTAATTAATTAATTTAACTTAATTTTGAAAAACCCTACGAAAACGCTGGTGAAAATGTGGGATTTCAGCTAGTTCTTATTTTTAATTTTTTTTTTAAATATTTTTCATCAGTGAATTAAAAACTAAATGCCAATATAATAATAAAATTGGAACCATTGTTAAACGCAAACCCTTGTAAAAAAAATGTAACCATAAAATAATCTAGTCAATGTAAAATCTAATCGATTGTAAAAAAATGTAACCATAAAATAATCTAGAAAAGCCCCATGGGCGTTTGTATTATAATATGCGAGCCTGGGTGTGTAAATGACTCCAGAACTCTCTGAGCTTAATACTAAAAAAAAATCTGATTACGAATCTATCTTGCGCGGACAATGTATCACAAATAATGGCGATCCGACAAATCTCAAGGGAAAACAGATTCACTAACCGTTTATGTAGTTCTTTGCAGCTTGGGAGGCCTCCCGATAATTTCATCCACATAAAATTATGATCAGTCCAATTTTTTGTAACTTTGAAACACGCATAAGTCAGCTGCCAACTGTTCACAATTGGAGTAGAATTCACAATGAAATTGTTACAATAATATTTTTGAAATAAATACGTTTTTACATTACACTTTTACAGACAAGCGGGTGACATCTCTGATCCATTGTAGTCGATCATGATAATTTAGCAGTTTTTCGAACCATACATTTTAGTGTTTCTGAAAATCCATAGATATCGCCATAATCACCATTCTTGCAATATAAATGAAATTAATAATTTTTTCGAACAACCAAAAAAAAACAAAAAATATATTACAACGCCTAGCCAGCTTTGAAAACAGTAATAAATAACAAATAAAATAAGTAAGAAGAAATTCAGAAAGTGGGGTCTTAAAAGTTGTGGTCTAAACACCACAAGCATGTCCACTTGAAAGAAAACTGATATCTAATTTACATATTATAGACTTTCAACTCACAGCCCCTAAACAGGACAATGAAATTAATAATCCGTTTAAAAATGTTTTCGATATTTGAAAATACAACTCTGATGATCGGAAGTTTGAATAATACTTTGGTTTGTCTAGATTACAAGTGTTATTTATTATCGTACAGTATTTACAATGAATATCTAACTGAACTTAAGGCCCGTTCTAAAGGATGCTCTTTGATAATCAGTACGGGCCTTTTCTCGCAAAAGGAGGCCAAGGAGCTCCCTGCTCAATTTTTCACTGCGTCATTTGGGTTGTGCAGGTCGATACGCGTAATTTGTTACCCGTAACGTATAATTTACTGATGCAAAGACTCCTACCACTGTGCCACTTTGGTCGCCAACACTTTTGAAAAGGCCCATGAGCTTATCGCTCAATTCATCTGCTACTGAACCAATCCAGCCGCCCGACTCAGGGCATTCAGTATTTCATTTAATTTAAAAAAAAAACAATAGAACCCTATCTCGAAAAAGGGTTATAGGAGTTTATCGCTCAATTTTTTCACTCAGCCCTTTGAATGTGTAGGTCGAGACGCGTAATTTGATATCCATCTCGGGTACTGTAAGGTTCCATGAATAAAATATTTATAGACAAAGCGTTCCTACTTTCAGTACCTACCTTCTTAATCTGAAGCGAGGAGCCGCTCATTGAAGGCCATATACAATCAGTTATCTTCGTAACTATTCGGGTTTTAGACTCAAACGTCCGACAGTTGTCTCTATACTGTTCTACTACCAAACACATCAAAAAGCACATATATTAATGACAGCTGTTGAGAAAACTACATACATATTGGCAAACACTATTGTTTTCATCAGAAGTAAGGAAAGTGAGCTTAATTTAGGCACACGGAATTGCCCACAACACACTTCTGTCGATTTATCTCTTCAGTGGATATTACGTAGCTGATCCATTATTGCATCACGGAAGTGCATTCTCAATGAGGGGTACCTCGGGGCGGGGACAAAGCCGTCTATAACTTGCTTCGTAAAATGAATACACTCCGGTGGTGCAATAAGTTTTAGGAGTGGGGCTTTAGTGCCCACTCTAGTCCATCCAACTTCGAAATTACTAGCCGGCAGTTTAATAGTAAGATACCTACAGAAGCCAAAGCCGAACGAACAACCAACCAGTAGAAAATCCATTTTCCGGACAACGTATTCTAGAACAAATGTACGTGTTCGGTCGATATGTGTATTGTTTCAATCCATGCCAACTGAGAATAAAGTCAACTCAAAAACTCTTTGAAAAGTCATAAAAAGCTATGAAAAAAATAATTTTAAAATAACCCATGAAGTAGTAATAAATAAAAGTTGATTTTCACTCAAGACGCCTGCAGATATAAGTATATCGACTTTGGTTGTACGGATGTATATACTCTTTGCATTTTTACTTCAAGAAATAATCTTTTAAGGGATCAACTGTCCACCGGATCAACTGCTAGGGGGATGAACTGTCGGGGGGGTCAACTGTCGGGGGGCCAATTGTCGCTTGATCAATTGTCATGGAACCATGTTACACTATGCATAAAGGGTTAATACCTTTTATGATGTATATTTTGTACATAATGTATGATGTATATTTTGTACCTAATGTATTAGGCATAGGACTACTAACGGGACACTGCCATCTCAGAAGACACGTGCAGATATTGGAAGTGGAAAACACAAATAGATGCAAGAAATGTGAAGAGGATGAAGAGATTCCAATTCACTTATGGTGCCAATGTCCTGCCCTGGTGGGAACTAGGCTCAGATACCGGGGGAGACACACAGTAGAACCAAAAGACATAGCCACATGTCCAGTGATAATCCTGGTGAAATTTATTAAAGGGACTGGGTTGTTATTAAAGGATTGAGGTGAAATGGGAGATAGCACAATGAGCCTATGGCCTAAGTGCTCACGGGAACTAATAGAGAACTCCAGTCCATCTTTTAAATTTTTTTTATGAATAATGAACAATAACCTTTTAACTTAAATATACTTAATATTTTTATTTTTATAGTTAGTTTTAATAGTTAAAATAAATGTCAAAGTTTTAATTTTTCAAGATCCCCCGAAAACCCCCGTGACGTCATCTGGCCCTGTGACGTCACCTGGCCAAAAGTTTTAGTTATTTTCAACAGATGTTGTCATTTTGTATGGAAGAAGTGATGAAACTATTCAATAAGTAAAACGTTATTTAGGTGTGATTATTTATTTATTATATTATTATATTTTTCAATATTATTACGGAAGATTGGTGTAAAAATTGTTTGAAATTATTATTTTTTTAGCTTTACGAATCGAAATCAATATTAAGGAAACCGAAGCATGAATTTCATAGGGAATTGGAATCAGCTGTTCGACCGCCGCCATTTTGAATTTCAGCATTGGAGCGTTTTATGGAAGCGGTGACGTCACGCCTCACAAATTCAATAATACCAACTTGACAGGGTGTTTTAATGAACTGTTTTAAAATGGTCTTTTTAATATTTTTTTTAAAACTACGTTAAATATTATTTAATAAAACTTATAAATTCAGAATCAGCGTTTATTGGTCTATATGAACATATTTTTTTAAAGCCATAATATTTTTCACTGGAGTTCTTTATTGTAATCCGTCTCCGCCTTTAAAAAAAAAAAACAAAATTGTGTGGCATTCTTCCAGAATTTGCAATGCATGCGTCTTCGAATTTTTGTGCATTTAGCAATTCTCAAGAGACAGTATAATAAGCTTAAGACATTAAGCTGAGCCTAAGCCGGTTATCTTAAGCTCAAAATAAATAAAACATGTCGCAACTTCTAAAAGAATTGTAAGAACGTGATCGTATTTGAGTAAAATGATTTCATTAGGCGTATGTGGAATATTTGAAATATAAAAGTTTGCAAAGGGACTTATTTGTGCAATTTATATTCACTTTACCACCCCGTCTGAGTGAGTTCTGCGAAAATTGTGTTTTATCAGATCTAAAATGTTTGGAGTTTATGGGAGTAACTTCGTTTTAAGACGGCTTAAGAATTCATATCACAGAATCGTACTTAAAATCATGTATATATAAGAGTAAAAATACGGATGGCGATGTTTTTTATTTCTTCTTACGTAGCGCAATCTATCTACATAAATCTGTATACTACTATCCATCATATACATGACCAAAAACGACCTTTAATATAATATTTTTTTAAAAATGTATGTATATATGTAACCCATATTTTTATATTACAATAAAAAAAAATTATAAAAAATCTATAAAAATAATAATATTTGAATGATATGTATAACGCAGTTTTTCTGAAAAATCACCTCAAGAGCGCCGTAAAAACTTATAATATCCATACTAATATTATAAATGCGAAACTGCGTGTGTTTGTAAAGCTACTTTATATGCGAGTAATATAGGCTGTATATAACGGTAAGCTCTGGCATTATGAAATTATAAATATTAATATATAATATTTATCATAAATTTTCTGTTGCTAATAAAAGCGAGTTATTGCTAACGTCAGAAAACAAATCGTTGCTGTGAAAATAATGTTGATATATTTGCGGAAAATCGTAGTTAATATCTATCTATCTATAAGTAAAAATGAATATCCGAAATGTTTGCACGAGCATAACTTCCGAACGACTGCACCAAATTGGATAATTATTTTTTTTACTGCTGGTGAGCTCTGGCATTATGAAATTTAGATGGCACGCGAGCTGTTTGAAATCTGAATGTACCGGGAATGAATGTAGAGTGAGTGGAGTGCGGGAGGGGGGGAAGGGGGGCGGGGTGGGGAGTGGGGGTGGAGTTGGGCGGGGGGAGGGAGTGTGGGTGGAGTGGGGCTGGAGGAGGGAGTAGAGGTCGTAGTGGGGGGTGGGGATAATTGATAAATGCAAGCGCCCAGACAAACAATTATAACAACTTATGGCTAAAATTTGCATCCACCGGTTCATCGATCACTGATGCGAAACTAAATATACAATGATTTGACCAATGGTGCGTAAAAATATATACATATATTATACTCTTTTATTCATACTCTGTATAGACAGAAAATATACAGGACCATACTTATCTGGGAGGTCACTTGAGATTAACACTATCGTTTATTTAAAGAAAATTATATACAGTTATGTGTATTATATCTTCTAAATGGTTCCATGACAGTTCAGAATCATTCAATTTCAACACCCCTTTGAAAAGTCATTAAGGTTATTAAAAAAATGGCCCATAACCATGACCCAACAAAACCTAACTAACCAATTTTTTAAATATATTTTTTTCATCATTTTTAATGACTTCTCTAAGTAGAGGTTGAAGTTGAATTATTCTAAAATCCGGTCATCCTTTTGACTATATATATACAGGGCGTTAAAGGAAGTACTTGACCTACTTTAAGAGCCATTAACCAGCGGCCGAGGATTTAAATTTTGTCGAACGATATCTGTCGAGCGATTGTACCCTTGCAACGGTACAGGGCGGTTCCGATGAGAAAGATTAATTATTCTCCATACCAGCATTTTAAAATAATGACTCAATATCAATTTTATTTCATTCCAAATTTGCTTTTATAAATACCCACATTCAAAAATGCTAAAACTCGTGATGATAAAACAATTAAAATTATCTACTTTGTGTAATTGTTGTTTGATCATAAGTATTTATAATTTTTCAATAACGTCTAAGCAAAATAAGAATGTAATTTTTTAAAAATGTATTAGTTTGTAAGACCGTAAATAAATAGACAAACTGAAGTATTTTCGTCACAAAACAATGGCGCGGATCTTTTGTTTACCATTTTATTTGAACTAAAATTAAAATTCTGAAAAGTAGGTTTCCAAATAATTTATTGATTTATTTTACTGCATGATTATATGATTTGAAATGTAGGTTGTATAATATAAAATTTTGTACTAAAAATAAACACATTTTTTCAAAATTTAAAAAATAGCATCATTAGATAAAAAAAAAACAATATTTCGAAATCAATTTATAATTTTTTGTGGAAAAGAGTCAGTACGTCCAAAAGTTGATTTAAAAATGACTTATTTCCGGTTTTGTCTGGTTATTCCGTCTTAACCAGTGATTCCTGACATTATTTCGAGTTAACAATGTTAATAAGATATTGTTCTCTTTTGAGTTTTTTTTCTACTTAAAACATTTTTAAAAATCTGTAGGTATTGGATAGATACGGTCGGGTTGAGCGGTTGGGCGGCTGAGTGACCAGTGATGACGTGTGAAAGCATTCTGTTAGATTATGAAAAAAAAAAATTAGAAAAAGTCACCGGAGACCAAAATAAAATTAACATTTTTACTCCAAATTATTTCAGGAATCAACGATTCAAGTCGAGTCAATATCTCCCTTAAACACCCTGTGTATAAAGAAGAGTGGTTGTGGCGGCGTGGTTCTGTTTTATAAAGATTTATTCAGAGATTGAAGAAATTTTTCACCCTTATCCTTCAAAACAGGAGGAAGTTAACTCTCAAAATGAGATTCTGAAAATCCACCCTCGCCCTTTCCAACCCCTTAGCAGAATTTTGATTTTCTATATTAAATGTTGCATAACTGTCGTTCATAATAAGAGGAAACTTGTTGCTTACTGCTTACTGCTTGCTGCTGGTTTCGAAAAACTATATATAAAGCCGGAGATTTGAGCAAGTTTTGTTTATTTATTTATTCATTTTCGGGAAATCGACAGCTTACATTTTTTCAGTTTATACATGAGTAATGTAGCCAAAATAAAACCAATTATTGATTTGCTCTTGTTTACTTTATCTCTAATGAGACAGCATAATTAGGAATAAGAAATAATTAAATTTATAATAACGTGATTTGAAGCCAAAATTATATACAACGAAAAATTATATAAAAAAAAAATTTCAAAATTTCAAACGAAAAATTAGATAAAACAAAAAAATTATCAATGAAAATTACCAAATTTTATCGATGGTATCCATAAGTAGACAGTTTGTACATACAAATCAAATCATAACAGAATTATATATATAACTAGCTGACCCGGCAAACGTTGTTTTGCCTGAATTACTTTTTAAAATTTTGATTGAATTACTAATATCGCTATTAAAAAAATAGGGGTTGATGGTAGAAGGGTGAAAATTTAGGGCTGTACATATTTTAATGCCTCACCATAAAAAAATAAAAATAAAAAAATTTGTCCAAAAAATGAAAAATAAAAATTCGGGGTGGACCACTCTTAACTTTTAGAGGTATAAAAAATAGATGTAGGCCGATTCTCAGACCTACCCAATAAGCATACAAAATTTCATCAAAATCGGTCCAGCCGTTTTGGAGGAGTATGATAATTAACACCGTGCACGAGAATTTTATATATTAGATAGAGACGTAACATTATTCACGAAACATCAGAGAAATATTCTTTTATGGACCCCTTAAACTTATAATAACAAAACATTCGGCGTGCACAAGTATGTTAAAACGTTTGCCCCTTAAAATAACTTGACTGTTCTTCTCAACCTTTCTCTACCTCATCTTCTTCCCTTTCCCACCCCCTTAAGTCTTACAATATATCCCAAGAGAGAATTCTATGGTCCCATTGGTTTTGGGGAAATGGGACTCTTGTACGCTATTCACATAACAAAAAAAAGTTAACATTTGCGAGTAATATTTTTTTATAACGCCGAAGCTCTAATATAACCGAAATTCATCATTGAAAACCAAGTAAATTACAGACATAATGTTTATAAATAATATATTTCTACTAATTGCACCTCACAGCGCACTGTGTAATTTTAAAAGTTATCTCGAATAGACAAAGCTTTTTGTGTTCTTTCTACTCTTGGCAACGTTCCACAGGTATCCGTTTGAAAGCCTTAATGAAAAGTTCAACCACTGTACGAATTAATGTACAAACGTCCCAGGATTTACAGCACCACTATTGCTCTCACGGACCTCTGCACAGAGAAGAGATACTTAAACTAATAGTTTGAGCGTGTCTGTGTTCTCAAAGTAACCTACAATTTGGCAGGCGTGCTTGAAACGGAACCATTTATTAGATAATCAACACCCCTGCCATAAGTAACCTCAAGTTTTTCGCTACATTTTGCAGGGATTCCCGGGTTTCTGCGTGCAGGTGAGGTTTTGTCTAGATTATTTGAGGGAGACCTAACCTAGACCTTTCCAGCCGGGTTTTCAGGGCCTTGCACCGCAGTGGGAGGGATGAATTCATACGTACGTCACTCCTGGACAGATTGATCTCCAGATTCCTAGCCACCCCTCGTAACTTTTCCTTTCCCAGAACTTCCTCTCCTTCCTTTCCCTAAAAAACCCCGGGGAAGCGGGCGAGGGGAGTGGGGAGAGGGAAGGCAATGCATGCCGTGAAATGAATGAATAAATGAATGAATAAATGAATGAATTAATGAATGAATGATGAATGAAAGAATGAATGATGAGTGATTGATGAATGAATCAATGAATCGATGAATGATTGAATGAATGAATGAATGAATGAAATAATGAATGAATAGATCATGAATGAATGAATGAATGATTAATTGAATGAATGAATGAATGATGAATGACTGAAATAATGAATGGATGAGTGAGTGAATGAAATAATGCATGAATGATGTAAGAATGAATGAAATAACGAATGAATGAATTAATCAATGAATGAATGACTGAATGAACAAATGAATGAATGAATGATGAATAAATGATCGATTGAATGAATGAATAAATGAATGATGAATGAATGAATTAATGAGTGAATGAATTAATGAAATAATGAACGAATTAATGAATGATGAATGAATGAATTTATTTATTAAGTTGCGTAGCTACGCATGCCGGGAACTCGCTATTGTTCGTTAATTAATGCCTGTCAGAATTTGATAAAATTGAATTATAAAATCTTAATTAATCAATTAAATAAGCCTGACTAGAGCTTAATATTCGAAAGTTCTTTCGTATTGGTATGGATCACTTCTAGGGGATCTGTTCTGTGCTTCTGTAGTAAAATATATTCTGTAGTCTAAGGGAAGTCGACGGAAGACTCGGCCGCTAATAAAGTTTCATTTGACGGAGTAATAAGACCCGCGGAGACCCTTCTTTAACCAACGGAAACTAATTCAATTAGTTATTAGAGGCTGTTTATATAACATTATTTATTAATAAAATACACCACGCTGTACGATCATAACTCGAAACTTCTTGAAAGTCGACGGAAAGTTTACATATTATTGTGACACAAATATAAAAACAAAAGTTTTTGTTTTTATTTATGTCCAACTGACAAATGATATAAATGTATCTTTATAATTATTTTTCTCCGTGAGTTTGTACCCCCAAGGACGGCGTGTATAACCGTAAAAAGTAAAGTTTAAAGTAAGCCTCACATTACATTTCTTCTTCTTCTTCGTGTGGTCCTATCAGGTCCCCCCGACGTTGGCGAACACAATGTAAATATCTCTATATTGCGCTGCCCTCAATAGCTCCTCCACACTTCCAATACCGGTCCACTCTCGTACATTTCGCAGCCAAGACATTTATCTCCTACTAGGCCCTCGGCGACCCTCTATCTTGCCTTTTAATATTAATTGGACCAAGTGATTTTCTCCCCTCGAAGCACCTGACCCAGATATGAAATTTTCCTGATTTTTACTAATGTGAGCATTAGCATCTACTCTAGCCCGCCTGAGAATTTCTGTGTTAGTGATCATGTCGGTCCATGGAACTTTGAGCATTCTCCGGTGAAGCCACATTTCAAAAGCCTCTAACCTGTTCATGGTATTTACTCTCAAGGTCCATGTTTCACATCCATACAGCAAGACCGACCACAAGTAATTTTATCATTAGTTTTAAATTGATATTGTCATTGCAGAAGAGGGATTTCATTTTACTGAATGCAGTTCTTGCTGCTTCAATTTTGCACTTTACATCTGGATCAAGAGTCTCCGTGAGAATACAGCTGGGGTATCTAAATCTAACATAACGTTTATTCGAATTAAATCTTAAATTGGTACGCTTGAAAGACTACAATAGATTTAAAACTAGTAGATCTTTGAATTACTGAGAGGTTGAACGTCTTGCAGACTGTTTTGCAGAACGTTTACTAACTATGGACATCCTTACTTTTTCTTCTTTCCACTTGAACGATACTTTTATTCCCGACGTTACTATCACGGTCAACCCACCAAGTTTTCACAACCTTCAATATTTTATTTGGGATGAATGGAAAGTAGAGAAAACGTTCGATAACTAAAGTTAGAAGCGACAGAACCTTGCGAACCGAAAAAGTTTACTTGTCCTAGAAATTCAGACAAAAAGGGCTGATTTCTGTATAAAAAACATGATTTCGAAAATTCTTTAAAAAAATGTTTTTGTCGCTTCGGAGAACGGACTTTCTGTTAAAGTAATGTTTTTAGTATCTAGTCATAAATTTCTTTAAAAAAACTTGGCTCTTTTTCAACTTCTTCATTTTTCTCTCATTTAGCAAATTTTTTTACAATTTATGATTGAAGGCTTTTAAGAATTGTTTAAAAGGTTTATCTGTTCGCTGGAGCGTGGCCGAGGCACTTACCAGCGCTGAGAGGAAAATGTAGATGTTAGGGGAAAGTTATGTTTAAAAGGCTGAAGGAAGATTAGTAGTAAGTATTGAGTATTGAGCTGTTGTAAAATGGACTTTTGACCAGTGGCGGTTTCCTGAATTCCAATAAGAAAGGTATAATAAGACGTACTTGTATTGTAAATTTATCACACTTTAAATAGTTTGCCATTCAATTTCCCGAATAAAAAATTGAGCCGCCCGAATGATATTCGTACTGTCCAAGAACGAGTGCCAAATTCCATAGGTGCGTAATGAAAATCAGCACCTACGGGATCTTCCGTTATATTTAGGATCATGCAAAAAACACTAGTGGCGCCAGAGCGGTAGACCTGCAAATCTTAGGAATCTAAATAGCTTCCAGAATGCGCTGCACCTATGAGATATTTTGTCAACACCAAACTTGTTCGAAATGTTATTTTGCAAGGGTCAATAGATGTTTTCTGGGATTATCGTCTTATAGGTTGTTATTAAAATAAGTTAACTACCAAAGATATTATTTTTTTATTGAAAACGAACCAACACTTTCTTTGGTAAATTGTGATTTAATTTTTTTTTTGTTTTGTTACCTGCAACATCTTAATATAAAAAAATAATGTTTCTTTGTTTGTACCTTATGCGTTCCTAAACCATTCATCCGATTGCGGTGAAACTTTGGTGATTTGTTGTGCGCATGCCCGCGAAGGTTTCTACATAAAATAGGGTTATGAATGTGTTTACAAAAATCACAGTAGGTGGCGCGCGAGTTGTCAAAAAAATGTGTGTATTTCATATAGTTTAGTGGCAGGAAAGGAACGAAGAAGGGAGGGGGGTCGTGAGAGAAGATGGGGTAGATAGAAGGGTCACGTGGGAGGCGGAAGGCAAAAAAGGCGGAAGGGGAACGCACGAAGGGAAGGGGACGTAGGAGAGGAATGGGGGCGGAAAAGGGGAAAGGGCGTTTTATTGAACTATGTCGCTAATCTCTAGTGCGGTGAGGTAATGAAATTCCTTTAGATCCAGGGAGAAAAATACATACGTTATATGGAGAGAGAAGAATAAGACCAATATAGGATTTTTTCATACTTTTGAGGGAATTTTCCCTTTCTATTTTAATCTCTGATTGAATTTCCTGTGAGATAGGCCACGAACTGCCAATGCTGATGACACGCGTCGTTGCTTCATTACGTTATGGGGCCTGTTAATAGTGACCATTGTGTATCCGAATACATTGTTGTTCGTTGTGCTTTGTTTACTGTATCCAATCAGAATAATCGATAACTAATTATTATTTTACTTTCAGCATTGACGGATTACAAAATGGGTTTTTGTCTAGAATTGCGTAGAGAATTTCATCAAATCAATGAAATTTGATCTCCTTTTAATGTATATCTGTACCTTTTTTATTTATGTCTTTTTTTTAACGGTTAACTGGTGGTTGTTGAAAATCAAACTGTCTGAAGCTAAAATTTACTCTAAATTAATAGAAATGTTTGTGGTTTCAGGCATATTCTCAATTCCGCAAAATTATTAACCCGGCCTCAGGTTTATTTTGTCAGAAGGTCAAGATATTTCCGCTTTGAAATAAAATCCAAATAAATGCAATATTTTCAAACGTACCCGAAATTGAAAAACAGTTTTTGAAAGTTGATAAAATACGCTTTCAAATTTTGCGATTTGAAATTAACTCATCTCACTTTTTTGCAGTTAAATGTAAAAATAATTAATGAAAAATTCTTAAAGTTTCATAAATTTTTTTCAAATTGCGGTCGGAAAATTTGGTTTCATAATATTAATTCGAATCTTTATTCGGAGGTTACTTTGTTTTCAGATATAAGTGTGTACTTATTTCTTAGACATTTTACTAATTTGAATTAAATAACCTTAAAAAAGCAATAATTGCCCGACGTTGTACCAAAATCCAATTACTTTCTCAATAATAATGCGGTGAATAAAGAACAATGTGGCATTTCAACATTACTTTGAAAAGTCATTAAAAGCGATGAAAAAAAGATAGCCTAAAACCTAACCCAACGTAACGTCCATTTTTTTCAAAGGAGTGACGAAGTTGCACGTTGTTGACTTATCCCATCACCATGTGAACTTACCCCTAAGTTCAGATATTTTTTTTTGCGATTTTTAAAAAAATTTTATTTACGTTTTTTATACGAGATTTTTTATTTTTATTTAAGTTTTTCATTCGAAGTTTCAACTGTACTAAAGGTACTACTTTTGGCTGTAAAAAAAGGTGGTCTATTATCTTAAGTCCGAATATAAAAAAGTGGTTTTCTTACTGGTGGGCAGTTGACCTGCTGCGCCCTCGTGCAACCGGTCAGCAGCAGGTTGGAGCCGTTCTGCCTCACCGCCACGTGCATCTGCGGGCAGAATCCGGAGGTGCGCGTCAGGCACCACTCCCCGCACGACACCCACGAGCAGTTGTTCTCCAGGGTCGTGTTGACGGTCTGTGAACGAAAAGGCGCATTATTTTCTGAGAAAGTGGTTAATTTTCTGAAGAGTGAAAATGTTTACTGATTATTTTACTGAAGAAAAGTGTTTTTTTTCTGAAGTCACAAAAGTAGCTAGTCATCTAAGGAAACGATAAAAATAATAATTTAAGGAAAATTCAGAACCCAACTAACGTGCATTTATAAAAAATAACTTGAGCTCAAATCAATAAGTGCTAAATTTTATCGTAGTCAAAAGGAGTATTTTAATAAATTTCTGTAAATGTTAAGTTTCATGTAAATCTCCCTTGATTAATGCCTTCAAAACAGCATTTCGATTTTTACCTATGTACAACATGCTTCCCTTGAATACTTTTTAAGCTCTTAAAAAAAACATGTTATTTTTTAAGATAATCTCTTTTCGATAAGTAATTATATGAAACATCCTCCATAGAAAAAAATCTCTTAAGTATGCTCCGAAAATTATTAAAAACACATCTGATTCTGTTGTTTAACATGTTAAAGGTATGAAAAATTCATACATTAAATGCTACATAAGGCGATACAAAACTTCATCTGAAATTCAGAATCAGGCCGCCAACAATAACACTCCTTATGTAGATGGCAATAGGGTTTAAATTGAATTGCATCTGCAGCATGTTTTGATTGAAACAAGAAAAAAACATCGCCAAAAAACGTGTTTTAGTTTTTTATTTTGGAAAGACAGACGAAGATAGACACAGATGTTTAAATGTTTTATGATAATTGTATAAAGAATTTAGTTTTCCACATTATACAATAAAACTGAAAAGAGGTTCGTAAGTAGGAGATTTTGAACTATAAAGCAGTTTTTATAGGCCTGCTACTTTATTTTGCTGGGCTTATGATTAGACTAATAAAAAAGTTTTCGATTTTTCAATGGCAAATATATGTTCTACTCACAGTATTTAATTAAAGCATCTAAAATGTTTCTAAGTGAATTAGAAGTGATCTAATTTTCAAACCAAAATCACTTGATTTTGCGTTACTTAGTAGTGCATCAACTTTAGCAGATATCAAGATTTTTTTCTTCTATTTTAAGTAAATATTAAATATTTTCACAACAGTCGCTTTTGTCTAAACTTTATAAACATTTAAAAATATCAGCGAGCTTCTTCTATCATTCGTATTTAGATATCTCCCTTTTAAACCATCTTCGGTAATCTTCTTCTTCTTTTGAACGCTCATAACGGAGCATTAAATCTTTTACATTTCGCGTTTAGAGACGAAAGTCTTTAATTTCACTTTTCTCGACATCCATATTGTTTGTTTCATTGATAAAAAAAACTATTGTCAAAATTTATGTACGCAGACCCTGTGTAAACAGTAAACTCACCTTTGAACATCCTTTGTCCTGCCCACGCTTAAATATAAACAATAAATTCCTTCACAGAGGTTGGACTGCAATTATGTACCTGGCCTTTTTATACCTTGCAATCAGTGTCCCCGTAGATTCCTCTTAGTAAATAAAGCCACTTACCGAATTGATTGTGAAATATATAGCACGGTACACTGACACGTCGACTGCTCCAATTAAGACTGCAGTAACTCACTTTTTGTCATTTTGCAGGAGAGCGATTTTAAAGTTCAAAAAATTCTGCATAATCTTAGATGAGGTTTTTGAATTTTATTTAAATTGAATAAGTATCGTTATTTAATACTCTTTCTAACTAATTAATATTTTCTTAGTATTTCTTTCGAATTCGCACTAATTTGAAGGGTTTTGGGACTTACTACTCTTTTCCTCGGAGTTTATATAATATCAATAGGTTGTATGTTGAGCTACTTCTTTGTTGCAGGGAAAAGTTAAACAAATTATAAAAGTAGCGACGAGCTGTTTAATTTTAACAGTAAAAAAACATAACTTATAGACATTTAAATCACACGGTTGAGAGTTTTTCAATAGTTATGGTGTCTCAGTGTTACAAACAACAACATAAAAAACATTTTAAGTTCGATTAACTGATACAATAACGTACATGTTTGTTTAGAAACTGTTATCTAAATAAAATAGAAGATATTCTTGTCATTACATAAAATTAAAGAAAAAAAAGAACATTATAAAGTTTTATTCGTTTTCTGAATCATCAGACACCTCATCTCTGGCATTAGAATGTCCAATGGCAGTCTTTAATGGAAGAATTTAGTGAAAGATAGAAATTATGGTAAGTCTTTGGAATCAGTACGCTGTTGCATAATGCTAGCAAATCTTTATGCTTAAGTTTATCGATGTTTTGTTTTTTATTATACGCAGCAACAGGTTCAACTAATTTATCCAGTCGTCTGACTCTTGTCCATTTTTCTAAAATTACGTGGGTTCTTCCATGTAATCATACCTTATAGACACCTCCAGTGGATTATTGTATATCGCAGATACCTCGCGTACTTTGTTCCATTTCACAACTTAATTATCGTTGGCTTTTTTCCAATTTCTTTGCAAAACGTGCGACTTGAAATCCAAAAAGTCTTCATAGGTAATTTCGTTAATTTTATAAGGCAAACCTTTCACTTTGCACATTGAATCAGCATGACCCATTGTTGAGGCACGTAAATAGATTTCCCTTTCCTTTGCATTTTCTATTGCGGCATGCATGGAATCACCCTAATTTTGAGTGTGTCCTTTCTCCATAAAACGATGCGTTACGTCAATTTCGAGGGTTCGTGTGGCGTATTCTAACATGGAAAACATATATCGGTTTTGATTCTGTCCACCGCAATTATCCGAATAGAATATAACTTTACGTATAGCCTTCTGTTGCACAAAAGTTAAAAAATTTAAAATACATATAGCAATTTCATTGGCACCTCTTTTGGCTTCTGATTCATGCCAAATAAAGCAGTGGCCCTGTTTCTTTCCAATATCATAAATGGTGAAATTGTATGTTGCGTACTTTCTTAAAAAACTACTCACATCTGACTGAGGTGTCTGCAAAACCTTTTGCAAGTCAAATACTGCCTTACATTTCCAGCCTTCTCTATATCCGAGTCTTTTAAGACCCTGGCCTGACCTTTATTTTTCTAATGCGTTTCATAAGCGTCTTTAAACAATAATTTTTCTTCTTCTGTGGCTATTAGAAATTTCTCACACACCTCACACTGGTTTTTTTTAGGCTTGTGAAAAGCGTAATTATAATGGAAATTTAAAACGTCTGAGTACTGCCTCAGTATAGCAGATGTTTCAAAGCTTCTTTCTTGCTGCCAATCTAGATATAACCTGTACATTTTGGAAATGCTCAGATCTCTTTCCAGGTAAAGCTTCTTGGTCGATTTACTGGTGTAGTGTGACTCCACTACAGGAAAGGCTCGTATGTGTTTGTGTACAGATGCATTTGAAAACGTAATATTTTGTATGAAATACATACAGTGCTCAGATTATCCATATTGTCAGTTATTTTTGTAGCACAATAGAACAATCCTGTTTCCTCACTAAAAAGTAACACGCTATCAGGAGAAGTTGGTCTACAAACAATCAATTCTACAGGTCTTGAATTACTACATTCATCAGGCTTCCAACCGTCATCAGAATTCATTCCACTAAAATCTTGCTGATCTCTGTAGGGACTCAATAAGTCGTCAGAAGTAGATTCTGTAATAATAAATTAGTATATGAACAAACAATACGTAAAAAATAAGAAATCACAAGTCAATTTCCGAGACATTAGAATTTTGTTTTAAATAAATTTTAGGTGATGTCTGAGATATATAATGTTTAGGATGGGTTGTTTAAAAAAATTTGATGGATTCATCAAATATTTGAAGTTGATTTTCACGTTCTGTGTAAGTTCTATCCAAGTTCTGTTATTACATTTTTATAGGACAGTTGCTTCACAAAACTGAAATAATCACAGAACTTGAATAGAACTTACACAAAACGTGAAAATTAACTTCAAATATTTGATGAATCCATCAAATTTTTTGAAACAACCCGTCCTTGGACTTACTAGACTGCATTGTAGACGATAATATTCTAGCATTAGCTATAATTTTAGCTGTCCTACTGGATATTCTCATGTTTAACACTTTCACGGTACGATTCTCTTCATATTTTCAATTTTATCATTACAGTAGGCCAACCGTAATGACTGCAACATTAACTGCCAAACCCAATTCAAATGATAATATCGATATTTCTCCATAGAACATATAAGTAAGCCTGACTTAAGACCATAGATAAAAAAAATATTCCGATGAAAAGGGCAGTAACTCAACTTACTTCTTTAGTACATGGAAAACTAATGACTTAGTGACTTACAACAATTTTGAAAAGGCTTTTTCTCAAATTGTATGACTGTTAGAGTTACAAATGTCTTCTTAGGAGGTAGATAATAATTTATGAAACCCAAAAATGTAACTAACTCAAAAACACCAAATTGTGAGTTACTGCAGTCTTAATTGGAGCAGTCGACGTGTGCCCCAACGTTCTTGGTCTTGCCACGGGGTGAACAATTGTTAGATTTGAATATGTTAAAGATTTTCTGATAGGATCTCAACGTGTCATTTCTTTGAACCACATACTGAAATTTTTGTTTTATTGTAACATTATTTGTACAAAATGTAATGTAATTGATTTCAGAGTAATAATTCACATTTATAATAAATATTAAGATTTCATTTCCATAATTATGCATTTACATTTTTTTATTTAATATTTAATAAATCTATATATGTATTTATAAAAATCAAAATATGCTTGCTTGGGGTATATGAGTTAAGAAGTGTCTATGTATTGCTATATTGAGCATTGGAAACGTTTGAAACTTTCAAAATACATTCTTTCCGTCCTCGCGAAGGTTTCTGGATTATTACAATCACATAACAATACACCTGAAAAGTTTTTTTAATCATTACAAAAACTCTTAGAAAACTGTCAAAAATGTCACAATTTGAGAATTACATTTTGCAAACCATCGATTGTTAAATCTATACTCACCTGTGGTAGGTACTAACTAAAATCGAATACTTTGAATCTAGTCTAAAATTATATTTATTTTAAATAGGTACCAAATTTGATTGATTGTTCTTATAATAAACAAAAAATAATGATTGTAATACATCAATTGTAATACATCAAATCTACAGTTTTATTCAGAAAATTATGAAATTTTGCACACTTAACCTTCAAAACAAGAGGAAGGTTTTTTTTATGTGGCACCTCACAAGTACGACACTGTCTGTAGTATAAAGATAAGGGAACTATGTAGCTACTCAATCGGGCAGCGTTGTGAGGTGGGTTAAGGTAGGGGCTGTAGGAAGGGATTTATTAATGCGGGTCTTAAAGAGGCCCGGATTATACGAAGGAAGAAAAACAGATACCGGTAGCTCGTTCCACATAAGAGCCGACCTACACAAAAAACGAGTCGAAGATACTACTCGTTTTCATGAAGACAACATCAATAACTGACCAGTCAGTGGTTGAGTGGGCATCGCGCTTGGGTCCCAACCGGGCGTCACGTGTTCGATTCCTCGGCTGGCTAAGTCCTCCATTACAACACAAGCAACATTTTCGGCTTTCTGTGGTGGAAGTAGGAGATTTTCAAACATTGTTGGGTTATTCGTAACCCGGGAATGTTTGTCTTTCTTTAAAAAAAAAAAAACTGTGAATGGGTATTTCGCTCGGGTTCATCGAATTGTCGAGTTTCATGCACGTGCACCGATGCGGAAACAATGCTGCTAGCTCCTTAGAGCAGGCTCCATTAAAATACCTGTAGAACATATTCAGCATTCCTACAAATCGTAGGTTTATCAAGGTCACTGTCTTGAAGGTCTCGAAAACCCACTCTCTTCCCCCTTTCCTGGCCCTTAAGATGAAGCTATACGTGAAATCCTATTTAGATACTTTTTAGATTCATCTTTACGACGAATCGGTTAACATTATGAACATCAAAAATACGCTACGGATAAATTGAAGCTTTAACTAGCTTTTCTATGTATTGGAATATCAATAAAATTATTATTTACATAACAAAAAATATAAGCGTAACCACTAAAAAATTTTTTTTCCATGACTTATCTATGAATAAGAAACAATTTAAAAAAATACTTTTTATGGCTAAGACTATTTTTGAGGTTTTTTATGTTCTAACTTTTTTCATTTTTTCATAAAATTATGCACAAAATAAATAAAAAAACACTTTTTCGCTTACTTGCCTCGTGCAAATACGACGCGCGATTTTAAATTTTATAGGCATGAAAAAATATTTCTAGCGTTTATTTTCCTCTTAAAGCCAAGGTGCAAAAAGGCAACTTTTTAATACGTACTACGAGCCTATATACCTCAGAGATGTGGACCAACTTTAAGAAAGCATCACTAAAATGAATGGAAGTACAGTACAAAAATTCATATCGAACGCTTTTTGGATTGTCCTGGTACTGCAGTGCCACCGAGATGTTTGAAGAAGGGTGCGTTCCCGGATTCCGAGCACTAATGAAAAAACGGATCACCAACTACAGAACGCGACTAGCCTCGAGCGAAAATAGTATTGTGATGGCAGCATTCCACTTCTTGCAGGGTCCCATCTACAAGCGATGGATCCACTTCCTGAGGACATAGATTAAACAAAAAGTTTTTTTTTTTAAATTTTTTATTTTTTATTATTATTATTATTTTCTTTTAAATTTCTTTAACCATGTAAATATTTTTTTTTATGTATCCTTTTTATGTCTTGTTATCATTACTTGATTATTATATATGCATAATATGGAACTCGTGGGACTGCACCACCCTCCCCGAGATCTGGAATAAATGATTAAAAAAAAAAAAAAGCAGATATTTTATACTTCTTGATGAAATTTTGCACACTCGTTTAATGTAAGAGGAAATTTACTGTCTTCATTTGATTTTGCAAAACTCTGTGTAACGCCGGGGATTTCGATAAGTAGATATTATTATGATATTTATTCCACCGACAACGGGGGACATACTAATAAAATATGCGGCATGTATTCAGAAAAATTATATTTTTTTACTTTCATTTGAACGTCACAATTTGGTATGGTTTTGTTAACGTCACAATGCGTTAGGTATTCGTATAATCATACACAAACGTAGAGAACTATCTTCTTCATTAATAATTTCGTGTTTTCCTTTTTTATATGAAAGAAAACAGCACGAAATATTTTTCATTCAATAAGTAAAACCTTTCCCTGTTGCTTTAGGCCGCCTGAAATAAAACATTCACGTTTTCATGTATTTTTAATGACTGCCCTGTAAAGGCCTACATTTTACATTGAATAAAAGTTATGAAACGTGGAAAAAACATTATTTTAACGTACTTTATATGCCAAAAGCTAATGGCCATGCTCGCAAATCATACGGCAAATATAAAATGTAACATTTTTGATTCAAGGACTGTTTATTTTTTTTTTGTCATTTTTGTAATTTGTTTTTCTCTAATGAAAAATATATACATCGCCGGGTGTTTCTACATCTCACACTATACTCTTTTTTTTACATTAACTCCACACAGGAGGCCCTGAGGAAAATAATTTCCCTTAGGGCCTATGTCATCTTTGAAGATGCTGTGTGGGTAGATATAGATGTAGATAGATGTTTTTGAAGAGAGAAAGGAGTGAACTTAATATTTATGTTCAAAATTGTAAATGGTAGAATAGACAGTCCTGATTTAATTATTGAATTTTACTCATTGAATTTCATATACCGACGAGAGCCACTCGTTCTAAAATCCTGTTTAAATGCTGCAATAACTGGACTGAATTTACGAAACACTCGCTTGTACCTAGATTACATGAAGTTACTAGTAGATATGCTGATGTGGCAGATCTATTTAACTGCACGGAAGCTGGGTACAAGAAGGCTATACTGCCAAATATGTTCAATCAGTGTTAAATTTATTTGAACTATAGAATTTTATATGTATCTCTGTTGTTATTTCTTAATTGTTTATGGTATATGTATACCGTTTAAATTAAATAATTAAATACTGCAAGGTCAGTCAAAAAGTAATGCCTCCTATTTTTTTCTCCTTTAATTGTCAAGAAATAAAAAAAAATGCAATTATGTAGGTCAAAAACCACACTGTTGATGATTAATTTGTCACTTCTCAATATAACCTCCGTCCATTTCCAAAGTTTTGGTCCATCTTTTAACAAGAGCATGTATCCCAGAGTGGTAAACTGCACGGTCCTGCTTCCTAAGGTTGTGACGTATTTGACAGAATTTATTGTCCATCCCTGCTCCGAAAAATCTTCCATTATCAAACCCTCTGCATCCCTGAACACTGTCGTCATAACTTTCCCTGACGGTCGCACAGATTTGAATTTTTTCGTCCTCGGTGAGTTTGTGTGATGCCATTGTATTGACTGCCTCTCTGATTCAGGTTCCACGAAACCCATGATTCGTCCCCGGTCACAATTTTTGTGCAGTTGCATCACCGTACACATCTTTTAGTCTTCGATGAATGCGTATTTCACCTTCTGCATTCAAGAATGCAATCACAGAAAACTGACGAATACGAACATTGATTTGCCATTTGGCAAGCGACTGTAGTGCTGCCACTTGTTGATGCAGAAAGTTACTAATGCAGTAGATTGTGGTTTTGAGGAATCCAAATTCAATTTTTTCGTTTAACTAGCATTATTTTATTAAAAAAAGGAGGTTTTTAACTGACTAGTAGATAATTATCATGTAAGTGAAATAAAAGGTGACCGGACAACTCAATACAGTGAAACTTCAACATAGAAGTGGTATGAAGTCAAAAAAACTAGACTAGGTTTGGTTATGTTTTTAATGTAAAATCACCCATTGACAAACTATTAAAAAGGAATTGATTGGAACCTTTCTCTTTTATTCAACATTTTTTTGTTTTTGTTTATGATAATGTTTTTTTTTTTTTTTTATAAAAGGTAAATGTAATCCCAGTGATTGTAATCATTTGATATCTTTTCTGGATTCTTCAATAAAGCTCGAGGTTCTTCGAGATTATCTACATGTTACTTTATTTAAATTATCGTGTGCGGCTTACAATTATTTATTTAACTGGACCAAACGCCCGTTCTAAAAGACGCTCTGCGTAATTCTAAAGTAGGAGAACTCGATACTAATTTTTTTTTTACATTATCTCCACACAGGGGGGCCCGAGGAAAATAATTTCCCTCAGGGCCTATGTCATCTTTGAAGATGCTGTGTGGAGGGTTTTTTGTTGAGGAGAGGAAGGAGTGAACATGAGTCTTGAAGAGACCCATGTTGTAGGAGGGAGGAAACACAAAGGCCGGCAAATCGTTCCACAATATACAGCTGTCGTTTGTATATCGGCTATTTCCGTAACCGTCCGGGTATAAGAGACGAACGCCGACAGTTCGTACTACTTAACTAACATCTGTCAAGAAACCTCAAAACTACATTTAACTACCTATACTAACGACATCTGTTGAAACTACAAGGATAATCCTATACTACACCACAGTTCATAAATTAATTAAAAAATATAATTAAAAGTATTGAACTCCCAAAAATATACTCTACCAAACCAGATTTAGGCACAAAAGCTTTGTGATTTGTCGTACAAAAAATACAGAGCAGTTCGGAAAATAGACTTCTTTTATTTTTGTTATTGTTTTTGGGGTGTTATGCCGTGTTTCGCTACCTCCTTCTTTAGCCAACGTTTCGGACAGCGTTACAGTGTCCATCATCAGGGCAGATGAGTTCACTCATTCTCACTCGGACACTGTAACGCTGTCCGAAACGTTGGCTAAAGAAGGAGGTAGCGAAACACGGCATAACACCCCAAAAACAATAACAAAAATACTTTTTGGCCGTGAAAACCTAAAAACATACCAGACTTCTTTTATATTTAATTGGACATGAAATCCTTGACATTATTTTCTTTTCAGAGTTATTTAAAGTTTTCCAGAAACCTTTTGACAATAATATTATTTTGATATTCTTTTCACAAAGGTATTTGTTTTGGATGAAACCTTTTGGTTGAAATGTAAATATAAATAATGTTTGTTTATTTCAGTTCTCTTATTTCATAAATTAAATATAAAGGGGGTAAATTAAAACCAAAATAGGCATCTTCCTGCAACAAATTTAAAAAAAAAACTGTTCGTAGACGAGGCATAATTTGATAATGCCTACGAAGGAAAAACTCTAACATTTGATTTATGTAGGGTGTTTTATTTTTGAGGAAGGAACTTTGTAAATAATAACGCATCTTCAGGAAACTTTAAAGGACTTGTGACTTTTATTTGCTCTATTCCCAATTACATTGCGAATGTTCAGGAGCTCCAAACTACCCAACCCAAACCAAGGAGTTTACGTTTTACTTGTTAAGAAGGTATGGTGTTGAGACGAGAAGTGAGTGTAAAAACCTAAACATAGGCTTTTTATAATGCTTCCTTGGTAAGAGGGGAATTTGCATCTCCTGACATCTATGGATAATTTCTTCTATTAATTAAATCAACTTTACCTAAACCAATAAATCGAATTATCTGGAGAGGTGTGAGTCCTAGCTAAATTTAGATTTTATACATAGGGCAAATAAATAAATGCAAAGTGAGGCAAATAAATAAATGCTTTAAAATAATAAGTAATGTAACAGAACTAATGATAATTACTCAAAACGGTTCCATGACAGTTGATCCGCCGACATTTGGTACCCCGGCGTACTTATATACAATGTGCAGTCTTTTTAGAAAATACACGTTTTACCTAATTACACAAAATATAACTAAGTGACCCCGTAGGGATGTGCAGAGAGGATGAACCGCCGAATAACAAAATAATAAAACATATTTTCATTCAAATGCATCAAGGAAAAATCTGCTTCTCTATTTGTTGTTCTTACCAGCGCATAAGTACAAAAAATCGACACTGTGTATAAATACCTTTGATATTCATACCAACTCATCTTTTACGCTTGGTCAATAATGCACAAAAAATTATAATTTTATAGTAAACATCATTTCGGGGGATCAATTGTCGGGGGATCAACTGTCGGGTCCCCACTCAAAACAATTGGTACGTGAATTTGTTCTCACACTTTCTTCCGATTTTTTTTGATTTTTTATTGGTTCTCATAGATATATTATACGTTCATTAGAGATTAAGAATTATTCCCATCCCAGAAGAAATTACTAAGATATATATATATTTTTTTTTACATAAACTCCACACAGGAGGCCCTGAGGAAAATTATTTCCCTCAGGGCCTATGTCATCTTTGGGGATGCTGTGTGGAGGGTTTTTTTTCAAGGAAAGGAAAGGGAGGAGAGTTCTGGGAAGGAAAAGGGTTTAGGGGTGGGTAGGAATCTGGGGTTCAGTGTGTCTTGGTCATCCGCCTCCAAGACCTAGACAAACCTCATTCCATGAATCCGGGCACCCCTGTTAAATAACCAAACGTAGCGAACTACTTGAGGTGACCTATGGCTATTGTATGCACATACGTATTTAACTGGTTCCATGACAACTCAGAATCAAATCAACACGTCTTTGAAAGTGAAAAAATTGAAAAATAGCCCATAACCTAACCTATCGTAATCCTTCTTCTGCTTCCCCTTATCCTATTCGGGTCGGTAACCCATTGCACCGACAAGGCTCCTCCATACGTCCCTGTCTTGTGCTGATTGTTCGGAATCCGTCCATGGCAGTCCCATCCTCTCCTCACACAGTTTCTGGAGTTGCCTCAATTGTGTCTGGGGCGGCCCACTGGACGTCTCTACCCTCTGGAATCGGACTCAGTATTTTCCTCGGAACTCGGTCATCAGATATTCTTAGTACTGCACTTAGTAGTGTCCAAGCCACCTCAGTTGTGATTTTTCTATGAAGAGTAGCAGTGGTTCAATGTTCAGATCGTCTCGGATCGTCGTGTTTCTTATGTGATCCCATTTCGTAACCCCTGCCACTCCTGTCAGGTACCTCATTTCGGCAGCTTGTACTCTAGAGGGTGTTCGTTCGTTAAGCAAAGTAACCCATTTAACCATTTTTTTCCATCTTTGCAAAATAGGTGTTGAGTTGAGTTCTGAATTCTAAGTTGTCCGGTCACCACTTTATTAACATATATACCTACCTGAACACTTGTAATAAAACGTACTGTATAACTTTATGTCCTAATAAAGCATTAAAATTGCTACACCGACAAGCTGTTCGTCGTGCACCTATCCCCTCTGAAAAGCGTCGAAAAGCGATGAAAACGTCATCAGAAGCAAGCAGGACTTTAAGCCTTCCGAACGCTTTACTACCCCCGATGTCCCTTCCGTGAATGGTACGCAAAAGTCAACTAAAAACTATCATAACTGCCTTTTACCGACAAGAATATATTTTAAAAGCTTTAATGCATTAAAGGGTATATTATTTGAATTCCCTTGGTATTATTTAAGTTGATTAAGTTATCCATTACTCCCCACAGAATGCGCCGATAATTCCCTTTGTTGAGGGTACTTTGTTGGTGTGACTCATTTGTGGTAATTAAATTCTGTGCAAGTTGTAATGGACTCCCCTCGAGTGGCTCAGACTGGCGCCATCTGAGAAAATACCAAACCCTCCCCTTCTCCATTCCCCGAATGTCTGCTCCCCCATCCCTCCCCGCCTTGTCTATCTGTCTGGAGTCTTCGATCAATTCTGATGTAACAACTATAATTCAACATTTTATGAAAAATTATTAGTTTTTAGCATTATTTCATGTTACCCTTTTTATGTGACCATTAGCCTGTAGGAATGGCGTATTACGTGCGCGAAAATAGCATGCTAAGTTTTTCTTCTGTATCACTCTGAGACAGTTTATTTTTTATAGTTTTCTTTGATAATTTAAATATTTTAAGGCATTTTATTTACTAAATACTATTGCAAAGTGGTAATAACGCAAACAAAAAGCCGAAAACTGAAATAAATATACTACAGCGCTTGCCCTTATCAATTTTCCCCCTCACCCCTCCCACCTCTCCCTCCCCCTCCCGCATTCCATACATTCATTCACGGTACATTCGGTTTTTCAAACAGCTCGCTCGCCACCAAAATTTTATAATGCCAGAGCTCACCAGCAGTAAAAAAAAGAATTATCCAATTTGGTGCAGTCGTTTGGAAGTTATGCGCGTACAAACATTTCGGAGATTCATTTTTATTTTTATAGATTGATATTAACTGCGACGCCTGAAATAAAATTTCCCGCAAATACATCAACATGGTTTCCACGGCAACGATTTGTTTTCTGACGTTAGCAATAACTCGCTTTTGTCAGCGATGGAAAACGTATAATAAATAAAATATATTAATATATATAATTTCATAACGACAAATCTTACCATTATATACATCTTATATTACTCGCATATAATGTAGCTTTCTATTGGTGAAAGAATTTTTAAAATCGGTTTATCGGTTTATGTGTGAAAGCGTAACAAACAAACACACGCAGTTTCGCATTTATAATATTACTATAGATATATCGATCGTCCATTTGGTTAGCCAGACCGATACCCAGAGCAATATGAGAATGACTTCCACTCTGAAAAAAATTATCGATCAGTTGCATTCTTTACGATTATAAAATCCAAGTTATACTTAGTAAGACTCTTTCGCCTTCTAAGCCCACCCACCCATCCCACTGGCCTTCCTTCGGGAACAGATTCAAGAGTGTATATCCTTAATCACATACAATTGACACGTTCCCCAAGTGCGCGTGCACCGAATCGTGCAATAAATGTACATTTTCATGTAATGAAATATATATAATAATGTTACTTTAAATAAAATGATATTAGTATTTACGTTTGATGAAACGAAAACGAACTTCGTAAATACCCAGAGGTCAATGCGGATTTTTTCAAGTATTATGAATTGCTACAGAAAAGTCTTTCCATATGCATACTATAGTATCTATACTTACTTACTTGCTAATATTATAAATGCGAAACTGCTCGAGTTTGTTTGTTACGCTTTCACGCATTAACAAATACAAAGATTTTGAAAATTCTTTCACCAATAGAAAGCTAAATTATATGCGAGGACTATAGGCTGTATATAATGGTAAGCTCTGGCGTCATGAAATTAAAAATATTAATATATTATATTTGTTTTACGTTTTCTGTCGCTAAGAGAAGCGAGTTATTGCGAACGCCAGAAAACAAATCGTTGCCATGGAAACGATGATGATATATTTGTCTACTGGCCTAAAACAGGATCCATTCCTATTTGGCTAGTCAAAGTTTTCCCATATGTTGTATTGTATATTTTATGTGAAATAAATATTATTATTATATCTCTATGCTGGTACTAGTACTCAGCTCCCTACCTACTGGTCGGCTGCTCCGAACGACTGCACCAAAGTGGATAATTCTTTTTTTTTTTGAGCATTATGAAACTTAGGTGGCACGCAAGCTGTTTGAAAACTGAATGTACCGGGAATGAATGTATGGAATGCGGGAGGGGGTGGGGGGGATAATTGATAAGTGCAAGCGTTACAGTAATTCCCCTTAATACCGTGCGAGCGAAGCCGCGGGGAAAAGCTAGATATTTATATAACGTGTTAATGTTACAGTAAACGCTATTTTAAGTAGTATATTTTACATAATTTTTCACCTTTTGTGCAAGAATTTTGCAAAAAAAAAAACATTTTACTCGATTATAACCACTTTATGTACCGTCGACAACTAGTAATATTAAGATCTGTTCAGTTTCCGTAACGTTGAAAAAACGGGTCAGATGGAAAGCCTTTTATAATTATTGATTTTTTATGAGTTTTTAAAATACGCTGCTAAACGAAAGCACAGAAATAACATAAAATATTCAGTTGAAGGAAGTTCCTCTGTCCTTTGCTTCCCAAGCACTAAATAATACGATTTCTGATAATATGGGCCCGAAGGTTGTAGAAGGTCAGCTTTATTGTATTCAACTTGTATGATATCATCTTCTTCCCTTTCCCTTACTAACTATTCCTCGTTCCCCGCACGTTCTGACTAGCAGACTTCTTTGAGACGTAGACGTTATGAAAGAAAATGAAATTCGTGGTCGTATCCAATCCAAGAATCTAAAATCGGTGCCTAGCAAAAGTGCCTAGTGAATTGCATCACGCTAGAGAGCTAAATTCGAAGAATATAATGTTATAACTATTAATCTACGCCGAGTTGTTTAAACTTTGTATAACATAAGTGACGATCAGCGCGATTCCGTTAAATGCTGATTCTAAAATCAAAGCAAGAATCTAAAATCGGTGCCTAGCAAAAGTGCCTGGTGAATTGCATCACCCTAGAAAGCTAAATTTGAAGAATATAATGTTATAACTATTAATTTACGCTGAGTTGTTTAAACTTTGTATAACACGAGTGACGATCAGCGCGATTCCGTTAAATGCTGATTCTAAAATCAAAGCAAGAATCTAAAATCAGCTTTTAATCAAATCAGCCCTACGTATCAGCCCAGCGTAATGGTCATGCTTTATTATTTACAACTGATTTGTTTTCATTTTAATTAATAGCTGATACGGGCCAAGATAACTGAGAACGTTCACATGACAAAAAATCAATATTGTGCCGCTGAAATAGTAGTGGTTGGTTATGTTTAAATGTCGGTTTACAGGTATTTATCGCAGCTATCTAAACAAATTATTGACAAGACTTAAATTTTGAACTTTCAAAAATACTTGCACTCAAAATTCACTCGCAATCAAAATTTCACCAGCCACAGATGTGTATAATCAAAATACATTTTTGGTATTGCCAGAGAAATATCCTACTAGTCAATTATTGTTTAAATTGCTTTAAACCTAAAAATAATAATTAGTCTTATTACTTCTTGTAAATTAATTCTGTTTGGAAAATTAGTAAACAGACCACATTTAAACCTAAAAATAAAACGTTGACAACCTCAAAAAATGTGTAAGTGACGGTCTGTTATTAAAATTCTTCTTCTAAAATATTATACTTTTCCAGATATTTTTTTTTTTTCCTTTATTTTTCCCAATTTTTGCATTTGATATATACAACACTAGAAATAATATGAGTAAAGGTAATCCACTAATGGGTTAAAGGGGTATATCCTGTGCGTAGGTAATATATTTATATACATTTTATTATTGTACCTAGAAAGAAACAAACAGTGAACACACACCTAAAGCAAAAAAATTATTAAAATATAGCTAAACAGTTTGTACAAAAAGTGTATACAAAGTGTATAGTGTAATAATAAGTATATACTGTATAGTGTAATAATAAGTGAAAAATATAAAGTGAAATTGATTAAATAAATAATTTTTCAACATCTGTATAGTTTAGCCATATTTTTACTCTTAAATATTGACACTAGAATTTTTTTCGGTAAAAGATTGAAAATACGAGATCCAATAAAACTGCTGTGTGTTTGCATTTGTTTCATATTCGTTTAGGGAGTATAAAATACATTTTTTTCTTTAACAAAGCAATCATTTCCTCACATTAAACAGACATCAATCTGCAATAAAACAATCGCAAACACACGCCAACCCAATCACCCGGTCTCTCCGTGAAACCCTGTTAGGTCCATTAGCTCTGGGTCGACTGTTGACACAGAGGCTGAGCGGGCTATATGAGCCACGAGCTTGGGACATGGAGAATAAAGCACGCGGCATCAGGCACGAGCATTGCAAGCGCCGCGACGTGGGAGAGAGGCGTCCGCCGCCGCGGCGCCGAGCTCTCCCTCGGCGACGCTGCCCTCCCTACCTACCCGTGCTATACTTGGATGTAGGGATGGACCAGATTTCTTTAAACTAGTCATAGCATAGTCTTGCGTTTTTTAAACCATCTACGTTTAGGCATTCGAATTTTTTCCGATTTAGTCCATATCGATAGAGTAATTGTAGATCGTTAAATTCAGAGAAAAATAAGAAGTTATATTTTCCGGTAAGCTTTAAAAAACTTGAAAAAAAAATTGTTCTATGAATTAATGAATAAAAATTAACGCTCTTTTTCCACCTCAATTGGCGTGTATTCTGAAGGCAAGGTTCTACAAATAGGGCTATTTCACCAAAATAAAGCCTTTCTCGCGTAGATGCTACATTTTCTTTATAATAAACTGGGTAATATTCAAAGTTGAGGGATTTAAGCTAAGAACTACAAATTTAATATAAATGAAGGTGTTCCTTTTTACATGTTTCGGTGACTTCTATATTAGTACTATACTTCCTTAGATATGATTTAAGATATTGAAGGAAAAATTGTAATCGTGATTTATTTTATCGGTATTTTACCGTGTTGCTACCTCTTTCTTTAGACAACGTTTCGAACACTGTAACCCCAAAAATAAATTACATTTATGCTTTTATTCATAAACAAAACCCTTTTCTTCTACATGTGATAACAATACGTCGTAAACTTCAATCATATGGCGTGCAATGCAGTTATTTCGCTTTTTTAAAATCGCTTTCCTGAAAACCAATATAAACAAAAGCCAAATGTGGGGGAATTTAAATCAATCAAAATAAGTTCGATAGAGCCTCCTCACAATAAAAGCTTTATTCTCTGTTAAATGCGACAAAAAAACAGAGATGCATCGGAAAAAACACCCGTTCTATTTTTGCTCCATTTTTTACAATCGTTGGCATTTCCTGAAAACTGTCCAACACAATCATTATTTATGAAAATTTTCTATAAAAATATCCATCCCACTGATTCACACAATAATATCCATATTGATAAAAATAGATTGCATTTCACCATGGAAGGTTTTAACAGGCGGGTCGGACTGACCACGCAACAGGTACTATATACATGTAGTATATAATCACTTCGGAAATCTAGTGGGACTTTTTACTTGCTGCGTTTGAACTTGATGTTAATTTTATTTGTTAGCAATGATTTACAGAAGGTACTACACGACTTTTCAGCTTGCAAATAATTTTGTAGTAGGCAGCGAGTATTATTTGCTAATTTCCCCGCTGGGAACAAAATTAATTCTGGTCGGTCTGACAAAAACATTTTAATTCAATTTTCTCTTGCCGAGTTATTTAATTTTTTTGCAATTATATTATTTTGCTTAGAGATATTATAATTGTAAGATAGGCTTAATAGTAATTATTACATTTTAGCTAAAAAGCGCAAACTGCGATTGAAAAATCACTAAATCTTACTTTAATAATTGTCAAGGTTAATCCTTAGAAATTTAAACGGAATAAGCACATTTCAAATATAGAGTTATAATAATTTTCTGGTTTAAAAATATTGTTTTATAGGTAGATATTATGTGCTTTATCGCTTGTCTGAATTCTTTCAACAATCAGTTCCAATTTTGAAAATTATGTTTACATTTAAATCAAATCTGAGTTCATTGAATAAGAAATAAAATCACTCACATAGACACAATGCAATCAGTGCTTTTTTTTTATATTCTGGATTTTCAATTTGGGAGGCGGATAAGGGTGTCGCCTCCCCGATAACAATTTATTGGATGACCAACACCTCTTCACAAGTCACTCGAATTGTTTGCTACGTTTTGTGACGTAACTGAGGTGCCCCGGTTCACGGGACGAAGTTTGTCTATGTCTTGGCGGCGGATGCATCTGCCCACCTATTACTGGACGTTTTGACTTCTCCAGCCGGACTCTATCAACCCATCTTCTTGCACCTCAAAGGGAGAGATGGATTTATAAGTCCGTCACTCCTGGATACCCTGACCCCCAGATTTCTCTCCACCCCAAATACCTTTGTTATTCCTAGAACTTCCTCTCCTTCCTTTTCTTAAAACGACCTTCCGCATAGCATTCCCATGGATGATATAGGCCCTTTTGAAAATTATTACCTCAGGGCCTCCTTGTGGAATTAAATGTATATTATTTGTCACCAATAGGAGAGCGTATCTAGGAATTCTTTAGCCTGCAGACTAGCCCGGAAACATATATCGGAACTGCACTTGTACCAGCCGCGCAAGCTTTCCATGTCAAGCATCCTTCGAGAAAGTGGATACCTTTGTGTGCTTTTGGAGTATGTTTGCTAGAGAAGGGGAGGTTGAGTTCATTGGCAGAAGGCTGAGTGCAGGAAATTCAATTGAAAATAGTTGAATTGCCATCGAAAAGTTATCGATGGAAGCGAGCTACCTTAATAAGGGTCGACTCCTAAATCCGGGAGCGACTTTGATCATCGCGGATTTTCAATTTTTTTTCTGTGAATATCTCACAAGAGTGCCAGCTGCTCCCGTCTAGAGCCATTGATACTATGGCATCCCCGATTGGGATATGTTGTGAGGCTGAAAGTGGTGGGGTGTGAATGGATATGGAGAAGAGAAAGATGGAGAAGTACCTGGCTAATCAGAACCGGTCACCAAACACGGCTAAAGCCATTTTAAGCAACGTTTCAATTCTGAATGGTGGTCGTACACGGTGGTGATGGAGAGTATCTTTCACCCTGGAACGTGCCGAAAATATACTATATATTATTTTAAATTAATTTATTTTGAAATTACACAAATTAATCATATAAAATTTATTTGCGCCCGCCGGGTTTCAATGCCGCGACCTTCGGATTGCGAGTCCAGAGCTTTACCCCTCGACCACTAATATTCAAATATTCTGCAGAAAAATGTTAAACGTTTAATAAATTATTACGTTTTTATAATGGTTTCATATTATTTATATTTTAAGTTTTATTTATGTCGACATATATACTAGTCCCAATCGTATGCATGTATGCATGTCGTCGACGATCGTCCTAAAAGCATATTGATGGATTCATTCATATAATATTTGATGGATTCATTGGCTTTTAAGGTGAAGCTATACGTGAAATAATCCTATTTAGATACTATTTAGATTAATCTTTACGACGAATTGGTTTACATTATGAACAACAAAAAATATGCTACGGATAAATACAAGCTTTTACTAGCTTTTCTATGTATTGGAATTATAATAAAATTATTAATTACATAACCAAAAATATAAGCGTTTTTAAAAAATGTTTTTTCGTGACTTGACCATGAAGCAATTTAAGAAACAATTTTTAAAAAGTACCCCTTTAGGGCTAAGACTACTTTTGAGGCTTTGTATGTTCTAACTTTTTTCATTATTTTAAAATTATGCACAAAATAAATAAAAACCACTTTTTCGCTTACTTGCCTCGTGCAAATACGACGCGCGATTTTAAATTTTGTATGGCATGAGAATCAAAATATTTCTAGCCTTTATATTCCTCTTAACAGCAGACAGTAAGCAGTTCATATGTTTCCATAACAATATTTTGAGAAATGATATTTATTAAACCGAATAGCTAAATCTAAAACCGAACACCCATCACTCGATTGGATATTGATGATCAGTTATTCAGTACATAATACGAACAATTTATATCGATTGAATAGGATGGTTAGAAGGATGTGAAATTTTGGTGTTTATTTTCTGGCCTGTCAACCGTTTCACCCCAAAAGCATATCAGGCGCTTGCAGCCACTAAACGCAGATTGATTTTGCCAAAGGGAGGAAAAGAATTTGCTTTGAAAAGAAGAGAATCACAAATAAAACTAATACTTATGTGAAAACCTCGGTCTAAAAAAGCATATTTCTATTTTTCTCTTATTTAATAAACCATACCAAAATTTTCGCTGAAATCATAAGATTTGTAAGTAGCTATTTAAATAGCTACCCACTTAAGAGGAACATAAACGCTAGAAATATTTTGATTCTCATGCCATACAAAATTTAAAATCGCGCGTCGTATTTGCAGGAGGCAAGTAAGCGAAAAAGTGATTTTTATTTATTTTTTGCATAATTTTATAATTATGAAAAAGTTAGAACATACAAAGCCTCAAAAGTAGTCTTAGCCCTAAAGGGGTATTTTTTAAAAATTGTTTCTTAAATTGCTTCATAGTTAAGTCACGAAAAAACATTTTTTAAAAACGCTTATATTTTTTGTTACGTAAATAATAATTTTATTGAAATTCCAATACACAGAAAAGCTAATAAAAGCTTCAATTTATCCGTAGCATATTTTTTGATGTTCATAATGTAAACCGATTAGTCGTAAAGATTAATCTAAATAGTATCAAAATAGGATTTCACGTATATCTTCATCTTAATTATAAATTATGTTTGTCCAAAGAAATGTCGCCATCTCAGTATCAATTCTTTGTTCAAACATTCTTCAGGCCTGTTGACACCATAATACTGATGATTCTAGATTTGACAGCTCGCAGTAGGAACAATCATCTGAACTCTGGTACATAAAACGGTAGTATCTATCACGGCCGCCATCTTGAATCGGAACCGGAACGTAACGAACACGTATAAAAATCAGCGAACGTTTCTTTGCCACTCGAATCAACACTGGAAATTTCTACTGCGTGGGTAAAATAGACTTAATTTGTGTAGAATTCCCAGCGACTTATTTAAAATTTATGCCTGTGCGTGATGGATCAAATTTATTACGTCAATTTACGGAGTTTATAAATTCTAAGTAATTTTTTTTTTACTTCTTTTCTGTTTTTATTATAAGTGTTATTTTGCTTTTTTTCTCTGAATAATTATGAAACGCATTTCAATTCTAGGATTAATAATTTTACGTTAGCTATAAAGCGCAGCTAGTTAAAAAAAATCACGCAAACGACTTGTTAAGATTTACCCTAAGGAGGGCTGTTTACACCAATTGAACAGTTCATAAAATTTCGAAGTTAATATTCAAGTTCTGTTATTATCCAAGTACTGTCAAATCAAGCCGATGCAGCTCATGATGAAATAATAATCGGACTTGAAAGAACGTTCATAAAATTTTTGAAAACTTGAATTTCAAGTTTGAAATTTTTGAATTGATGAATTGTTCAATTTTGGTTTTTTTAAATTTAGTTTGACATCTTATATCTCATTTCTCTTTACTAAGACTACAATAATATTATTTTCTACCTACTTAGTAAAATTTGGACTTCACAACATTGAAACATAATCCACGAAACATCCCTTCCCTACCTTTTATTACAGCTCCAAACAGGAAAATAATTCCCCTCAGGACCTATGTCATCTTTGAGAATGCTGTGTGGAGGATCTTTTGGGGTGACGAAAGGAATGAGAGGAAGTTCTGGGAAGGAAAAGGGTATGAGGGATGGGATTCTGAGGGTCAGTATCTCCAGGAGTGACGGACGTATGAATCCATCTCTCCCACCGCGGTGAAAGGCCATGTACCGAGAGAGTCCAGCTGGAGAGATCAAAAGTTTTCCCTCAATCCGTCTCTCTTGATCAGGCCCGCCACGCAGTGGGCGGGCAGACGCAAACACAGCCAAGACCCGGATACACCTCACCCTATGAAGCCGGGCACCCTTGCCAAATCACCAAACGAAATGAACCACTTGAGGTGACCTGCGGCAGAGATGTTGGTTATCCAATAAATGGTTCTAAGGGCGGCGGTACCCATAGTCGTCTCCCAAATTGAACATCACAGATATACGTGTAATTTCTAATACTTAGTAAATTTTAAATTGTAAAAAATTATAGTGCAAAATATAATTTTAATTATGCAATTATAACGTTCTCCAAAATGACCTTGAAAGAATCTCATCCTTGCGATCTTATGAAAGAAACCATTCTAAATGCAATCGTTAATGTTCTCCAAAATGACCTTGTTAGAATCACATCCTTGCGATACTTGCAAGGACACAAAGAAACCATTCCTTTGTTAAGAATATTATGAACTAAATGTGCAATTTGGCTGTCCTGAAACGGGAAACCTTCCCAGTTGGACAAAGCATCATTTTGTAATGTATTGTACTGTAATATGTAAATATATATAAATAAATAAATTAATACAAAATTAATATAAGATCATTAAAAGAATATAGAAGTAATATATTTTATAAATAGGTTATTGGAATTTCATCAAATAATGTGTTTTATTCCTCTGACTGCTCCCCCATTGAACATAAAGAAATACGACATGTTTGATGTGACCTAGATGGTGGACCTATGGGGAATTGTGTGACCTGGAAATACCGAGAGGGCAAATGGGATACTTTAGATTTAGGTTAACTATTGTTCTTGCATTTAATTTGATTTTGGAAAATGTATTTAAAGGGAATGCGTTGATTACGACTAATTAGTTTGTTTTTCTTAAATTTATTAATTACTCGAATTAATTATTACTTTTAATTTGTAAAATGAAATAATTTTTCGATTTGGGAGGCGGGTATGGACACCGACGTCCAGGGAAGCATTTAATCGATAACCAACACCTCTGTAACAATAACCTATTTATAAAATATATTACTATTTTAATCTTACGATAATCAAAATTGATAATTTCGGTTGTTTATTTGTGATGCTCAAAGAACCATGTTTAATTTGGGAGGCGGGTATGGATATCACCGCCCCGGGAAACATTTTCTGGATCACCAACACCTCTTGGTTTGGTGACTTAGCAGGGGTGGCCGGATTCATGAGACGAGATTTGTCTAGGTCTTGGTGGCGGATGCACCTTGGAAGGCGGCTTTAGTTGGAACGATCTGCGTGGCGGGCTGGTTTGGGGAGATCCTTCGACCTCTCCGGCTAAGCTCTCTCGACCCATGATCTTGAATTGCAGCGGGAGGGATGGATTCAGGCGTCCGTCACTTCTGGACCGATTCCTAGACTCCTAGACTCTACTATCCACCCATCATACATTTTTTCTTCGACATAGGCACTCGGAGAAATTATTTTCCACAGGCTCTGTGTGGGGATGATATTAAAAAAACTTGATGGGTTAACCCCAATCATTAAAACAAATTACCCACTCTCAAATTAAAAATGTAAAATAGCAAAATCGGATAATAATTTGGGCAAGACACCATAGTTAGAAATTGGTTTCTCACTTTTTAATACCCACAAACACTGTTATCAATTTTATTTCTTGTTTCTCGTGTATAAAAACGAAGCATTACACAGCACATGCATTTAATTCAACTTCAACGACAAGAGCATCGTTCTTTTTAATAACCTCCAAGTGCCATTTAATGTTTTCAATGTTTAAAGCGAAATTATGGTAATTAGATCGATGCTGCCATAGCAACACTCTAATAGGTTTCGCCGACTTTTATTTATATTGCTTTCTGAACGTGAATGCAAATTAATGAAAGTAAAGTTATTTATGTGCAACTTTTTGAAAATTATCTTTTAATTCTCTGATCTGTCGTCGCTTACATTGAATCAATTATTCTGTGAACAGCCACGTTTTGCACGGCTATGAATGTTTAAAAACGTGTAATTTGACAATCGAGCGCAAGCCAGTACATTTGGATAAATTATGAATAAAATCTTTTGTAATCTTTTCGAAATTATTTATTATTATCTAAATTATTTATTTTATTTATCTGAATTATTTATCATTATTATCGAAATTATCCATTATTTTTGCAAATAATGTATTATTACTGTCTAAATTATTTATTATTGTTATCTAAATTATTTATTATTATTATACACTAAATTATCTGTCCGCTGATATAGATATTTTCCAATTAAATATTCAACAATTCAAAAACGCTACTATTATTTTATAAAATAAAATGTATGTTGGTTTTTGGTTATGTATAACTGTAAACGTGCATTTAAAATAAAATAAATATAAATAAAATAAAATGAACATAAATCATTTATTATTATAATCTTAATTATTTATTATTATTGCAAATAATTTATTATTATTGTCTAAATTATTCATTTTTATTTTCTAAACTATTGATTATTATTATCTTAATTATTTATTATTGTTATCTTATTTATCTTTTATTTTTATCTAATTAATTTATTATTATTTATCTAAATTATTTATTATTATTGCAAATAATTTATTATTATTATCTAAATGATTATTTCAGTTTTAACTTTTAATTGTTGTAATCACAAATCGACCACAATATTTTAAATAATTTTTCATAATTAACTAATTAGGTATAACTTTCATAATTTTAATGTCTTTCACTTTATAAACAGTTTTCACAGTGAAATCTAAAATAATAAAATAATAAAAATGTTTAATTCAGCTGAACAAAAATTATGTAATGTAAGATTAATATAAAAATAATTAAACAACATGTTGTATAAAATAACATGATTAAAATAGTATCTAATACAAAAAAGGATATTGAATAGACATGCACGTTAAGCATTTCTAGTAGGTACTACGGTTTAAGTAAAACTCCCCATCTATGAATTTGTGTTAGGTACTGAGGTTTGAAAGGAACTCTCTTTCTATGAATTCGTATCGATGAGTTTTATTTTCCAATGTACATTTGTTACTTAAATTTAATTTTTCCGCGACCGGCTTCGATACAACCGTATCATTCACGAGCAGGATTAAAACTAACTTAAAAAATTAAATCAAGTACCAAAGATTAATTAGGTGGGGGTTTTACTTTTTTTTTAAATTTAATTTAAATTAAATATTATATTATTTTTATTAAGTTCTGCAAGTATTATGAACAATTCTGCACAGTTTTAAAATGGCCTTGTAAGCCGAAAAAGCTGTCTCTAAAATAAAATAAAAAATGAAATACTTGCAGATTTTAATAATAACATTGTTAAATATGATTAAATTTTTTTCATTAAATGGAATTTTAAAAATTAAACAGCAAACAATTAATACTCTTCATCTGAGAATTTTTATTACTGTGGTTAGTGGAAACTTCTCCATCTATGAAAATTATAGATATCTTTTTAGAATCCTTGTACATATACAAGGGGCGCCCTAATATAATAAAAAACGTTTGTAATTAAGAACTACAAAATCGATTCCAATTATAAATACCGATAGCACATCCTCCATTCATACAAGCCTATCTTTATTATGGTGGTACGTAATATATACAACACTCTACCAGAAACTTTAAAGGCCGCACCAATTGGAAAGTTCAAAATGTATTGTAGGAGATACATAGAACAAGGAAAAATAAAGTTTGAAATATGAAATGATATAATTAATTAGGAAATTGTAAACTTAAATGTACAATTTACTAAAATAAAACAAATAAATAAATAAATAAAAAATTATATATTACAATATATTATGAAATTTTACTATGAACATTCTAACATTTTATGTTCTGAAAATGATTTAACTTTTTTTTTTATAAAAATAAACATTAAAAAAATCAATACGGATAAACGAAAATATTTAATACAGCATGACAATTTAAAATAGAGGAGAAATCTCTCGACAAAATTAGCGGAACACTGAATTTCATTCGTGCAATATGTTAAATGATAGGGCTAAATGTGTTTTAAATAATTTCGAAGCGTACTTTGCAATTTTGTTCTACTAATTTATTACTTTTTCGGTTCGACAAATGTACAGAGATTATAAAATATATTTTTAAGAGCTTAAAAACTTGTTTAAAGGGTTCAAAGGAAATATATTGTAAATCGGTAGAATTTCTGAATGCGGGGGTTTAATATTGGTATAAAAAATACTTTGAAAGACGCGAAGATGACGAAGATTTATCAAATTGGTGAGGAAAAAAATTGCGGGCATCGATGCAAATCAGGTCAATGAGGCGAGACTCTTTCAAGAAGCAGTAGGAATTTCTCTTTGATGCCGTACCTTACAGGGGCCCGCTGTGCTTCTGGACGACAGCCTTAATGAGAGTATTCTCCGATTGATAATACTGAACGGCATCTGAAGCTTCGGCTTTCTACTGAAAGCTCTTCCTCGGACTGAAGCCGGCTGCGACACGAGCTTTACGGTAATGGGCGCGTCGTTAAAATATGCATCGGAGTTTTCTGTCTAGCAGACTGGTAAACGACAGCGAACACCGGATACCGGTTACTATGGGATGTGGGTGATATGCAGTAAAGTCGGCGGATGATTTTAATGATCTGTGGCGTCACAGGAACTTATTCCCATTCGAGAAGATGTACTTAAACTTGGCAATAGCGGAGGTATTGATTTCTACTTTCATACATAATGCATGTCTTGCACAATACTCATATTTGTCTTTTATATTTTCATAAGATAACATACATTGGGTTTGGGTTTCGAGAATGACTTTGTAGCTGGTTCCTACCGTAATGTAATTTCTCCAGTTCATTCTCTTACCTTGATCACATCACTATTTTAATTTGAAAACTATCCCATGATGGCAACACTGGGGGACAGGTTGTAGTGCAAATTTGTGCGCTTGATTTTGAACTGGTTAGAACATGATCGTGGTTTCGGAGCAAAATTGTACTTATTCGTTTTGAGGGAAAGTTTATTTTACTGTGGTAATTATTTCGATGTGAAACTATACGTGCCTTGCACATGATTGGAATCGGGTCATACCTCCAACCTCTAGTAAAATGTCCCTTGACTGGGAGCTATGGACAGGCAACCCTATTAGGCTCCAAAGTCAAATGAGAGGCTGATGGATAGTGATGGCAAGGTAATATATACCTCGCACATAGTTGCAGGCGGGGGTCGGGGCATACCCCGAGTGGAAGGCCCTTTGACTGGGAGCGTTCACGGCGACGGACGGAAACGTAAGGGCCATCCCACAGAGACAAATGAGAGACAGATTCAAAAACTTTAGAAAATTATCATTTTAATACGTTTTTAAAAAACCATTGTAAGAATATTATATTAAATGTAGGTAGTAGGTCTCAAACTGTACAAGGATTAAAAGAGCTTGTCTTTAGAGGCAGCATAATTCACGCTAAATACGTCGATATCCGAATTGATTCTGTTCAAAAACTAGATTGCTCTCCCGACCGGCATGACATTGGCAAGTTAGTTATGCAGGCAGGTGGAGAAGACAACCATGATAGATGTGTGCATAGATAACCATGATACACGTGAGATAATCATAGAAATAAATGCTATCCATGATAGCCGAGTTTTCAAATCATCCGCGAATCAATCTGAAGAAATGCCTAGCAATGTTAACATTCCTTCTGATCCTTACAATCCTTCTGATAGATGGTTTATTCAGAGCATACCTAAAAGAAAGTCGGTAGAATAGGGCCTAAGGTAATAGCCATACTCCCTCATGATGAAAGTTTGATACTGACGAGATGGATACTCACGAGATGGATAGTGATGGCAAGCTACTACATACCTCGCACATGACTGGAGTCGGGTCATACCCCGAGTGGAAGGCCCTGTGACTGGGGGCGTACACGGCTACGGACAAGTACATGAGGGCCACTCCGCTGAGGACCAGAGTCAGCTGACAGAGGCAGATGGCGCCGATGATCCTTCCGTCCTGCTCCGGAATCACTCGCGGCTTGTCTTTCTTCTTACCCATTTTCGATTGCAACTGATATCACTAAACCGTTTATTTCTATCACTCACTTTTTAACTGACAAGCTACTCAGCGAGTACAAATTCTTAAATGTATTAAAATAATATTATTATAAAATAAAATGAGTTACAGCACAGAAAAAAGGAAAAATTTATTTTAAACGAATTTTTATCATAATGTTGTTTCAAAAGAATTATTTCAGTTATTATTATTACAACACATTGGATACAATTATATAGCAAAAATAACAATGCAATAATATTGCATAATAATTGAAAATATTTAAAATATTTAAAATGTGTCCAAGTGTTGTAACGTTTTTGCGCACTCGAAATAACACTATAAATATTAAGTTATTATTACGTCTTCGTAGGTCGACGTTATTCCTACCTAGGCAGGTTGTCTGTTCTAAGGACCCAAATACTCTTGAAAAGGCCAAACGAATTATGCTGCAAAAAACGTACCGAGTCAATCGGACTATAGCATCCCCAATTCGACTGGGAATTTAAGGGGTTATATACACTTAGAATTTTCAAGAAATAGATTTTACTTTCGTAATGTACATATATTTAATTAAATGAAGACATTATGAGCGAAACTCAATCAAAAATCTGGAAACAGAAAAATCAGAAAAAGATATTTACAACTCTGGGACTCGAACCCAGGACCTCCCTACTTTCCGGGTCGGGTGCTCTTATCCACTGAGCTAAGGTGTCGATATTTAATTCGGTCACCTTTAACTGTACCATACTTCGACTAAGAACCACCCATATTATGTTCATTTTTCTTAACGCATATTTTTATTGGCTACCATCTTTATGAATGATTGCAAGATTCAACTCGAACTAAATGCAATCTAGATGGTGTCTGGATAAATTTTTATCCATTTTATTTAATGTGCGACATCTTTTGACTCTTCTGCAAGTCTAGGATGAATATTATTATGTTTTTTTTAACTTTTTATGAGTAAAACCTCAAACTGTAATATTTAATTAAATGAAGACATTATGAGCGAAACTCAATCGAAAATCTGGAAACAGAAAAATCAGAAAAAGATATTTACACCTCTGGGACTCGAACCCAGGACCTCCCTACTTTCCGGGTCGGGTGCTCTTATCCACTATATTTAAGTACACACACAGAAAACCCGTTTATTACCTGATCATATTTCTCCAGCTTTCTATACTAATTCGAAAATAAAAAATTGATAAATAATAAAGATGTTTCTAATAAATTGAAAAAAAACGGGATATACACTTTAGAATGTAACGATTGTTACGCACAGTGTGTAGGTATGACAACTAGAAATTTCCAAACTAGAATCAGGGAACATGAACTTTGTTTACGGAATAATAATTACTCCGAATTTGCTAATCATTTAATAGAGTCAGGCCATAGCTTCAATAAAGAAAAAACAAAGTTTAAACATTGCAATATAAATTCATACTTTAATCTGTGCGCTTTAGAAACCCTCGAAATAAATAAAAAAATTAAATCGAAAATTAATTTAGTGAATAAAATAATAGCGCCTTGCAAATCTCCTTTACTAACCATGTTTCCGTGTAATATTGACTCCTCCCACCGCTTTCCCCCTCCCCCAAAATCATCCCTCCCACTACCCCCACCTAATTAATCTTTGGTACTTGCATTTAATTTTTTAAGTTAGTTTTAATCCTGCTCGTGAATGATACGGTTGTATCGAAACCGGTCGCGGAAAAATTAAATTTAAGTAACAAATGTACATTGGAAAATAAAACTCTTTAAAAACAAAAAAAAATCCACGGAAAAAATTCTTGAAAAATCGCTTTTTTGGGCCTCTTAACTGTATATAAACCCTTAAGAAAATAAGAAAAAGGGAGAACAGTAAGTTTTCGAAGTACCTGGCTATTCAAATCTAGTTTCTAAAATAACTACTTTTAACAGTAAACCATGGTTCTCTTCTTATCTCTGGAACGGGTCTACCTTTGTGCAAATGTAGACTACAGTATTTACTGTTATTATAAATGTTTTTTAAAGTACTGTGTATACAATTTTACGTGACAACTACGCCGCAAAATAGACAATACAAAATATGAACGTTCTTTTTCATGTAAAAATACAGGCGACAATGTCAGAATCGAGCCAAATAGGAATTACAAAACTTTTGAAAGCCTTGTTATGTTGGAAACCGTGGGGGTTCCTTTCGTACATAATTTAAAGCACTCCCTATAGAGATGAAAACCTTTTTTTATTATTTCCAAGAGAGCAGATAACGCAGTGAGTTTCCTCGGAATGAAAGCGTTTCATGGCATTTATACGGGCAAAGTAATCTCGCTTTATAACATTTTAATAGCTGTCGCTTCGTGGTTGAGTTATTGATTATAAAGCATATTATAAGATATGGAGCAAATATATTATCACATAACCAATCCTTTGTTATGTGATAATGGAATAGAGAACACTATTGAAATTAATTGGAATTTATTTCGTGTTATGTGGCAAGACCAAATCACATATTTGTTGATTACACTGACAGAATACGGGACAGAATCACACATGGCCGAAATTGTACGTGAGGAGATTTACACCTCGGGAGAATTAACAACATTCTGTTTTCAGTGTTAAGAGCAATATAAACGTTAGAAATACTTCGGTTTTCATGCCTTCAAAATTTAAAATCAAGCGTCTTATTTGCACGAGGCAAGTAAGCGAAAAAGTGGTTTTTATTTATTTTGTGCATAATTTTATAAGAACAAAAAAAGTTAGAACATACAAAACCTCAAAAATAGTGTTAGCCACAAAGGGGTATTTTAAATTTTTTTTTTCTTATATTACTTCATAGTTAAGTCATGCAAAAACATTTTTTTAGTGGTTTACGCTTATATTTTTTATTATGTAATTAATAATTTTATTGTAATTCCAATGCAAAGAAAAGCTAGTAAAAACTGTAATTTATCCGTAGCATATTTTTTTATGTTCATAATGTAAACCGATTCGTCCTAAAGATGAATCTAAATAAGATTTCACGTATAGCTTCATCTTAAATGGATTTCATATAAAAAAAAAAAAAAAACACAAAATATATGTTAGGTTAGATCAGGTGTTTTTCGTGTGAAATTAATTACACACGTCAAAACACCTGTACAGGGTGTGAAGAAATGTACATGATTTACACCAGTGATTCGTTCACATTATTTGCAGTAAATAATGTGAACGTAATTTTGGTCTTCGGTGACTTTTTTTTGTTTTTTTTTTTTAAATATTTTTTCCACTTGTCAATAGCCACTTCACCGAGTAACTGAACAAAAAAGTCACCTGAGACCAAAAATTCGTTTAAATTTATTACCCAAAAAATGCCAGGAATCACTAGAAAAAATAAGTCAAGTTCGCTCTTTATAATTTCGTCATGTTATTATGTCAAATCAAAGAGTGAGGTTTATTTTGTCAACTAGAAACGCTTTCTCGAACTTCAAAATATACTAGTGGAAGATACTATCACAGAGTGGAAGATACTATATATCGCCCTGGTGTAAGATCACCATTCAGAGTGCTTGAAATGGCTTTAGACATGTTTAGTGACCGGATCTGAATAGCCAAGTACTTCCCCAACTTCCTCTTCCCTATCTCCTTCCCTCCCCACTACCTCCAGCCTCACAACATACCCTAGGGATGCCATAGTCTCATTGGCTCCAGATAGGAGCAGTTGAGTCTCTTGTGCGGTTTTCATATAAAAAAAAATACTAGCCTCACTCCGTTTTTTTTTTGTCATTAAACAAATTAAATAAACAATGAAGCGCCATTGGTATTTCAATGAACTAGAGTTGAAAATAGGTTCAATGACTTATTTTTATTCTGAATTTTGAACTGAAAACGCTCTTCATATCACTATAGTTCACCGTTCGGGAGTTTTCTGCGTGAACTTGACCAACGCAGATGATCATTATAATTTTGGATTTTAAGCCAAAATACTGAGAATAACATTTTTTTTCATCAAAAGGTATAAATCAAATATATAATGTGGATGTGTGCTGCTTTATGTATTTCATGATTTTAGAGGCAACTTTGGCAAATATTTATGAATTAACAATACTTATAAAAATCTGAAGTAATCCATACTAATATTATAAATTCGAAACTGCGTGCGTTTGTTTATTACGCTTTCACGCATAAAATAATAAAACGATTTTATTAATTCTTTTACTTTAAAAAACTAAATTATTTGCGAGTACTATAATAGGCTATATATAGTAGTTAGCTCTGGCCTTCTGAAATTATAAATTTTAATATATTACATTTATTATACCTTTTCTGTCGCTAACAAAAGCGAGTTATTGCTAACGTCAGGATTCAAATCGTTGCCGTGGAAACGATGTTGATATATTTGGGGGAAATCGTAGTTAATATCTATCCATAGGTAAATAAAAATGAATCTCCGATATGTTTGTACGCGCATAACTTTCGAATGGTGCTGCACCAAATTGGATAATTCTTTTTTTTACTACTGGTGAGCTCTGGCATTATGAAATTTAGGTGGCACGCGAGCTGTTTGAAAACTGAATGTATCGGGAATGAATGTATGGAATGCAGGGGGGAGGAGGTGTGCGGAGGGGGGGGGGGGGTGGGGGGTGTGGAGGGGGGAATGGGGGATAGTTGATAAGTGCAAGTACTACAGTAATTTCCCCCTAATACCATGCGAGCGAAGCCGCCCGTAAAAAATCTAGTATATAATAAAAAATAAAATTATATGAAAAAGCAAGTTGATGGGCGTAAATTTAAATTACAAATGACTGGTTTACGTTAGAATTACGTTGTCATTTATACATTAAAATTTCTATCGAAGAAAAAGCTTCTTAAACGATTTGTTATATTTTATTATATACAGTAGAGAGGACAAGATTATTTCTTTACAATTATAATTAATTCACAAAAAATGCCAAAGTTGCCACTAAAATTTTTTATGTCTTTTATTTTATAGTTTTGAAAATAAATAGATAAAGTAACACATATCCGTATCACTCTTTGGCTATATCTTTTGAGTAAAAAAATATTGTTTAATTTTGTTGGGTACTTTGGCCTCATATCCAAATTTAAGCTTTGTGTGAAAAAGGTCGCGCAGCGTTCTTTTGATGTTAACTCATTTTATTTTTATCTTCGTTTATATTAAAGAGATTAAAAGTTATTTGGTTGACTCTTACATAAATAATTAGTTTCATTAAGCTGTCGGTCGTCACAATAATATTTCCTTTGTGAAAAGTTTTTTGTTTGTTCAAACCAGGGCAAATTGAAGAATATCGATTACTACAAGTTTTACAATCTGGTGTTCTCTCTCTTTGTTAGAAATAATGGTTATTCAACTTTGTGGACGGGCATCCAAAAATCCGCAATGATGTACAACTTTTAATAAACTTCAAAACATAATATCAAAAATAACAAGTTTTACAAATGTATAATTATTCTTAAAAGTGTTTAATGCTTACTTCGGCTTATATCGATTGACCTTCAGTAATAAATTTAATCAATTTCTTAATTTTTAATATTACAAACCACGATATTTTAAACAATCTGGTTAATTAACAAGTTTTTTGAAAAACTCTTTGTTCTGTTTCTACGCTTTTTTATAAAAGACACAATCTCAGAGGGTGCCACTGACAAAAAACCCTCAACAGTGAGTTCTGATATTACGAAAATTGCACGGTTGGAACATTTAATGTCAACAATACTATTTTCAGTAAGCAAAATCATTTTCTTTATGAGACATTGTACTCTTCATCAAAATACTTCATATTTAAAATCCACGGTAAAAATATACTTATAAGCAAGGATTAATGCTAAATCACTATTTTAGATTAATATTATAAATACGAAAACAAATGTTTTGAATAAATTTACCAAAATGCTTTTCCTACCGTTTTTGAGTAGAATTAAAATAAATTTGTTAATTACTTTATAAAAAAAATATAAGTTTTTTAATTAAATGAAGACATTATGAGCGAAACTCAATCGAAAATCTGGAAACAGAAAAATCAGAAAAAGATATTGGCACCTCTGGGACTCGAACCCAGAAAGTAGGGAGGTCCTGGGTTCGAGTCCCAGAGGTGCCAATATCTTTTTCTGATTTTTCTGTTTCCAGATTTTCGATTGAGTTTCGCTCATAATGTCTTCATTTAATTAAATATTACAGTCTGAGGTTTTACTCATAAAGTTAAAATAATAAATAATAATATTCATCCCAGACTTGCAAGTTAAAATAATAAATAATAAAAATATAAGTGTTAACCAGAAAAAATTATTTACTATGAATATGCGTACACGAAACAACTTTTTGCAAATATTATTTTATGGCAGTGACAGTTTCCGACGGTTAACTTCTTTCTTTAGCGATTTTAATGCCTATTATCTACGTTCGTGGCAATTTAAGACACACTAATTAACACACATATTTTTTGGCTGTGGCTTCTTCTAACGAAAATTGCATGTCAAAATTAAATGCAAGTTTTTGAAAATATTAGAAATATTTATAAAAAGGTAATAATTAATTTTGGCATTAAATCATAAAATGAATAATGCAATATCCATTAAAATACCAGACATTATGTAGGTATTTTTTCCAAATTCACCAATTAAATCAGGTGGAAAAAAAAATTAAATGGAGTTTAGATTTTTAATTTTAGAGACTCGAAACTCGGGCAAAGCCGGGTAATAAAGCCTATCATTTATGTATAATAAAGTGAAACGGAACATCCCATTCATATTTGATTGAAATTGACTTATTTAATTGTCATATTAAACATTCAATATAAACGTTACATACTCTGTTGGCTGGCGTAGTACGGAATATAGGTATTTCACTCAGCATGCAACACGTGGAAACAGAACGTAGATTTCAACCTGCCTTTGATTCAAGACTTTGTTTATTATTGAAATGGATGAGTTCTCTAATGATGTTCTGATTATATTTTTAAAGAAGATAAAAAAACCTAAGTTAATTTATTTTAAAGATACTGTATTTAATACCCTTTGCTATTAAAAACTGAAAACACCATTAAATATTATTCAATCAAAACTTTTTTGTTTATTTATTTATTTTTATGTTTTCATTGACGAATTAAAAGAGGATTACGAATGGGAGACATTGAAGAAAGGATGTCACTAGTAAATTAACGACATTTCTCAGTTCCATTGGGGAAACGGTCGATAAATAGTTAGCGTGCGAGTCGTTTTTAATTGTTTAATAATTAAAATTGTTTGTTTTGCCACAACGTAGATAGATGGGGTTTGTTCGCGTCCGACCCCCGCTGAAGTTAAGCGGCGACTGAAAGGAGCTGGAACCTGAAATACGGGACCAAACAAGCGTTGAAAACCACCCTTAAAGCTGACAACTAAAATACAACAACCTCACCAAAAATTTTTGTCGATTCATCTGCTATAAATTTGATGATGCGCCCATTGAAATTTACACTTTTAAGAGTGGGCTGACAGGAGGTTCATTGCTTAGCTTTGTATTGGATTGTCTGCAGTTTGATGGGTGCGGGTAGTAGTGGAAAATTCCCCCCTTTTGGGTGGGTGACCGAATGTAACGAAATTGTCGAGATTATTTTTATTACTCGTGTTGCATTGAATTTCGGGAAACCATCACTTTGTGTTGCATTTTATTTTTTAATAATATAACTGAATTGTGGTTCTATTCCCCTCGTCCTTTTCACGTATTTTTTTTATAACGAAGTAATTAAGGGAATCGTTTTCCTGCAGATCTACCATCTACCATTGATCCTGTAAGAAAAATAATATTGTTTAATGTGCGAAGCGTTCTGTTTTAACTCAAAAGTTTTGCATTTCATCGATCTATAAATTTATTTGTATTTGTTTCCGACTCAAAATGGTGGCCGTATTAATGGTTAAGTGGAGATACATTTTTCTAATGTGAAATCGACGTTTTTATTTGTACAGTTGAGAGAACAGTCTTTCACCAGACAGATAAATACATCATCGGAAACATTCCAGCAAATGTATTTCCCGCAAAGAAATAACTTATAAACTGGAATAATATTTTGTAATTACAGGAAGAAGCACTGCGAAAATTACAATATTCGAATCCATTTGAAAAAGAGAAAATGTACTAAAAATTATTTTATCTGTCGATAGACTATTTGGGAGGCGGAAATGGGTACCGCCGCCCCGGGAACCTTTATTGGATAACCAACACCTCTGCCATAGGTTACCCCAAGTGGTTCGCCACGTTTGTGATTTAGCAGGGGTGCCCGGGTTCGCGGAGTGAAGTTTGTCTAGGTCTTGGAGGCGAATGACCAGGACCCACTGAACCCCAGATTCCTACCCACCCCTTAAGCCCTTTTCCTTCCCAGAATTCTCCATTTCCTTTCCTTAAAAAACCCTCCACAGCATCCCCAAAGATGATATAGGCACTTAAGGAGATTATTTTTCTCAGGGCCTCCTGTGTGGAGCTCATGTAAAAAAAACGATCTTTAATGAAAGGTTTTGAAAATAACATGGGGGCGTTTCAAGAAAATCATAAAATTCAACAATCATTACAAACACTCAATAGTATTTCTTCTTGCGTAATTATTTAATAATTCCCTAGATATGATCAATAAGCTACATATTTAATTACATTAGAAAAGATTTATTAGTGAACTTAAAAATTGTTGTGGTTCTGAGGCCCTTAACTCGAAAAGAAAAAATTTAAAGAAAAACGAACGACTGGAACTGTGGTCACCCAAAAGCAAACATTTTCTCTTCATTTCCACCAATTTCCCTAATGCACAGCGGCGCAGGTTTTAAACTCCCGTCCCGGGATTTGCAAGCCCTGCTTTCAGGTCAACTCAATTACTTTGTTTATAAAAACATATCGGCAAAAATTGTGTTTAAAATATAAAAATATTATTTGCAACTTAAATTTATTGAATTCAGCATGGTGGTTAGATAAGTAGGATTAATATAATACTAGTGAGTTCCCGGCACGCGTTGCAATTCCACTAAAACGAAAAATGTTTCTCCCTGCGTGTCTTTTCCCATTAGTCCCGTTCCCCTTCCGCCTCTCCTTCCATGTCCCCTTCCTCTCGCGCGTTCCCCCTCCACCTTCATCGTCTTTCCTCCCCCCCTCTCTCGCGACCCCCCGACCGCGATCCCCTCCCCTCTCCCGCGTTCAATTTATTCAGTCCCGGTGCACATTACGATTTTTCATACATTACAAATTTTGGAGGCGGGAATGAGTACCGCCGCCCCGGGAACCAACCATTTGGATAACTAACACGCTTGGATAACCGATTCGCTACGTTTGATGATTTAGTAGAGGTGCCCAGGTTCATGGGGTAAGGTTTGTCTAGGTCTTGGAGGCGGATGACCAGGACACACTGAGCACCAGATTCCTACCCACCCCTTAAACTTTTCCTTCCCAAAACTTTCCTCTCCTCCTTTTCCTTAAAAAAATCCTCCATACAGCATCCCCAAAGATGACATAGGACCCGAGGGAAATTATTTTCCTCAGGGCCTCCTGTGTGGAGCTCTTGTAAAAAAAAAATCGTTTTTGTTTATTAGGTATAAGAACAATCAGTCAAATTTGGTACTAACATAGATACATATTTAAAATAAATATAATTTTTGATTAATTTCAAAGTTCTCGATTTTGGTGAGTACTTCGATGAAATTCATTAATTTAAAGATTTTATTCGAAAATTGAATTTCGATTTAACAATCGATGGTTTGCAAAATGTCATACTCAAATTGTGACATTTTTGACAGCTTCGTAAGAATTTTTGTAATGATTAAAAAAAATTCAGGTGTATTGTTATGTGTAATAATCCAGAAACCTTTGCGAGGGTGGAAATAGGGGAGGTATTTTAAAATAGAGCAATTCATAGACAACTCACACACATAGAAACATTTAATATGGTGTTTTAGGTGTCATTCTCTTTGGAAGTTTGCGTTCTGAGCTTTTGTGTCCGATTTTTGTAATTTTAGTTGTACTTTGCCCTCATAAATCACGAGGATCACATTTTAAGTTTCAATTGCAATTCGTAGCCTTTTATCTTTTATAGTTATGGAGGACTTGTAATATATTTATACTTATCTTTAAAACAACATTCGGATCGGATAATATTAATCTTTGATATATGATCCCATTTAGTTACACGTATAGAATTCAGAAAGTCAAAAATCGTGGCTTCACTTTGCGCTTACGAGTCCGAGTAGTTCTGGCACAAGCTTTCATCTTTACTCTTCCAAACGAAATTATCGAGATATTGAAGTTTTAAATTACTTATTTTGGGCGCAGTTGATTTCCCACGCCCGGCATCGGAGACCGAACATTTCAACAAAGTGGCACTTCATCAGTCCTTCGAAAAGTCATGTATGTCAATTTAAGTAATTAACGTTAGGTTAGGTCATTGGCCAGTTTTTTTATCACTTATATTAACTTTCCAGAAGGATTAAGCTGAACAACCTAAAAAATTACGAAAGTTAAATTTTACCGACCGGTATCTCCGAGAGTCGCTCTCCGGTCCAGTGCATGATATTGCAAATTTATTCCGGTTGGCTGTTGGCTGACAGTCTGGCTGTTTTACATTCCCTTTCGTCTCACTCTAGTTGTAACGAATTTAATCTTGTACCAAATTTTATTATAAAATATAACGTAACTTGAAAAAAAATTTGACCGCATAATCAAGAGTTCTAATTGGCAAATTTTCCCTACACACGCATCTCAGTTTACAGTGCTTTGGAAAGGCTGTTAGCTGCAAATCCAAGTCAGAATAAAATGCATAATTCACCACCTTTCCAAAGGACAATGAAATGCCTATTTGTCATGGAACCCCTGGCTTCAGTTTTAAAGATATTAACTAATCGAAATGTCGCCAATAAAATGACATTTTTAAGCTAGTGCAAAATTGTCGAAAAATATTCGGATCTCAATGTTTAACATGCCTGCCATATTCGGGTTCAAGTGTTATATTCGAAGGGCAACTACCCCTCGATGGAGCCGCATGCATTTCAAGGTGACTTTGTGCTACAGTGGGTTGTTTCAGCCCCCTACGCCAGAGCTAAACCTCCGTACCAGGGTCTTTGTTATATATCGTGGAAGTCATTGAAATTTATTTATTGTTTCATTACATGGTAATGAAACAATAATAAGTATTATTTGCTGCATTTAAGAACAAGTCTGTGCTAACCTGTCAGTGGCTGAGCTGGCATCAGGTTTGGTTCCCATCCAAGCGTTGTGAGTTCAATTACTCTACTGGCTAAGCTCCACCACGACACAAGCAAAGTTTTCCGCTTACTGTGATATTGTCGGGCTATTTGCAACCCGGGAATTTTTATCTTTGAAATTAAAATTAAATTTTTAAATTAAATTTGTCTCCTTATTTTCTCACCCTCTTACTAATAAAAGCATTTTAAATATTACGCCACCGATAAATTACCATTTAAGATTTACCATACATTAGTGTTTAAAATTGAAAACACGTTTCTTAATAAGGCTTTTAGAATATTCCACACATTAGAAAGTCAAATAAAAAAAAACTCTATGCTTCGTGTACTTCTTTCTTGTATCTTCAATTCGTGTAATGGGCTGACTTAACTTTCTGATATTTTATTATTATTTTTTAATTAACTCTGTAAATAAATAAAAATATTTTGGCTTTACACGGAGTAAAGTTTTCCAATTGCAAACCAGCTTTTTGTCGTTTTTGATTTTACTGCCATCTACCGAAACCTTATCAAACGATTGTATCCGCAGGGAAAAAGATCTTTCATGTAATAAAAAGTTTTGGAAAATTATTGAAAGGAAATCGTGAATTTGGTTTTGTTGGCTTCTCTCGGGGAAAATTTGCCTTTTCTCACTTCGATTGAAAATTATTTGAAAATGTATGTTCGTATGCTTGGTTTGCCAAATCTACCTAGCGACGTTATTTATTTTTATCTGTTTTGAGACAGCACGAAATGTTTTGTTTAAATAAAATATTTTTCGTGGCACCACACTAGAGTCCAGATCGCTGGAGTCAGGATAAATGTACCTGCAGTAAAAAAATTACCTCTGGATTCGGAGCTAAGTCAGTTTCTCTCTACCATGAGGGACGTCTGTTGGATTTGTAGAAAACTGAATTTTATGTTTCTAAATGAATACCTCCCGAAGTTATTAATTCATCGTCTAGAAAAATAAAATCTGGTGCTTACCGGTAACTTTATAGTTGAAAAACTGGTTAAAAAGTTTTAAAATAGTTGTACGTAAAATATATTAATGGTAAGGTATTGTTTTTATTAATTTTAAATATAAAGAACTTACATCCCCAGGGGAATGTTGAATTAAAAAAATAATTGTCGTTACTGATTCGCCGGAAAAAGATTAAAATGCGAGTTTTGAGCAAACAAAAAAATTATTAGGGTTGTGTACCGCCTTAATCCAATGTTAATCAAACATGTAGGTATACTTATCGCTATAACGACTACCAAATGTACCAATTTCGATTGTCGGTCTGTCTGTGAGTGATTGTAAACCTTTTTCAATTAAATTTGTTGAATTTAAGTATCATTTTCAAAATTGAAACTGATGTGTCAAGAATTCAGGAATATTAACTTTTTTTTATTTCATGAAAAAAAAATCGTACAATTGTAACATTTTTTAGATATCATCCGCCATGCTAGGGATGTTCCTGTGTCATGGCGGGTGAAAATTACAGATTGAAATTATAATTAATGTTTGTTTAATAATAATAGTAATAAGTTTATACAATTCAGATTAAGTTATTAATATTTTATATCGTGATTAAATTAGGCAAATTTTATAAGGGATGTGGGAAATATACAAAGGGAGATTAGGTGGTTACAGTGTAAAATGTGTGGGTATTGTAATTGAAATGTATTGCAGAAGTAAGGTCCATTATAACAATATTGTGTTTTGAAAGTAATAAGTTGGGATATGGTTTTTAGGTTATCAGGGAGAAGGTTGAAGATTTTGGGAGCTCGATAGAAAAATTGTCGTTGTGCTGTCATAGTTTAGTAGCATTGCAGTGTCGGTTGGTTATATTTCTAACTAACTTTATTTGTTGATTAACTGACATAACTGAATGACAAGAAAAATATCCACGAAAAATGTTGTTATCAAAGAGTTGCTTCTGGAAATATTTTTTTTTGTGAATATTTTAAATTAGCTATACACAGGAGGCCCTAAAGAAAATAATTTCCATCGGGCATATTTGGTCTTGGGGGATGGTGTGTGGAGGGTCTTTTTAAGGAAAAGAAGGAGAGGAAGTTCTGTGAAGGAAAAAGTTATTAGGGATTGCTAGAATCTGGAGGTGAGGTGTCCAGGAGTGACGGATGTATGAATCCATCCCTCCAACTGCTGTACGGAATCCGGCTGTAGTAGACGTCAGAAGGCATCCCTCATTCTCGATCAGTCTGCCACGCAGCAGGTGTGCAGACGTATCTGCCGGCAAGACCCGTATAAATTCCACCCCATTCAGGGTGAACTAAGAAAGAGGTCTTGGTTATCCAAAAAATGGTTCCGGGGTAGGCGCTACCCAAACCCGTCTCCCAAATTGATCATTCTGCAGCAATTAACCTTGTATTGTTTGAAAATTAAATTCATAAATGCGTATTAATGCGACCATGTAGATATCTATGCAAACAGTCTCACATATTTCAAAAGGCAAATTAACAATCTTCTACCATGATATGTCACGGAGAACAATTATGTGATTGCTCCATTATCATTTTATTTTTATTATCTTTCTTTTCTTTCTCTGCAGGTTATGTTATATATTTGACACTTCTTTGTTTTATATTTCATTTCGTAGTAACAACTAAACATTGATTACGCGTGCTGTGAACATTTATAATTGGAGTTTTAATACCTGTGTACATCCCGATGGCAGTTTTATAACTTTAATAATTGCTAACATTCTGTAAATGTTTCAAACAATAAATAAATAAATAAGTAACAGCTACATATCATATGCTGTAATATTGCCCTACCATTTTGTAAGGATTGTAATATTATTTTCAAAAATTTCAATACTGTAAAAATATTATATATGTTACTGGTAAGGAGTCATATAGAATACAATTCCACGGTTTGGTCCCCGAATTACGGGGTTCACATGCGATTGAAAGAATCCAAAATAAATTTTTAAGATACGTAAATTTTAAAATGGGCATTCCTAGCGAATGCATAAATTACGATAACTTACTTTGTTCATTAAATTTAATAAAATTATCTGATCGTAGAATCATTTCCGATTTAACATGTTTGTATAAAATCATAAATTCAACGTTTGATACCCCTGATTTATTATATTAATCCCTTTTCATACTCCAGGCAGGTCAGTTACAAGACAGTACCTACCACATTATTGTAACAATTCGACATCAACGTCCCCATATTACACTCCTATGCGACGGAATTAACAGCTAGGAAACAAATACTCCGATGTTGTTGATATATTTAGTACATCAATTTTAATATACAAGCATAGCTTATTGAAGTTTTTTCCATCGAGTAGGGGAATTTTTGATAAAGCTATTTAAATTGACTAACACATTAGCAGTATTTTGTCGGCTGAAGGAAAAAAAAAATTTTTGGATTTTTTATATTTTTTACCTACATATTGTGTGGATCAAATTCTACAATATTTTTACTTCATATTTATTTTTGTGAAAGTGTTTTAAAAAGTCATTTCCTGCACTATTTATGAGTATAATTTTGTAAATATTGTTATATGTATATATGTAAAAGCCTAAATAGGCGTAAATAAATAAATAAATTATTAGGCTTCATAACATGTTTTCCAGAATTCAGTCGTGTTCTAAACGCAGAGACAAAAACACTTTTTAATAGTAGAAGTTTGTTTATTTCTCCTCCAAGATAAACGAAGTGTTCAATATACAAGTACAGAAATAGAGAACAAATTGGCAATTGTGATTGTTGCTATAATGAAAACCAGCCATGATCGCTTACAAAGGCGCTTTGATGGAGTTATAAAGGGATGGAAATGGAAAACGCAATTATTAGGATTCATTAATATATATAGCTGTGTGTAAATTTACATCATTATTATCATTTATCTCTACAAAAGTGTCTATATTTTTTATTATGGTTTAATCACAAAACAAGGTGAACAGGCAATAACTATACAATGTTTAATGTCATTTTTTATTTTTTTTTTGGTCTGCTATTTAAATTATATTAAACCAAGTACTAATTAAATCTATCAGTGTATTTTTAAGCACGGTACTTTTGCTGTAGTTTAAAGGTATAAAATTAAAATTAATTCGCTTCATTTTTTTAATTATTTCATTATTATAACACGAAAACATGAATAAAATATTGAACCTAAGGAACGTTTCATTTAAATAAAAGTTTTTTTTTTTACAAATAACTTTACATCACAATAGTTTTAAGAGTAATAATAGAGACTTTACGAGATTCAATATAAGATAATATTTAAAAATAATATAAAAGATTAAAACTTAAGAAAATGATAATGACGTAACTCAGGAGGGTTGTAGAATTTTTATCGTACATAGCTTTAATAATATTTTATAAAATCTACAATAATTGTGTGTTTTAAAAGATTTTTATAGCATTCATTAATCTGAACGTTTTAATAAACAAATGTTCAAGTAATTTAAATTCAGTTAGTTAATTACAATTTTAATATTATTTAAAAATAATAGTAGTTGTGAAGAACACAAATCACTATTTTATTTAATAAATGCAGTCTGGAGCTGTGAACGGTGAAAGATTTCAATAAAATCCTCCTATTTTTAAAAACACCAAAAAGTTAAATAAAACTTAAATTAGCAGTTTTATTTTATATTCCATAACAACCTCTCAGAATTTACAATATAATTTTGTGATATAGTTCCCTCGCGATAATAATTTTTATATATCTTTGTAGTATTTATAAAACCTCAACGTATTAAAGGTCATTTGGCTTAAATTTTAAGCCATTATTGTCCATATGTACAAATTTTCGCAACTTCTTGTCAAAACATCGCGCATACTTTAAATAATTTATTAAAATTATCTAACAAGCGTAAGATAGATTACTATGATTAAAAATATAAGCCACATTTTTTCGCATTAATTTAAAAAGCGAAGAATTTGGTAAAGTTGTACAAGGAAGATGTATTAATAATTAACAACAATGTCTGCTAGTGGATGCTTTATTTTGACCGAATGAAGAAAAGTCAATCGTTGTTAAATTTAAATTACAATAATGTCAATGATAAGTCTCTCGATAAGACAAGGCAAAGTTTCAAATTCATTATTAAGTATGATAAATTCTTAGAGTGACAACACTTGTTAAATTTTTAAAACTTGACTGGAATTTATTATTCATCGTAAAATCTAAATAAAGCTCTGATATTAAATTGCCTTTTAACATAAGACAAAAAGTCGAAGAGTTTAATAATTTAACAAATTTTGCATGTCCAAGTACAATATCTACAATTCGATAAATGTTAAGAAACCAGTTGTAATTTTTGTCAACGACTTGAGTCAAAGCCGATTTTAGTATGATTAAAAAAAATTATAATATACTGCTGTATTTTTTTAATGTAGCTTCTTTTAATGTGAATACCTCACAAGAGCCTCAACTGCTCCCATCTGAAGTCAGTGAGACTATGGCGTCCCCAATTGGGATATGTTGGGAGGCTGAAGGTAGTAGGGAAGGGAAGGAGATGGGGTAGAAGAAGGTGGGGGAGTACCTGGCTATTGAGATCTGGTCATCAAACACGGCTAAAGCCAGTTCAAGCAACGTTTCAATTATGAAAGGTGTTCTTACACCAGGGCGATAATGAGAGAATCTTCCACTCTGAAACGTGCCGCAAATATACTATATATTATTTTAAATGAATTAATTGTGAAATAACACAAATTAATCAAATAAAATTTATTTGATTCGATCCCGCGACCTTCTGATTGCGAGTCAAGAGCCTTATCCCTAGACCACGCCGGTCGTAGCTAGTAAATTGTGACTTGAATATTATTCTCAAACCAGTTAGTAAAGTTTCTCTTTGGACAGTACTTGCTTATTTTAATGTTTGCATGAACTGCAGACCACATACACACTCACTTTATATCATAATTTGAAAATACAATTTTTTCAAAATATTGCATAAATCGTACCACTTATCGTGAAAACTGTTACGTTTGAATTTATGTACCTCTATTTCGTCAGTTTTCAATAATATTTACAAACATGTTACATATATATTATAAGTTTGTGAAATATGTCGTATAAAGCTATCTTTATACGGTACCCACATCTCAAGCCTTGTGTAAACACCTTTCTATGTAAATGCCAAAGCACCAACAATCTTGTTCAAACATAATGCTTATTTGTTTACTCAGGTTTGTATCCCTAATAACACAGCAAACAATACGATATTTCGAGATAGAAGGGTTTCTAGAATTTACCACAATCCTTCATTATAAATTCAATGCTTTTAAAATAATCATTTCACGCCTAAAAAAAGGTCTCAGTTTTATTAAAAGTTGACAATGTCATCCAACTTTTTATGAAGAATACCGTCTTTGCTTTTATAATAGGAAGGTTTAGGGCGTGATGTTTCTCATAATTTGAACAATTCATCAAATATCAAAGTTAATTTTCAAGTTCTGTTAAAGTTCTCTTCAAGTTCTGCTGTTGATCCAATGTAGGCCAGAACTTCCACATGAATTGAAAATTAACTATGAAATTTCATAAATTATTCAAAAATTGTGCCTTAAAGTCATTTCAAAGATTTATTTCAGAAAGATAATAAAGATTCATTAATGTAATTTAAAGATTGAAGTGTATTAAAGCAAAAACATCAAAAACTCAAGTGTATTAAAGAAAAAATATTAAAGATTCAAGTGTATTAAAAAATACATTAAAGATTCATTAAAGTTTATTAAAGATTCAAGTGTTCTAAATCAAAAACATTAAAGATTCACTAAAGTATATTAAAGATTCAAGTGTATTAAAGAAAAAATATTAAAGATTCAAGTATATTAAAATATAAATCAAAGATTCATTAAGGTATATTAAAGATTCAAGTGTATTAAAGAAAATATATTAAAGATTCATGAAAGTATATTAAAGATTGAGGTGTATTAAAGAAAATACATTAAAATCAAACATTATTTTCTACAAGATAAAACGACAAATAATTCTAGATTTAGAAGTCAAATAATATTATCTACAAAAAGCATAGCAATAATTCGAGGGCTTAAAGTCAAACAATTTATAAAATACATATTTATAAAAAACATGCCAATGCTAATACATGGTATTTCCTTTTAAAGATAACGTTGTTTGACTTCAAGTCCTCGAATTATTGGTAATTTTTTTATTTTTATTCATTTGACTTGGCCTAGAATTATTTGCATATTTTTCTAGATAGAGATATTTGATTTTATTGTTGGTATCGAATGAGTTTGAACAAGATGTTTTTACCGATAGAGGCGCTGGCTGTCGTATTTAGGCGTTTACACAGAAGAAAACAAACATTCCTCATGAACACAATTATTGACAGTCGTTGACGTTGTTACAAATAACTTCTTATTAATAGTAGATATTAAAGTTAGAATTGTAAATATCTGGTGGATAATTATAAGGCAACAGTGATGTGCGGCGGACCGGCGTCGGCTCCCTCGGCTACCCTTTCCACAGCGCGTCCGTGTCTCGGGATCCGCTGCGACCGCGCGCGTACAGGGATTCCTCGGGCTCGTCGCCGTCCGCGTCTCCGTCCAGGTCTAGCTCGTCGCATAGCAGCTTACTGGGGAGAGAAACATAATATCAATAATCTATATATATTGTAAAAGAAAGTCCAAAAAAACATGCGGCTGGCAAAAACTCAGAAACGAATCCCGGGACGATCAAGGGAGATATATGATGTGGTAGATCTCTACCCCACCTCCAGGATGACGGCTCCCGTTTTAACTTAAAGAGCGTACTTTGAAGATATAAGGGCTGGAAGTTTCGCCCTATTGAAATTTCGAGAACAATCTTCCGGAAAATTCTAGAAGGTTCCATAAGATCTCTAGAAAGTTCTGGAAGGGGCGGCGGAGTACGTCGGGGAATGTTCGGGAATAGGGATCGGAAACATCATTGTGGAACATTCCAGAACACTCTCGAATATTGTCCTGAGCGAAGCCAGGTAACCCAGCTGGTCTATATACACAAAACTCAATTGCTGTAGGTTTGTCTCGCTAAAACTCGAGAACGGCTGGGCCGATTTAGCTGATTTTGGTTTTGAAATGTTTGTCGTAGTCCAGGGAAGGTTTAAAGGTGAGAAAATATGGAAAAATTGAAAGGAAGATTGTAACAACAATATTTTTTTTTAATTTTAGTTTAAAAACTGAATTTACCGGGGTTGAATGTATGGAATGCATGCGGGTGAGGGGGGAGGGGAACCAGGGAGGGAAATTTGGGAGTGGGGGGGAGCTCGGGTCGGGGGTTCGTAGGACGGGGGAAGGGGGGAGTGGAGTGGGGAGAGGGAAGGTGGAGGAGACGGAGTGGGAACGCGAGAGGGGAAGGGGACGCGGGAGAGGAAGGGGAGGCGGAAGGAGAACGGGACGCAGGGAGAAACGGGAAATGGGAAAGGACGCAGGGAGAAACAATTTTTTTTAAATGGTATAACAACGCATGCCAGGTACCAGCTACTACATAATAGAGACGTGTATTTCTTTAAATGAATATAAAAAATTACTGAACACGATTAATACACACAAATTATTTTTAAAACAGTTAGTTAGTGTTTAATAACAACGTGGAACAACTAATTTAGTCAGTATTTAGTAAATGGAAAAAAAACATATTTGAATAGTTATTTCGTTCAAAATACGGATAATTTGACGTCTATTCATATTATATACCGCACAGGAGTCCCAACTGCTCCCGTCTGGAGCCAGTGAGAATATGGCATCTCCAATCGGGGTATGTTGTGAGTCTGAAGGTAGTGGAGGAGGGAATGGGTACCGCCTCCCCGGGAACCTTTATTGGATAACCAACATCTCTGCCATAGGTCACCCCGAGCAGTTCGCTACGTTTAGTGATTTAGCAAGGGTACCCGGGTTCGTGGGGTGAGATTTGTTCAGGTCTTGGAGGCGGATGACCAGGACGCACTGAACCCCAGATTTCTACCCACCCCTTTAACCCTTTTTCTTTCCAGAACTCTCCTCCCCTTCCTTTCCTAAAAAAAAATCCTCCACACAGCATCCCCAAATATGACATGGGCCCTGAAGAAAATAATTTTCCTCAGGGCCTCCTGTGTGGAGCTCATGTAAAAAAGTGGGGAGGGGAAGGAGATGTAGAAGAGGGAGGTGGGGAAATACCTGACTATTCAGATCTGGTCACCAAACACGATTAAAGCCATTTCAAGCAACGTTTCAATTCTGAAAGGTGGTCTTACACCAGATCTTCCATCTTTGAACGTGCCCCAAATATACTATTATTTTAAATCAATAAGTTCAAAATAACAAATCAATTCAATAAAATTCGAGGCCGTCGAAGTAAATATTATTTTTTTTCTAATTAAACCCAAACTAAGAACTTAAGAATCTAATTTAGGTTAATATTTATAATTTAATTTTATGTACATCAAGTGCATTCCTAATCAATTTAAAATTTGACGAAATAACCATAAAAAAGGTTTTGATTTCCGGTGAATCAAATATATTGTTATAAACTGATACAAAGTGTTTAGTAATTTGTGCGTATTAACCGTTTCCAGTAATTCTGGATATTAACATTCTCCACTATTTTTTTTAATTCAAATTTAACAAGTCGAAATTTTACATAATGCAGAAATAAATATATGTAAATCAATAAATACCTATCATGGTACTTTGTAGTCTGTTACATTATCGTAGAAATTGGGAGTTCAACCAGTGTGTAATTAAATTGATTTATGATTTTACTCCCGTTAAATAGAAATTTACATAGATTTAAATATTTATATCTAAACATAAACGAGAAAGAAATAAATATTTTTTTAAAGTTTTATCAACCATCGACCAACGTTATTTAGCATATCCAGAGATATACAATTTCACTAAATCTTCGTTATTTATTTTTGGGGTGTTATGTCGTGTTGCTAAACTCCAAAGACCCCAAAAATAAATAACGAAAATACTTTTGACCGTGAAAACCTAAAATCATATCCAATTTCACTACAAAATTCAATTATAATTTACAATTTAAATAAATAATTATAATTTGTTTAATTCATGAAAACAGTTCACTTTTAAATAGTTTCTACTATTTAATTGTTACTAAGCGTGATAGCTGTTTCGCCTATTGAAGGCATTACCAAACTGTGTTGAAGCCACTTACAGATGATTATTTATGTTAGTCAGTGGCTGAGTGGGCATCGCGTTTGCTTCCCGCCCAGGCGTCTCGTTTTCGATCCTCAGCTGGCTAAGTCCTGCATCACGACACAAGCAACGTTTTCCGCTTACTGTGAGGGTAGTAGGAGATTTTCAAACACTGTTAGGTTATTTGTAACCTGGGAATGTTTGTCTTACATTTTTAAAAATAAAAGAAATATATAATTATTTCTATTTAATGATTTTTTTATGTCAAATTGCTTTTATTTTTATTACCTATGCCATTATTGATTACTAGCTTTTCCCCGCGGCTTCGCTCGCATGGTATTACGGGAAATTACTGTAGCGCTTGCACTTATCAATTATCCCCCCTCCTCCCCACCCCCACCCCCTCCCGCATTCCATACATTCATTCCCTTACATTCAGTTTTCAAACATCTCGCCTGCCAACTAAATTTCATAAAGCTATTGCTCAAAGAAAAAAAGAATTATCCAATTTGGTTCATTCGTTCGGAATTTATGCGCTTACAAACATTTCGGATGTTTGTTTTTAATTAAATATTTGGAAGTTTGTTAATATAATAAAAAATTACACTATTTATTATTCAGTCTTTATAATCGTTATATTTTTAATGAAGGAACTCTTATCTGACATTTATTCCAGAATAGAAGCTTGTCCAAAAAAAACAAAACATATTCTAATATTTGAATTTTCTGGAGCAGTAGCTGACCAGGGGGCTGAGTACCTACCAGCTTAGAGCCCACAAATATATCAACATCGTTTCCATGGAAACGATTTTTTCTGACGTTAGCAGAAACTCGCTGTTGTTAGCGACAGAAAACGTATAACAAATATAATTTATTAATATTTTTAATTTCATAATGCCAGAGCTTGCCATCATATACAGACTATAGTCTTCGCACATAATATAATTTTCTATTGGTGAATGAATTTTTAAAGTCTTTTTATTGGTTAATGCGTGAAAAGGTCATAAACGAACTCGAGCAGTTTCGCATTTATAATATTAGTATGGATAACAAATAAATGTTAGGAAATTATTAACGGTTCAAGTTTGTAAAATAATTATGTATGAAAAAAGACCTGCTCCTTCAAAATTATGAATTTGGAAGCGCAAAATTTAGCGAAATTCTGTCAAATTTATGTAAGGCATTTCATAAGGAGTGTTATAAATAGATCGTCTGTAAGTGGGTTCACTACAGTTTTATAATACCTTCCGAAGGCGGAACAGCTGTCACGCCTAATAACAATTGCACAGCAGAACTTGTCTACAAATAAATTGTTTTTAAAAATTAAATATTAAATAAAATCTTTTGATAGATCAAATACGGCAAGGCAGCGAACTACGACCAAATTGCACCTATTATCGATGCGGTGCGAGCCAATTAAAGTTGTGTTTGGTGCGTATGGAGAAGCAAACGGGGTAGACGCGATTTGATTGGGTGAACTCTTTTGTACGCATGGTTTCACAGTAATTCTGGTTCATGGTACATCTCTCCCGTTTCTGTTAACTATGGTCAAAGGAACTCATCTACAATGTTCAAGGGCAATTTACCCACCCCAGAACAAGTAACTTAGTTAGGTTCACGCAATTTAGCAAATTATGGTACTTTTCAAACATATATTAATTTTTATTTGTCTGTCATTCCTGCGTGAAATTATTCATGTTCAATGAACTCGAATTTGCTTTGCGTTTAAGTGTCATTTTCAAAAATTTTACTGATTTTGTGAAGAATACCTATAATGTAATATGTTAACAAAAAACATTATAATCGCCTTCTTAACAACTGAAATTATAATAACCCGTGATTTTTTGTGACATTTCGATATATCTGCACGAATACTGAAATACGTTTGGAAATGGGGTTGTGCTGTACGGTCCTGCCGCTGAGAGATCCGTTGTTACCCATATTCATGTTAAAGGAAAATCTTGTAGGTATACAGTATACATCATTGTGAACAGGAAGAGTGCTTACAACGGAGCTCTCAGCGGCAGAACCATAAAACAGCAGCTTGCTGTGAGGAAAATGACTGTGTTTCAGTGTGTGATCGAGTTTCTGTTGGAATCTGGATTTCTAAATAATATGTGGTAATTGAAATGCGTTATACAGATAAGTCTACAGAAATGGATTCATACTAGGAACAATTTGAGCAGGTGGATACTAAAAAAGGCTAAACTTTAAAAACATCTAGATGTTGTTTACTTCTACGCTGTGAAGAGATACAAATAATTGAGATAAATAATTGGTACATAATTTTGCAGTTGGTGATAAGCTACCTTAAACGTGTAAACTATATTCTTAAACAATCCAATGATATTAAAAATGTTACCTGCAAAGAAAATTGAGTACCTAAGGCATAACAATATAACAGGAATGAGCTAAACTAATAAAGTCATTTAAAACAATAAAAGATAAAGTAAAGGAAACAAACAGTTTATTGGAAGAGAAAGTGGCAAAAATCATAAAGAAATGAACAAAAGCAACTAATTACCTATGAACATGCATGGTCTACAGCTCGACTCGTGTATGTATCGAGTGTCATCACACAGCCGCGTGACAACCAGCGCTACAAGAGGCGTGGGGTGCGCAACACACACTTACTCCTCCTTGGCCGGTGGGTACCTGTCCAGCGACCTGCCGCTGCCCCGGTCCCCGCACGAGCAATGCCAGTAGGCCAGCACACCCACCGCTATGGCGAAGATCAGCGGTGGAGCCACCAGCGCGATGGCCAGGTGCTGCAGGGTGGCCGGCCAGGAGTATCTCTCGACCACGCGCTCCGGGTGCACCTTGCTGTAGTAGCAGGGAAAGGTCGTGCCCGTGTCGTACAGCTCGCGCAGAGCCTTGGCGAAGATGGTGCAGTTGACCCGGGGTGGGTAGCCGCAGCCCTCGGTGTTGATCAGGTAGCGAGTGTCGTAAACATCCCACTCTATGGTGGCGATGGTAAGACCGCTCTGGAGGAACTCGGCGTACGGGATGCGGGAGTAGTTGACGAGTATCTGTAACGCAATACGTCACTTTGATTTTTTGAAACCAGGCATTCGTGTATCTTGTGAGGGATAAATTTCAAGAAACAAAAGATTAAGACAAATTAAAATTATACCAACAACAAAAAGCCATCTCTTAGATAGATTGCCCTGAATTACTTGAATGAATTCAGTCCAGAGTGCCAGTCAGACAAACCAGACAACACCACACGATAAACATCCCTCGATGCAGTACAACTCAAAACAAAACGCATTCATTAACCGCATTGGTTGGGACATTTTTAGTCTTTCATACAGCGTATTCGATTTATTCGACTCAGCACCTCACAACTTAAAACTTAAAATCAATAATGGGAAGTTTGGAAATGCGTAGATACATATAAAAATTGAAAGAAAGAAACTAATAAGGTTAAGTTTATATATTTCAAAGAAAACAGTAAATCTTGAAGAGGGTTCTGGTCTGCGGCACTAAGCTTAATGAAACGGCAGTTTTCAGTTAAAATGTACTAATTTTGAAAAAACGACTCCTTTTATCAAATAAATCTACTTTGTGTTTCGTTGTGTTTCTAATTAACTCTTTAAATTTCTTTTTTTTTCTTTTCATTACTTTAAGTTGTTTATTTAGATTGAATTTCTGCCACCTCGGAACAGGCTTAGCCTAGCGAGGTGGTCAATACTAAAAAAAAGTATTTATCTACTTGGTATGGGGCAAAGACGGATATCAAAATCCTTCAGATAGTCCAAGACCTTAGACATTGTCTTGTGAATCTCGTCTTTTCTGCTGCAAAAAATGTGAATCTAAGAAACGTGAAAAAATTGCAACAGAAAGAGTGTTTTGGCATTCTTCTAGGAATCGTCTTTAAAGAAGACATTTGTTGTAATTACCTGAAAACACCGCGTATGTGAGGTGGTACACCCTTCTCTGCAAGACGCCCAGGAGCAGTTCTTCATTCCCTCCACATACAAATGCTCGCTCACCGCACAGGTCACCGGTTCCGACTCGAAGTCAGCCAGGATGGTGGTGATGGCTGGCTCCACGACGAATGGAATCAGAAATAGGAATGCGAACACTGCGAGGATGGCTGAAGTGCCGAGACAAAGAGAGGTGTAGAACTTAGCCTTCGCTATAAAACTGGCAAGCTTATCTGCAAATGTTTCTGGAACTGGAGACTTTGGTAGTGGTGGTGGACTTTCACCTCTGTCGCTGAGAACTTCGGCTCCCATAATGATGGTGGACTCGTCCGAATCCATCGTTGAATGAAGTGATCCCTTCATCTTGGCTGATGTGCGAGTATCAGCTGCTCAAAAGCGCCTTATCTGCCGTCACTCTCTCTCTTGGATACTTATTAGGATGTTGATAGTTACACTTCTCTTTCCGTTGTTTATCGGTTGTCTGTTAACGTTTTCACTGATTTGAAGAAATAATTATTATGTTTTAAAATATAATGAGTTGATTATGTTTTAATGAGTTGATTTATTGTAAGAAATATAAATATTGACACAATTGAAACACAATTCTAATTAATGAAAAAACACTTATTACGTAATATACTTAGCAAATAAAACAAAAACACTTTTAGAAATTTATTGCGATAATTTTGGCGTAACCTTGTCTAGTAAACAACCCAATGTTATTAGTCTAGCGGTTCAACTAACTTGAGCTAGATTTGTGTTATCTTTTAGTAAATATCGCTAGCAGGTGAGATTCAACAACGAAGTCTGCGTTTTTAACTAGAACTATGAAATTGTTTTTCTTTTATTTTGTTTCGTTATTCACGCGCTCTCCCCTCCGCGCAACCGATTTGCACTGACCACAGTTTGTTGTTTACCCCCGATGGACGAATGTTTCTTTCCGCCCGAGTCAAACAACTTCTCAACTCTGGTCGATTTAATTGCGACGCTCTCCTTCGTTGTCACCTCACGTTATAGACGAAGCATTCCGAAGCCAGCGGGTGAAGTCTGAAGTCCATGATTGGCGACGATTGAATCAACGCACTCCAACTAATGAGATATGAAACTACATCGACTGTATCCGCGGGCGTACCGCAAGGATGCAATCTTGGGCCTAGTCTTCTAAAAAAGAATTGACGAATGATATGCACAATAAAAGGAGCAGTATTGCTTTTATACTAAATATTGCGAATTGTTGAATGTAGTGTACTAGGTGCATAATACTTGAATATAAGAAACACTGAGGTGTGGAATGAGAACTGTATGAGGCTGCTGATGGATGTCTTGCTCGAAGGCCGGCGCTCCCTTAGAAGGCTTTGTCAGAAGAAGTTCTTCCACGGAAGATCTGTCCTGGGCGGGGCGGGGGGCAGGCAGGGGCGGGGGCGAGGGGGCTAAAACCCGCCCAGCCCACTGTGGACGGGACTCTCGTGCAGGAGGGGAACGCCTGGAAAAAAAGAAAAAAATATTTTTGAAAAAAAAAAAACAAAACCAACAGAAATGGTAAAATATCGAAAATAATCCATACCTCCTGTTTAAATAGCAAAAGCTGGTAAAAAAAACATTTCAATAGATAGGCGCGTCGTTTAATTGGTCCAATGACCACCGTTATATATTGTCCGATACCCAAATTTATATCCAGTACGCAACGTATAGCACAAACTGTTGTAAATTCAATAAAATTCCCAAAATAACTCCCAAAGTTTTACCAGTTTCTTTATGAGGTACTCGGCTGGGTTGGTTTTGCGCAGTGGCAAACATCCAAAGTTGTTAAAAGGGGAGAATAACAACCCTTTTCATGTGCTTAGACAACATTCTACCAACAAAGTGAACCATTGCCAATTTTATTCGCTCTCAGCGCTTCGGCGCCAGACTTCGATAAAAAGGTCACGAAAAATGTTGTTATCGAAGAAGAGACGAACAAATAAATACATTAGTAACCTCGAGAAGAGAATAATACAAATGTATGGATTTTTCGCAGTATCAGGTCAGGCTCAGATAACTTATCACCTTGAAATAACCTAGTGACCTCTCATGCAAATGTTATCAGCTGTTTTGACTGCTAGCAATTAAAAATAACATTGCGTCAATTAGCTGGAACTCAAAGTATACTTGTTATTGTTTTTGAATTACGTTAAGAAAAACAAAATCATATACGTTTATAGGCGCAGTAATAAATAAATACATATACATGGTTTAAAAAACTTGTCATTTTTGTTGTATGGATTATTAGGGGAAAAATTGTGGGCAAATACGTCAACATTGTCGATTATTTAAAATCATATGAATAGATTATCTTCAGCTTACATTGACGAGTTGCACCTGCGTATGTATTGGAAGTAACTTAATAAATTATTTGTAATTCTCGTGAATTGAGTATACCGTGATTGATCCACGCACGTGTTGTAAGTGGTTTTAGGGTTTATTCATAATCGATAACGAATTAGCGGATAGCGTGAGGCGAAAAATAGAAAATATTACATAACTTTTGTATTTGATTTCAGCCCCGTCACTCGCATGTCATGTTAATAATTCAGTAAAGTATCGACAAAAAAATCGGTTTTACTTTAATGACCTGAACATTTTTTTTATTGACCTGCTTGCCGATTATTAAATGTGAACTGGGCCGATCGAGGATTAAAAAAATGCGGTTTGAAAGAATCCGCAAATCTATAGACGATTGAGAAATACCAATATACACAGCTCAGACTCAAGCAAGATATTAATTAGTTATTATGAATCCTCAATTTTGTTGAAATTTTGTAAAAGTAAGAACACAAAATAATAATTTGGTCTCACGTGACGGATCTCAGAGTGCCATGACAGTGTCTGCATTGGGCTGCGCCGCTGCTATGTCTCCAGGCAGCTCACTACCAGCGCACCCCTTGAACCTCATCTTAGCATCGTCCCCCACCACCACTGTCTTCTGGCACAACAGCAGCGTCAGGCAAGATATCACGAACAACACGGACGGTAGAACTGCAGCTACTAAGAACTGCCTATAAGTCTTTTCCAGATCGAACCGAGCCACAACAATATCAGTTCCGTCAGCGTAGAAACAGGGGAACCTGGCTCTGGCATTATGGTCCGTTCCATCTTTTCCATAATCCTTTATAAAGTCCCTGCATTCATCTTGCAATGTATTTACACAACCTTCTAGATTGATCATCAATTTGCTTTCGTTAGCTACGATCAGGTCTTGTTCCGGTGGAGCAATTGTCTTTATGGGATGTGCCACAAATGTGTGAAGATAGCTCAAGTAGGTGAAGTTGGTTAGGTCAGTGAGGACATGCTTTTCTAACACGGAGCCGTTGATACAGTCCACGGCCATCACGCCTTCAGAACTGTTGCTGATGCTGTAGCAAGATGTCATGAGGACGTTGTCTTGATCTTCCGACCAGACTTCCCGCCCCGTGTCCTTTTCGAGAGCTCTCTCGCACTGAGAGAGGTAAACTTTGTCTCCACTTAGTAATATCATGTTTTTATTGCGCGTGGGGATGTCAACACAGCGGCGATCACAATTATAAGGTGTCCGAATTTTTTCGCAAGTCCCTTTAGTACAACTGTATAAACCGTCTATATCTATGCAAGTTATTTTGCCGCGTCTTCCCGAACACTTTAACGGAGGGTCCGTATCGTGGAATATACACTCGAACGCGTCCGTTATGTTGATACACATTCCTAACGAGCAATTGAACGTTCCTGTTAAATTTTTACACTCGTCGGCGATGCATCGATATTTCCTGGCGTTTTCTTGGTCTATTCCGTAACACGTTTTATTTGCCGCGTTGGTACAGTTTGCGAATAGTAAGGACGAGCCGTTTCGCCGGAGGTTGACATAGATCTGGATACAGGCTCCCGAGGTCTTGCTGAGGCACCACTCTCCGCAGGAGCCCCACTCGCAGGCGTCCTTGTTGATGGACCTGGTTGTGGTGCACATGATGGGCACTTCGCTTATTCCCGAAGCGAAGGCTCTGGATGACGGCATGTAGATGGCAACCGTCAGGTAAACCAGTGCCACGCAACTCAGGATGCATGTCATCTGACAGATGCAGATCGTGCCGCAGATCTTGCCATCCTGCGGCGGGATGACAGGCTCTTCTTCCTGTTTCTTCTTGGGCATCTTGTCTGATTGTCAGTCAGTCACTGAATCGGTATCGATTCCGATGTGTTCATCTCGCGGTAGGCAGCCGGGTCGGGCTCATGTCCGGGGGGTGTACGCGAGTGTGGCTACGGTAGCGAGTGAGGCTCTACTGGAGGGGGAGGGTGGGCGGGGACCCAGCTGGGGGGGGCGGCGGGGGCTGCGCGAGGGGCGCCGCGCACCATCCGCAGAGCGGCGATCGATCGCCCCCGCCCCACCACTCCACCGCCGCCCATCCGGCCCACGCGCACGACAGATGACGTCACAAGTTTCAATTATTATTATTGCGAACAGGCAGTCAATTCCAACCGTTACATAAAATGGAACTACTTAAAAGTTTTGCGTAATTGTCATTCCGATTGTGAAAATTTAATTATTGTAAAACTCAGACATTGGCCAATGTATTACTTAAAAAAAAATATTACCCTAACTTTTTTAACTCACAGACATTGGGCAATGTATTATTATTAAAAAAAATACTACCCTAACTTTTTTTTAATAATTCTAAGGTCATAATCCTCCACATACTGTACCAATCTATTAAAATTTGGTGACGTATCAATGTTATTTTACTTTATAATAAATAAAAATAGGCCATTCACTGGCATTAGTAATGAGTTCTATAATTTTGACTTCTTTCAAAGGGGAGGTCTTATAATTTATGATATTTATTCTTTGCGTGTATTTCAATCTTGCCTTTTAATATTATTTGACTATTGTTATTTCTACATTTATCATTCTTATTATTACATTGTAATATAATCTATATATGACTGCCATTACAAGGACACGGCCGTAGTTAAGTGGTCAAAGTAATGCAAATGAATTATAACGTGAATTCTAAAAAATATATTTTTTTAAACATTTTAAAGAGCTCACATTCGAAAGTATTTGTGCACAACGAAAGTGATTCCAACTGATTAGAAATCTATCTCTTCAGTTTTTTAAATAATTTGGAACCCACTTTTTCAGTCCCCTCTTACCCCTTAGTGGTTCTACAATATATTTAAGAACTCCACTATCCGAATAATAATTTCTTTAAAATTATTCTTCTGTACTTGTTTGTCCGATCTAGTGTAAGAGTTAAGAAAAGTTTTCTTACTGTAAAATTTAAATATTTATTTACAAACTATAAAATATCAATTTAATTTTAAAAGCAACTAAGATTTTTATTTTTTATTTCAATTACCCAAAAGTAGTAAAGCTCCCATTGAACAGGTCTGGACGTATTTATTTCTAGTTCCTAGCGCCATGCGGGCTGCGATTCACACCGGAGCGTACTTTCCTTATGTTTGAATAAACGGCAAAATATTTATTTTAAGTGGTCAATACGTAAAAAAGCCTTTTTACTTTCACCCTTACTGAAAAACATTGAGTAAATGCTTTTATCCCTTTTGCTAAGTGCACCCCGTCGACACATTCCATTCATTCTCACCGTACAGACGTTTGACCGGATGATTCAAGCCTACCTGAAAATTTTCAGGAAATTTCAGGAATTTATAAAAAGTGTCAATGCGTTTTCAAGGTGTGCTTTAAAGGTGTTTGTAGATGAATTTACTGTTTTTTGCTCTAAATAACTTTAGTGTTGATTTGAACGGATGAGCTGTTCGGTTGCTTTCCCTTTATTTGATAGGTCGGATTACTTGTGTACAAATTCCTTTGTACACAGCAAAGACAAGCTGTGCTTTGCTTTATAGAAAGAGTGGACATATTTACTTTTGCTTAGGTACATGGTTACCTCTTATGTAACCTGTGTACTGGATAATTGTGTAATTAATTACGTGTTTTTGGGTGGAAGCCTTTATGGGTTGTATTTGATATAACCAATTCAACATATTTTTAATATATTGTTTATTGTGTATATATTGATTGAAACATTTACAGAGTGTTAACAATTATTATAGTTATAAAATTTCCATTGGGATGTGCTTAGGTATTAACACTCCGATTATAATATTCACATAATGTTCACAGCGTGCGTAATCAATGTTTAGTTGTTACTAAAAAATAAAATATAAAACACGTAGTGTCAAATATAAATCATAACCTGCAGAGAAACAAAAGAAAGATAATAAAAATAAAATGATAATAGAGCAATCACATAATTGTTCTCCATAACATATCATGGTGGAAGATTATTAATTTGCTTTTTGAAATATGTGAGACTGTTTGCATAGATATTTACATATACGTCTGCATCTAATTATATATTTTTATTTATTTATATCTCTACTGAAAGCAACACAGCTAAAAAATATCGTAGTAAAACATATTGGTAGGTACTAACTTGAATAATATTAGTAAATTATGTAAAAATTATTTTGGAGGTGGGCATTACCGCCGCCCCGGAAACTATTTATTACCATGGGTCACGTGGTCAAGTGGTTCGCTGTGTTTGGTGACTTAGCGGGGGTGCCCGGGTTCATGAGAGATTTGTCGAGTTCTTGGCGGGGGATGCGTTTGCCCACCTACTGTGTGGCGGACCGGATCGGGAGACTGGTTGAATGAGGCCTTTTGATCCGAACAGCAGAACTTTCTCAACCCAACGCCTTGCACCGCAGTGGGAGGGATGGATTCATACGTCCGTCACTCCTGGACGTATAGACCCCTACCAGATTCCTAGCCACCTTCCTCTCCCTCGTTTATATAAAAAAAACCTTCCGGCAAAGGCCCTGCGGGAATTTTTTTTCTTCAGGGCCTCCGGTGTAGGGCTAATGTAAAAAAAATGTTTCAAATTGTGCACCAAAATTATATACACCACCTTCATCTCGGCACCTAATATATGTTCATCGGGTGACCGGACAAGTCAGAATGAAACCAATTCAGAACCACCTCGGAAAATTCATTAAAGGTGAAGAAATTATTTTTATTATTTTTTTATTTTAACTTTTATGAGTAAAAACTCAAATTGTAATATTTTTAAATGAAGGCACTATGAGCGAAACTCAATCGAAAATCTGTAAACAGAAAAATCAGAAAAAGATATTTGCACCTCTGGGACTCGAACCCAGGACCTCTCTGCTTTCCGGGCGAGTGCTCTTGACCACTGAGCTAAGGTGTCGATATCCAATTAGACATTTTTGGTACTGATGAAAGAACAATTGTTCCGAAATCGGTTGGCGTTAAAAAATACAGCGGTTTATAGAAATTACGATATTGCTTCATTTAATTATAATGGATAGCCACAAAGTGATAGCTATATTCAATATATAGTCTAAAATATATTGCTTTTATACTTACAGCAGTGGTGCAACCACGTTCGTACTACAACGGGACCTAGATTAATCGACACGGAAGCCCTGTATTATATGAATTAATTAATTATAGCCTAGAAAGTATGTTAGTAGGTTGGGACAATTTGCGAAAAGTTTTAATCAAATTTTTTAATTAATTTTTCCTGTCATTTCGACAGCCTCCATGGCTGGTTGGTAAGATCATGGAAGTGGACATAACAGTCGTTTCTGGTTCACAGCCAGGCGAGGTGTTTTAATTTTAATTAAAGATATAAAGGTTTTGACGGGTGGAAGATACCTACTCCTAGATTCATCCTGGTGAAATATCAACATCAAAAGTAGATACTTTGCATGAAGTAGCTTTAGTGAAGTTTATTGACCCGAAATGAAAACATACCTACATAGTTCTCGCCTCATATTCATTATCATCGAAAATACTAATTTTGGTTGTGTGTCTTTTTTTTTTTTTTTTTTTTTTTATGTTAACTCCACACAGGAGGCCCTGAGGGAAATAATTTCCCTCAGGGCCTATGTCATCTTTGAAGATGCTGTGTGGAGGGTGCTGTTGAGGAGAGGAAGGAGTGAACATGGGTCTTGAAGAGACCCATATTGTAGGAGGGAGGAAACACAGAAGTCGGCAAATCGTTCCACAGCCGGGCTGTTGAACTCAAGAACGAGTCGTAGAAACGACCCGTTCTCATGTGACTAATGTCAACCGTGTACAAATGTTGAGCGCGTGTTTGGCGTGTTTCCCGACTATGCACCGGTGCCGAGGGGATCAGTGACGCTAGTTCCTCGGAGCATCTTCCATTGTAATACCGGTAGAACAAGGACAGCATTCCCACCTGACGCCTGTGCTCTAAAGATTGCAGTCCATTTGTTAAGTTAGGAGAATCTATCAAACGGACCGCCCGTTTCTGCACAGAGTCGAGGGTTTTTTTCAGGTATTTTGGGACTCCAGACCAGAGGTGGCTGCCAAATTCAACCGTGGGGCGCACTTGCGATTTGTACAGGGTTAGCAGTTGTGTACTATTAAAGTATCTGCGGGCCCTGTACAGTACGCTCAGTTTCTGAGAGGCTAACTTAACTCTGGCCTCGATGGAGCCCCCGTACCTGAGCTGGTCACTTAGAGTTACACCAAGCATATCAATGGAAGGCCTGTTCGGGAGATTGCTTCCGTTGAAGGAGACTAGATTATCATTCCGATCCCTTTTAGACGTAATCAGACATGATTGGGTCTTTGAAACATTAAATTCGACGAGGTTATTCTTACCCCAAGAGAAAACACTCTCGAGGTAACCGTCCATTCTTTGTTTCAAAGCCCTCCGAGCCATTGGGATTTGTGAGCCCTTTGGAGGCTTGTCAAACAAAAAGCTATCATGGACTGTACTGTCATCCGCTGTCTGTCTGTATCTCTAACTTATCTAGTTCAATGAACACGGATGTGCTATGAATTTTAATGCCATTTTCATAATTGATTGTGGGAAGAATTCAGACCTAAGCCTACCTAATATTGTACTATTTTTTGAAACAAAATTATTTTATTTCTGAAGTTGATTTGTTTAAATTTACGTTTGTTTAAATTTCTTATGTTTAATCTTGCAAGTTATGGTAGATTCCGTGATTTTCAGGGTTATTTTTTTTACATGAACTCCACACAGAACGCCCTGAGGAAAATAATTTCCCTAAGGGCCTATGTATTTTCTCTAGGGATGCTGTATGAAGGGTCTTTTTGTGGAAAGAAAGGAGTAAACCTCAGGTTTACTCCTTGTTGCAGGCGAGAAGAAACACAGAGGCCGGCCAATCGTTCCACAGCCGAGCTGTTGAACTCTAGAACTAGTCGTAGAAACGACTCACGTGATAAATGTCAACTGTATACAAATGTTGGGCGCGCGTTTGATGTGTTTCCCGACTGTTCACCGGGGACGAAGGAATCAATGACGCGAGTTCCTCGGAGCATCTTTTATTCTGTCGTTGGTGCGCCCCACAGTTGAATTAGGCAGCCACCTCTGGTCTGGAGCCCCACAATACCTGATAAAAAAAACCTTCGACTCTGTGCAGAAACGGGCAGTTTGATGGATTCTCCTATCAACAAGCGGAATGGAATCTTTAGAGCACAGCGTTCTCCAATCGGATAACATAATTTCATAAAAATAGTCTATTTTTTTTCATAAATGTTAACAAAACTCTAAAATTGATCTGCACTGATAAAAAAGATTGATTTTGATCTCTTATTAAAAATAGCAGATATTTCTAAAAATGTTTGCGGTAAAGGAAACGGGGAAAGACCGTGCTAAATTGGGAAATGCTAATTCTCGGTATAAAGTTTAATTGGCCGCTACAGACTGCGTGGAGCAGAATTTCAACTAACCAAGGAAGGGTAAAATTTGCTGGATATAACAACAAAAAGTCCCTATCAATTTTATATTACTTATTTTTTCATTATATTATAGAAGATAAATATTATACAGAAGGGACATGTAAATAAAAATATAATTTTCATAGTTCTCCTCACTAGGATATTCTGTATTCAGGGGGACTATGTTTTTGATAAATTTTCAGCGACTTCTATGATACAACTTAACATACTAGTAAGTTATTTTTCTGGTAGGTCTCTAAGCCACAATTTAAGCCAATTATAGTGATAAGTTAGCATGAAAAAAGGAATACAATGATATTCGATCACAATGAAACATTAATTAACTAATTAATTAAAAGAAGAAAAAAAATTATATACACTGACAATTTCTTTAATGGGTTTTTACAATGTATTAACGATGTGTTTTTATTTATTTTATTATAACTTGGCTTTATTTTATCTGTTCATGGTGTTGGGACGTACTTGACTTATTTAACCAGTGATTTCTGACATTATAAAGTTAAAAAATTTTGGTCTCCGGTGACATTTTTGATGTTTTTTTTAACTTAAAACAAAAACCAGGAGGTCAGGGTCAAGGATCGGGCAATTTTTTTGTTCTGAAGAAAAAAAACAAACAAACAAAGAAGCCACCGAAGACCAAATTATATATAAAAGGAGTGTCCCAGGTGGTTTGTTTTTTTTTTAACAAATCTACAGTTTTATTCCAAGATTGATGAAATTTGGCACACTCGACTTTTTAAACGGGGGGAAGGTCACTGTGTTCTTGGGTTTTTGAAAAATTACCCCACCACCTTTTCCCACTCCACAAAGCAGTACATTGATACTCCTTGATGAAGTTTTGCCCACTTGATGTTCAAAATAACTGGTTTCGAAAAACTCTGAGTAAAGCCCGGGCAATGCCGAGGACTAGTAGTTTTATTATATTTTAGTTGACTCCTCAGCCAGAACGGAAAGATAAAATTTTTTCATTTTTCTTAATTTATTTTTTATTTATTTAATATGTCTATTATATTGCTACAACCTACAGTGCTACACGTATAAGTTGACGTTAAAGGAGGGCGCTGGCGTCTATGACATAACTATGTTCAAAAACAGATTTTTTTCTGTCTCTCTTATTGTATAATGCTTTATTTTTTACCTACCATCTGTACTTCTGTGAACTATGTGTAATACCTGTTTATGTTATATTTGCCATCTAAACACACCTGCATGCGCTAAATCATAAAAAATGTACATATAATATGTAAAAGCCCATAAGGATGTAAATGATTAATAAATAAATAAAAAATAAAAAAAACGATAGTAGGTGTGGTTGTCAAATTAAAATGTAAAGATGTGGCGATAGTTCACGCTTACGCCACCGCCAACTTATTATGTGTAGCAATATGTATTTACATATATTTTTTTCTTTGTTGTGTTTTTATAATTAATATTTGTAAATATCTTTAAACATTGGCTTAATATAAAGTTAAATTTTTTGTATGTGACAGCTATTTCTCCTTCAATATCTCTCTACTAATTTTGGAAGGAGAAATATCTGCCATACGTAAAAAAATTTATGTACATTGTAAAGTTGTTTTCGAATTCAATAATAAAATAAAAATTTCATTGAGAATTTTGGAAAATAAAATAATTTCATGCAAAAAACATTATTCAGTTGATTAATTATTTTTAAAGAGAGATATCGGCATCGACATTTTTTTATACAAATCGTTTTTTCCGAGGCGTATGACTTATTTATCGGACTCCTGGGATCGCAACCCTTTTTCCATTAGCAAAGTGTAGCTCTCAACCGTTAGCAGCTAATGGCGAGAATCGGGCAAGGGGGGCGCGTAGAACCTACTTGCCATGGACTCCGGTTGGGGGCTAGTATGTCCATATTATATGAGTGGACAAGCATATTCGACTCGAAATAGCTTTTAATTCAGGGTATAATGTCTAAGTACATATTTACTTCCTAACCCCTTATTTTATGCAATAGTGCTTTCGAAAGATTTTTTCGAAATATTAATGTAATTTATAAATATTTTAAATAACTAACTCTTTGGGAAGCGGATATGGGTACCGGGAACAATTTATTGAATAACCAACACCCTGCCATAAGTCACCCCAAGTGGTACGCTACGTTTGGTGACTTTGCACGGGTGCCGGGTTCGTGGGGTGAGGTTAAACTCTTCCCCCCCCCACCCCATCGTTAAGCAACGTTAAGTGTTGACAATAAGCAAACAAATCTTCATCTCTATTTTTCAATTTTGAAAGCTGGAGTATATTATATTGATTAGCATTGGTAACTTAACATAACTTCCGTATAAATAAAAATTTGTCACAATTTTTATTTTATTTTATATTAAACCTTGCGCCGACCCCTTGAGGTTGTTCAGGGACCCCCAACTCAATTTCAATTTTCCACGGACCCCCTAAATGGGAACCCCTGGGACCTTAAAATGCGCGCCATTCAGTCTGTAGATCTCATTCGAGGGGCGGAACTATAAAGTTTTGTCCCGACACTGTTTAGTCGCCATTATGCGTTGGAACAATGAGGAGCGTGCGTTTGCCGTTGAGGCCTACATTTCGAACGGATGTTCTGTCATCGCAACAGACTGCGCCTAGGACGCCACCTACCTGATTTGATCTTCTAAAACTAAGTTAAACAAAACTTTAGGTATGTGCCTATAATAAATTAATAAAAAATTTCTGATTCAAACAATGGGTTTTATTAAGTTTGAAAAAAGGAAGTTATGCTGCCGCACCCTGGGTTGCGATCACAGAAAATCCGTTCGAAAAGTAGGCCTGAACGGCAAACGCACGCTCCTCACTATTCCAACGCATGATGGCGACTAAACTGTGTCGGAACAAAACTTTACAGTTCCGCCTCTCGAACGAGATCACTAGCGCCCCGCTACGACATCAACCGACTGAATGGCGCGCATTTACAAAAAAAGGAAGCTATGCTGTCGCACCCTATATGGTGGAATAAACTTCATGCAAGGCTATGGCATACGAGTATATTGTGGTTACATGATCCGAATACATCTCTCCTGTCCTTGCATTCACTGCTTTTCCATTTTCTTACATTCCTATGCCCTGGCATTCCAAACAATGGCCTTCTTTACAATTTCCCCCGCATTCCCCCTTGCTTTTGCCTGAATCTGGTATCGGGGGCTAAAAGCAGCAGATGTGGGTCACCGCTATCCCGCAGCCCCCAGGAAGCGGTGCGGTGTTCATTGTAGTTTGAGACGTTCGGGGCACATTTTTCACCTGATCCACATTGCCTCGCGCGTCCCTAACTTTTGCATCGGGGAAGGCGGTGCAATATACGCGAGTGCTTTTCGTTTTACAGGGTGACTAAAAATATGCTGGTAAAAAGTTTTTTTTTTTTATTCTTACAAAATCTATTTTTGATTAAGAGATTTTCAGATATCTACATGACCTAAAACGTCGGGTTTTAACACAGACTTCGCGTGTTCAATCATTTGCTAGACAAGTCCTCCATCAATGAACAGGCACCAATTTTTGGGGGTGCTATTTGAGGGGGTTTCAAAACTATGAAGTTATTCACAACCCGATGAAATATTTTTAAATTTTATTTTGCTAGAAAGCAGTCACCTCGTGGTTTGAAATTAAACAATATCCTCAATGTATTTTTTTGCTTAGTTTAATTTAAATCGACCCTGATGTTGCTTTGTGTTAACCGAATCTAGGTCTTAACAAATTAATTTAATGAAAAAAAATAACTTTGTGTAAACCACTATTTAAAACCCGTCTAATCACAGGAGACCCAAGTTGTCCCAAAACATCATATGCCGTTATAATAACAGGAGACCCAGATTGTCCCAGAGCGACCGTGCATTATTAAAAGTTAGATATCTCTCTTCCTGTTGTTCAAACATTTGTAATTTCTTTTATGTTAGAAAGCAAAAGAAATGATGCTTCTTATTGCTACAGGAATATACCAGCTATGTTGGTTAGATATTTTACAAACCCGATCGTAAGTGACGATTTTATTTTGTGCCAATTTGTGACGTAGCAAACACTTAATTTTAAAATAAAATTGTATGAATGTCGTAAAAAGTGAGTGACAGTTTTATTACAAATTTTCTTAAAAAAATGAATCTATATTTAAAATTTACAGTTTATTTTATTTTACGTACTTTTTTAAGGAATCCCCAGAAACGTATTTTTAAGCCAATTTACATTTTCAATATCAAAATTTTAATATTTAAAAACAAAAATGTTGATTTCTAATAAACAAATCGGAAAGATTATTTTATCCAGATTTTAGAACAATTTTTGTTTTTGCAAAAAAATTAAAAATAACCAATAAAAAGGAACATTTAAAATGCACGGGAAGAACCGGAAATTTTGCGCGCAAATCTTGACAGGCAGAAGTTCATAGATATTATTTTCTCATTGTTCGAAGGGTTAACAATATCAACATGTTTCGAAAACTATGTTTTCTTCGTCAGGATAATAAGTTAATAAAAAATAACAAAAGGCAAACAAGTATAGACTAATTAGAACATAGACAAAATATTAGAAAGGAGAGGTGATTAATTACTTAAAATAATGATGCCACAAAGTGAATTTGCGAATTTTGTAGAAAAAACTTAATAAATTAAACCAATTTCGTTGTTATAAATACAGTTATTGTTTTATTTTATTAATAATTTGTTAATGACTGAGTCTTGTTTTACCTCGGCCATTTGGCGTTTCGTCTGTCTGTAAATTATTTTTTTCGTTCCTAAACAAAGTTTGAAAATGTATTGTTATTTAGATAGTGACATTCCTTTGGACAGATTGTACAGTTTCTGATTTGAAAATTTAAAAAAATAATTACATATATACGGTTTATAATTAAGTAGGTGGGTATTTAAGGACCTACTTACAAACCTTACGATCGGGTGATTGTCGAAAACTTTGGTTTTGTATTATCATTCAAATAAGAGAAAATTAGAAAGATAATTTAATAAAGGTTTTTTTTTTGTGTTTTCTTAATTAAATAATTGGTGAAGGGATGGAAGCTTGTTTTCTAAATCTTCGGTAGCGAGTTTCGAGAATTACGACAATTCTTCTAAAATATTCTTTGTGAAATTAATAAACGGCAAACAATGTTTGAGTCGTCCCGAGGTACGATCTTTTGAAAGAAATGCGAATTGTATCAATAGAATTACATATTCGCTCTTAATTATATCTAGAATTATACATTTATTCTTAGGGCGGGCTAATATCTTATTTTATAATTCACTTTCACTTGAAAGCTAAGAATTTAAAAAATATTTATATTAAACTCCCCAATTCTTTTTAAGTAAACTATTATAAAAATATATATTTATTAATAAATGCTTTTCGTAAAAATCGTTTCAATTAAATTTAAATTGTATTAATTTATCACATAAAATTCTTCGTTTATTTGAATGGTGAAGCGATTTGCTACACTGGGAAAAATAAATAGCGCAATTATGATTTTCTTATGGAAACAATTGACTGGTCAGTGGCTGAGTTCCCAGTGATTTTGATTTGAAATACTCTGCTAGCTAAGTCTTCTTTCACGACACAAGCAAAAAAGTTCGCTTACTGTGATGGTAGTAGGAGGTTTTCAAATATTGTCAGGGTATTTGTAACCCACAAATGTTCACCTTTCTTTAAAAAAAATAAATTTAAAAACACTACAATAAAACTTATTAAAAAACATTATATACTCTTTTATGAACACCCTGTTGGAATAGTACGCTAGTATAAAAATATTTAGTCGATATTATTATATGGCTGAAATAAATATACCCGCGTAGTTTATTCCTTTCTGTGTGGTGAAAATTCCGCATCCGACCACCGTATAAAAGTGCCTACACACGAAACACGAATCCCAGTGAGAAATGAAAATGTAGGACAAATGTAAATATTGTATAGGTCACAGCCACTGAACAGGGAATCTCTTAGAACTGTGATCAATACAGGTTTAAAATAAAACCGATGCTGCCAATTAACATATGACCTTTCAACTGCTTTGCTTAACAAATAATTCCGATATAATAATAATAATATAGGTTATTTGTCGACAGAATTTTACAAATAGAATCCATACATATATATATTTTTATGAATGCAATAAATACATTTTGTTTGTTTAACATTGATTCCATTGACAAATTGGTTACCGCTCAGCTGTAAATTCAGAATTTCTCCCGGAATTTTCAGCAGTGCTTCTAATATAATATACTAAAATAATATATTTATAATGAATTAGAATAGATTAAAAAATTAATATAAATCAAATAAAATAATGTAATCATAAAAATAAGTAAGTTTTTCTTTCATTTTAAATTCTATCAATTATGGTGTTGTGCGTTTGACTGTGCAGTCAGTAACCGTTGCCATAAAGCTTTTTGAAATACTGGAACGATGACGATTTTCGAATAGACAGTGGTTATATATTTTTTATTTTTTTTTATTGGAAAACCAACAGTCACAATAGTTTACAATGAATGATAAAATATGTATAAATTACTGAACCAATAACAGGTTTTCATCGACGTGAATTAAATTATTTAGTGAATATAAAGAAAGAAAGAAAAATAACATAAAGACAAGAGTTAAAAAGCGTATGCGGATGGGATGGTGGGAGGTAGGGGAGACGGATGGATATACTCTGTGTAAGTAGTAATATGTATGTGTAAATGTTATTTATTAATTTTAGGTTTGAAAATGTTAGGTACTGTGTTAAATAAGTCGAATTCACTGTATGAATTGTTAAAGATATACGACGCGCGGTGAATGAATGTATTTTGTTTAGAGTTAGTGTTGCATTGAGGAATGTTTAATGCATGGTTTTGTCTGGTTTGTTTGATGGGCACCCTTAATTGAATTATTTCTAGTAATTCCGGGCCTTTTATCATAGAGGTAGCTATTTTTTGTAGTACGTCTGCCGAATTTCTTCGACTTTCCAATGACGATATCTTGAAGAACGCGGCTGACTCTTCGTGGCTCTGATGAGGACGATAGCTCCGAAAGTCAAGGTATCATAGAAATCGGTTTTGCACTTTCTCAATCCTTTCTATATAATAGACAATATCTTAAAATGATTCATCAACTTTTGCAAAAGTGGGGAAAAAATGAGCATATTTCAGGAACGCGTAGGGATGCGTACATTTCTATCGGTGTTTATTTTCAGTGGTCATCGCATCGCATCGATAAGAAAAAAAAATAATTTGGAAAGAATATCAATTTTTTTTTCATGCAATTTTATTTAACATTTTTTTTATTCCAATAACGAATTATACAATTTTTCCAAAGAAATCTCATTTAATTCCATCATTTCGACGACAATTCTTTTTTAAACTATTTGTTACTGATTATTCCAATTTTAAAGCTCGTAGTAGGATCATACGTGATTGAAAGGATGGATACTATAGTATCCAACATGGCCACCATCTTGAACCGGAACCGCAACGTTTTACAGACAAACGAAAGGCCAAATGGTCGAGTTAAAACAGGACTTCGCTTACGCTCAGTCAAATATTTTATCCATACAGTGTTCAGAAACTAGTGGTGCAAGCGGGAACAAAGAATCCAAAAACTTTTTTTTTAAATTATGATCTTTTCAAACGCGATCCGTAATATTCAATATTTAATTTGATCCGTCAATATTTATCAAATATCGTGATAATTGAACGTGTAGGCTAGCGCATTGACGGATCACAATATTACAGATGTCTAGATTTCTGAACTCCGTATCATGAGCACACGGATCGTGATAAATATTGATATGTAGGTTACACGTTCAATATTTATTGTGACCCGTTGATAATTATCACGATTCGAGGTTTCACGATACATATCTAGATATCTGTGATCCATATTGTGATTTGTCAATGCGCTAGCCTACACGTTCAATAAAAATGACGATATTTGATAAATATTGACGGATCACAATAAATTCAATTTCAATTTGGGAGGCGGGAATGGGTACCGTCGCCCCGGGAACCTTTATCAGATATTCAACACCTCTGCCATAGGTCACCCTAAGTGGTTCGCTACGTTTGGTGATTTAGCAGGGGTGCCCGGTTTCATGGGGTGAGCTTGCCATCATATATAGACTATCGTCTTCGCATATAATTTAGCTTTCTATTGGTGAATGAATTTTTAAAGTCTTTTTGTTGGTTAATGCGTGAAAGCGTCATAAACGAACTCGAGCAATTTCGCATTTATAATATTATAGTTAAGTATGGATATATATAAAAAGCGCTTTGAAATGTTAATAAATTGAATTGATTTGAATTGAATAATCAAATGTTGTTTGAAATGGTTTTAGCTATTAACAGCTGTCTTTTTCAGTGGTTTGGTTTTCAAATTGGTCCAGCGACAGCCAATTTGACAGCTAGTAGCTGACATAAGCCACAACGACGCTTGAAAATTGTGCAAGTTTATTTCGTAAATCGTTGTTCAATTCGTGAAATCTACCATGCGCTACGTCCATTTTACGATCGACATAATTCGTCCATCCGAGCAAGTAATTCGATTAACCATGGATCTTTATCATAAGCATAATCATGGACCATTTTAATGATTACTAACTTTTTCTTTTCCGAACTGAATGGCATTAATGTAGAAGAGTCAATTGAATTCAATTCAATTTATTCATTTTAAAAATATTACAAAATGAAATTTCAAAGTGTTTATAAAAGAGAGAAAATATTAAGATTTAATATGTAGATTTAAGCAATTTAAACATCAATGAAGCACAATCAGACTAACATCAACAAAGCATGCCATTTAAATTGTGCTTCATTGATGTTAAACATATCTATATTCGAATTGATTATATTAAACAACAAGACAGCTCTCCGACTGGCATGACCATTGACAAGCTAGTTTGCAAGCCGGAAGATAAAACAGTAAATGCTGTCGGTGACAGAGATAACCATCGGGAACATGGAAACGAATGTTCTCTATGATAGTCAAGTTTTCGAACCATCCATGAATCAATCTGAAGAAATGTGTTACAATAAGAATGCCCAACGTGCCACACACCACGAACTACAAGCAATTTATTGAAGGAAACACGTTGAGCGCATAATTTCACGGAATGGCCTTGAGAATTTGCTACCAAGTTCGTGTGATTTAACACCTTTGGACTATTTTCTGTGGGAACATGTGTAGTTGCTAGTCTACATCAATAAACCAGAGATTACGGACGAATGGAAGTCAACATTCGCCAAGTTATGACGATTCACAGCTCGAAAAAGTGGCCGAAAAATGGACCGAATTGCGCTTTATTTGAGCCACCGGTGGTGCCCATATATCGATCGTACATTTTATTAGTCAGACATCTTCAAATACTAAATTCTGAGATAATGAGGAAAGCAATATTAGAACGCTCACCATAAATCTAATATTATTTTAACTCTTTATTAGCCGCCATGTTAAAAAAAAATATTTTGGAATGCGATTTTAACCCTTATGTATAAGGACAACGTGTAAAGAACAAGGTCAGAATCGCTTGGGGCATTCTTGTTTTTAAGGTATAAAATACCGTGAACATACCTAGGGAAGCGGAATAATTTCTATTAAATACTCTACGCCCTTCTGCCGAGATTTTTTCCGGTATTTGAGCTGTCAAATTGGGCAACGTCGTTCTCTTGAAAAATATCGTAAAACATATAAATTCATCAAATAAACGCCAGTAATGTTGTTTTTATGCATAGTTTATTGTTCAAGGAATGTGTTTCAGTAAATATACTATAACACAAAATAAACCCACAAAATATTACATCAAAGTAAAAACATTACGATTTTACATTGTTTCCTCTTGGCATTTAACGAGTTTTAAACGTTTCTGTGTTTTACATATTAAATATGCTTTAAATAACAAAAGAAGGAATGACGGTCCGGTACATTAATATGAAATTTTGAAATAATTTTCTAGTGACCCAGAAAACATCAAAATTTTGTTGAATTTACTATAAGCTTTTGTGCATTATAATTGATTTGGTGGTATATATGATTAATCTAAGGATTGTACCAGATAGAGGACTGATATAACTGTATACTCACGTCAAATTATTTCGGACATGTCTAACTAATCAACTGGACGATATGGTCCATTTCATATTTAAACACTAACTGCATAAAATTACCTATCCAAAAAAGCCAATACCATGGCTTTTATCACGATTTTTATTTATTTATGTGTTTTAATTCATTTTAAAAATCAGTAGATACCGCTAAAAAAACACGCATTATCTGTGGTCTTTTCTGAATAGCTAGGCACTTTCCAACCTTATTCATTCTCTTTTCTTTCCTCCTACCACTTGCTTTCCTAATTGGGTATTCATATAAACACAAGCCTCTGAAAAAAATTGAACTCTCGTGAGGTGTTATTTTAAAAAATACATATAGGAAATTCTGTAAAGTTACATTACTCCGCTTATTTCTTATTACGCACAAATTATTTAAAAAATACTTTTTTTTCAACTTATTACATCAAGACACAACTATTAATGCCTGGAGAGATGGAAAAAGATGCCTTGTTCATTTTTTTCAATCAAAGTTCAAAATTCTACGTGTTTCGTCGCCATGTTTTCTTTGTTAATATTAATAGGTTAAGTTTGAAGGTTAGAAAATACGCATTAACTAACTAATTAACCATCACGCCATTTCCCCGCAGGGGTAGGCAAAGAGGACAGACCGCCAAACAACTCAATCATGGCATACATTCTTTGCCTCACTCACGTCGTCTCATACATTCTCTTCTATTATTCTGACTTTTGACATGGCCAGACTCAAGTATCTGATTCACTTGTTCGTGCCATGTTTTCCTCGGGCGTCCCCGATTTCTTTTACCATTCACATTTGCCTCATATATTATGCTTCTTACACTACTCTCTTCGTTCATTCACTCTATCATCTGAGGGTCCCTTTCTTAATCTTACTCATTATGCTTACATCAGCCTTACATTCTTTGCGGATATCCACATTTCTCACACAATCATACATGGTTTTACCACACATACGCCTCAAAGATCTCATTTCATGTTTAGCATCAATGAAGCACAATTTGACTGCAGCTTTATTGCTGTTAGTCTGATTGTGCTTCATTGATTTGTTTAAATTGTTTAATTTGATTAAATGTTTATATTACTAAAATTGCTTTAATATGCTTCAATCTTAATATTTTCTCTATTTTAAAAACGATTTGATATTTTAATTTTGTTATGTTTTTAAAGTGAATTAATTGAATTGAATTGAATTTCAATAGCATTCAGTTTAATTTCATCCTACCTCTGCCTTAGCATTCAGTTTACTTTCATCCTACCTCCTGCCTCACTGCCATACATCAGGGTAGGTACCACGACTCCATTGTGGACTGCTAGCTTCGTTTTTTTGACAATTTTTTTATTAGCGCAAACGGCATTCAGTCCTCCATTAATGGAGTTACGCATTCATTATTTAAATAACCCAAATAAAGAAGCTAATGAACTAATTAAATAATCTTTGGTTATTTCAATCAAGTAAGTGAGGTGAGGAGGCATTACTCTGAAATTCTCATAAAAAATTATACAATTCTGGTATCATGTCTATAAACAAACCCAAATTAATAATTACATGAAACTAGAAAGATGCCAATTCTGATAGTAAATTATTAATTATTGTAGTGATATAAACAGTAACGTAATATGATGTTCGGTATATACATAGAAATGTGGAACACGGTTCACACGAACATTTCAATTTTAAAATACTTTGTACCAGTTTGATAACAAAGAGAAACAATTATTTCAATAACAGGAAATGGAAAATAATTCATACATTTGAATGTAGCTATAACCTTGTGTTATCCATTATAAATAATTGAAACAAAATTTCGAAAAATGTTTGAACCGCTATATGTTTTTATATATCTACGCCGACCGTTTTCGGAACAACGGTTCCTTTCTCGAGGCAAAAATATACAGTATATAGTATATTTTTGCCCTGACGAAAGAACGGTTATTCCGAAACCGGTCGGCGTATATAAAAAAATATGGTGGTTCAAACAAAGAAATATTGTTGTATTAAAAAAAATGATTTTTTTGTTAAAATTATTTCGTTAAAATTAAAACTGATTGTTCACTTGGCGGCCATTGGTATTAATGTGAATGTTTTGAGGTTAGTTTTTTCTCTTATTTTATTTATCTCAAACTATGAACACAAGGACCTAAAAAAGGTTCTTAGGTTTTTAGTGTGGGTTTAATTTAATTGACCGGTCAGTGGCCGAGTTGGCATCGCGTTTGGGTCCCACCCGAGCGTCGTGTGTTCGATTCCTCGGCTGGTAAGTCCGCCTTCACGACACAAGCAACATTTCCGCTTACTGTGGTGGTAGTAAATTTTCAAATATTGTCAGGTTATTCGTAACCTGGGAATGTTTGTCTTTATTAAAAAAATAACAAATAAACAAACTAGTCTAAAAAACCTAGTTTTCTGTATATTTACCTGATAATGTTTTGTTTGGTGCTCACTTGGATATTAACAGACTTCTGACTTTAACAGCTCTTTTTTCCAGTAGGTGGGAATTAAGTGCATACGTACCTACATGATATTCGTGTTTTAAATTATACTAAAGCACATTAAACAGCGTGTAAATATACGAACATGCACACATACATTTACGGTACTGACGTAAACCATTACATATACCCATCTTCACTGCGCCATGTTTATATTTCAGAAGTGTGCACTATATGTATACATGTTAATAAACAAGGACAAATTGATCGCTAATCCGCTATGGGAAGGAGATTACATAACTGCATTCATCGAAGCTTAAAATAACCCTTTAATGCAGGGATGAAACTTAATCTGATAAAAGTGTTCCGTTCATAATATTATTGTAACCAATTTTGTAATTTTTAGTTTAGCTTAATTAATTACAATTTTTGAAAGAAAACTATTGAATGGCTGTATTTTGATGAGCTGCTTTAAATGCTGTCTTTTAATAAATATATGAGTGTTTGCACTATTCCAGAATTGCTACAAAAATAAAGCAATTTGTCGGAGTGAGTTTTCTTTTAAGGTTTTGTCAATCAAAATGGTTTCTTTTTACAATTAGCTTTGCGTAAATAAATTGCAGATAATTATTTGAGGTTGTTATAAATAGATGTACTTAAAGCAAGATGTTATAAATGTAGGATATAAATAAATGTTTTTCATACCACACAATGTAAACACAGTCCTATTGTTACTGGAAAACGTCAGATTGGTTGTTAAAACCTCCCCGCGTGAAGATCTCGAACCTTTTCCTGTTTAGTTATTGGATAATTCACATGACACGGTTAAAAATGATATTGTTTTAATCTTTGTGATGGATGTCGCGTGTCATTGTCCGGCCGATGGCGAAAACACGAAAAGATTGGCGGCCATTTTATCGTAAGTATAGCGCGAAAGTATTGTTTTTCCCGATGGCTCTCTCGTTTGCCGGGTGACTGAAGAAAAGTCAGCTGCGTAACTACCACAACAAGCAGCGTGTGGCGGTTGGTAAACTACGCTGAAACGAAAAATACAAGCAAAAACATGTCACATAGTCAAAAGGGAGTTTCAAAAATATGAAAAGAACAATCAATTGCAGGCGATTTTCTACTCAGTTCCATGCTCTTTTTGTCGCATTTTGAGATACAAAGCGGTTGGTGGTCTCCAACTAAACACAAATTACAAACAAAACTATGCTCCATAGTAAAAAAAATCATTTGAAAGCACGCTAACATCTATGTAATTTGTGCCCTTTTGACTAGTGTCTAGTTCGTTTCGTTGCATGCAGTCGGGTGTGGGCGGAAAATGAGAAGGAGCTTGCGCAAAATAGCGCCAAAATATTGAGAGTGGCGTATTGCGCATGTTCCGCCATTGGCCGCATTGAGGCGGCCATCTTGTGCTTTTCTGGAATCAATAGGGAAAATCGTGGCGGGAAAACTAAGTTCGACTTTCGAAAAGTCGTTACGCGTTTGTTTTGAAAATCGGTTTTGTTTGAAATTGATGATAGAGGCTGATGTTTTAACTCAAGTTCTGAGAAAATGAATGAAATTTAAATACATAATCCAAACAGTATTTCTGTCTACATTTGTTAAAAATGTTATGCATGAGGAAGACAAAAGAAATTAAATTTACTTATGTTTAAGCTCCTAGTCAAAATGATTGTAATGTATTAAGTATTTTTATAATAAGTTTTCATCTCCAAAGCGCTCTTAACCTGTAAAACTCACCTCAAGGGTGGTTTAGAATTAATCGCATGACCTTTGTGAACTTAACTACTAAATTAAATGCATACTCAATTTTTCTCAAGATTTAACACTTTAACACGTAATTATAAAAAAACCTTTATTATTAATGATTTAATTATTAAAAATAACATTACAAACTTATTACTAGACTGCCGGAATTTGTGTGCATTTTTTCGTCACTTGAAAGTGGTAGTCAATTACGCCAGCTACTATTAGATAATGTTCGTAAACAAGGGCGTAACTAAGGGGGGGATGGTTCAATTCTAGGTGGTGGCGAAGAAGACAGGGGAGGGGGTGGAAAATATATTAGTTAGTGTTTTGAAACCTATACTTTATTATTATAGGCATAATATGACCCACATTTTATTATTTACATTACATTTGTAAATGAAATGGTACAAATAATATAGTTTTATTTTCCAGGAATGCAATCTACGAGTTTAATATTATCTTTTTCCTAGGCAAGACTAGGGGCTGAACACCCCCCCCCCCCCTCCCTTCATATACGCCTTTGTTTGTAAATAATATTTTGGTTTAAGGCATTTAGTTTCACGGGTAATTGGAAGGCGAGTATGTGTACCGCCGCCCCGGTATTGGATAACCAACACCCCTGCCATAAGTCACCCTAAATGATTTGCTATGTTTGGTGATTTAGCATAGATGCCCGAGTTCATTGGGTTAGGTTTGCCCGCTTACTGCATGACATGGCTGGATCGGGAGGGACTGGTTGAGGGAGACCTTTTGGCCTCCCCTGTAAGATTGTCTCGACCCAACGCCCTGCACCGCAATGAGAGGGATGCATTCAATTGTCCGTCACTCCTGGATACACTGACTCCCTGGCTCCCACCCACCCCTCTTGTCTTTTCCTTATGAGAACTTCCTCTTCTTTCTTTCTCAAAAAATACCCTTTTGCAAGGCTTCTTGTGTGGGCTAACGTTAAAAACAATTATTCTTTCATGTTGAATAAAAAAATGTGGTCAAAACTACAATAATAAACAAATTCAAACAAGTGCCCTTTTGTTTTTGTGACAACGCAATGCGACGGTATAATTAATTACGCGTGTGTAATATTTATGGCTTATCCACAATAAATGGGTTGGAATTTTTACAGTAATTATGTTGTGTAGTTGAAATAGACAAATTAAAAAAATATATATATTTATTGATTTCTTCTTTTGTGCCAAGACAAGATAAAAACGTAATTTTGAACAAAGACTTTTTTAAAATCTGATCCACATTCCCAATGCATGAAAATCTCTGTTATACAAACGATAATTTCAAAATTAAAATAATTATTTACCTACATTCTCGTAAAATGAATAAAATAAAATTTCACTTTCAGCTCTAAAACTGCCACTCTGTATGGTGTTTTTTTTTCAAGAATTTTCAGAAAACAGTTTTTTCTACGGGTAAGATAAAAATAGCCTCTGCTTACAGAATTAAAAACACTTTTTTCATACAAAACTTTAAAAGAAAGAAAAGCAATTGAAATTATTTATCATTATCATTTAAACGAGTTGAAAATAGTAGATCTCGCATCCAAAAAAAATCTTTTTCATAATTTTATCTTTTTTAATAAATCTAAACCGTTATTTCTTCTGATATAAATGAATTTGTAAGTAGGTACTTAAATACCTACTTAATTAATTACAAACCATGTTGGGGATGCTGTGTGGTGGGTATTTTTAGGAAAGGAAGGAGAAGAAGTTCTGGGAAGGAAAAATGAATGAGAGGTGGGTAGGAATCCGTGGGTAGATTAGGAATCTGTGGATCTGTGAATCTGTGGACGTATAAATCCGTTCCTCCGCGATTCACGGCGCTGGAGAGAGTCCTGCTGGAGAAGTCAAAATGTCTCCCTCAACCAGTTGCTCCTGACCAAGTCCCAGACAACCTTGAATCATGAATCCGGGCACCCTTGCTAAGTCACATAACGTAGCGAACCACTTGGGAGATTTATGGCAGAGGTTTTAGTTACTTGTAAATGGTTCCCGGGGCGACGGTACCAGCCTCCCAAATTGTTAAGTCACAACTATCATATTCTTCAGTCCCAACTTCACTCCAATTCAATTACTACATTATTGAAAAAATATGAATAAAAATGTCCAAATAACCATGACGATTTCACGCTTAAAAATATATTTACTGAATCATTAAAACGGACACCGTCTTGAAATGGAAACGGAACGTACAAACAAATTTACTAACAGACGAAATGCATAACGATCCAAATAAAACAGGACTAAGCTATGCTCAGTTAATGATGAAATACTTCACCAAATTTTCGTGTGATTATTTCTGCGGAACTTTTGTGTAGCAAATTCTCTTGTTTTTGTTGCCAATTACCACCACGAAATATGCGCAGACCGTGGCATTTATAGAAATGTAAATTTATAGTCCGACGGGTTAATATCACTTTTTTTATGGTCGGCTGCGCCATAGTTAACTTTATACTCCCCCCAAGCGAAATATTATAATAGACAAATACAAATATTACATGAACCCGAACGCTAATATTTTTCGGACGCCTAAGCCGATATATTTTTTGCAGCTGAACCCAATGATATCAAGGTTTATTAATTTGATCAATACAAAATATAATGTTAATCGGAATGAATTTTCAAATAAATATACCCATAAATATAGAAAAAATAGTAACGGTCCCAACTGGGACTTCAACCTAGATCCTCTGGCCTTACCGGGACCAACACTTTACCAATAAGGAACTCCAGTGAAAAATATTATGGCTTTAAAAAAATATGTTCATAAAGACCAATAAACGCTGATTCTGAATATATAAGTTTTATTAAATAATATTAAACGTAGAGTTTTAAAAAAAATATTAAAAAATCCATTTTAAAAAGTGTCATTAAAACACCCTGTCAAGTTGGTATTGCTGGATTTTGGCGGCGTGACGTCACCGGGCCGCGTCACCTTGGTCAAAGTTGTATAGAAATGTAAGACGCAAGCCGTTCGACATTCCGTGTTATTGGTATAAACCTCTATAAAGAGATTTGGACATATAATAGTTTTTGTTTTTATTGAAACATTATTTAGGCCTAAATAATTCAGTATCAAAAATAAAGTATCTCTATTAGTTTATCTATATTATTTAAAATATTCAAAAACTGTACAAAAAACGACCATAGTGCCCAGTAAAACGCTCCAATGCTGAAATTCAAAATGGCGGGAGTCGAACAGCTGATTCCAGTTCCATACAAAATTCATACTTCGGTTGATCATGATGACGTCACACTAGATTCGGTGGTTTTCGGGGGATCTTGAAAATTTAAAACTTTGAAATTTATTTTAACTATTAAAACTAACTATAAAAATAAAAATAAATATCCAGTTATTTACGTTAGAAGGTCATTATTATTCATAAAAAAAAATTTAAAAAATTGGACTGGAGTTCTCTGGAGTAGCTCAATAGCTACCTAGACCTAATTATGTTCAATCTCTAAAGACAATATTAGCGACTCTCAATCGAAAATTTGAAATAGAAAAATCAGAAAATGATTCGGTGGCGTCTAGGAATTGAACCCAGGTCCTTGCCGGGGCGCTGCTCTATCATTGAGCTAATGAGACTCTATCATTTCATATCTTTTAATTTATGTTCAAAACCTTATTATTTCAATCTCTCTTATTGTATAACCTTGTACTTTTTCCTACCATCTTTACTTCTATGTACCATGTGTAAAACCTATATATGTTATCTTTGTTATTTAAACACACTAGTATGCACTAAACCATAAAAATGTTATTATGAATGTAAAAGCCCATAATGGCGTTAACGATTAATAAAATAATAAAAAATAAAAAAAAATCTCCTTCAGTCATTTTTAACTCTGTCATCCTTCGACTAAGAACTATCAACATTATATGCATTTTCTTCACGCAAATTTTTATTGGCTGCTATCTTTATGTACCATTCTTATTCCAAAATTCTTCTCGAACTAAATGTTATCTGATAGTGTCCTGGATAAATGTATCAATTTTTATTTAATCTGCGACATCTATTGAAATTTTTGCAGGTCTAGGATGAATATTTATTTTTCTTTTATCTTGATGAGTGAAACCTCAAATTATAATATTTAATCACTGAATTCAATATTAGCAATTCTCAATCGAAAATTTGAACAAAAAATCTAAAAACTTAGGTTAAATTCGCTAATATTGTCTTAGGTGATTTCATATATAACAATTTGAAGTTTTGTTCACTAAGTTAAAATTAAAATAAATACTTATTGTATTATAAATTACAGTTATAAAACCACATTCGGACAAAAAAACTACACATACTTTGCAACAAAACTCCATAACGTCCTTCCCCAAGACATAAAATTAATAAAAATTTCTAATGATTAGAAATCAAGAATAAAAATATGGCTGAAAGAGGTCAATGAAAAAACCCCAATGAAGACACTAAAAACGACATAGAAGACAAATAAATTACATTTAAAAAACGTTAGTCCACCTCGGCACAGGACCCCCTAGTGAGGAAGACTAAGAAATACAATATCTATACTTCTTAAATTCACCATTATACAATTATTTTATTTAGTCGTTAAAATTTTTTTTTTAAATCGGTCATTTTTATCATTGTTACAACGACACAACAGAAATATTCTGTCCCCCCGAAAGTGTCGAAAGTGTATCAAGTGTCGAAAGTGTATCAAGTGTCTGAGGGATCAATTGTCGAGCGATCAACTGTTCGGGGGATCAAGGAAATCAAGCGCCATGGAATGCCTTATTTTAACTTAAATTTTCCTTTTTGCCTACATCATTCCCCCAACGATAACATTTCAAAGTTCCGCGTGAGGTAGATGGTAGGTAGCTACTTTAGTGCCGAGACTTCCAAAGCTCGGAAAGCCCTCAAACTTATTTACTCCAATAAAATATTATTTTTGTAGTTGGAGACTTTGAGAATATTATTACTACCTCCTACCCAGTGACGCACTCAGGGGGATGACTGGGAGATGGGAACAAGGAGAATGTCCTGCCACCCACATCTCAGTAATGTTATTGTTAGATTTTTAAAATATTTAAAGTGCTTTCATAGCTTGCCACACCGGTTACAATTACCGGATAAATACCGGATATTAGAGTAAGTCAGATTTCTTCCCAACGTCCATTGCTCACCCAGCTGTTTGTTAGTCCATTGTAATGTCACGTTGAAAAACAATTTTTTTTTATTACAGTCTATTGATTTTCGCAATATGCGTCTACAATATTTACTATTTCAATCTGCGACTACAATAGTATTTTAGTATTGAGAGGAACGTATGCGCGGCCAGTTTCATTCAATTCTTAAATTTGGATTTGAGATTAAAATACTCAACCAAACTGAAAACTTATTTTCATAATCAAAAGATTTATCAAATATCTAGTACGGATGTGAGCTACTTTATTTATTTTTGCTTTAAATTATAAGATAAAGGCCATTAAATATTTTAGTGTTTCATGATTTTGGAAGCAACTTGTGCAATTATTTGTGAGTAAATAAAAATTATTAAAAAATTATTTTACTCTTTTTATTTTGAAAATATAATGAAAAATAAAATAAAACATTGTTAAAAATGCAATTTTTTGTGTAGTAATTTTAATGCACAAACGACGGATTTTTGTACCGCCGTAAATAGGTAAGTTATATTTTAAATTTACACCTATTAAAATCATTTTTCTCTTTATTTTTATTTTTTATTTTATGTTTCATTATATTTCTATAATATAGTAAAATTATTTTTATATAGTTTTTTATTTACTCACAAATAATTAATTGCTCAAGTTGCCTCTAAAATCATGAACACTGAAATTTTTAATGGCCTATATCTTATAATTTAAAGCAAAAATAAATAAAGTAGCTCACACCCGTTCTAGATATTTAATATACCTTTTGATTACAAAAATAATTTTTCAGTTTGGTTGGGTATTTTGATCTGAAATCCAAATTTAAGATTGTATGAAAAGAGCCGAAAAGGGCCGCGCAAACGTTCCACTTAGCGGGTGTGTTGTCATTTGCAAAGAAATTTTTGTTCCATGAGATAAAAAGGTTTCACATTTCTATGGCTGCCTTTCTCCAACATAATTGGTTTGATCTTCATTAGGTGCTTCATTCCAACTTTATATAAATTGGTTCGTGGATATTACTTTGTTATTTGCAACTAATTTCCTGCTCCGAGATCCCACCCCAGGCTACCACTGACTGCTTCCTCCTTGCCTCAATACGCCAGGAAGTCCGCTATACTATACTGGGCATTAGTATGCAAACCACGGGTTTTATCAATCCAACAAATCAAACGTCAACACAGCCGCAGTTTACTGTTTCTCAGCATGCAATTTTTATCAGAGCTTCATACTCATAATGTATCACACATACAAAGGATCGAGAAAGTGCAAAATCATTTTCTACGACACCTTGTTTTTTGGAGCTGTGCATTACCCTTCTTCCACCCAACCTATTACCCATGTACCCACCCTCTGACAGTGTGGTCAATATTATCTAAAAGTTATATTTGGAACAATAACTCAAAGAACTATCACTATACTGAGTATATAATACCCTTGCAATGAAAACTCTTTTATTGATCTCTCTAGTGCTTTAATATCAACTATGTTTTAGAAGCCTCCGTGCAATGATCATCTCCATAGTGATCTCCTAGGATGTGTAATAGGAGTCAAAATTAAGAAACCGGTAGAGTGAACATTTGATTCCTTAGTGCGCTTTATTCGAATCTGTTTCGGAAACTTATTCGGTGATCTCTCAGTGCCATAATATTGATTCTTGTGGATATTTTTGCAGTAGTCATCCCAGTGATCCCTCAAACCATAAGATATTCTTTTCAGTCAGTACTTACAATTCCAATACGTACCAATCCCATAGTTGTGTCAACCTGAAACATTAAGACAACGACCTGGGTTCGCATCCTATTAAATCCAAAAAAATAACTGTTTTTATTTTTGCAAAATCAATATCCAATCTTCAAACCACACTAAATGAACAGGCGAAAGAAAACGATGCGACTCCGAAGAAGAAACCATAAATATTAATATGATGACCAAATGTATAGGAAAAGGTGCACTGGAATTCGACGACAAAAGTATGGAGAAAATCATCCTCAACTAACTAACCATAAAGCCGTTTCCCCACAGGAGTAGGCAGAGAGGATGGACCGAACAACTGGATCTTGGCACACACTCCTTGCCTCGTTCACATTCATACATCGTCTCACATATGCTCTTCTATTATTTTGACTCTTGACGTGGCCCGAATGAAGTATTTGATTCACTTATTCGTGCCACTTTTTTGAAGTGAAACTTCTTTATAACCGTTGTGATTTGAAACTCGGATGAAACGGAAATGACGCTAAAAAGAGACAAACACATACATCTATAGGATTTAGCCTGCGAGAGAATGAGATAGAATGAAACCTTACCGCATGGGCCGCTTTGATTATGAGGTCACTTTTCAAGGCTCCTATTGGTTGAGATTATGTGGACTTCTACCATGTGTGAACTGCACTCGATTTTTTACTGTGCGGTGCTCCGTAGCCTCTCCACTATTGTCTACTTTAGTTTCACTTCAACCGCGTGTAAATTGCCCATTCTGTTTTATTTTTAAATAGCCCATAATCTTACCTATTTAACCAAGTTTTTTTTTAAATCAATCGCTTTCAAAAATTTCGCTTTTGAGTTGTCCTGAAAATTTTCGCATCGGTAGTACCCAACAGAGGTGTTGAGCAAAAAATCGTCGACTGAAAACGAATGTTGGGCGCACGTTTGTCGTATCTCTTGATTGCAGTTTGCATTTGGTCCCAGGGGATTAAGCATATCAAAGGCACAAAGGGCTAGAACGCTAGGATGATGATTCTGAATACGAGGTAATGACGTTTGAAAATGAAAAAGTCCCTTTTAATCGACTCCTTTGGTGCGAGAACATTCATCAAAAGAATAAAGCTGGGGGTTAATACTAGAAATGTCAGTTTTGAAAATTTGATCTAGAATCCATGAAGTACTCAAGTTTCCTCATTTAAACTGCTCTAGAATAGTTATTAGACATATAGAATTGCTGCATCACATCCTTAAAAGGACTGTCCATACATTGACTCAAAATGAGACGCCCTGATGTTTGTCTCAAGATTCATTAGGTGCCTTTTATGTAATTTTATGTACATACAATAACAGATGCTTTCATTACAAAATAGAAAATCAATTTCAATTTTCCTCTCGGCCAGAAAAGCTTACGTATTCCATTGATAAAATATATATACCACCATCTAAAAATATAATTTTATTTGTTTCCATTGTTAAGTTGAGTTATTTATTCGTGTTAGAAGTCGACTAGGCGGCGCGGGCGCTTCTACCAGTAACACTTCTAGTGTAATGCTTTCTTTGTAATAAAATGGATTCAAGTTAATGCTTCCGATTCCACAAAGTATTTGAGAGAATTTCTTTTGAAATTCGAATTAAGTTTATATGAAACCTTTTGCTTCTGAAGACATCTGAGTAGGCTAAACCCTAGTGTATTTTAAATAGGTTCTTAATTAAAGGAGAATGAGTCGTCTCCTATTTTGAAAATCTATGGTAAAGCATTGAGATGGTGTGTACATTTATATATGTAGGTAAATTTAATTGAATATTGAACAGCGCAGCTGGAAAAATATACGAATGAGATTTAATTAATTGAAATAACGTTTTAATTAACTTCTCATGATTAAATACTGTAGAGCAGAACCATTTATCTGATTATTATATATAATATTGATAATACTTAATAATCAAATATATATTTATTGTCTTCATATTAATACAATACGATGAGGTCTGACTGAGACGTTTTTGGGATTTTATTAAACTTTCTATCACCATGAGCGAACTTTTTAAGTATGTAAAAGAGGCAAAAACACGCTCGCATGTTCACGATTGTATAATGTTTTTAAATCAATTGTTGAAAATAATATTGAAGTTATTATGACATCCTCAAAAATAAGAAATATACAAGTCATTTAAAATACGTTGGAAAATTTCTCAGAAATGATTAATAAAACTAATTTTTTTTAGTAATGTTTTCACAACCGCGGCCGTTTATCAATTGAACAAAATTTTCACGAGGTTTTTTAGTAAGGCTGTTTATGGTTAACTTATTACAATCACTATATCTTATAATACTATATTTCTCAATACAATTTTAATATCAGATATCCTTTTTCTTTATTTATTTTTCTCCTTTCTTTTTTTTATCTCTTCTTCTTCATTCTGTTTATTCCTTATCTTTTATTTGTTTATAGATTGTGTGTTTTTTTTTAATATATTTTCTTCACACGGGGCCTGGGGAAAAAATTTCCTCATGGCCTATGTCATCTATGGGGATACTATTTATGGTATGGAGGGTCTCTTTGCGGAAAGGAAGAAGAGGAAGTTCTAAGAAGGTAAAAGGTATGACGGATGGTTAGGAATCTGGGGTCAAGGTATTCAGAAGTGACAAACTGTGCTAATATATTTATGAGAGTAAACAATATGTGAATGTGATATTTTCTACATATTTTTAATATTTATATTTCTGTAGAAAAAAATAAAAACCAAACAGTTAAAAACTAATAAAAACCAAACAGTTAAAAACTAATCACCCATTCCAAATTTATGTACGTCTTATCAAAATGAAAGATAGTTGACTATTTACACTCTACAGCCATGGTCGTCAAACTGTGGTCCGAGGTAGATACGCGTGCGTCCCGCGACATAGCAAACAATTTTAGTAGACAATGACTACCAAAACTGATTTTTCAACTGTTGGAGAGTTGCTGCTCTGTAATTTGACGTACCTATTGCCGATAGTATCTGTTAAGAAATTCAAAAAAGATTTAATGATGTGAGAAATATTAAGAACTGCTTTATTTTCGTGGAAAATCTTTGGCATTTTGAAAACGATGACATGAAAATTTTAAGCCAGTTTATTTTACTAAAACACAGTTGGTGAACGAAGTCATTGAACAAAAATACGACACACAACTCAAAGCTATTTCATTGAACATCGTGAATAGCGGGAATACTTTGAATTTTCGAGAAATGTGTCTAGCAACTGTGAATGTTTACGAGACTGCGCACAATTTTTTTGGCAATATTTCCTTCTACATATATCTGTGAATTGCCGAAAATACAGCAAATATCGCAATCGCCTTTTCACTCATTTAGAAGACGGAATGAGCATTGCGTGTAGTCCCAAAGACGCCGACAGAAGAAATAATGGAAAGAAGTGCAACACCATAACACCTAAATAGGATGATAGTATAAAACTAGATAAATAATATGTTTGTTGTTCTTATAAAAATATTGAATGTACTGTTTTTTCAATTTACATACATTTATATCCACACTCATTCGCATAAACGTAGGCCTGCATTGTTTAATACATAGTATCCGGTTCATAAGTGTGCTGCCCGCAGTAATATTAACATAGAACAATGTGGCCCTTGACCAGAAAAGAGTGATGACGCTGTTCTTCAGTCCGCACTGTTCAATACAACTCAGAAGTGACATGAAAACAAACAAAATTAGAAAATATTGTAAATCAAAAGACTTGTTTAATGAACGCATTGCCCTTACAGTATTGTCCTTATATTTAGGGGGTGATTTTCCCAAATAAGGGAGAGGCTTAGGTAACGCTATGATCCTGAGAGAGGCATTATAACATACTTGTTCCAAATAACAATACATCTTTAACCTTTGTAAAGACCCTCTCCTTTCAACTTATATTCGAATTCTTAAGGGATTTCTAAACCATCCTTTGGTGAATTTTATAGCCAGAAGAAATACAATACACATACATACATACAATATATACATACAATACAAATACATAGCTGCTCACATTTTGAATCCGTGTAGGAGAACCTATTAGTTATTTATTGTTATCAAGTTTAATTTGTAGAACTCCATTTTAATTTTTTTATTTCTTTTATATATTTAATAATACCATTATTCAATTTATAAAAACAGTTTATTTATAAACAAGTTCTGCTAGGTAATTATTTTTACACGTGACAAAAAAAAAAAAAAAAAAAAAAAAAAAAAAAAAAAAAAGAACCTATTAGTTTCAATATTTTGAATTTCTAAACATGCTTGTAGGTACATGGAAATCGACAAACATCACAAATTACTATGCAGATTTGCACTTTATATATTAACCGTCGCTAAAGTATTTTCGTTATTTGATTTTGGGGTGTTATGCCGTGTTGTGCTACCTATTACACATCTGCCCTGATGACGAAGACTGTAACGCTGTCCGAAACGTTGGCTAAATAAGAAAGTAGCGCAACACGGCATAACATCCCAAAAACAAATAACGAAAATTATCTGGCCTGTCTGTCTTTTTAAACATAATTATACTTAGTTTTTTATGATTTATTTTAAGAGGTTTACGGTAAGTGTCCGTTGCTCCTCCCCATACTATTATACCGTAAGTTGGAATACTTTGACAAAGTGCTAAATATATATTTTTCTAATTGATTTAATAATTTGATGTTTTGTATTGTTTTGATGATGTATGATATTTTCCGGATTATTTTTGTTAGTAAATTAAAATGGAGATCCCATTTTAGTTTATGGTGGTTCCATGACAGTTGTTCCACTGACAATTGGCCCCCGGCGTACTTACATACATTATGCAGTTAGTTTAGGGAAAATACGGTATAACTATTGCACAAAATATAACTAAGTGAACCCGAAAGGATGTGCAGAGAGAATGTAGCGCCGAATAACAAAGTATAAAACATATTTTCACTCAAATGGAAAAGTCTATATACTATGTATACCAGCGTATAAGTACAAAAACCAACACCGTATGTAAATTTTGTTTGATATTCATACCAACTTCACATCAATTTGGGAGGCGGGTGTGGGTGCCGCCGCCCCGGGAACCAACAGCTCTGCCACCGGTCACTCCAAGTGGTTTGCTACGTTTGGTGACTTAGTGACGGATGCGTCTGCCCACCAGCTGCATGGCAGGCCGGATCGGGAGAGAATGGTTAAGGGAGCCATCATAAGCCCTAATCTCTCGGAACATCGCCTTGCACCGCAGTGGGAGGGATGGATTCATATATCTATCACTCCTGGTTGCACTGACCCCCGGATTCCTACCCACTCCTAATATCCTTTTCCTTCCCAGAACTTCCTTTTCCTCCTTTCCTAAAATGACCCTCGACACAACATCCTCAAAGATGACACAGGCCCTGAGGGGAATTATTTTTCTCAGGGCCTCCTGTGTGGAGCTAACGTAAAAAAAACTTATTATTAAGGGTATTTTAAGTCAATTTTACCTTTGAAATTGGTAAATAATGGTAAATATCATTTCGGGAGACCAACTGTCGGCAGATCAACAGACATGTACGGTCACCGTTTGTGGTCAAGATGAAGCTATACGTGAAATCCTATTTAGATAGTATTTTGATTAATCTTTACGACGAATCGGTTTACAGTAAAAACATCGAAAAATATGCTACGGATAAATTGAAGCTTTTACTAGCTTTTCTATGTATTGGAATCACAAAAAAATATTATTTACATAACAAAAAATATAAGCGTAAACCACTAAAAAAAATGTTTTTTCATGACTTAACTATGAAGTAATATAAAAAACAATTTTTAAAAAATACTCTTTTATTGCTAAGTTTGTTTTTGAGGTTTTCCATGTTCTAACTTTTTTTCATTCTTATTAAATTATGCACAAAATAAATAAAAAACACTATTCGCTTACTTGCCTCGTGCAAATAAGACGCTCGATTTTAAATTTTGAAGGCATGCGAATCGAAATATTTATAGCGTTTATATTCCTCTTATTTAGTATGCGCATAATCAATTGTGTTACACTGTTATTTGAGGAAGTATTGATGCAGGGGTGAAGATGCAGTTATTTATCAAATTATTGTTATAGCTTATATTATTGGGTTATCTGAAAGAAATAGGATGCCCCTAAAAGTTGTATTTTTTGTACTTTCTGTATTTTTGTGCAATAAATGCTTTTTAAATTTGAATCTGAATTACAAATTTGTTAAAAAAGTTATTAAAATATCGAGAAATTTAATTCAATTATTAAAATTAAATATGTATGTAAATCCAGATTGTTAGTATCTATTTAATTTATTTGTTGCCTAATTACTTTGACCGGTCGAATCAAATATTTGATTGCACGCAAGCAAAATAATTATTGCCTGTGTAAAAACATATGTTTGGTATTGGACGCAATAAGGAATTCTAATTGCCGCCCGATTGTATCGGTGAATTCGCACAGCTGCAAAGACTGATTGCTTTTTCATTTGAATTGAACATTTTGACAGGTGACATTGAATTGATTAATTAGGCCACTAAATGTTATTTTATTGGTAAAAATAAAAAAAAAATCATGTACTTTTACTTGTCTTTTTTACTACGTTATTATTACAGCTACCCAAATTATTCTTCCGTCGGTCTGCATTTTCTGGAAAAAAAATTATCACAGTTATTAGGCGATACAAACTTATTCTACTAATTTAGCACCTATAAAACTTATTTATTACTTAGTGGTGTCAACATAATATAAGAAATCTAACACGCAGCTCGTTAAATGTCTAATATTTATTAAACCATGCAATGTGTATAAATAGACTAGCAGTTAATAACCCGCTCCGCAGGTTTTTACACTGCGAGCGGCTTTTGGTGCGGTTTCACCCAGTTAGTGTTGGTGACCATTTTATAAATCCAATAGGAACTGGTTTCAAAAATATCCCTTTCCTCGGATTCACTGTCATCCAGTGAAAGCTAGTTATCGGGACAAAGTAAGCGGGACAGGCAATGACGTCATGTGTAATATATAGCCGCTTGATACAACTGAGTATTATTACTGCCAATCTTTCCTTATCCGGAGAAATATTGCAGATTCACAAATTCGTAGAACTTATACCTAAGGCGGGCACATCCCCATGCGTCCTGCTGACGAAAGTGGTGACATCTTGTGACGAATTATTGAATTAGAAACCGAATTACAACGGTCGTTTTGTCTGAAATTTCGCGTACACAGATGTTTATATGATGCGGCGGGTACGGTGCGGCGACAGACATGCATTCGAAGACGGGTTTTTAAATTCAACCACGCAGAAGCAAGCCTATTAATACTGTTCGATTTGTGATACCATTTGCAAGTAAGTTAGGTCTTCTTAAATAATGTTTATTTATTTTATTTATTTATTTATTTTTGAGAAACATTACATATTACATTGTTATAATGAGCTTTGGCTGTCCAACTAGGCAATTTGCCCGTTTTAGAACAGTCAAAATGAACAGATATTTTACATGTAAATAGTGTGTTGACTATAATATTGTCTTAAAATGTTAAAACATTAGTTAAACAAACGGCAAAAGATCAACAAAACGAGTTTTTTTCTTTATTCATCGCTTTGATGGTTGTATAATTTGTGGATTTTTCGACCACCATGTTAGGCACACGCCCGTGTTATGGTGGTATAGTCAACAAGTTATTTATTATTCTACCTTTATCCAAATTCTACAAACTTTTTGCAAAAGTTTAATTTATCTTTTTTCAACATATTTAGTGAACAAAAAATTTATTATTTTCTGTCGAGCCTTTTCTAGATTTACCTCCAAAAAAATCTTTTTAATAAAATTTACTACATTTTTTGAAATTATTTTTGAATAATGCCATTTTAATAATGTTAGGTGTAACATAAATAAATTCACCATCCGTTTTTCCGTCTGTTGAAACCATGGTGAAGCCCAGCGGAAAGGCTCTTGACTCGCATTCCGAAGGTCGCGGGATCGAATCCCGGCGTTGCACATAATTTTTATTTGATTAATTTGTGTTATTTCACAATTTATTCATTTAAAAAAATATATAGTATATTTGCGGCACGTTCCAAAGTGGAAGATACTCTCAGTATCGCCCTGGTGTAAGACCACCATTCAGAATTGAAACGTTGCTTGAAATAGCTTTAGCCGTGCTTGGTGACCAGATTTGAATAGCAAGGTACTTCCCACCTTCCTCTTCCCCATATCCTTTCCCTCCCCACTACCTTCAGCCTCCCAACACACCCCAATTGGGGATGCCATAGTCTCAATGGCTCCAGACGGGAGCAGTTGGAACTCTTGTGCAGTATTCATATAAAAAAATATAAAAAATGGCCGAGAATCAATTCATTGGTTGGTTCAATAAATGCCGGCAATACTTTAAGCATAAAAACCAAAAATATTTTAAAATAGAGTTACACCACTTAAGAAGAAACCTTTAAGTCATCTGTTTTGTAAAATTTCTTTAATATTCATATTATTGTGCTTGTACCTATTAAAAATAAGTGATGAATGGAAGTGCTTTCTAAAAATAACATCCTTTCCAGTCACGTGGTTTCCGTTCCCAAAAGTCAATTGATCGTCCCGTCTCGATCTTTGCTTTCCCCGCCAAAAGGACGCTTCACGCGCTCGGCAATCTCCGGCTCGGCTCGGCAGCGTCCGCTTCCCGGCGGCCGACGCCTGTACCGCCCTGCGCGCGCTCTATCGACCACCCGACAAGCCTCCTCCGTTCCGCCCCGCTGCTGTTGGCCGAGCGCGCCGGAACCTTAAAGACGTGCGACGGACGTCGCGTAGCGTACACCGCGCACACCGTTACCGAAAGCTCCGCGTCGCGTCAAAAATTACACGAAAAAGATACCCCAATCACAAAACCACAAAAAATACACTTAAATTTTAACAAAACATCTCAAAAACATTCAAATCAATTTTTAACAGTTGTTTTAACTTATCCGAATCTGCGATTTTCAGTTTTGTTGGGGCAGTTTTTCGTTTTTGGATTTTCCAGCGCGTTTCAGTGTCATAACAATCGGAGCCCGTACAAAGGGTTATCGGATTGTGTCCGGACTTCGGCAGGTCTGATCGTCCAATTCCGCAAAGTGAATCCCCGGACATTGGTGAAGTTTGATTGATTGGAGTAGCAAACTGTCAACGGCGGCGCGTTCTGTATTGTTGTCTCTTTAACAGATCTCCGAGCAAAGTGAACTTTACTTGACAGGTATGCTCTGAAGTTCAATCGAGAAATTAGATCACGTGAACTTGTGCTGGAGAATGTGAATTTGATTGTAATTGAATGAAAGTACAAAATAAAATGATGCAGAAGAAAGAATGATGATTTGTATGATGAATTTGCATCTTATTGAATAACCATTATTTATTCTTTAAATCTCATTTTTTAACTCATACATGATTAAAATATTGTTTCTAGAATTATTTGTATGCTCCATTCATCGCTTATTTCTCGTGAATGGGTGTTTTAGATGGCTTCCATTTCTCAAGAGTCGCTGAACAATGTGCCTGCTTTTCCGCTGAGTCCCTAAATCCTTTAAGAAGATTATTTTGTTGTGTCGGGCTTAAGAGCCAAGTATAAAAGCGCCTCTGCGGAGTGCGCTAAGACCGGCGGCATTTTTCCTTTGACTGTTACGTAAACTTATGTATAAGTTATTAATACTCCAGCGGGGTCGAACCGAGGTCCTACACAATTGCGCTGTATGAGACACACTTTCTGGGAAAGCGATATAATCCATTCTATTTATTTGCTTTTATCGCAATTTGATTAACTACATAATACGATATATTTATAGAAATTTTATTTTAATGCTTCTATAGTAATTTGTATAGTGATCGTAATTTGATTGGATTTATTCTGCAATGCTTTTTGGGGAATTGAGATATTTTTTAATGGTTTTATTTATTGTCGATTTGTTTATGTCAAGGCTTTAAAATGTTTCCCTTGTGGTAATAATTACATTTTCATTTCAAATTAGGTGATCGCACACAGTGGTTTTATTATGAATATATTCAATTTATTTTGAAGATTTTTTTGTTCAACTCATCGTCACTGGTCGCGTAATATCTCCAATGAGATTTTTTTTTTAAAATTTTACACGAGTGAAAAAGCTCATTTATAAGCAGGAAAACTTCATCAAAATTGTTTTTTCACTCTCCTGTAAAATATTATTTATTATTATTTTTTTTATTTTTATTTTTTATGAGTAAAACCTCAAACTGTAACATTTAATTAAATGAAGACATTATGAGCGAAACTCAATCGAAAATCTGGAAACAGAAAAATCAGAAAAAGATATTTACATCTCTGGGACTCGAACCCAGGACCTCCCTACTTTCCGGGTTGGGAATGGATAAAGGCATAAAGATGGCAGCCAATAAAAATATGCGTTAAGAAAAATGAAGATAATATGTTTGGTTCTTAGTCGAAGTATGGTACAGTTAAAAGTGACCGAATTGGATATCGACACCTTTGCCCCAACCCGGAAAGTAGGGAGGTCCTGGGTTCGAGTCCCAGAGGTGTAAATATCTTTTTCCGATTTTTCTGTTTCCAGATTTTCGATTGAGTTTCGCTCATAATGTCTTCATTTAATTAAAAATATTATTTTATTTCGCTTTGGAAACCTGTGACATTTTTCATCTATCGAAATTGTGGTGAACACAATCAGAAAACCCTAAAATAATATGAAGTACTGAAAACGCTCTTTTTTAATTCCCCAAAAAAACAAAATCACAGATCTCGCCTAAATTCCAAACATAAAATTCTATAAAAACCTTGCCATTCGTGTAGTTATAAATAAAACGTCATTGAATAATCCTAAGCATCCTCTTTACAAATAAAAGAAACGTTGATCGAGAAAGCTCGACCCTGTTAATCATTTTAAAGTATTATATTTGTAACGAATTGTCCAAAAAATTTCCCTATTTCCCAGACAAAATTCGCTAAAAGTTCTAGAAAAACCTTTCAATTGCAATATACACTGTATATTAGCCAAGTATTCTGAAAATTTCTTCTTTCCTATTCAAGTAAAGTAGTTTAAATGGACTTGACGCAAGTGTTGCCTTAGTTTGCGTTACCTGGCTACTGCTTGTTAGGTACTCGCTACGGACCTCTCGGCGGTAGAGTTTTCAGTCGCCTTGCCATCACATGGTCGCGGCGCCAGCTGAAAAATCAATTTTTATCGATTTTCAACGCCGCCAGCTCCGGCTGTGAAATATTCCATCCAGTTTGTTAATTCAACTCTTTGAGATGTACTTATATCATTTCCTTAAAACAGAACAAAGTTTTATATCATACAGACAATCTTATGATTAACAAGAGCTCTTGAATCAATTTTAAAATTATGTTTTTTGATCCCATTAGATCATCTGCTCATATTTTGATCATTAAAAGCCATTAACCAGCGGCCGAGAATTTAAATTTCGTCGAACGATGATCTTGCGATGGTACCCTTGCAAGGGTACAGGGTGATTCCGATGAGTTATTAGTTATTACAGGGTGATAAGACTAATTATTCTCCATACCTGCATTTTAACATAATAACTCAATATCGATTTTATTTCATTCCAAATTTGCTTTGATAAATACCCACATTCATAAGTGCTCAAACTCGTAATGATAAAACAATAAAATTATGTACAGTAACACCTTATTGTACTAAAAATAAAAATATTTTCTCAAAATTTAAAAAATGGCTTTACTAAATAATAGTCTTACGAAATCAATTTATAATTTTTTTGTGGAAAAGAGTCAATACGTCTAAAATTTAATTTAAAAATGACATATTTCCTGTTTTGTCTGGTTATTCCTTCTTAATCATTTTAAAATTATTTTTAATCCAATTTATTAACGGTGGAACATCTATGCAGCACGAGTATAATATGCTGAAAATTGTTTCCAGCGATACAAAACTCACGGAAGAAGATTTTTGGTTGAAGGGAAATAATATTTTATCACCAAATCAATATTAGAAGTTGCGAAAATCAGAAAAATCAGAAAAAGATACTGTCACACCTACGGATTAAACTCAGGACTTAAGCTTTACCGGGGCGATGCTCTACCACAGTCCTATCCGTTTCGGTCATATTTAACTGAATTATACTTCCACTAAGAACTATCATCATGAACTTCATTTTTATTGGCTGCTATTTTTATGTACGATTGCTATATACTGCCGTATCTTTTCTGATTTTTTGTTTCAGATTTTCGATTGAATGATTAAATATTTCAATTTGAGGTTTTACTCATTAAGTTAAAATAAAAATAAATATTCATCCTAGACTTGCTGGAAAGTCAAAAGATGTCGCATATTAAATAAAAAATTGATAAATTTATCCGAGACACTATCGCGATAGCATTTAGTTCGTGGTAAATCTTGAGTAAAATAAAATGAAAATATTATTTCATTTAGGTATCTTCGGATTTTTGTGTTACGACGATTTTTGATACCCTAGTCGCTTTATGGTCGTACGATTTGTGTATATAAAAATGTGAGATTATCGGATCGTAACATAAATGAATGTATTTATTTATGTATGCAAACTATCCCATACGGAATTCCCAGATGCACCTAAGGAGTAGTTACCCCTCTCGTCCGCATTTACTGCATTAAAAAAACGCAATTCACTTAGATTCTATTGATCACAACAACCCTTCATTTGTTTAATACGCATTTTTAATGATTGGTTTATGTAGGAATTCCCACATGGACATTCTAATGTGATATATCTAGCGCAGACGAGTGAAAAATCGAGGACTGGACAACTCGGAATGAAATCAACGCCTATGTGAAAAGTCAGTAAAAGTGATGAAAAAATTATATATAAAATTGGTTAAATAGGTTACGTTAGGTTAGATTGTAGGCTATTTTTGAAAGAAAAAAATTTCGAATCAGTTCTAATTTCGAAAATGACACTTACATTCAAAGCAAATTTGAGTTCATTTCACGCAGGACGATTTCATTCATTTCATCATTCGATTCATCAGATTTCACGCAGGACTAAAAGCTGGTTCACACAGAGCTATAAATCTGCGAGCAGATATCTGTTGAATCGTGAGCGCTTATCTTTTGTGCTTTCACACGAGGCTATCAAATATTTCTTTCTGTGGTAGGAGAGGGGGTCAGTTGAATTAGGGAGCGGCAACGGAATGCACATTTTTTGTACTGAAATCTGTCAACTTGACATCTGTCATCCACGGGTCTAGGCAGCTCCGTAATTACAATGACACCCCTCTCCTGTTTTAGTCGGAGAGGGGGAGACTTATCTTCTGGACATATATCGCCTCTGGAGCGGTTACGTCTAAGATGTGTACTATCTATGATTGATCTGCGCTTAATAACGCTTAGGTGTGAACGGTCTGAAGGGATTGTATGGAGAGCGTTATTTGGCGTGTGATGATCTTTTATATTTGATAGCGGTGTGTGAACCAGCTTTAATGCACAAACAATCACTCCTGATACATTGAACTCCAGGGGGTCATTGTATCAGGAGTGATTCCTAACCGCCCTCATATCTTTTTACTTCCCAGAACTTTTTCCTCTATTTCCTAAAAATAACCTTTGTTCAGCTTCCCCCAAAAGATGACATAGGCCCTGATGGAAAATATTTACCTCAGTTCCCCCTCCGTAGAGCTAATTTTTAAAAAACGTCGGCGTTTGACATAAAACCAAGCTGTCGTCATGTACTCGTATACCATTAAACCAAGCTATCCGTACACCACTCGACGTTATTATCCACTTAAAATATTTTTATGCGCAATTTCATAAACATTTTTTTTATTGCTCTCATTTAATATCTCTCAACCTCTGGCATCGAGAAAGTATTATCAACAATTTGCTCCCATTAACCTTTTACCTTGATTATCTTGGAAATAACATAACCTATTTAGATACCAAATGAATCCAGTATAAGCTAGGAAAAACACATATTTTGCAGTAATTTTTCAGATTTTAAAATAATATTCAAAATCAATTCCATGGAAGTAAATAATCAAATTGTTCTTTTATGTAGATAATGTTAACGAAAAATAATAAATGGCGAATTTGTTAACCCCTTAGGCTATTTTTTTTCTTTTAGGAATAACTTTTCGGAAAAAATAGGTCTCATAGAAACCGTTATATCTCTCTTACTATCATAGTAAGAAGTTGAAATAAGAAAAAATACGACGCTTTATCTTCAAATCTTAAAATTTAACCGCAAAATAATTAAAATGTACACCTTTATAAAACCAAATTTTCCCATCGCGATTTGAAAAAAAAAATTAAACTTAGAGAATTTTTAATTAATTATTTTTACATGAAACGACAAAAAAGTGAGCGGAAAATAAGGTTTTTAATAGATTTGTCTACTAAAATATGTGTGTTTTTTTCATTAATTTAAGTCTTTTTTATCAGTAATTTAAGTTAGAAAAAACGCAAGGTTTGTAATTTTTAAAACTTTTTTGTGTTTGCGTTGAAAATTTTTATAGTTCAAAAATTATGTATTTTTTGATGACCGGTCAGTGGTCGAGTGGGCATCGCGTTTGGATCCCACCCGGGCGTCCTGTGTTCGATTTCTCGGCTGACTAAGTCCTCCGTCACAACACAAGCAACATTTTCGGCTTTCTGTGGTGGTAGTAGGAGATTTTCAAACATTGTTGGGTTATTCGTAACTCGGGAATGTTTGGCTTTCTTTAAAAAAAAAAAAAATTGAATTATAAAATTTGAAAGCGTATTTCACCGCCTTTCAAAAACAGTTTTTAGTTTTCGGATGCGTTTAGAAATGTTCAATTTATTTCGATTTTATTGCAAGGCGGAAATATTTTGAACTTCCAACAAAAAATTCTCGAGGCCTGAGGGGTTAAAGACCTTTCTTATTCAAAAGTCTGTCAAAGGACTCCTTTTAATTGGAATGGTTTGTTGATTAGAAGGGTTTTATTTCGTAATTAATTGGAATTTTGAGATTGTATTACGCTGCCCACACAAAATACTTCAAAATATATTTATTACATTTCTCTTATTGAAATATGAAAGGTTCATATAGATTGCTTGTAGAATCAGATACGCCTCTCTTCCGACGTGATATAATATCAGAAGCAATATCCGGAACAATTATTCTCAACTCTGAAAAAAACTTTATGAATTTAAAATAAGTATGGAGGTCGAACTCTTGAATACTCAGTACCAGTGATTCTCAACAAACTAATTAATAAAAACTATAAATTTGAGAATAATGAGAGACCTTGCTTCAAAATGATAAAGTTGTGGTTGATAAATGATCAATCCATGTATCTTTGAATACCTTAATATACCTACCTAAATTCTTCGTTATTATGATATATTATATACTAGCTTTTACCCGCGGCCTCGCTTGCATGGTATTAGGGGGAAATTACTGTAGCGCTTGCACTTATCAATTGTTCCCCCCCCCTCCCCCTAATCCCCCCCTACCATTATATACAGCCTTTATTGCTCGCATATAATGTAGCTTTCCATTGGTGAAAGAATTTTTAAAATCGATTTATTGGTTTATGCGTGAAAGCGTAACAAACAAACACACGCAGTTTCTCATTAATAATATTAGTGTAGATTTATAATTAAGCAATTTATTTTACCAATTTTTTCAATAAAATTTAAAAAAAAATTTAAACGTACTTCGAAATAAATATTACTCGTACACATACATATAATTGTTGATTTTAGACGATATACATATATATTATGGACGTATTGATTCGATGAATTAAACTTATGTCCGGTGGATCCTGAGTTTTGTGGGACTACCTGTCTGATAAAATCACTTGTAATAAAAAATGTCATGTAGGAATAAATAAATATTTAAAAAAAAAAATAATATACCTACTCCTTCTTGCAATCGGCAACACTATCGTTGATTCTCCAGGAAGAATGCTAAGGCTGTCTTAGTTCCTGTCATTAGGATTATTTCGATATTATTCTGTCTTCTGTTGCTAAGGCGCCATTTTAAGTTCCAGTGCTTGCATGCCTGAAAAAAAGTGGTTCAATTGTAAACAAATTTAGTAAATATATTTTTGCGCTTTGCTAGAATCACGACTCATGGTCACATTTTTGGTCACCCGACATTTGCTTCCTCTATCAAATGATCCCTTACAGATCACCTGAAATTGATCACCTGAACAATTAATCCCCGAAAATTTCCTTAAGTATTCACATTCGTACACACTTGTTTTTTTTTATTTTTTATTAGCGACTACATAAAATAATTGTAAATACAAAATATAATGATGAATTTAATGTTAAATATTGTAATTCTTAGTCCTCCTCACTGGTCCTGTGCGGAGGCGAAGTGTAATTGTAGTTATAAAATCGAGTAGTTTCTTCGCTTTGTTTTTCATTATTATTGCTTGAGTGTGTAATCGGAGCGGAGGCTTAGAATCTAACGTGATTCTCCAAACTCTGATTGCGATTTGTTTGTCTAAAGATACGCCACAGATGAAACATGGAATGAACATGGAATTGACAGGGACGTAGATTGTCGGGGGATCAACTGTCGGAGATCAATTGTTAAAGAATCACCACTACCATATATGGAAGCCATGATCGAATGACCGGAGGCATTTGCGCTTTTCGCTTATAAGGTAACATACTATCGATTTTGCGATTCGCGAATACTTCATGTGACTCAATAAAGGATAATATCACACCATTTGCTAAATGACACCACAAGTATAAGCTGTAGGGTTCACGTTGAAAAAAGCTCAAAAAGATATTTTATTATCAATTTTTGTTCCAAATATGCCGAATTGAAGCTAATTTAGGCGCCCAGGGCCGGGGTTCTAAACTTTTCGAAACAATCCTTGAACTGTCTTAACAAATGGCTAGCGGAATAACCCTACCTTCAGAGCTACAAAGAGTACAATCCCCAGCATGCCCAAGAATAAGTTAGTGGGATTCAGCCATGGTTACAGCCCTAGAGATAACTTTAAAACTTTTGATTGTTGACTGATGACAATCTTTTTTTTTTTTTTTTACATGAAATACCGCACAAGAGTCCCAACTGCTCCCGTCTGGAGCCAGTGAGACTATGGCATCCCCAATTGGGGTATGTTGTGAGGCTGAAGGTAGTGGGGGGGGAAGGAGATAGGGAAGAGGTAGGTGGGGAAGTACCTGGCTATTCAGATCTGGTCACTAAACACGGCTAAAGCCATTTCAAGCAACGTTTCAATTCTGAATGGTGGTCTTACACCAGGGCGGTACTATTAGTATCTTCCACTCTGGAACGTGCCGCAAATATATCATATATTATTTTTAATGTTTTACTGTCGAAGATCTAAATTATGTATATTTAATGGAATTACTTAATATAAGCGATTTAGCGTCAAGGCGCATAGCGAGCGATTTAGTTTGTCTTTTTAATATTTCGAATGGCAGACTGGACGCCCTTGATTTAATCAGTAAAATTAATTTGAGAATACCCACGCGCGATACTCGCTCTAATGCAATTTACCTTGTAACTAATTCTGCTAGTAATTATTTTGTTAACTCTCCTCTGCAAAGACTTCATATACTCGGAAATAAATATTCCTCTATAGACGTTTATCGTCATCAATCGATGTCAAAATTTAAACTCAGTGTATTAGAACAATTAAAATAAATCTATTAATATCATGCACTATATAGCACCTTAATCGAAATATTATGGTAGCTATGTTTCGATAAACACGTAATAAATACTTTTAAAAAGTTTGCTAATTACAAACATAAATATTGACAATCCTATCGTATTTCCCTCTATAATTAAAATAACAATCTCACATTAATTTACTTACCATATATTCTATATTTTGTATATCTTATGTTATCTTTATTTTGTTTCTTATATTTATATTATGTTTATATTATATTATGTTATTTCTTATATTTTTCCAAAAACATGTACTGCACTGTATGTAAAAGCCCTATGGGCGTTTAAATAAATAAATAAATAAATAAATAAATAAATAAATAAATAAATAAATAAATAAATAAATAAATAAATAAATAAATAAATAAATAAATAAATAAATAAATAAATAAATAAATAAATAAATAAATAAATAAATAAATAAATAAATAAATAAATAAATAAATAAATAAATAAATAAATGAATAAATTGTGAAATAACACAAATTAATCAAATAAAATTTATTTGCGCACGCCGGGTTCGAACCCGCGACCTTCGGATTGTGAGTATCTAATATTGAGGATTGACCTTTAGAAATAAAATTCATAATTCCGACTCCAGTTTTGGTGGAAACTGGATAGAATTTGTCGATTGGTTATTTAAAATAACTTTCTCTATTGGTGCCCTATCCTATCAAAATTTGTTTATCATCAGGTAATTTTTTACCCGGAATAACTCTGCGGAACTGCAAACCTCCAGCCATGTAGGTTGTCTTTTGGTCTGCTCAGATTCCACTCTCTGCAGCTCAGAAAATACTACGCTGCTACCCTCTTTTTTGACGCTTCTTGAACGAGTTTTATTTTTCTTTAACTATTATTTTTGCTTGTTTTACTAACCTGATTTGTTGAATTATGGTTTTTTTCCTGTTAAGCACTCACATACTGCTTTCTAACAATGTACATTGGAGGTCTAGATTCGTTCAAAATAAACAAATGTAGCTTCGTTTAAGCCGCCGCTATCCGAATTTCGACCGATTTCTTACATATCTCCCTTAAACATTTAAAGTTTTTAAGATAATATCTAGAAACGTTCCACGCAGAAACGCAATTTATATAAAATTCCCTCAGAAAAAAATCGCTAAGTACGCTCCGAAAATTATTTAAAACAAGTCTACTTCTATTATTTTACAAGTTATATGTGTGAAAAAATTCACAATGTTTCTTTAAATGATACTTAAGATACCTTCCACGAGATTTTTGCTCTATTTTTAACGAGTCATGTTTTATTAAGCATTTTCACAATTTTCGCTTCAATTCTATCATTGAAAATATTAGCGCGCTCTGTCCAACATTCGTAATTACATATCTCTCCATCTTCTTCTTTTTGAGCCGGGAAGCGTCGCCTCAAAAAAAATAGAATCTTGCGAGAGCCTTGAAGGAGTAACCATCTGTTACTTACACCAGGGCGGGTGAGTGGTGGATAACCTCCAATGCTGCGAGGCTGTATAGAAAAATCAGCTATTTATCATGCATAGGTCTCTTGTTACTAATGACTATTTAATACAGCATCATCATCATAATGGTGTGGAGATTGTAATGGTGTGGAGATTATAATACGCGTTTCTTTAGAGATTACATTATTGTTTAACCGGGTACAAGATAACGGATGTGTATTGTCTATCCGCGAGCTGAGATGTGAGAGAGCGAGATTACCCACTACAATGGTTTATATACCTTATTATCTAACTATCTTTCTTTGTTCCCGGGAAGTCATATTCATAACCTTACAGCCCCACAAATTTCATCATAGATTATTCTATCTTCCTGCCAAACCAACAAGCCAGGACCAACCTGTGAATGGTTCTCCCGGTGAGAAGGAGCATGTTGTTCCTGACCAAAATTTCTTCAGACGTATTTTGCTCCAGTGAGGAGAGATTCAAAATGAAAATCCTATTGATTTTTTGAAGTCTCACCTTGTTGACCCGATTTTCATCACTGCCTGCATTTTTTCCCTTTTAAATTTGATTAATCTTTTGTCCTTGCGTCTACGTAGTATTTCTTATACTCGTTTGTATTATTTGCAACATATTTGTTGAATCTATAAAAAAATTAGAAAGGCCGCTCAGTGGCTGAGTTGACAATAAATCTGAGTCCCATCTAGGTGTCTTGAGTACAATTCCTTAGCTGGCTAAGTTCTCGATCGTACAAGCAACTTTTTCTGATTTCTGTGGTAGTAGGAGATTTTTTTTTTTTTTTTAACGCCATCAAATGGCTTTTACATTCAAGTGTTTGTGATACAATTATGTGTTACAACCAAAAAAATAATAAAGTGGAAACTTAAGGAAGAGAATAGAACATATTAAAATAACAAAACATTATATTTACGCTGAATAAAAATTTCAAGCATTGTCAGGTTATTGTCAGAATTGTTGTCTTTTTTAAATAATAACGTTATTACGAAGTCAGTGTGGCATCTTTCTTATCTTAGTATTGAATCTTTCCCTGGATTATTTTCAAAGGTTTCTTTCTATCTTTGATGTTAACGTTTGGTTCTAGAAGAAAAGATAAAACCTACTAATAAATCCAGAAAAGATTTCTATATAATATTTAAGTTAAGTGCAGCAAATACTTTTAAACCCACAAAAATTTTATCGGTCTTTCTATTATTTGGTTTCGATTGCGACAAAGTGAGAATATCTAACGTTTGACAGTTCGTTTAAAATAATTCAAATACATCTCAATTGAACCAAGAGATACGAGCGTTTTAAGCACACAATTGGTTTGAATTCTCACATTTTTATGGTCGATATTTCAGAAGCCGATTTTTCACGAGTTATTGCGTCATTCTCTGTGCGGGCTAAATCATTCCTAATCGAATTATTTTGTAGTGTGAAATATGAATAATATAGTATAAGTTTTAAATGCCTCTCTCCTCCACCTATATATATATATATCGCAACTTTCTAAAACAGGTTTGAAGAATTTTTCACCTGATAGTCACCGAAGTTTTGAGACTTTGAATATAAAAACTTTCAGATCAACAAAAAAACATATTGTGCTAACTCATGCATCAATTCAGTATTTCATTTCAATATAAGTAGGTACTCTGTTAAATAATTTATCATGTTCCATCTTTTGTTTTATCATTTTTAGTATGGAAGAAGGGGGTGTCTTGCGAAAGATTTATGAGAGCAGTTAGTACCCGCGATGCTGAAAGAAATAAGATGCCAGTGTGCTATGGATTGTTTGATTTAGTGAGGGTGTTCAGTGTTCTCAGTGTGATTTGTGTGGTTGTTTGTTGTTTGTAATAGGATATCGGAAAACAAGGACAATCGGCTGGTCATCTTAACTCCCCTCTTGTTTTAACAAGAAATCTTTGTTGATCTACTTTGCCGAAAATAAGATCTATCTATGTTGAATTCAGTTTCAACTGTCACGCAGGCAGAGTGGTAAATTCTTTTCGATTAGACAAAAAGGCTACTGGTTGGATGGCTAGTCTATAAAATCAATCTTTTAAATTAAGCTATTTCACATATGAATGGATTCATTTTAGTTCATTGATCATTGTTCTGGAGTATTCTTTATCTCCCTGGTGAGAGGCACTATATGGGATCTAAGAGTTGCTTGAAATTACTTAAGTTATGTTAAGTTCCAAATCTCAATAGCGAGGTAATTCCCAACCTTCGTAATATTTCTTTTAGCATTTCCTCCATTACTTTCTTTGTTCTCAAACATTTTCAAATTGTAGTGTCTTACCCTGTACAAAGAGAACCAATTTATTGAAAAATGTCCTCCGTAATACTGAAATGATGGCCTAGAACACCCTAGAAGGGTGAAAGCTAGAAATATGGACATAAAAACACAGCCTGAATTCCTAGCATGGAGGTTATTATACATTCTCTTGTAATAAAATACGTGTCTTGTGAATAAAAAATAAATAAAACATTAGATTGCTATATTTCTGCAAGTTCCGGACAGTTGGAACTTGAAAGAAAAAGCGATTTTCCATGTTTTCCGAAGGTCTTGATAGGTGGTTATATGGATGTGTGTATTTGTGTCTAACCTTGCTTGTGTTGTGCTCGATTCTTAGCTGTTCAGTGGCGTGTGGTGTCGTTGTGCGGGACAATTGGCGCGCGTGGCGCACTGGGCGCTATGCGGTAAGCGGGGGCGCGCGGCTCCGCGGGCCATGGCCGTTGAAGGTCGCGCGCCATAATGGCTGACGAGGAGAAGATCCCCCAGACCTTCCTCGAGAAGCTGCTCTTCTACACCACGGCCACGTTCATCCTGCTGGCCATCTTCAGTCTCTTCGCCTTCCTCTTCCTCGTGCCCTTCGTCATCGACCCCGCCTTCACCACCATATTTATGCAGTTTGACACCAATCCGGCGCAGTGTGTGACCGCGGAGACGTTGCATCGCGAGGGCGCAACCAACTGCAGTTGGGCTTCTTGCCGGGAAGGATGCACGAAGGACATCTACGACTGTCTGCAGATCCGGGTGCATTACAAGCGAGCTCCGGGCAGCGGTCCTCTCCCACCGCCGCTAGTGCGCTCTGCACGCGCCCTGAGAGAATACGATTATGGCGAGGCGTCTCCCGAATCGCATTCCTTCGCGTACGAAGATAACGAGATCCCTCAGTCCATCTCGGACCCGGATTACCCGGAGGGCCCCCCGCCCACAGGACTCATGGGCAACGACTCGGAGTGGTTCTTCACGTACGCCCGCCTCTTCCCAAATGTCAAGGGCTGCGGCTACCCCCCAATACTCAACTGCACAATATTTCTAGGTAAATACAAAACGGTCGGTACGAATTTCACTTGCTACTATAGCAAGGTGGACCCGGGACTTGTGATATCGGATTTGGACATGTGGCAAAACACGTTAAATCTCGTATACGCGATGGCGATTCCTATCCCTTCGTTCATCGTGTCTGTTATCTACCTGACCGTAGCTTATTTCAAGATTTATAATGAAGACGAAGAAGCGGCGCCTCTGGAGAGGAACGCGGAGGGGATGGCTGGTGGAGAGGAAGGGGAGGGAGAAGCCGGCGAGGGGGAGGGGGTAGGGGCCACGGGAGGGGACACTCCGGGCAGCGACACCTTCAGAGAGGATCTGGCCTCGTTTGGGCACCAGTTGAAGGCAGATGCGGTGGGAGGCAGCAGACAGAGCTGCTGCAGCAGAAGTCAGAGTCAAAGCCAGAGTCAGGAGGAGGCCGCGGGGAGCCGCTGTAGTCTGGACGCGGGGAATGTCTCCAATTCGGGCTCTATACCCGGGTAAGCTCATTTAAATTATTATTATTATCATACTCTGTTTCGTACTATTTGGGCTCTGTTTCGTGCTATGTAACTATATATAATATTTATAATCGTTCTGACGGCTATTCCCCGCGCAGTTGATTTGTTTTGAATTTAAGTGTGATTTTTTTATATGGAATTGAATGTGTCAATAATTCAGACAAGCAATTGCCTCCACTGGAGCGATTATGGTCGAAAAATGGACCACTTTTATTTTTCTGCGATTGATAGCGGTCCAAAATTGGGACTGCATTTTCCTACCATTCGTAAAACATTTATTTATTTATTTATTGCTTCTTCACAATTTATTCATTTCAGCATGTAATTATTAACCCCACTAGGGTTCGCCTGTATCGGGGTTAATAATTTTACCATCTTTTCAAAATAACACACAAATATTGGTCATAACCAAACAGTTAAAAAAACAAAATATTAAAATTAAAATTTTTAAACTCACTTGGACGTAGGTCAACAATTTTATAAAAATACACAAAATAATACAACTATTGAAAGATAATATTGTTACAATAATATTTCTCGCAGAATAGGCCTTTATAGGAATAATTTATTGTAATTATTTTAAACATTTCCATGGCCAGCCATTTATTTTAAAACGAAGCTATTGAAATGCTTTATCTATTATGACCATAGATGTCGCAAACCCGAACTTCGTAAAACGATGTTTAAAATAAAATTTTTAAAATATTTTTTTCACGTAGAATTTCTGATCAGCTGTTTACGGTTAAAATTAAGTCCCCTTTCCAAAGATATGCACCTTTCATTATCACATATACTACAAACAAACAAAAATCGAAAATATTCTATGTTGACTCGAATAAGTACCTCTCACGGAGTTTCAAAGTAACAAACACGCAGGATTCGCGCGGTTATAAACTTTACGACTTTTTTTATAAATCCTACAAATATGGTATAAACAGTAAAATACACGTTAATTCATTAGTTATACAGCACTATAATAAGTTTTTGTGTTTCCATGTTAAAATTCTAAGGTATGAATTTTTAATGTTGGCGAAAAATTTTAATGATGATCTTCTGGAAATCTCGAGCAATCGAGGCAAATTTATTTGTTTCGTTTGGTCGCTCCGGTGGTTATAATATAATATTTTAAAAGAAAACTAAATCAATTATTGTCATTTACAAAATTGTAATTGATTTATCAAGAATTACAATTTTGCAAATACAAGCGATATACCTACAATATACAAATAATATAATATTTTTATGCCAGAAAATTATTTTTATGCTATATTTGAAATCAGTATTTCTTTTGTCTAAATATCTTAGGGTTAATCTTGACAAGTAAAATCAGATTTCTTGATTTTTTTAGGGTCTGGACTTTTCCGTTTTCAAAAGAGCTTTATTAGTAGCTATTACTAAGTAACTAGGTTTATAATCGTAATATCCTGTGATTTTTGACGGGACTGTGCTGGTGATTTTATAAATACAAACGTAGAAGGCGTTGTAGGCGAACCCTACATGTTCAATATTTATTGAGATTTGTCAAATATTGTGATATTTATTAAACGTGACGGATCACAGATGTCTACACCCACGAATCGTAATAAATATTGACGGATTATAATTGTATGGTCCCAGGGTCTGGTCTCCTGACAATCTGCTGTCAGTTGTAAGGTGAGCAGCTTCGTAGATTTCTTCGTTTCCACACTAAAAGATTCCGTACAGAGAGAGGTTATGATTTGGTTTGAGATGTATCCTTTACTTAGTAAAAACACTTGTGATTTAGTTGAATATTGTTGTATAACTTTGAAGTTTGTCAGAGAATAGTAATTTTACAGAGATTCGATTCTAATGTGAGCACTAAGGCTTTAATTTGTACAATGAGTTGCGAGAAATTAGAACAGCTACTTAATAACACAAAAGTGAAAGTTAACGGAATGATCACAGACAAAGGCATAGACCAAAAAGCATCGAAATATTTAGCAAAAGGCGACATACACGTTAAAGTGTCTACAAATCGAAGTTAAGCAAAATGATAAAATGTGAAATGCTAAGTGCTAAATGAATTTAAATATCAGATAAAGGACAATACAACACTCAGCATTAATAAATATTGAACGTATGCCTTTGCATCAACATTTGTGGATTCACGATATGGAATTCAGGAATTTAGACATCTGTGATCCATATTGTGATCCGTCAAAACGCTAGCCTACATGTTTGATATTTATCAAAAATCACGATATTTGATAAATATTGACGGACCACAATAAATATTAAAATAATAACAATAAATAATAAAAATATTGAACCTGGAGCCAACGCCACGCGATAATCTGATTTCTCGACAGTACAGTTTCAATTTTGAAAACGACTATTAAAATATTTTTTTGTTAAATATATTATATTTTAGGTAGATGCCTACATTATGGCTTATCTGAATTATATTCACACAATTTTTAATTTTTTTAAATTTTATTTATTGTTTGTTTACACTGCAGGTAAAATGTTTACAATACAATTTGCAAGCATAAGCCTGTGTTGAGGTTAGCAATTCTACAAATTAACAAAATAACACAAAATTTAGAGATTGAAAGAACAAAATTATACAGATATTGAAACAACAATAATACAATCAATTCCAATTTTGAAAAAAGACACTTATATTCTAATAAAATGTGAATTCATTGAACCAGATATCACGGGGATGAACAACCACGCACAGACAACCGAAATTAATGTGTTTGATATATAATATTAATCACGTAAATATTCAATAGATATTAAAAGCTGATAGTAACATCACACCATAGCTTTGTAAAAGGTGCTAGATATAAGCTGAGGGAAGAATACCGAATGTAATCCGTTACAGGCAATAAAACCGAAAAAGGTTTCAGAAAATGCTCCGTCCATTCACAAGACATTTCCCGGGATACCAAAGAAATCTCCGGCTCGATCTGAGACCAGGATTTTCCCAATAGACTTGCGCTGGACAGACCAGACTTTCATTTAAAGAATATCAAAAATCCTCAATAACGATTGGTCCTTTATCAGTTCTTGGAAATGAACCGATCAATTGCATTTTACCTCTTATTTTAATGGTTTGGAAGGTATACCTAGCTTAATATCGAAATTATAACGAAATATCTTACATACATATATGTTGAGTGAAAGTGATTTTTCTCGAGTTTTGTTGAATAAAACACTACAATCGTACGGTTCTCACACTTGGAGCTCCCCTGTAACCTTGCCAACAGAAATATTAAGAGTTTTCGTTTGACACATTAACAATACGCCCTTACATAATTAGTTACACCCTCTACGCAGCATCGTCAAAGATGACATCTTTGTGGAGCTAATGTAAAAAAAAATGGTGAGTGGAATAAGAACAATGAGAACCATGTTTTTTTTGCATCAGCTTCACACAGGAGGCCCTGAGGAAAATAATTCCCCTCAAGGCCTACCTCATCTTTGGGGATGCTGAGTAGAGGGTCTTTTAAGATGCTCCACGCCAGTAATATCCTCATCATGGAAGCCCGTCTGATTCCAGGATCGAGCATAGATGAATATTGGAGAAAAACACTGGCTCCTACAATCTGAGATCCGATGGAACAACAAGAACCTGATGAAGATGAAGACTTTACTATATTTTTTGTGAATAGTGTATCTAATGATGCTTCTCTTTTTTTATTTTTATTTATTTTGTTAACTTTTATCTTTTTATTTAGTCATAATAACATATGTAATTATACCCTATATGGGATGTGTGGGATTGCACTCCCCTCCCCACATCCTGGAATAAAGACCTTATTATTATTATTATTATTAAGGAAAAAAAGGAGCAGAAGTTCGGGGCAAGAAAAAGGTATGAGGAGTGGGTAGGAATCTGAGGGTCAGTGTTTCCGGGAGTGACGGACGCATAAATCCATCCCTCCCGCTGCGGTGCGAGTCCTGCTGGAGAGGTCAAAGGGTCTCCCTCAACCAGTCTCTCCCAAAGTATCCACCGCCAAGATCCGGACGAACCTCACTCAATGAACCCGGGCACCCCTGCTAAGTCACCAAACGTAGTGAACCACTTGGGGTGACTAGATGATGACCACTTGATGACCAACACCACTAGGTGTTGGTCATCCAATAAATGGTTTTCGGGGCGCCTCCCAAAAAAATTGAAAAAAAAAATATTTATCTGTACATTCTTTACGTACTTTACATTATTAAGTGTTATTTTTGCATACGCAATTTGAATAATAATGGTCAAAATCGATCCTCTTTGTTAAATTGCCACGATAATTTCTGTTAGTCAAGGGTCACTTAACGGTGTCAAACGGGTCAGACCGCTATTTTTACACCAAATTTTGTCTACCCTGAGCTTCTCAAACCGTCAACAAAGCTCACCGAAACATTGGGGCAGAACCCCCTACTTGAAACTAAACTACCAAAACTCAAATAAAGATCGAGGTGTGTCGAGATTGCTTTATTTACATTATCGTAAGGTTTAAAATGAACATTTAACTGGACCAGACGTCCATATTCTAGGAATCTCTAAGTTATTCTGAAGCTGGGAGACCAAACACTATGCGAGCTTAGCGGCCCATCGTATATCATCGGCAATTTCCGTAATCCGTGCACGACCGACGTGTGTAGACACGAAAGACGATACACGACATTTTTCTAAGGTTCTACTTGACTGACATCTGTTGAAACATCTAAAAACTACATATAAATATCTATACTGACATCTGTTGAAGAATGTTGAAACTACGTGTTTAATCCTTTTAACCACAGTATACAAAGTAGTAAGGAATTAAATTCTACCTTAATTCACTTTACAAAACTGTATGGTTTATAGGTAGGTGGTATATACCTATTCTTTCAACCACTAATGATTAAAACTAAAACCACTTTCCTTTTAGTCATCATATTTTGTAGACTATATTATATGACGTAACATAAAGTTAAAAGCTTTTAACAATTAATAATTTATGACACCGAATTTTTCCGATTTCGCCGGAATTCGGTTAAAGCGAATTCTCAAATTATACTACACCGATATTTTATATTATGCAATACCCCAAGGACCATGTAATCTCTTTCATAATTAATTTTCGTTTAATTATTAACCTTCGAAAATGAAAACAAATTTCTTCAAGCAGAGCAAACTTATTTTGTGGCACGATTTTAATTTAAAATAATCATCGCTTAGTTTTAATCGCTTATTGTTTGGATACAACTGATATGTTTCGTGAACAATGCTCGCTTCATCAGGGCATTTGTAATTTAGTTTTAAGTAAACGCTGATGAAATGAGTTTTACGAAACATGTCGGTTATATCTAAACAATGAAATTTGTTAAAACTAAGTGATTATTATATTTAAAACTTATTCATGTTCAATCTAATCACCCTATTAACCCCTGACAGTTGATCCCTCTGCCAGTTGATTCGTTAGTCACATGATCTCCAAAGGATTATTTCTCTTGCATTTCCCTCCTAATGATGTATGCATGTATTGTTCTTTTTCAAGTATGTTCAATTCAATTCAATTCAATTTATTCATTTTAAAAACAAAACAAAATTAACATTTCAAATCGTTTTTAAAGTCGAGAAAATAGTAAAATTCAAGCATATTTAAACAATTTAAACATCAATGAAAAATTTAAACATCAATGAAGCACAATCAGACTAAAAACAATATAAATTGTGCTTCACTGATGTTAAACACATCGATATTCTAAGTTGTGTTTTGTTATTCCGCCGAATAACAAAACACAAGTTATGAGGATGTATCCTCTCTGGATACTTCGGGGAGACACATAATTATGTGATAATTCTAATAAGAATAAATTATCGGTTTTCCACTAAAGACGCCTGCAGAAATGTATATCGACTGTCTTATACGGACGCATTTATCCAGTGCGGTCCCATGCCATCTCAGAATCAAGTCATTAAAAGCTCTGAAAAAAATCATTTTAAAATAGTCCATAATCCTAAACTGACGTAACTTATTTAACCATTTTTTTAATATATTTTTTTCATCACTTTTAATGACGTTTCAAAGGAGGTTCTGAGTTGGTTTCATTCGGAGTTGCCCGGTCACCATCCAATGCGTGCGTTACCAGGGAGGAAGTACAGCGAAACTAATCCTTAGGGGGATCAAGTGTCTGAGGATCAAGGGTCTGAGGGAACAACTGTCCGAGGATCAACTATTACTATCAGTGTATCAAACGTCGGGGATCAAGTGTCTGTTCCACTAATGTGGAAACTTAATAAATGTATTTACGTATATCCAAAAATGCTCTCAATCCATCGCTGGTGAACTGAATAATACATTTTCCAGCTAATGCATTTTACAACACTAACTATTTGCATCCGCAGATCTAGGTTGCATTGCACATAATGGTATTCCTCTTCCTGCCCTCCTGCCGAAATTCTGCACTTAAAACTACTAACATTGATAAGCTCTGGCACCATAGTATAAAACATTATCTTTTCAATGAACGTGATGCACTTTAAATATTTATTTATACATACCTGCAGGTATACAAAGCTTGGTTCCCCGAGTTTGCATCTCCGAGTTTCCAAGGAATATTTCTGAATAAACTGCATAACAATGTAGATGCTGGTTACATATCTGGCTCAAAATATCACCGACGACTTTTTGGTTTTAGAGGACAAAGGTATCAGAGAAAGACTGCAACTTTATGGGCTGAGTGCAACATAACGTGTGCCAAAACTGCAAAACATGTGCATTCAGCAGAATGCAGATAAAGTCAGAAATAAATATCCGTACAACAATGACAGTAATTGTATTTTTGCTAATTCAATCTGTTTTACTTAAGATATTGTTTTCCCTCGTTTTTAATTTCCCAGTGAATGGCTTTTTTTACAATATTCACCAAACCAAAAACAATAAAACTTATGCATTCAGAATCGAGTTAGTTGTTCTGCATATACGTACCTGCTAGTAGTTTTTTTTTACGTGAAAATCGCACAAAAGTCCCAACTGTTCCAACTGAGAACTACCTGGAGCCACTGTTACCATGGCATCCCCAATCGGCATGTGTTGTGAGGCTGAAGATAAGTGAGGAGGGGAAGTAAATATCTATTTGAATTTAGTCACAACACATGGCTAAAGCCATTTCAAGCAACATTTCAAAAGGGAATTCATTTTGAAGGGTGGTCTCACACCAGGGCAATACTGAGAGTATCTTCCTTCCTGAAACCTGCCACAAGTACCTTATATTATTTTAAATGATTAAATTGTGAAAACACAAATAAAATTTTCTTGCGCACGCTGGTATTTGAACCCGCGACCTCCGGATCGCTCGTCGAGAGTCACGGAGTTCTATTAAGTGGACTTCGCATATTGTTTGTGTTTTAATTATTTAGTGATAATAAATTACAAAATGATAACAATAATATCTATAATACATTATTCTCAATTAATAAGACTCATTTCGGGAAGGACAACATTATATAATTAAAAAAAAAATATTTTTACACAAGAAAACGAATTAAAAAGGGAGTTCAGTGAAGACTGTACATAGATCTTAAAACAGACCAGACAGACTTGACACAGTTAAGTGAATAATATTTATAGAATACTTTTAATTGTTGATTACTCCGACTTGACAACTCGCAAGGGTCGCAACTCTCATGCGCTCAGGCGGAATTAAAAGATACTATCAAACACGGCTACCATCTTAACAGGATTGAGCTGACACGGGACACACTACGCACAGTGGTCGGGTCAAAACAGGACTTCATTGCGCTGTCAATTATTTTTCATTGGAGTTACGTAGCTACCTACAAACTTGTATGCAGTACCTATTCCATCACCTAAATTCGGACCAATTTCAGATTAACTTTCTCCACTGTCCCTGAAGAATCTGATATGACTTCTGTTCCAATTAGCATCTTTAATATTCTAATTAAAATGTTGAGTGTCATATTTTTGGGCCGTTTCTCCGCGGTGGTAGTTAGTTCCAGCGTTGCGTAATGCGCCGTGAAATGTACAGCTGATTAAACAATCATAATTCTGTGTCTAGTCACTGGGACATAACTGCTGGGAGGGGGGTGCTTATTAATATCGCCGTAAATAGCAAAAACTGTTTTGAGGTTAACTAGATGTACACCACATATTAAAACGATGGCAAAAGTAGGATTATCTGGATCTTAATTTCAGAATCGAAGTTAGCTTTTTATGAGCGGGAGAATCTTCAATTCTCGGCTCCCCGAATTTCTATAAACATATAACATTCTTCCACTGAACACTTTGTTTTAAACTCATAAAAAATGTTGTGTGCTATTTTTAGAGATCATCACTAATCAGACGCCCGCCGAGTTCATAAAGTAAATATTTGAAATTCCTTCGATGAAAAAATCGCAAAGTATTTCCGAAAATAGTTATAAAAAATATGTCTAGTGCTGTTGTTTGAGTTTTTTTTATGATTGCCGCACAAGAGTCCCAACTGCTCCCGTCTGGAGCCAGTGAGACTATGGCATCCCCAATTAGGGCTGAAGGTAGTGGGGAGTGCAAGGACATGGAGAAGAGGAAGGTGGGGAAGTACCTGGCTTTTCAGATCTAGTCATGAGTAAATGATATTGGTGAGAGTGTTAAATAAGTAAACACTCGAGTTAGATAAGTAAACACTCTCACCAATATCATTTACTCATCTGCCCTGATGATGGACACTGTAACGCTGTCCGAAACGTTGGCTAAAGAAGGAGGTAGCGAAACACGGCATAACACCCCAAAAACAATAACAAAAATACTTTTTGGCCGTGAAAACCTAAAAACACGGCTAAAGCCGTTTCAAGGTTTCACTTCTGAACGATGGTCTTACACCAGGGCGCTACTGAGAGTATCTTCCACTCTGGAACGCGCCGCAAATAAAATATATATTATTTTAAATGAATAAATTGTAACGAAAAATTTCACAGTGTCTCCGATGTGGAGAGATTTTGGGTAAGTCGTGTTTTATTCAATGTTTCTACCGTCGATCGAGCCTATTAATTTTTTTTTTATATTAGCCTCTATTTATTATTTCCCTCTAATACTCGTATTTATATAATATAATATCTTCTTCAGTTATCTTCTCCTTCTTAAACGCTTATAACGGAGCCCTAAGAATATTTTTTCCGTTGGGGTTTCAGGTAATATTCACTATCACCATCGTGCGATGGTATGGTACAAGCCAAACTTTAATACCGACCTGATTTCGACAAAGAAACCATCGCAATAGGTTAGTTTAAGGTCCCGAAAGCTGCATGCCTCTCCGCCCACGCCTTCTCTGTCGCACATAATATGGTTTACGCATCTTTTTCTTTCGCTTACGGTAATTGTAAAGTCGGTAAAGTGACTGTACCTGCGCGAGAATGGATCGTATCAAATTCAGGTTGGCATTTAAATTTGGCGCGTACTGTATAATGAAAACCTAAAATGATGTTCAGGAATCTGCCTGAATTCATCTTCTGCACAACCAGCTTGAAACTCGACGGAGAAAAACATTTATTCCCTGCAAAATGAGAATGCGAATTTCTCTAACTCTTATTAAAACGGCCTTTCTTCTTAATTTATTTCTGGTCTCTTCAAGACCCGCATCAAATTAGCTCCAACTCGTTCTGTAACCCGTCTTATAAAGTATTACAGTTGCGTTTGATAAAGACTGATTTTAATACATTTGTAGAACCGATTGTGTTCGGTTTTCCGTACGTAATAGCCCACTAACAGTAATAATTAATGTATTTTTTTTTTTTTTAAATATGTTTATTCAGTTTTAATTTTACAATATTTTATTTTACAAATCTTACAAAAATGATCAATCAGTTTGATTGTAAGAAATCTCTCATTTTTTCTAATTATTTAATACAGTATACTTTTCAGTTTTACATAGTATATACTAAATATAATACTTAATATTAAAATACTAATTATTACGACAAACTAATTATTATAATGTTTATGAATTGCGTTGTAGTAAAAATATTTTACACAGTACAAACATACGATGAGAAAATAAATAGATAGGAACTATTTTATTTGATTTCATGTTCTTCGGAGGTAGAAAGATTTAACTTTTGTTTTGATTTTTGAATAAGACGTCTCATTTTTGATATTTTCTAAGAACCTTCAGTGGATGCGAAACAATTTTGTCCAATAAAACATCGTAGTTTCTATAACTACTCAATCGTAATAAGGTACCTGCTTATTTTCGTACTAAAACCTTTCAATTCGTGTAGACTATTTTGACTCTGCAGAAAAGGCCGGTCCATTTGATAGATGCCCCTGTCTTAGCAAATGTATAGCAATTTTTAGAGCACATGCGTCAGGTGGAAATGCTGTTCTTATCGACCGGTATTTCAATTAAAGATGCTCCGATGAATTAGCATTATTAACCCCTTCAACACCGGTGCGTATTCATCGAAGTGCGTATTCACCGAAGTGCGTATGCGCCAAACGCGCACCCACGGTTGACAGTTTTCGCACGAGAACCTGTCGTTTCCACGACCTTGGCTCTGAGGGAAATTATTTTCCTTGGCGTACGGAGTAAATGTTTAAAAAAATGTAACAAAAACACACGTTAGGTTTATAGGATTTTGTTAAATGTTAGCTTTGATAAAGGTAAAATATGGTAATATTTTTACCTTCACCAAAGTTAACATTCAGAAAAACAAGGGAGAATCAATGATTTCAGACAAAGATAATATTACTCTTACTCAAAATAAACATTCCGGGACTAACTTCATTATTACGTGAATATTTTCTTTAAACTTAACGGTGGCTATAGAATAGCAGTGTATATTTTTGTAACAGACTGAAACGTTCTTGGAACTGTGTAAGGTAGGAACTTGATGGATGGCCAAGCCTCAACCTGGCTTAAACTTTCCAGCGTACCTTTTCTTTCAAAGCAGTAATCTATTGATTTATCCTTATTTAAAGCCGCCCAGAAAGGAATTGCGATTTTCGTAGAAATTGTGTTTTTAGCGGTTAAAATAAATATTGCTTTGTTCAACCTTTTATTAAATAAATAAGTGCTTCGCTCCATATCCACAACTGTAATAAAAGATTAAATTAAAAGATATTTGTTTGTTTATACACTTTATCTAGCCATGTTTTCTAACGACCTTTTATACGGAAACTTAATTTTGAAAACTCATTCTATTTTTCTGAAATTTAATGTAGGTATGTATACCTACCTAATTTGCTTTAATTTTAGGTCCTCAGTACTATTTTCAACCCACATCGTCTTTAAGATCATGAGTTTTGGAGCTCTTAAATGATTTCAGAAAGGCGCAACGTAACAACAGCAATTAGTTTGCTGTTAATTTTTCAATTGATCGTTAAGAAAAAAATGGCAATGAAAGAGCTTTAATTTTAACCACAACATCTCTGTAAATAATTAGTACCTCCGTGAACAGTAGACCTCATGTCCAAAAAAGTATGTTACTAATTTTCTCTTATTTAATCAAAATCAAAACCAAAATTACCTTGGAAATCATAAAATTTGTAAGATAGTACTTAAATACCTAACTGCCTTATAATAAACCATATATTATACGTAACATTTTTTTAATTTAAAATAAGGAATTATACAATTTGTTCAAAGGATTGGCGCTATTTCTTTGACAATTCTTTTTTTAAACTTTCTTCAGGCAGGTAGGTACCATACATAATATTAAAAAATGTAAATAAAAATTAAAATAAACACGAAGATTTTACGTCTAAAAAAATAATCTTCTCTGAAAGATTAAAACTGCCACCATCTTGAGCCGGAAACGGAACGCGAAATAAATTTACGGTGGGATGAAACGCAAAACCGTCGAGTTAAACTAGTAGAAACGAGTAAACTATGAACACTGGTAAAATTATATCATTGAAGAATACGATAATACTAATAGATCTAAATGAAACATAGAACAAGACAAAGAAAAATTAATAATGAACAGTCGCAACTGTGTCCCGGTAAATCAGGAGATCCTGTCTCAGGGTTCGTGTCTCAGTTCCGACCGTTGCCTTTTTATTTTTCTGTTTCGTATTATGTTTCATATTTCGTTTAAATTTATTAACATTATCTTCTTCTTCAATGTAATATCATTGATCGGTATGACCTTTAAAAGTTATTCTTATAAAAACTGGTAAAATTACTTATTTGAAGCTGTGTAAATATTTCTTCTAATGGAGCGACCACGTGAAATAAATAAATTTACCTCGATTGCCCAAGATTTCAAGAAGATCATTTATAAAATTTTTCGCCAAGATAAAAAAATCATACTTTCGAATTTTAAAGTGGAGACATAAAAACTTATTGTAGTGCTGTATAGCCAATGAATTCACCTGTATTTAACAGTTTATTTCATATTTTTAGAATGTACAAAAAAAATATGAAAAAAATCGTGAACATAACCGCGCGATTCCTGCGTGTTTGTTACTTTGAAACTCCGTGAGAGGTACTTATTCGAGTCAAAATAGAATATTTTTGATTTATGTATGTTTTCGGTGGTATACTTGATAATGAAAAGTGCGTACTATTGGAAAAGAGAATTAATTTTAATCGTAAACAGCTGATCAGAAATTCCGCGTGAAAAAAATATTTTAAGAATTTATTTTTAACATCGTTCTAAAACAGTTTACGAAGTTTGGATTTGCGACGTCTATGGTCGTAAAAGATACCTTAAGCGTTTCAATAGCATCGTATAAATGGCTGGCCATGGAAATGTTTTAAATAATTACAATAAATGTTTTACGAATGGTAGGAAAATGGGGTCCAATTTTAGACCGCTATCAATAGCAGAAAAATAAAAGTGGTCCATTTTTCGACCATAATCGCTCCAGTGGTTACGTAACTGAATAATCTTAAAAAGATGGCCAACGTCGTCACGCCACTGCGTGTCCTGGTATATTCAATAAAGCCCGGTTCAGTTAAGGTTCAGTGTTCCAATTTCCAGAAAGAGTTCAACGCGATCGCCAAAGGAAAAACCTTATATAATTAATCACGACTAATGCCTTTGGAGATCGTTAGTAGTTTGCGATCCTTGTTGCGAGCTATGCCATTTGTCTTGCAATTCTAGGTAACTACGTTACAAGGGTACTTTATGAAGGAGGATTTGATATATGTATCGATGTAACGGTGCGTGCCGTGCAACATGACGCATATTATATACTACCGCATCAAATAATCTATGCTGTTTGCTCAAGCAGGGCTGTCACAAACAACAAAAATGAATCTGAACGATAACGCCCTCCTATCTATTAATGAAGCAAAAGAACTTATTGACGGCATCCACAGTGCCATTACGGATCCAGCTTTAAAAATTACTAAAGACCAGATGGCGAAGCTTTTGACAAAATTATCTACTCTTTCAAGCAAAATGATTGACGTTGGAACAAAGGTTGGAATAATTGAGGGGAAATTAATGACATATGAAAAAATCATCACCAAACCCCCGCAGGAAACAAGTACAGGCGACAAAAGAACATACGCAAGCGTAATTGATAAGGGAAAATCAATATTACCCAAAGAAAATCTACATACAATAAAAATAATTTCAACCAATAATGAAAACGCGGACCAAATAAAAGTAAACATTCAAAAACAGATAAGAGTCGGAAAACTGGGGATAGAAGTATCTGAAATAAAAAAATCAAATAAAAACCACGTAATCATCTCTTGCCCAAAGAAAGAAGATTCTGATAAAATAATTAAAGAAATCAACAAGAAGGAAAATAACAGCATAACCGCAACAGAAATTAAGAAGCGCAAGCCTAATGTTATCCTTAAAGGAATACACAAGGATTACAACGTAGAAGATTTTAATGAAGATTTTATAGAACAAAACGAAGATATTTACCAACTTATCAAAGACGATAGTAAACACATGCCCAAAATAATGGCAAATATAAAAAACAAAAGAAGCGAGAACTTATCCAACTACGTCCTAGAAACAACCGGTCAAATGAGAAAATTATTAATCGAAAAAGGAAGAATAAACCTGGGATTTATGCGGGTTCATGTAGGCGACTCAAACCCGTTGTCCCAATGCTACCATTGCTTGTGGTTCGAACATACTGCCAACAAGTGCCGAAAAAAAATGGAAAAACCCAGATGTCTCCACTGCGCACAAGATCATACACTATCGAACTGCCCGAATAAAACTCAACCACCGACGTGCTACAATTGTCTAACCTTTAATAAATCAAGAAATGGAAAAACAAATTCGGACCATCGAGCGAATGATAGCAAGTGCCACTACGTCAATAAAATGACAGAATCTGCTTACCAGAAAATTGACTTTAATTAAAATGTTATATTCTTTAAAAAAAACAAGTAAGAAATTAATATTTCAACTATATTTTGTTTACAGAGTATCAAAGTCGGCACCCTGTATATTAGCGCCTGTTCAAATTCATAGTATGTACCTAAGAACTAGCAACTCCCAGTCGAGTGGCATTATTATTACTAAGTATATGATTATTATTGTTCCGCCCGACTATGAAGTTATTCATATAAACGAATTCTCAATTCCCTACAAAACGTACCTCCAAACATATTTATATACATACTCAATCATTTTACATAAGATACACGATTTCAAAGTAGGATGAATAATATTATTACGGACGAACTAGATAACACTTATAATATAAGAGAAAAGGTATGTAATAATGTTGATCAATGCAACCTTCTCTTCAAAAATATGACTAACTCATTAACCATTATGCACTTAAATATCAGAAGTATTTACAAAAACATAAATGAATTATTATGCACTCTTAGTCTATTGAAAACTGAACTCGACTGTATAGTTTTGACCGAGGCCCACCTTAATACAATAAATATTGATAGTATACAACAATTACCGAACTTTACATGTATTACCACGAAAATGCACATTAACAAGAATAGTGGCATAGTTATATACGTTAACCAAAAACACCAAGATATATCTTATAAAGAAATAAACATGACACTCACTAACTGCCTAGCATTACAAATAAAAGTAAATAAACAGATTTATCAGGTTATTGCTATATACCGAACCCACGGTTCGAAAACTCAACAATTTATAGAGCAAATTAAAGATTTAATTAATAAAAACAAATGTCAAAATACTATAGTAACGGGTGACTTCAATATAAATATAGGTTTAAATTCAAACAGTGTCGAAAAAAATGATCTACATAATACGATGGCTGAACTGAACTTCATTTCATGCATAAACGACTATACTAGAGTTGTGCCCCGACAAAACCCATCATGTATTGATCATATTTGGACAAAAGCTGACATAACTACACAATTAACACCTGTCATTTGGAAAACAAATATAACTGATCACTTTGCGTGTTTTTTAATTCTTGATTTTAAAAAAAAAATATCCTTTTCCTCAACTGCATTACAGCAGTATAATATAAAAACCATTAACACACAACTTCTAGAACAAAAATTAAAATCGGAAAAGTGGGAAGAAATATTAAATACCGAAGATGCCGAAAAATCTTCAATTAATTTCGAAAAAACACTTCGCGATCACATAATAAATGCAACTAAAGAAAATAACGTCAAACTAAAATCAAAACATAGAAAAATTAAACCTTGGATCACCCATGGAATAGTTACCTCAATTAGGAATAAAGAAAAACTATTTTATCAAACCCGTAAACAACCCAATGACTTTATTTTATTACAATTATATAAAAAATACAGAAATAATCTTACAAACTTGATTAAAAAAACAAAAGAAAATTACTTCAAAGAAAAAATTGAAGATTGTGGTGAAGATAACAAAAAAGTCTGGGCTACAATTAATAACATCATTGGCAAGGGTAATAAAAATAAACAAATAAATAAAATAACATATGACAATGAAACAATAGAGACAGTAAAAGAACCAACTAAAATTGCTAATATTTTCAACAACTACTTTGCAAAAGTCGGTGAGAACCTAGCCAAAAAAATTGACGCTGTCCAATCTAAAAAAACTTTCAGTACATCCACACAAACTTGCCAAAATATTTTCAAAAAGTTTGAAAAATGCACACAGATAGAAATAGAAAAAATAATAATGAACTTACGAGTGTCAGCGAGCCCTGGTTTCGACCATATCACAGTAAATTTACTTAAACAAATGAGACAACTAATATCAAAACCAATAGCACATATCATAAATAACAGCATGCAACAAGGAATTTACCCGAAAATATATAAAAATACAATAATAACTCCGATTTTCAAATCAGGAATTGCAACCGACATCTCAAACTACCGTCCCATATCTATTGTATCAAACGTAGCAAAAATATTTGAAAAAGTCGTAAAGTCACAATTAACTAAGCACATCACTTCAAATAAAATTATTAATGATAACCAATTCGGCTTCAGAGAAAATTTAGGCACGCAAGATGCAATCGCAAAAATAACCTCAAGAATATATAATGCTCTTGACTCGGGAAATAAATGTTTAAGTATATTCATTGATCTAAGAAAAGCTTTTGACAGTATATGCCACAAAAAACTAATCAAGAAATTAGGAAATATTGGAATTCAAGGAACAGTTATAGAATGGTTCAAAAGTTATCTACATGAAAGACACCAACACGTGAAAATTAACAATACATTGAGTGAACCCACCTATTCAGAATTTGGAATTCCTCAAGGGACAGTGTTAGGTCCAATATTGTTTATCATTTACGTGAATGAAATGCTTACAATACCGAAAATTGGAAAAATCATATCTTTCGCTGACGACACAGTCTTAATCATAGAAAAAAAAACTTGGGATGAAGCCTACCGAACCGCAAATGTAGAAATAAACAACTTAAAACAATGGCTGGATGACAACTATCTTTCCTTAAACTCTGACAAAACTTACTTCATGACATTTACACTATCAGACAAATTCCTTCCAATTATAAATTCCAATATAACTATTCATAGCTCTTGTAAAAATTATACTGACAACTGCAACTCATCTAAATGCACAAAAATTTCAAAAAAGAACTACATTAAATATTTAGGCATAATAATAGACCAACATATTAAATGGACAGAACATATTGCACAAACTATAAACAGAATACGTAAACTTTTTTACGTATTCCTCAAACTAAGAAATATACTTCACAAATCTATACTACTGAAGGTTTACTATGCATTAGCCCAATCAGTTCTGCAATACGGAATAATAGGTTGGGGAGGAGCGTATAAAACCAACTTAGCCCCACTTGAAATAGTACATAGAAGACTTATCAAAATTATACTAAAAAAACCTTTAGACTATTCAACTCAAAAAATATTCGAAGAATTCAAAGTTTTACAAATAAACAGAATCTATCAAAAAAATGCATTACTCCAAATCCATAAAGACAAACTAACAATAAATTCATTTAGCACCAGGCCGAGAACAACAGGACAAATAATAATCCCTAAACTTAATACTACAACGGCCCAACACCACTACACATACTCAGCCATAAAATGCTTTAACGAACTCCCTAAAGATATTCAATCCGAAAAAAATTATAAAATTTTTAAGAAAAAAATTAAAATACATTTCACCAGTAGGTAATTTCATGTTTGTGTTATATTACGCCCACTTATATTTTCAATGTGTACACAGGTTTTATATTTTATAATTTAATTTAAAAAAAAAAAGTTTCTTCCTGAAATAGTGCACAGGTATATAATTTTACATACATGTTGTTTTTATTTTATTTTTTCATAAATACGCTCATGGTAGCATCAATTAAACATACATCAAAATATCAATTGTGTTAGTACTCCCTCCCTAAACACGAGAAATTCTCAATTAGAGAGGTATTATTACCACCATTAAAAAATATTTGCATTACATGTACATAATTAAAAAAATAATTGTACTTATACCTAACTTTGTAAAATTGTAAAAATGGAATAAATAAATAAATAAAAAAAAAAAAAAAAAAAAAAAAAAAATATTTTGTCTAGACCTTTTCCTTCTTTCACCGACACGACGCGCCACATTTTTTAAAAATAAGGTCATGCAGACGCCAAAACTATTACGCTAAATAGAGTATTACCGTTATTTTTTTTATTAATATATCACCGACTATATTTCTACAACAATACATACTTATTACTCGTTTATTTTCAATTTTGGAGGCGGACATGGGCACCGCCGCCCCGGAAACCTTTATTGAATAACCAACACCTCTGCCATAGGTCATCCCAAGTGGTTCGCTACGTTTGGTGATTTAGCAGGGGTGCCTGGGTTCATGGGGTGAGATTTGTCTATATCTTGGAGGCGGATGACCAGGACACACTGAACCCCAGATTCCTACCCACCCCTTAAACCCTTTTCCTTCCCAGAACTCTCCTCTCCTACTTTTCCTAAAAAAAAAACCCTCCACACAGCATCCCCAAAGATGACATAGGCCCTGAGGGAAATCATTTTCCTTAAGGCCTCTTGTGTGGAGCTCATGTAAAAAAAAAATATATTAAAATCAAAAATACAAATCTTGGTTGTGTCTGTGCTCTAGAACTGGATTTGCTTTGAATTTTAAAAATTGGAACAGTTTGTTTTGAAGAATTCAGACAAGCAATAAGGTACAAAACCTATAATGTATCCGACCGGTCGATTGCTGAGTTGGTATCGCGTTTGGGTCCCACCGAGGCGTCCTGTATTCGATTCCTCGGCTGGCTGAATCCTCCATCACGACTCAAGCAATATTTTCGGCTCACTGTGGTGGTGATAGTAGGAGATTTTCAAATATTGTCGGGTTAATCGTACCCTTTTATATATTTTTAACAACTATTTATTTTCATTGTCATCTTCAAAATTAGAACTGGTTTGTAAAGAGTTTGAAGTTTATTTGTGTGTTTCACTGTAACTCTGGTTCAATAATGTCTAGGACTTAGTTTAGCTTTGAATTTGAGTATACTTGAAACTGATTTTGTGAAACATTCCGCCAGGCGATAAAAACCTAGGTATCTACCTAATAAAATATTTTAATGGAATATTATCTTAATTGTCTTCAAAATTTCTACAACTTTATTAAAAAATGTATTATTTAAGCTGTAAAAAACATTTGAATACTCCACTGCTCAATATAGGTACTCAACCGGGGCGGTGAGTCAAAATATACTGGTTATTTTCCAGGTTTGAATACATATTTTATTCAGAGAAATATTAAATGTAATGCTTCGAAACTACCCAAACAACGCTCTACCAAATCAATCAGAAAAAAAAAAAGAAATCAATATTTTAAAAAAGTAAAAACATGGCCGAGACAACAGATTGATATTCAACTTACGAACGTTGCCAGATCAGTTAAAACATAATGAACAAAGTTTGCCATAGAAACTAATACAAAAATACCCCGTGATTAATATTGGATGAAAAGGAAAAGAAACAGCAAGAACTATAATTTATTTACTACTAACGAGTTCCCGGGATGCGTTGCAATGCCACTAATAAAGAAATTGTTTCTGCCTGCGTGTCTATTCCAATTCATCCCGTTCCCCTTCCGCCTCCCCTTCTCCTCCCATGTCTTCTTCCCCTTCACCTTTTTCGCCTTCCCTCACCCGTCTCCCACGAACCCCCCTCCCACGATCCCCTCCTCTCTCCCAGTTCAATATATTCAGTCCCGGACGCGTATTTCCTTTTCCGTGTTCAATACGAGGCAAGCATGCCTCGAAACCAACACGGATTTGTAACGCTATTTACCTCCCAAACCCGTGTTCAATAGAAGGCAAGCGGCATCCGATGCGTTTTATTGCCCATCCATCCACAGAAAAAAATGCTTCGAAACATACACGGATCTGTAGTGCTAATCAATGCGTATAGTAATTATAAAGCCTTGCACGTTTGGAGGAAGCATGCCTCGTACTGAACACGGATTTGGAAGAGAATTGGCGTTACAAACCCGTGCACTATTGGATGCCGCTTGCCTTCTACTTAACACGGGTTTGGAAGGTAAATAGCGTTACAAATCCGTGTTGGTTTCGAAGCATGCTTGCCTCGTATTGAACACGGAAAAGGAAATACGCGTCCCGGACATTCAAATATTCAAACAGCTCGCGTGCCACATATTGCATTTTTTTTTTACAAATTTTCTATTTCAAACGTATGTTATAAGAACAAACAATCAAAATTGGTACCTAACATTAAAATTAGGTACCTATTTAAAATAAATATTTTTTTTTATCAATTTCAAAGTTTTCAATTTGGGTTATTACCGTTGGTGAGTACTTCAAATAAATTTATTAATTTAAATTTTCGAACTCCCCCCCCCTACTCCCACCACCCCTCCCCCCTCCAGCATTCCATACATTCCTTCCCGGTACATTCAGTTTTCAAACAGCTCGCGTGCCCTAAATTTCATAATGCCAGAGCTCAAAGAAAAAAAGAAGTATCCAATTTGGTGCAGTCGTTCGGAAGTTATGCGCGTAAAAACATTTCGGAGATTCATTTTTATTTAAATATATCAATATCGTTTCCACGGCAACGATTTGTTTTATGATTATAATATATTAATAATTATAATTTTATAACGCCAGAATTTACCATTATATACAGCCTATATTACTTGCGTATAATGTAGCTTTCTATTGGTGAAAGAATGTTAAACATAAGTCTATTGGTTTAGCGTGAAAGCATAACAAACTCGAGCAGTTTCGCATTTATAATATTAGTATGGATATACGCCATTTATAAGTAAACTTATTTTATTATTATTTTGATAACTATTCAAAGCATACAACATTAATAATCATACCTTAATTGTTTATTTTATTTTATTGTTTCTGTTCTCTTTATAGTTCTCATTAATAGGACTACATTATGAAATGCAAACACCAGTTCCCTTTATGTTTAAAAAATATTTTTATTCCTTTTATTTATTATTATTATCATTTTAATAACTGTTGTATGCCATGCATACACAAGTGAACTATATGTTTAAGCCCTTTTTTTTCAATAACCTATACATATAAACCTTTTTTTTAAAAGTAATATGTTAATACGCTTTTAACTTTCTAATTTTATGTTTTATTCTTTCTCTTCTTTTTATTTCCTCAATTTTCCCTCTTTTTGTATAAATCATGGTCCATATATATTCACACTTATCCTAATCTGACTGTCCTAAAACGGGAATCATCCTAGTTGGACAGTCAAAACATTTTATAAATAATGTACATAAATGTGTAAATATTTTACTAAATAAAAATGAAATAAATAAAATAAATAAATAAATATATAAATATAGATAGACGATAGTTTTACTGCCCTAAAGATGGTGCAGCTGTGTGCCAACTAATTAGTTTTCAACACAAGTAAAGTTACCAAGTTTTGAAAACCGAGGAATAAACCATTTTATTTTTCCGTCTTATTATTTTGACGTAACGTTACTTTGTCATTGTGTACCCGTCGTTAATTCCATTGAGAACTTCTCCACAGAACTTTGGAAATACTTTCGACTCGATTCAGAGTTTATGTGGGCCACTCCTGGGTTATTTCTGTGCGTAATAAATTATGGGTGTTTCATCCCCCTCCCTCCACGGCTGCGACTGTCCGAACTACGGGAAGCCCAGAAAACAGCAGTTTAAATCACAATAGCCTTATTTGTCCAGCACTTTGGCCGACTGTTACACAAACACGACGCTAAAACGCTGTTGTTTTAATGAAAAATATGTGTTTACTTTTCGTCCTGCGTATTTTTGTGGTATTTAGGCTGAATTTAACCTAAAATAACAGACGAGATATCAGAACCTAAAAATAACACTTTCAGATTCTTGAAAATGTTGAAGGACATTTTTTTACAACTCGCCACAAGTAAATAGTAAATGTAAAAAAAACGTCTTTATTACATTTTAGGAGTAAAGAAACTTATTATACTATATTTTTTGAGGCGGTTATGGGTAGCTAAACAGGAACCATTTATTGGACAACCAACACCTCTGGTCACCCCAGGTGATTCGCTACATTTGGTGACTTAACAGGAGTGCCCGGGAGTAATAAGGTTTGTTCAGGTCTTGGCGGCCGATACGTCTGCCCTTCTGCTAGGTGGCGGGCCATATCGAGAGAGACTGGCTTAGGGAGGTCTATTGATCTTTCCAGCCAAGAATCCCCCGACCCATCGCCTTACACCGCAGTTGGAGGGATGGATTCATAAGTTCGTCACTCCTGGACACACTGACCCCCAGATTCCTCCCCACCCCTCATACCTATTTTCTTCCGAGAACTTCTTCTCCTTCCTTTCTTTGAAAAAATCCTCCACAATCCCCTAAGATGACATAGGCCCTGAGGGAAATTATTTTCCTCAGGGCCTCCTGTATGGAGCTAATGTAAAAAAAGAGGCTCTAAGGTAAATAATTTCCCACTAGGCCTATGTCTTTCTCTTGGAGATGCTGTGTGAAGGGTGTGTTTTAAGAAAAGCAAAGAGAGAAAGTTCTGATAGAAAAGTTATGAGAGGTAGGTAGAAATCTGGGATAATTGTGTCCAGGACGTAATCCATAGAAGGCCATTGCTGTGCAAGGCAATGAGTCGAGAAAGGCCCTCCAGATAGGTCAAATGGTCTCACACAACCGGCCTCCACCGATCAGGGTCTGCTACCAAGACCTGAACAAACCTTACTCCATGAACCCAAGCTCCCCTATTAAGTCACATAATGTAGCGAACCACTTGGGGTGACCTACGGCTGAGTTGTCAAATAAATGATTCCAGAGGCGGCAGTACACTCACCTCCCAAATTGTACCCATGAATATAATGATAAGCTAAACGTACTAATAAGAACTATCCGACATATTTAATTTTGGTACCAAAGTTTGAACGACGTTTTTCGATAGAGAACTTATTTATTGGATAAATATAATTGAACCCACGACTCTGGGTGGGCGTATTTATTCACTCAGCTACTATCCTGTCTCTAGATTCAGAATCCTCAAATTTATTTTCTGTTATCTGAAGTTCACAACGCATTTTCCAATATAAAAAATGACCTGCTGACGTAAAATTTAACCTTGCGAGCACATATTTCAGACAAAATTAATCTTCTGGGAAAAATATACCATTCACATGACTGGATATGAAAACATCCCACTTTTTCAAATTTCATCGTTCATGACGCATAAAACATGGTCCGTAGGTGTTAAGTATAAATATATATTTTTATTTAAATTGGCATAACGAATTGAATTTTACGGTTTGATGGTGAATATCAAGCAAGAACTCTAAAAATATTGAAATTTTTAATTTTATATTATTGGAATACTGGTTTCCTCTTAAAATAAAAATTCCTACCTTTGTTCCCCCATCATTATTGACGGGTTTTTCACTAGTTTTATATTAAGTGTTATGGCTTATTCGCATTGAACAAGTAGTAAGTCAAGTAGCGAGTATACTTGCTACTTGACTCGCCGAAAATCGTTCGCATTACTTTCAAGTAGAGTACATTATTGCCCGCCGCCCGTTGCAAGACGACGGTCTACTAAATAACAAAGTAAATACATACGTTAGTAATTAAGCATGTTTTAATGCTAAGAAGGGGTGAAATTTAGAAGAGGTGGAAGAAAATATTAGTAAAATGAAAATATATACACTCATAAAAAGATTAATAGCAGCATAAAGAAATAATTTTAGAGTACCATCTTCGCTCCAACGCCACAATATTTTCGCGCGTTTACAAAAGAACTCTGCTAAAACGGCCATGTAAAAATAGCTTGTTCGCATTGCTCAAGTAGTAAGTCAAGCGACGAGTATACTTGCTACTTGACTGGCCGAAAACTGTTCGCATTACGGCGCATTACAATCAAGTAGAAAGTACATTAGTAAGCGGCGCATTGGAAGATGAACGGGCCGCGGCGCATTAAAGTAAGTAGGCTAATTAAGCTAATGTTAATGCTTATTTTAGAAGGGGTGGAAGAATAAATTAGTGAGATGAAAATAAATACACTATGGACATGAAAAGAGATTAATAGCAGCATAAATAAATAATTTTAGAGTGGTTTCTTCGCTCCAACGCCACAACATTTTTGCGCGTGTTCAAAAGAACTGCTAAAACGGGTTTGCGCATGTTAGTGCGCGGGGACGCGTGGTGGGTGTCCTTACACGCCCGAAAAATATAAAGAAATGGATTGAATCTACTAAAGAGCTGACTAAACCACTCTACTAAAATTGTGGTGTTCGGACGCGTTTAGTTACTAATATACTCGCTACTTTTTAAAATACGCGCCTAATGCGAACGTCTATTTAGAGTCCGTATACCTAGGTACGTCCACACGTCATGAAGTTAGTGTGAAGGCAGACACATCCCATCGATTCAAAATGGTTGCTGAAAGGCCGACTTCATGGATTATTCATGGTTCGTGCCACTTTTTTGACACGTCAGGCCATTACTACTGTAGTGTGTAGCCAGGAGTGTGAGACAACCCGGTCTAAAGATGATATGCATAATTATTATAAGAGTGAATTAATAATTTTTTGAGTTATTTCAAATTGGATACATAATATAAAGGCGTACATATTTGCTCACTAAAATAATATACCAATTTTTATTAGAACAACTCTCTTTTTTACAACTTTTGAAGGTTATTCCCATCAATGCAATACATTATTGAAGAAGAAGATAACACTAATAATAGAAACAAAAATATATAAAAAGAACAATAAACAGAAAAATAAAAAGATAATGGTCCCAACTAGGACTCAAACCCAAAACCTCTCGTTACCTTTCCTGGACAAAGGCCTCAACCAATTTGGCTACTGAGACCTCTTATTTAAATCGCATTTTTGTCAATCACGTTTCATAAAATAATTTGTTTTCATATTATGTAAAGATACAATGAAAAGTTTTTATGTAAAAAACATCTTCTTTACATGTTGTTATGTAAAAGAATTTATAAAAATTATAAGTATATGTCGAAAGAGATTAATTTGTTTGTTACCCTTGTTACCGAAAGAGATTAATTTGTTTGTTACCCTTGTTACCGAAAGAGATTAATTTGTTTGTTGCAAATATGATCGTGAATTGCATCACACTGTGTTTTATTAAAATCAAATTTGGTTTTGCGCGTATATAGAAATCAATATTCATTTTAACCAGTAAACGTTGTTACTCCAAGAGTAAACATAAATTAAGTAGCTATCTACTGAAATGGAAAGCGGAAAAAAGTAAAATATGCTTCGTTATTAATAGAACTAGATTCAGTAAAGACGTGAAAAATAAATAAAAATTGGCTGATGTTTTAATATATTTTTTGATGAGATTAATTTTGCTGAAAACTTCTTGATTGATGTTTTTCCATTCTCTGAAATAACTTTTAATTTCCGCCTAAATTTCAACTTAAATTTCGACTTCCGGCACTGAAGTTTTTTGCTTTGTTGTGCTTTGCAATATAAATTTAATATTAATAACCTTTCAGATATTTTAAAAGAATCTCTCTCTCCGTTAGTCCAAGGCATGCTGTGATGTCTTGGATAAATACTAGACTCGTTAGAAAACAGATTTCATGAGTACAATTATTAAATTCAATATAACATTGGGAGTTTATTAAAATATTTGGTATCTTCGACAAATTAATTTACAGTAACTGAAGTCCCGGCGTTGTCCGGGCTTCGTGTTTTTTTTTTTAAATCAGGCAGACAGTGATCTTTCTCTTATTTTGGAGGTCATTTGTGCAAAATTTCACTAACGTCGGAACAACTGTAGATTTGTACATAAATGTTATCCACACCGCCTTCCACAGGCACTCTTCTTTATATAAATAGAAGAAGATAGATAAATTAATTAAAAATATAGATAAGCTTTAGTTTATGGAATTCGCCAACGTTTAGATTATGTACAAGCACATATATTATTTGTTTCCAGGGCAATTATAGATTGATAAATTTTAGCGCGATAGCAGTGCTTGTAATTTTAGCCTCCATAGTATGAGATAGGTTACGATTAACTGTCAATAAACGCATATATTTGGAGCATTTTGTCGTTAATTTTGCAAATTTACTCGTTTATTAATGCACGAAGTTCAACTAACGAAGCTCTTAGAATTGAAAGAAGTCATGTACGCGTTCTTAAATAATTCATCTAAGATGCGATAAATTTATTCCGTTGAGAAACGAAAGTGGTTGAAATATGACTAAAAACCTCATTGACTAATTAACTTTTGTTTAGTGACAAAAGTGAATGCGAACTGCAAATGCTTATTAAGGTTAGTATTTCAATTCAACTTTGCCAATTTTCTTAATATTTTTACGTAATTGTTTAGCGTTTGACGTTTCGGCATGTCAATTCATAGAAAACACCTTCAGTGTTGTCAGCGTATATCGATTTCTTATTTATCCCTGTCAATATCAGTTGGATATCAATGGTGAAACCGTGCTCTGAAAATCGATTTAAAATTGTAAAGTTATCGGTTTCACTATGCCAGTGCCCCCTGATAATAATACTCGCAGCTCGCGCCGACGAGTTTTAATCTCCAAGCAACGTATTATTGTACGTACAGTTACAAACTCCTATTGTTTTAGAATTAAGCACTAGGCAAAATCTTGTGGTGTAATCAGCTGATGACTTCTGTTGTTAGTTGGTAACAAAGCAGAACTAAAACGAGGAAATGCTACCTTCCCTCGGAGAGATAAAAGCTTTCGAAAGAGGTAAAACGGAAATAGCTGTGAAAGTGAGGAGCTTCGATACAATTCACGGGCGCTAGTTTTTTTCACAACGCTGTAATAATTAATTCCAAGAATTTAAAAAAAGTTATTTTGTTTCGAAATTTTATCATTCATTTTAAAATATTATTAGCAAGGCCCGCGAAAAATCAAAGGATATTTTAATTGTGGTCCGATTTTGTTTTCTTGAATGAATTAATGAATAAATTAAATGGAATCTTGGAAGTGAAAATTAACACACTTTCCGACACAAGATCTAGCTGAAACTTGGCAGATAGATTCTTTGTGGATGACAATGTATTTTTATTTTATTTTTATTATTTATTTAACGCACAGAGGGCTTTTACATATTTGGTAATACAACTTATTCATGACAAATAATTTTGAAATAAATAAAGACATTATAAAAGTAAAAAGAGATTTTAAAAAAATGCACACAAGTCATAAAAATACAAAAACATTACAAAAATACAGCGATTTGATTGGTTTACAAAAATACAGATGTGATTAGGAATAGTTTTGGAATAAGTTTTTTACAAGATCCACAAAACTCGCCAAGTTGATATTAAAAATGTCAACATCACCTAAGAACTGAATTACCGTAGTGAGAAATCGTTGTATCGGAGAGTGATCAATGTAGTTCCGTTTATGAATGTTGCGGTAGAATAATGTATTTTGTCGTTTAGTTACTGTCGGTATTTGTAAGTTTATGTTTCAGGAGTTCGCAACAGTCGAACTTAGAGTTTTGTATTTTGAATAAAAATGTAAAGTCATTTTTTTTACGTCTGTCTATCTGTCTGTCTTATTCTGTCAACATTTGGTTGTACCCATGCAATCAGGCGCGCACACACGCATTTTTCTGAAATTGGATGACGTTATATTTAAAAATTTACTGCGGATAATGTACGAAATCAATATCGGCACTATCCGATTCGGATTTGGGTTAGGTCTTAGCAGTGTTGACTCCAGTCCTCGGGGAGGAAGGTTCAAACCTCATTCAAACATAAAAAACCTTCTACATTGGCTTCTAGCCGGCCCAAAAGATGGCGCAACTAGGTTGAAAATTGAAAACAAATGAATTACAGTAAAAAAACTTCGTTTTTGAAGTGAAACTTCTTTACGTCGTTAGTGATTAGAATTTCGGATGAAACGGAAATACGTCGCTAAAATTTATTACATGAATGTCGTCGGTTCTAATATAATGCGCTTTATTTGCGCTTCATCTTGACCCTCCCGCAGCCCAATGGTTAAGGCGCCGGACAAATCCAAGTGGCCAGCTATCGAGCGATCGGAGTTCGAATTCTATCAATCCTACCAATTCCAAAAAAAATAACATTTATATTTTTTTTTTTAAATATCCAATCTTCAAACCACTTTAAAATAAACAGGCAAAAGAAAAGAACGTGTCGTCTAGCGACTTTATTGTTTCACTTCTATCGCGTGTGAATTACACAATCTAATTTTTTAAAATTATTTTTAAATATTGTGTTTCACTTTAACTGTAATCATTTTTCACTTTAATCATTCATCATTTAGTCAAGGATTGAAGTAAAGCACAATCAATATTGATTTGCAATATTATAAATATTTCGAATAAGCTACCCCTTTGCCACAGAGATCAGTAAACATAGTTTGACGTATATTTTTATGTTTGCACCACTGTTGATAAAAATCAATTCACCCCTTCATATTATTATAACGTTCAAGGCAAACCGCGCGATTTAGGTTAAGACTCTTAGGCCCTCCGTTCATGGAGATACTTACAAACTACGTGATTGTGACACAACCACAAGTACCCTGCAGATGTACTACTTTTTAAAGCTGGTTTCCGTACACGGCACTACCCGAATTATACTGAACTTGATCATTTTTCACGTGCAGCCGTGGAGTTAACACGATGTCGAACGATGTCAAATGACTTTTTTTCCAACATTAATCTATGCCTTCTTCACTAAATCCTTTCTTGCGTATTCTGGTAATGTAAAGTTATGTAAACACGCATTTTTATTCACTTCCAGAACAAATCTAACATTACTTTCATGTTCAGACGCCATTTCTGTCAAACGTCAAACGAAAGTAGCAGACACGAATGCTACAACGCGTAGCGCGCTACCAGCACCGTCGTTAGCGCGCTACCGACTTCAACCTGACATCCGTCGCGCAGCGCCGTGTACGAACACCAGCAAAATTGTATGGCGGGTACCCACGAACGGTGTGCGTGCTACGCGCATCAGGCTCGAATAGTTTGTAAGTAGCTCCATGTACGGAGGCGCTTAAAGTCAGACATGAAAGGTCTGCGGGGTCGTAGGGCGGTTGCGGGTTAAGTCATATTGGCTAAGACGGGGGCTTACTGCTTTTAGAAGGGTGATATTTATACCCTCGAGTCAACTGCGGTTAACTGCAGCAGGCATTATTACGAGAAGCGTAGACTTATAAGAATACTATAAGACTTATAAGATTTTGTAAAAAGTCCACATTGTTCAGTTAAGCTGCTAAATTATAGTTCATACGTAGAAATATGAATGTTACTAAATGAGAACAAACAGGAGAGGGGTACAAACCAACTATAGCGGGACACGAAGGGGGTAAGATGACTGTGATAATACGTGATTCGTCAATAATCAATCTGAAAGTATATAGGCATCTCGCATTGTCATATCACCATTTAGTTCTTAAAAGTAAAATCTGCTTTTGAATAAATAGACCTTTTTACATGGGAGCGCGAATTGCTCGCCACGTTATGAAAAAAATTGCGAAGTCCAAATACGGCAAAGTAAAGTTCACCTGTTTTCAGAGTCGAATATTTTGTAGACATATTTTGTTGAGACACTTTTACAAATGTTTCATAATTTACTTACTCCAGTAAACAGCGACGAGCACACTTGATAACACATAAGTATGTGTTACTAAAACTGATCATATTATTATATGATCTGAATAAGCTCAAAATAAAGTAAAATAATGCTTACTTATAGAATGTAATACGACAATTGGGTTTGTTCTCTTTTTCACTTCCATTTTTACACGTTTTCATAAAACAAGCCACCATTTTTGCCGTGTTATTTCGTAAAATTTTCCGATGAGAGCTCGACGCTTGTTCGCACAAGAATGATGGAGTCACATTTTTACATTCGCTTGAGGCCATTCGCGAGCCCAGCCGGCTCCAAATGGAACCAGTATGGTGAGGGGGAAATAATACGCTTTTATCACTTAGGGCAGGTCTGGTAATATTCATATGTCCATGAGTTCATACTATTTTTATATTAATAGTTTTATTGCATCCAAAACTGTTTACATATTACAGCTTTAGATGCACTTGAAATGGACGGTAAATACTAAAAGTGAAACGATGCGAAATGGTATTTGCTGGAATTAATGGTATGTGTAGGAAAAAACAAGGTATGCAAGGAAAAAGGAATTACCAATCACTTACACTGTATGCAAAGGAGCATATGCGACAACTACAGTACAGTTACACGTTATAGTTCCACCACGATGGCTTGAGGTAATTAATTTTGTTCTCTTGGCAGGATAGTTACAAGACAGTACCTACATACCTACCATATTATTACAACAATTCTTCTTCAGCGTCGCAATATTATACATCTGTGAGAAGAATCCAAAATTGAAAAACATATACTCCGATGTTGTAGATAAATTTAGTTCAACGTTATTGTAATATAAGCTGGAGTTAACATTCGTTTTTTATCATTGAATAGAGCCGATTTATACAGTGAAATTTTTTAACTCTGGGTGTAGAAAAGAACTAAAGTGACTTAGCAGAAGTATCCTGGTTCATGGGCTGAGGTTTGTCCAGGTCTTGGAGGCCGGTGCGTTTGTCCACCTGCTGCGTGGCCGGCCGGATCGAGAGAGACTGGTTGACGGCCGGCGTAGTCCAGCGGTAAGGCTTTTGACTAGCATTCTGAAGGTCGCGGGATCGAATCCCGGCATGGCAAATAAATTTCATTTGATTAATTTGTGTTATTTCACAATTTATTAATTAAAAAATAATATATAGTTTATTTGCGGCACGTTCCAGAGTGGAAGATACTATTAGTATCGCCCTGGTGTAAGACCACCATTCGGAATTGAAACGTCGCTTGAAATGGCTTTAGCCGTGTTTAGTGACCAGATCTGAATAACCAGGTACTTCCCCACCTTCCTTTCTATCTCCTTCCCCTCCACACTACCTTCAGCCTCACAACATACCCCGATTGGGGATGCCATAGTCCCACTGGCTCCAGACGGGAGCAGTTGGGACTCTTGTGCGGTATTCATATAAAAAAGCAGGTTTTTCGACCTCTCCAGCCGGAATCCCTCGATCCATCGTCTTGCAACGCAGGGATGGATTCAAACGTTCATCACTCCTGGACACACTGACCCCCATATTCCTACTCACTTTTTCCTTCCTAGAACTTCCTCTCCTTTCTTTCCATAAAAACCCTCCACACAGCATCCCCTACGATGACATCGGCCTTGAGAGAAATTATTTTCCTCACGGCTTCCTGTGTGAAGCTATTTTAAACACAACACAATTCTTCAATAAAAACATTCATTGCACATCAATTTAAGGAAACTTCTTTATTTGAATTCATATTCGACTAGCAAACCGATATCATCAATATTTTTTAAAATAACTTGTTTAACCGAGGAGAAAAAAATATAAATATTCTTCTAAATAATTTACATAACTAGGCAATCACAAAATTATATACCTAATTATGCAATTGTGGAAAATTTATGTTTGCTAACAGATGCTATTTTTTTATTGTATTTTTATTATTTATTAATACAAGAAAAAAAAATTAATACAAGTTCTAGTCCCACAAAGCTGTCACACGACGGCTTGTCTGTAGGTTCTATTAAATAGTATACATATTTTTTTAAATTAATTATACATGTAAATAAAATATTATTTATAAAATAATGTATCTCAATGTACCTACCTAAATACAAATGGTTTAGGCAGGTACGTTGAGATGTTCAGAGATACATTGAATCGTCATTTATTATCCAACGCTTAATGTTATTGGGGCAGGGTTTCTCATTATTCTGAGGTTTAAAAAACTTATTGAATTTATTAAAAATCTCTGGTACCACTCAAATGCCAGGAAAAAAACGAAAAAATGTCAACTTTAACGTAATATTTTACAGGTTAATTTTATGCTATCTTATGTAATTTTTACTGAAACACATTCCTTGAATACTAAACGATACATAAATATAACATTACTTGCGTTTATTCAATGAATTTATACTTTTTACTACTTTTCAAATGCCACGGAAAAAACGAAAAAATTTCGCGATGTTTTGACTTTTAAGTAATATTTTGCATGTTAATTTTATGCTATCTCATGTAATATTTACTGAAACACATTCCTTGAATTCTAAATTATACATAAATATAACATTACTTGCGTTTATTTGATTAATTTATACGTTTTACGATCATTTCATCGACCGCGACGCGAGACTTGACAGCCGCCATCTTGACAGCCGAGCGGCGGGAAAAAGTGCCAGGCCGTGTCATAAACAATTTCAAAGAAAATATATCGCTGCTCTAGGTGGGTTCACGGTATCTTATACCTTATGAACAAGAATGCCCCAAGCGATTCTGACCTTCTTCACACATAAGGGTTAAAATCGCATAACAAAATTATTTTTTAGTGATTATTTTGGCCTGCGCCGATGGTACGCCGGCGGACGAACGGCAAGGGAGCGGTAAGTATTTAAGCGTTCTGCTTCCATACTTATTTGTTATTCTTGGAGTTATGGGGCCCTTATTTTCAGTGAATCTTGTGGTGTGATTACGCACCAGTTGCTTTTTGTATTTGCTTTCTCCCTCATTATCCATTATAGTAATGTACCAAAGAAGACCTTTTATTGTAAAACCTTTAAATATCTTAATGTTTCAGTGACAAAATTATAAAAATGTTACCAAGTTACGCGTTGAAAATTCGTCAATTAAAATTTGGAACATCCCACGCATTGAAAGCAAAGCCTTCAAGTATCGTCAATAAACACTCCGCAGCTGATTACGATAAATTGAACGCCAGATTACCACATGGGATTGGATGGGGCTTTCCACATGGGATTGGATAATACCACGTGGAGCCCTCTTACTGCTGAGTCCTTTGTATCGATGCCATCAAAACTGATGTTACTTAAAACCAATGAAATTCGTTTCCTCACTCGAAGGCAATTTATTTTATTTGAACATTATCGTTATTGGTGAGAAAAATTATCGACAAAGAAATGATGATGATTGATTATAATAACACGCCAATGCCTCTATGCGTAGGTATATTTTTCGATGAACTAGAATATTTCGTGATTAGGACATGTTTTGATGTGAGCGGAATAGTCTGTTACTGTGTGATTTTTGGTCCTGAGATAATAATGATAAACAACAAGTTAAATAATATTGACAATTCGAGAATATTTGTATATAAATAATATCAAGATTTATTTATCCAAAATACCGTCTGTATTGCATTTTAATTCGCGTAAAGTCTTGTGATCTAACGTGAAGATGGCACCCTAAAGATATGCGTTAAGAAAATGAAGATAATATTGGCCGTTCTGAATCGCATACAGTAAAAATTAAGGGGTTATACGCAGTTAGAAGGCCGAAAAAAGACGTTTTTTTATAATTTTTTTGTGAAAATGTATTCTATTTTACAAAAACCAAAAATATTGATACATTTAGTGGCAAAATCTAAATTTAAAATGACACTAATGATTTGTGTAAATATTGATCTGTTGTGCTCCTGCAGACGATCTCCCAAAGGTCTTCCAAAAAAAGGTATTCGGCGGTGACCACGATTTCTCCGATTTAGCTCATATGAACTCAATAAATCTAAAAAAATTATTTTAGTGGATAGATAGAACTAGGTATTGACAGAAGCAAAAATCGAAATTTCGATTTTTGACAAAATGGCGGCTTCGTAAAAAAAATCGAATTTTCGATCAAAATTGCCACGTAAAATTTTAAATAAAATAGAAATAATCATTCGAAACCTTCTTCTTTCGATTAATACCTGAGAAATATGATTGGTTGAGCCGTTTTTAAGAAATCTTGGTCACCGATTTGGAAAACATAGTTTTCGGAAAAACGCGTTTAAGGTTTCGGAAGAAGTTTACACATTACTATTTGAAATGATCTTCGTTTTGTACAATAACTCAATTTAATGTTAGGTATAAATTACCTTACAAAGGGCTCATTTTAAATATAGGTATAAAATGAACCCTTCATAAGGTCATTTATACCTAGGAATACAAAGAAAGAAAAGAGTAGCTGCTACTCCGGACTGTGCTCCGCCTACTTTCTAACAGTCCGAAACGTCTTTACAAATATGCGTATATCTCGGAAAATACTTATCGGATCGATTTGAAATTTAAAATTTGGATTAATACATTCCGGAAATGCAGAAAAAAACGATTTTTTGAAAATTTTAATTCTAACTCCCCTTAATATGGACTTAATCCGAACCCGATCTGGTAAAACTAAAATTAAATCCGATACATGTAATTATCCGAATTTAATTAGTTTTTTTACTGTATTGCCTTAATTGTTTTTTCTACACACAAATTTGTAACACAGCAGCGGGCCACATCCATGCTATGAATATTGCCTATGTTTAGGAGTCATGTAAATAGAGAGGTAACATGTCTTTTATTCGCCTTATTACTTACAAAATTTTCTGTAGTGTTTGAGAAAACCTTATATGGCATTATCCCCGAATGCACAGTCGTAAATCACTAAGTTACCTACCTAACTTGCGACAATATATCTCGATAAAGTTGGTTTCAAAATGTAAAGAAAACGTACATCAAAAGAATATAATAGAAATAATTCCTGAATGGATCGCTTTCATTGTGTTCTGAAATTGCTCCGGGAGCAACACGCCCCGCGCAAACAAAACCAAATGGCTGCACAAGTTTTAAGTTCGCCTTTGTAATAACGTTGCTGCCCGCTGGTGCAATATTCGTTCCGTTCGTGGCTGTTACCGTGCGGTATATTTGTAGGAAATGCAGCGTTACTTGTGATGAAAAAGCGCAGAGCAAATGATATTTCCTCTATAGTATTTTTCATTGCTGAAGTATATTTCAGCATCCATGTTTGTCGTGAAAAACTCAGACCGTTCCAACAACTTTTCTTCAACAACTTTCATCATTGATATCTTCTCGATCGAAAATTTAGATTTATCTATTTTGCGCAGAGCTTAGTTACTATTTCATTTGTGTGAGTCGCGAGTGAAGGGTTAGGTTTCTGGACAGCGCAAACAATGTATAGGGTTGACTAACTACTTTTAGTGGTGTGAGGTAGATTCTAAAATTGGATTTACACACCACAGATGGTACAGATACCACAGCTGATAGCTGTCGTAGGAAAAAGTTATAAATGTTTTTTCGACCCTACCCCCTTCAGACATATTCATTAGAATTAGCTCAGTGATAGAGCAAAGTTTCGGCAAGGCGAAGGTCTTGGATTAAATTCGTGGATGCGATTGTGACGATACACCCTGCCTACGCGCACCAAATTGTGATGAAGCTACCCTGGCTACGCTGTATCATATGTGTTGAGATTCTATCCCTCGTAGCTTTAAATATTTATATAATCTAAATCTAAGCTCCTGTCTCGTAGCTCCCTCATGCTGTACCTAGCCTATCATTTTTGGGTACTTCTAGCCTATCTTTAGGTCATTCGCACTTTTGTGGGGACCTGTTCTCTCAACCTATTTTTCAAACTTCTACATTATTCTGAGCTAATCTAACCCTATTGTTCGCAATCCCTGTGATAATTTCACACAGTAATCAAGATTTTTGAATTTTTGTTTACATTATCTCCGTATCCTGCGTTGTGTAATTTTTTGTTTTAGGATTTACACCCATACGCGTAATAGAACGCATACAAATGTAAAGAGTATAATGTATGGTTTTGTGGTAACTTCGGTTCTTTAGAGTAAGAGTGAAAGAATTCTAAATTAATTGATTTTAATACCTTCTAACGCGTTTGATAAACTAACCCCGTCCTAGATTTTGTCTGTACCTGATGTTCGTTTTGTTTATTTCCTCCCTAACACAGCTATATTTAAAATACAAATAAAAGAGAATAACAGTTATCAATTTATAACAAGCATTTCATGAAAAGTATTTACTTTACCTGAGTAATATGACCTAACTCTACGTCTCAGTTTTTCACCTTAAGTCTGCAAACCTTCACCTAACATGAATTTTATTTTCATGGTTAGTAAACACTAGATTGTTTGGGGAAGGGACGTGTGTGGGGATTGGGTCAAGGATAAAAAAATTGTTTTCTGCAAAGGTTGGCTCCTCCACTAACCAAATAGATTCTGGTGACCGACTTCCGAAAAGGCCTCTGTCAATGCACGGCTACACATACCTAAAGACCGGATTTTACCCTCTTCTGCGGGCTTCCTTGCTTCGATAGGAGCTTTACGTACCAGAGATAAGTACCAGGTCTTCCGTCGTATCTCAGAACTATCCCAACCTCCTCACCTCCAGGTAGTTTAACTCGACTGATTCTAGAATGGGTATTTCATTGCATCCCTTGTCACGACTCTACTCGCCTTGAATGTGGTGTGCGACTGTTTTTGTCGTATCCATTCTCCCACGTGATCCGACAGAATCGCACTCCTGCCACCTCTTAGACCTGCTGCGATTGCGCCAAGGGAGCGTTCCAGTTGGCTCGCATCAAATCGAAGGTCGACAAGACTACGATATGCAAATAACCTAGAGTTTTAAGCGCCGCGCCAGCGTATTCCTTGCATACGTCTCCTTCTACCTCCGCATGCCCACCTTCTTGGCAATACCGTCACAGGGCTTAAGTTTCCCTCGGAAAAGCTGTGGAATTTTCCGAGCGACCCATAATTGCATACAATAATCCGGAAGTTTACTGCGTGGGTAAAGGTTTTGGATTTGGACTGTATGTCTTCAACCAGTGCTTCTTAATGTGGTCACTGAGTCCACGTGTTTAGGTATGAAAGGATAGGGGATCCTATCCTATTAGGTAGGTATAAATGGAAAAGTGAGTTTTTGGTTTGGCTTTATTTTTATTGAGGAAGCCCTCCTCATGAAGTAGTAGGTATTCACCTAGATAACTAGAAAGGCAATGTTATGCACAAAGTTCTAATTTCAATTTTGATAAATTTAATTTTTAAATTTTAAATTTGATAAACTTGTCCCTGGAATTTATGCTTGTGGTTTATTGCCTTAAAATTGCACACATTAATTTTCACATATCGACTGAAAGTTTTTTTTGTCGCAACCTATAACTAATAAACTTGTCCCCAAACACGCTGCTCCCCAACTCGTTCTAAATAAACAAAGTAAAAGTATGTCAATGTTTTGTTTATAATAAATCATGTGTTTGCTGGATGTCCTGCTGCCCTAGAATACGTGATTTTTCTAAAAGATTCTTAGATACTTCGATTAAGGAACAAATTATTTAAGTTCAAATATGAAAGTTAAATAGTTCTGTGTATATACTCGTCGTTGCAAATTCGAAGGCCGAAGTCAACAAACTAAGTCACGTTATGTCTGATGGAATTGACCTGACTCCTTGGATAGGTATTCATTTCATAACTCCCACGCACAGCTATTAGTAAGTATCATGCTGTTATTAAAACTTAAAACCGTTAGTCACCGACATGCTCCGTTCGCAAATTTTATAAATAAGTGTGACTGCTTGCTCTGCATTATCTCCAAGAACCTGTAAATAGTTTAGTGACAAAAAAAAACTTACCAAAATTCTGCAAATCACCCTTTTGGCGTTTAAAAATTTTAATCGCATTCTTTAATATTAGATCTTTTTTTGATTAAAAAAAATAATCGATACTATAAAAAAATCTTTTACTTGTATATTTTAGACTATGTCTAAAACCTTGTCCTGCTATTGTTGAATTATAAAAAACAATTCGATTTAAATTTTCACTTGAGTATTATTAGATTATGTTAAAACCCTTTGATCCTCTCCCTCTTTTAGTTTAAATCATTTTAATCACTCATAATAAATCCGTTATTATTATTTATTCATCTCATTGATTTTATTTTATTTGTTTTAAAACCAAAGTTTAAATTTTTTTAAATTTGACCATCTTATTAAATCATCATCGCTTTCGAACAATTCATTATTATTATTTATTTATTTCACTGATGTTATTTTATTTGTTTTAAAACCAAAGTTTTGATTTTTTTTATTTGACCATCTTATTAAATCACTATCGCTTTCGAGCAATTCGTTATTATTATTTATTTATTTCAGTGATGTTATTTTATTTGTTTTAAAACCAAAGTTTTAAATTGTTTAATATTTCGTTAATACTCTATAATTTATTTCAGCCGGACTTCTTAGTCGTAATCAAAACTATATTTTAGATATAAAATTCGAAATTTTATTATTATTATTTTTCCTTTGTAAACTCGTAGTGAAATTAAATTATTTTTCAATTATATGTCGCGTATCTCATGATTATTACCCTCTCACTAATATAATTTAAATTGTAGTAAATCGGATTTCTAAAGTTTTAATTATGTTATTATTATTCCGAAATTCTATTTATTTTTTTTAAGACACTAAATTTTTATAAGTGTTTAAAGACCACTCTCCAATTATCTTTAAGTCGTACAGAAACATCGAATATAAATTCACTGGATTTTACACTTTGATTTAAGTTATAATTGGACACCGAATTGTTCACGACCAACTGACCCCGCCGCCAACTGTTACCTCACTAACGACAAGGGCCGGATTATTTCCCTTCAAACTTGTTAAACGCCTTCTTATGTTTAAAATATTTTGAAATAAATCTTCATTAATTGAATTCTGTTTATATTAGAATTTTTTACGTACCCGGCCACAATTCAATTTCAATGGCCGCACTGTCAAATATAATCGGTTCTCTCTAAAGTAAACCTCATCGTCTGCTGTGTCAATCTAACAGTGCACCCTTTGTTCGTGTAATAGATTCTCATGTTTCCAAGCCCACTCTATATAAACACTCTTCAGGGCCAATAAACATTCATTTCTTTGTCTTTGATTCTGTTTAAAATAAAGTTCGTTCAACTTTAATTCCTGTGGGAACGAAAATGAAGGTCGCCCATCGTGATAAAAGTCCACGTGTCTCTTGTTTTGATTATTAGCCGTTATTGGATGTACCTATAATTTACACGATATTAAAAAAAAAATCTTCGCAGGCACTCTTGAACGTGAAAATATTTCTCCCATAGCGTAGGTGTAGGTAGGCATTACGATTCATCACACGATCAAATTTTTTTATTTTTCTGTTTCAAATTTTCTTTTGAAAGTCACTAATATTGTCTTAAACTCATTAAGTTATTAAAAAAATTCTTCCTAGACTGGCAGAAAAGTCAATAGATGTCGCACATTAAATTAAAAATCACTTAATCATTTTTTTAAACTGTGGTGACTCATTATGTGGCGACCCGACTATTTTCATGGTGGTATCATTGTTTCACAATGGCCACACCGGAGACCGAGAATGTTCGAGAAAACACCAAGCCCGGCATTGCGGTCGATAACACATGTATTTTGTCAATCTAAATCCTTCTGATAATTGCCGCGGTTGATAATTTAACCTATACCTAATATGTTAAAGTTACAAATAAAATGCAAATCACTATCGCCAAGTGTTATTATTCAGAGATTCCCGCGACCTTATATCGTAGTATGGTATATTATTTTATACCATCACCTATAAATGGTGAACCCAGCTATAAAATCAACAAAATAAAAGATTAGATAACGCGGTGTGGCTATTCTGGTGCGGTACTGGCCAATTTATATAATACTAGCTTTTCCCCGCGGCTTCGCTCGCATGGTATTACGGGAAATTACTGTAGCGGTTGAGCTTATCAATTATCCCCCCTCCTCCCCACCCCACCCCCTCCCGCATTCCATACATTCATTCCCTTACATTCAGTTTTCAAACATCTAGCCTGCCACCTTAATTTCACAAAGAAAAAAAGAATTATCCAATTTTGTTCATTCGTTCGGAATTTATGCGCTTACAAACATTTTGGATGTTTATTTTTAATTAAATATTTGGAAGTTTGTTAATATAATACAAAATTTCACTATTTATTATTCAGTCTTCATAATCGTTACGAATTATATTTTTAATGTAGTAACTCTTAACTGACATTTATTCCAGCTTGTCCAAAAAAAACAAAACATATTCTAATATTTGAATTTTCTGGGGCAGTAGCTGACCAGGGGCTGAGTACCTACCAGCTTAGAGCCCACAAATATATCAACATTGTTTCCATGGGAATGATTTTTTCTGACATTTGCAATTAACTCGCTTTTGTTAGCGACAGAAAACGTATAACAAATATAATATATTAATATTTATAATTTCATAACGCCAGAGCTTACCATCACATACAACATATAGTCTGCGCATATAATTTAGCTTTCTATTGGTGAATGAATTTTTAAAGTCTTTTTATTGGTTAATGCCTGAAAAGGTCATAAACAAACTCGAGCAGTTTCGCATTATAATATTAGTATGGATTTGAAAGGTAAAATGTTACATACCTACTTACTATCGTGGCTGAGTAACGTTAAGCGTATCTGTTGTGCTTTATTAGCAGTTACGAATCAGTAACCTAATGAACTAGCCATAACCTAACAATGCCGCATTGTCCACATTATGTAATATTTGAGGGTAGTTACTCATGCACAAACAGGCATATTTGCATGCACTTTATCCCCCAAGCAAGTTCACACGTAATGCGCCAAGCCAGGCACGCTCAACCTGCGGCACAATTGAAGATTTTCAGTTTTATTTGTTTTGGATTTTGGTAATCCTACAAAAAAAGCAAAATAATAGCTCTCGTAAATTTATCATATTTATATTATACTAGCTTTTACCCGCGGCTTCGTTCGCGTGGTATTAGGGGGAAATTACTGTAGCGCTTGCACTTATAAATTATCCCCCCCTTCCTCCATCCCCCTCCTCTCTCCCGCATCCATACATTCATTCCCGGTACATTCAGTTTTCAAACAGCTTGCGTGCCACCTAAATTTCATAATGCCAGAGCTCACCAGCAGTAAAAAAAAATATATCCAATTTGGTGCAGTCGTTCGGAAGTTATGCGCGTACAATAATTTTGGAGATTTATTTTTATTTATATAGATAGAAAGATTTTAACTACGATTTCCCGCAAATATATCAACATCATTTCCACGCCAACGATTTGTGTTCTGACGTTAGCAATAACTTGTTCTTAGGGACAGAAAACGTTTAATAAATATTACATATTAATATTTATAATTTCATAACGCCAGAGCCTACCATTAAATACAGCCTGTAGTACTCGCATATAATTTAGCTTTCTATCGGTGAAAGAATTTTTAAAATCGTTTAATTGTTTTATGCCCAAAAGCGTAACAAACAATCACACGCAGTTTCGCATTTATAATATTAGTATAGATTTTGTGAAATAAAATGCCAAAAGCATGGCCGCTCTAGGAATTTATTTTCGCGATCAATCCCAACCAGTATATATTTCCGCACATTTCTCGGAAGATTGAATGCAACTGACCTGATTTTATTATATTACAAGAGTTTTACAAACTAAACACAATATCAATAAAAAAATTGCAACTAATTAATTTTTTTTTAATTTATCCGTTGCATAATTCAAAATGGGATATTTTGTAACAGTTGCGAGACTATAAGTTTAACGTGAAATACCTGTTTAGGAGGCAAAATAGGAGGCAAAGCTACCTAAACTAACAACCAATTAACGGTTGTATTTGGATTATAAAGCCTCCACGGGGAGAAGGATTAAGTCAGGAGGTTTATTTAGCGCACGTTTAGGAAGACTACTTATGGCAAATACGGAAATGCGGTGTGAATCCTACAACGATGAGAGCACAAAATGATATGTTGTGTTAAATAACGGCCTCTGTGGTCGAGAAATAACGCTCTTGACTCGCAATCCGAAGATCGCGGGATCGAATTACGGCGCAAATAAATTTTATTTGATTAATTTGTTTTATTTCACAACGAATTCATCTAAATTAATATATTTTATATTTGCGGCACGTTCCAGAGTGGAAGCTACTCTCGGTATCGCCCTGGTGTAAGACCACCATACAGAATTTAAACGTCACTTGAAATGGCATTCGCCGTGTTTGGTGACCAGATCTGAATAGCCAGATACTTTTCCACCTTCTTCTTCCCCATCTCCTTCCCCTCTCCACTACCTTTGGCCCCACAATATACCCCATTTGGGGATTTCATTGTCTCACTGACTCCAGACTATTAAAAAAATCAAAACGGTGAACAGTGTGAAGAGGCGTATAAATTCCATTGCTTTCTCCATAAAAACATTTTTTCCCTAGACGAATTTTTTTTCATACAAACTTTGTTGACTTAAAAACTACCGTAAAAAGTTGGAAATTTGTAAAAAAATTATTTATCTTTTTCACTTGTGTTATCATGTTTGTGGAATCAACCCTTGAAGTTAGTGCATTTTACCCCCGGATATCTTGTACACTATATCACGATGCAAAACTAGTTCTGGAAGGGCGTATTTTGTAAAGTGGAACCATTGACAAAAAATATTCCTTCTCTCACGTCTTGTATGAAAATGAAAACGATAAGATACTGGAACCATAACATAACATACGACATCTCTCTAGGACCATTGGAGGGGACCCACCATTTTCCCAACGGTTGTGTGAGGAAACTGATTGTATAACCTCCTTATCCGCACACGTCAGAACTCTAATTTTTTTGTAAAAAGGTAGCTACATTTATTTTTAAACAAATCTGGACCCTCTAATGTCCCTGCGTGCATCTAGGACCACTTTATCCACTGTGGTATTTGAACTTTATCAGTTCGACCGCTAGCCGACATAGATTCAGTTAAAAAAAATCCTGTTCTCGATTCCGCCAAAGTTATTTCGACAACATGTTTTCATTCCAACAACGTGAAGATATGTTGATCTTGGCCCTGTATTTCCTTTCGGTTAACACATTAAAACATATTTATTTTACAGCTGATGAATGTCCTTCTTAAATATTCCATCGACAGGCGATAAAACGTGGGCTAGCGATGTTTAACGACTGTCATACATTAATAATAAGTCCGGCATGCGGTGGAGGATCGATTATCCAATTCCAACGGTATACTCCAATGGTGTATACTCTACTTTATTGATTGTCCATTTTTTTCAGTTGGCGACAATCTTTAATTATTCAAAGCCCGCCACTAGGTACGACCTTCACGGTAATAATATAGGTATATGCAGGGTGTTAAGGGACGTATTTTATTTACTTGAACCAGTGCTTCTTGACATAACTTTCTTAAAAAATGAAAGGAAATGAAATTTAAGTCTCCGGTGACTATTTTGTGTTTTTTTTTCAACTAAAAACGTCAAAAATCAGCAGGTATTGGACAGTTAGGGTCGGGTGAGGGGTTATTTGGTTACTCGACTGAGTGACCAGCGACTAAATGTGGAAAAATTTTGCATTATTTGAAAAAAAAAAATTTTTGGGAAAAAAACATCGAATAGTCACCAAAGTGGAGACTTAAATTTCATTAACATTTTTTACTCCAAATAATGTCACGAGTCACTGATTGAAGTAAGTCAAGTAGGTCCCTTAACAGCCTGTAATATCTCCGTCCTTTGGATTTAAAACTGTAGCGAACTTGGGTTTATAATGTTTATGAAAAGAGTGAAGAGTTTAGAAATTAAAGCTTTTCAAGTATCACTTTTATATTTTTTAATGGAAAATGATTATAATTCTGAAAATTTTAACGTGAAGAGTATACATGTGTTTGTTTTGAAAGCAAATTGATTAAATAGGATTACACAACATGAAATAATTAAAATTAACAACATTTTTGCAATTAATATAAAGAACAACGTAACATCTAACGCAACGAAGTTATCGCGAGTTAGACTGTCGCGAATGCTGTAGTGAATAAATCATTGTGATTTTCATTCTCCTGTTTGGTTTTTAACACCCCGGGCAAATTTGTTGGCTTTTCAACAACTCATATAGGTCTCTTAGAAATCGTTGTGTCTCCGTTTCTATCAGGGTTAAAAATATGTTCCAAACGGAGTTAAAAAAAACAAACACCACGCTTTATTTTGTTAAAATCTTTATCTTAATCTCAAAATTTCCAAGCGCAATATGGAAAAAAAATATGGAACTTTGGGAATTTTTGTGTACTAAAATATTATGTGTTTTTTATTTTTTTCGTTTTCAGTAATTTTAGTTAGAAAAAACGTAAGGTGAGCCATACTTAAAACTTTTTGTTTACTTTCAAACTTTTAATTTTCAAAAATTAGATGTTTATTTCGATTTACACAATTTGAAAGCATTTTTCATCACCTTCCAAAAACACTATTTATTACACTATTTATTTTCACTATTTAGTTTTCGGATATTTATACCCTTATATATTAAAGTAACTTGTTACTACCAACGACCGTCACCTAAATAAGTCGCCCATCTCATATAGTAGTGAGCCGATGTATTTTTACTATATAAGGCGTAATTTTAGTAATTGTAACGGAGTACAGAATATATACGAACCTTGTAAATAAAGACTCTGCCGATCACCCTTTTTCTATTCTTGTTCTTCTATTCTTGTCCTCTTCTTTTGCGACCCAGACGCGTTAACACCATTACTGGTCACCCGTAAGAAACTCCTCCACTCCTGCAGGTCTTCAGCTATCTCTCTATAGTTTCTTATAAACGAAGCAGTGTCCGTTTCTCTTTTTATTGACTCCTTTTCAAACGTTTAGTATAACTCCTGGTTGTTGGCTTTTCCAAGAAACACTCTCTTGTTACACTCCGTTGATTCACAAGATGATCCTCTCAAATATATCCAATATCAGTTCCCATTTGTCGTCCCAGTCGTAGCCTAGCAATTATCTGATGAGTTATTTTTAGGTATTGCTTTTTTTATTAGGTAAGTAGTATTTTTATAACGTTTTTAAACGTGAAACGGTTTTCAATACACAATTTTGTGCAATATTATGTTCTTTCCTAATGTAAGCTGATACTTGTGCTTAAGTCCTTTAAGATGAAGCCACGTGAAATAATGCAAAATCATACAAAATCACGTGTATTTGGTTTAAAAATGTTATCTTTTAGAAATATTATAGATGCTTCAATTAAATTCAATTAGAGGCTTCAAGTAGAACACATCTTGGCCTTGGAAATAGTCGAGTAATTTTGATAAATCCTTTTGTAAGTCTGGAAAAAATAAAATATCAGGCCTATAAAAAATACTTTCAAGTGCCAAAATCTCCTACTGATGAATTCATTTTTGAATAAAGATTCATTATTTAATGTGACAAATTAAGTCTTTTACAAAATAATCTGAAAAAATTTTGATATTTGTGCCTGAATTTCAAAAAATAAAACAAAACAATGCAATTTTGCGCTGTTGTTTTCAGCGTCAATCGAAATGGGGGGCGTTCAACGAACTTGGATTTGAGAATTATTCCTGAAGAGGAACTATAATTAATATAAACTTTTTTAATTAAAAACACGTGAATTAATAATACGTAAAATAACACAAATTAGTCAAAATAAAACTTATTTTCGTACACCGGGATATGAACCCGCATACCTTCTAGTCGGTATCCTTACGCAGAGAGGCCTTCAATATAGGTTAAGAATAACCTGCAATATATGTATCCTGACGAGGAATTGAACTCACGATGCCTGGTTGGAATCCAGGCGCTTTGTCAACTCAGCCACTGACCGGTCATTTTATGTTTATGCTTCATAACTTTTCTTGATTTTACAGGTCAGGGAACTAAGTTATATATTATCTCTGAGAGTCTCTCGGTGGTGTTAATTACAATTTCACTTTAAAAATAGTCAACGCAAAGTTAAGTAAAATAAATATTTCCCTTGTGAGAGCAACACCACACGACTAATCTCGTAGTTTTAGTATCGCGGTCCTAGACTGTGTGACAGTTGTCCTTGCGAAAGGTCGCACGTCCCCCAATGGTGTGGGATGCCGGGGGTTAGGGTGTATGATTCCGGGGGTGAGGGCAGACTACACGTACACGTAAATACTAAATATCCGACCACCCCACGCATAAATAATATCCACCCTAATTAGTGCCCTTCCATCGCGTTACGCAGTGTTTAGGTGTGGATTGTTTCCAAGGGGACGGTAATTATTTTACAACCCTCTTCATCGAACATTTATACAAAAGATTGTCCTAGCGTCTTCCTATATACTGTGGATTCACGATAGGCAAGCAAAATGGAAAGCCACAAGAGTTCAATACAAAAACGCTTACAGACAATTGTTTCGGTTACCGAGGTCTTATAGTCTCAGCAAATTTATTTATTTATTTATTTATTTATTTATTTATTCATTTATTTGAGACACAAACAGGATATTTACAGAGCATTATTTTGGTTAATGTATAACAAATTAAGATACAAATATAAATATCCCTAGACTAATGTGTCTACAGTAATAACATTAGCGTATTCACAGACACATTTTTTTTTTTTTTTTTTTACATTAACTCCACACAGGAGGCCCTGAGGAAAAAATAATTTCCCTCAGGGCCTATGTCATCTTTGAGGATGCTGTGTGGAGGGTGTTTTTGAGGAGAGGAAGGAGTGAACATGGGTTTTGAAGAGACCCATATTGTAGGAGGGAGGAAACACAGAGGCCGGCAAATCGTTCCACAGCCGAGCTGTTGAACTCAAGAACGAGTCGTAGAAACGACCCGTTCTTATGTGACTAATGTCAACCGTGTACAAATGTTGAGCGCGCGTTTGGCGTGTTTCCCGACTATGCACCGGTGCCGAGGGGATCAATGACGCTAGTTCCTCGGAGCATCTTCCATTGTAATACCGGTAGAACAAGGACAGCATTCCCACCTGGCGCCTGTGCTCTAAAGATTGCAATCCGTTAGTTAAATTAGGAGAATCTATCAAACGGACCGCCCGTTTCTGCACAGAGTCAAGGGTTTAAGGAAAAACAATTAAGTATTTTTTACATAATTTAGAAACTTAAATAGAAAATTTGAAATACATAATATTTAAAGTGTTTATTAAAAATAATAAAATAACATTCTTTTTTTTTTTTAGTTGCACAAATCATGGAGATATTTCTTAAAACAAGTAAAATTATTCACAAAAATATCTAATGTTTACACTGGGAGGAGTAAATTGTTTTTATGCTACAATGAGAGGTTGTAATGAACCGTAAATCGTCTACGCTATTAAATACTAAAGAAAGGAAATTTTCACGTTCAGGAGGGCCTACAAAGATTTTTTTTTTAACTAACGTAAAGAAAGCGCATCTCAGCGACATCTGTGTGTGGTAAATTAAAAATTGTAACAGGGATCTGTAATATGCATAAAGCAAGGAATCCCCCACGGAGGTGTGAATTTTGAACAAAGAAAGTGAGAACTCAGCCAATCAGGATGAGAGAAAACCGATAATAATTTATATTAACTAATCAGGACGTTAAGGGGCGTTCACGGCTCATATGGACTTTGAACTTGGTCATAAAGAAGATAACTAATGACCCTTAGACCTTGAAATGTGTCTCACGGGTGGAAAGGTGACTGAACTTTAAAATAAACAGTTTCCCACGAGTCAAGCAGTCCGGACACCGACCTCTGTTTTATTTACAAAATAGTGCATTTTTGAGAGTGAGTCAACCAGTGGAAGACGAATACAAACAACATATATGTTACAAAAAGTTCACACAGAAATAATAGAAAAAAATTGGGCGAATGGGAAAATCGGGGGAAATGCAGTATTGACGCGAGGAACCTAGTATTTGCTGTAACAAAAGTATGGAACGTTAGAGATTTTGCAAATTAGAGTAAAAAAGAATGAAAAAAAGCGAAATTAAAGTTAGGAAAATTGAAACAATGCTGGGGTGTGATAGGAGTTGAAAGTTATAGAGAAAAAAATCCAGGATATTAAAAAAGGTTTAAGCTCGGGATGATGGCTTAAGGCACCCAAAACCCTTCCAATTTTGACGCAAAGACTGTTGTAGGTGTAGATTTGTACAAATGGCATTAAGTAGGTTACTAAAGCGATATTAGAAAAGTGAAAACTGTACGTAAGACAAGGAAAACATGTGCAAAATTAGTAAGACATTACGGCCAACTGAATTCGAGATAAGGGTTGTCGATCGCTTGTCTTGATTTAATCGTGTAAACAGTTTTTAAGAACATGGTTTTTGAATATTAAAGGCGAATAAACGATTTGTATAATAATTAAAATTAACATTGGTCTTATGAAGTATTTACATTCGAAAAAATACATTACTTTTTACGATCAGACTATTAGACAAGATTTATCTTTCGGATTTGTTTACCTATCGAAAGGGTGATTATAATTAGGCAAGAGTTATCGCTTTTCATGCGAGAAAAGGATGCCCTATTGGGAGGTCCCTCAAAGAAGCCATTAAATTGACAGAAATCCCAGGGTAGTATTGGGAAATGAGCAGGCAAAATGCTGTGATTAATATAAAAAAAATTGGAGAAACAAAGGATGCAACTTATTAATATAGAAAAAATCTAAATAAAATTACTTAAATGGAAAAGGGAAGTGAAATTGCACGACAAAGGATGTTTTGAGGGTGGTAGAAAGGAATTACAGCCTCAGATCAAGCTCTGCCTAACCATGGTGTTAAATTTTACCATAAGAGAGGGCGAACGGGGTTATTAATATGTATGGTTTCGAAAAACAGACAAAATTGTCGAGATTTAGGTGAAAATGAAGGAAGACCAAGTAAACGACAAAAAAAGCGAAAATACGGTCTTGAAATATGATGGGTATACTTTTGAGGGACAACGAAAATGCCTCTAAGGAAAATAATAATAATAATCCCTTGATTAAGGCGGAGTAAGGGAGATATCTACGTTTTGCAAACGCCCGCGTGAATTTGGAATTTAGATCCAATATGTCACAGACGGACACATTCCAAGTTGAGGAAAAACGGGACGCAAAAACTGTGTCGTATGAGTTATAATTTTGGAAACGAACTTAGGAAATTAATATGGGCAACCTAATGTACGTTTACTTAGTTCGGCCCTGAGAAATGAAATAGAAGAACTTCGATATAAATGTTTCATTTAACGAAAGGTTGTAAGTATTGTAAGCAAATCTAGTTTTGGATATATGGAAATAACGAGATATAAGAACAATTACGCTATGACCCGGGGCATTTGGGAAGCCTTTAAAAATGGCAAATTTCAGGAAGAGGGGATCAGTTTTTTGGAATCGGGAAGAATAGCCAGACCGGGGAGAAATCTAAGTTCGTCGCGACAAGTGATTTTTGGTATTTATTTAAAGTGCAAATCTTGAACTTAGAGATTTTGGAGTTAATTTTAACCTAGATTCAGTTCATCCTAGACTTAGAAAATTTCATGTTCACTTGAATTCGGGAGTGTTTGACATTTTTGAGTACTAATTAAAGAAAAAAATCCGTGCAATATAATGTGTCAATATTAATTTAATAAAAATATATTCTTTATCAATACGGTTTTAAAGTGTTAAATCCAGTGAATTTAGTATTTATAATTGTTTCCGATGTTTTGTTCAACTTAGTGATAATTGAAGTGTGTTCTGTGAATACTTAGAAAATTTCAGTGTCTTAAAAATAATTAAAATTTCGGTTTAATTAAAGACTTGTGTGAAAAAAAAAAATAATAATATCTTCAAAATCGAGTTCGATTTCAAATAGTACAAACCAAAATAAATTAATTAAAGCCGCGGATTAATAACTAACGGGAAAAATAATTCGCTAAAGTCTTCAAAGTTGTCTCTCAGGAAAGAAAAAAAAAAAAGCATCCAAAAATAATATATAAATCAAATAAATCATTTTGTGTAATTAATAATAATAAAACTTCGAATTCTTATAAAAGTTAGTACGACTGAATAGACGGGTTGGAACAAATTATAATGAATAATTATATTATCAAGATATAACAACTAGGTCCACTGTTAAGTAAATAAACGGAGTTTATTTAACAGTAAAAGATAGTTAAACAATCTCTCAAAGTTTGGAAATTAAAAATACAAAAAATTAAAAATTAAAATCGAAAAATTAAAACCTTAAAATTCAGCGTGAAAGGTTTATGTTATAAAAATGCTAATATGCCAGAAATCAAAGTCAGGAGAGTTGATTAGTACTTATGCGATTAGATAAATTAAATTAATAGTGGGTTATACGAATCATATTTGGCAAAGGGAGATGTGATTAACCGTAGCTAATAATTTTCAGACATAAGCGAGAAAAGGGGGGAGGAGATAGTTGAAAGACAACTTAATATATCTCGTAGATAGCAGATAACATACATTTAAACAAAAAAAAAGGGGAAGAGATTATATCCATTTCAGCGAAGTAAAGGCAATTTTAGATTGGAGAAAAAATTAACATTCTGGAATTTAAGTTGATGTTTGAAATTTAGGATGGGTTCTTATATTATGAAATTAGCGAATCTGGAGCATATCTAAAATAATTTCGCCATAGGAAAGGTTATGGTTTTGGTTTAGATAGAATTATAATTCGGGAGCGTCTAATAACAAGTTTACTAAATTATAAAGCGTGTATTTTGTTAGAGGAAGAAATTACCGCTGTTGTAGCTCCCAGCAGGAAGGTAGTTTGCAGAATCTTGGTAAGTTTTTTTATTACTAAACTATTTACAGGTCCTTGGAGATAATGCAGAGCAAGCAGTCACACTTATTTATAAAATTTGCGAACAGAGCATGTCGGTAACTAACAATTTTAATAACAGCATGATTCCTACTTATAGCTGCGCGTGAGAGTTATGAAACAAATAAATACCTATCCAAGAAGTCAGGTCAATCCCATCAGACATGACTTAGTTTGTTAACTTCGGCCTTCGAATTTGCAACGACGAGTATATACACAGAACTATTTAACTTTCATATTTGAACTTAAATAATTTGTTCCTTAATCGGATCGATCTAAGAATCTTTTAGAAAAATCACGTATTCTAGGGCAGTAGGACATCCAGCAAACACATGGTTTATATGAAAATTAATGTGCAATTTTAAGGCAATAAACCACAAGCATAAAATAATTGTGGTCTGAAAATTTAAAATTTAAAAATTAAATTTATCAAATATTGAAATTAGAACTTTTTGCATAACATTGTCTTTCTAGTTATCTAGGTGAATACTTACTACTTCATGAGGAGGGCTTCCTCAATAAAAACAAAGCCAAACCAAAACTCACTTTTCCATTTATACCTACCTAATAGGATAGGTATCCCTTATCCTTTCATACCTAAACACGTGGACTCAGTGACCACATTAAAAAGCACTGGTAGTGAATGAAGACATACAGTCCAAATCCAAAAATTTTACCCACGCAGTAAACTTCAGGATTGTTGTATGCAATTATGTGTCTCTGGGGAAGGTTAGTGTCAAACGTTCCCTGAGGGAGAGAGAAACTTTAGGCCCTGTGACGGTATTGCCAAGGAGGAGGCATGCGGAGGCTGGAGGAGACGTATGCGAGGAATACGCTGGCGCGGCGCTTAAAGAAAACTCTAAGTCATTTGCATATCGTAGTCTTGTCGACCTTCGATTTGATGCGAGCCAACTGGAACGCTCCCTTGGCGCAATCGCAGCAGGTCTAAGAGGTGGCAGGAGTGCGATTCTGTCGGATCACGTGGGAGATGGATACGACAAAAACAGTCGCACACCACATTCAACGCGAGTAGAGTCGTGATAAGGGATGCAATGAAATACCCCTTCTAGAATCAGTCGAGTTAAACTACCTGGAGGTGAGGAGGTTGGGATAGTTCTGGGATACGATGGAAGACCTGGTACTTATCTCTGGTACGTAAAGCTCCTATCGAAGCAAGGAATCCCGCAGAAGAGGGTAAAATCCGGTCTTTAGGTATGTGTAGCCGTTCATTGACAAAGGCCTTTTCGGAAGTCGGTCACCAGAATCTATTTGGTTAGTGGAGGAGCCAACCTTTACAGAAAACTATTTTTTTTTATCCTTGACCCAATCCCTACACACATCCCTTCCCCAAACAATCTAGTGTTTACTAACCATGAAAATAAAACTCATGTTAGGTGGAGGCTTGCAGACTTCAGGTGAAAAACTGAGACCTAGAATTAGGTCATATCACGCAGGTACAGTAAATACTTTTTCATGAAATGTATGTTATAAATTGTTAACTGTTAT